>CM073587.1:68599441-69199441 GCA_037074715.1 Magnolia kwangsiensis | reverse complement strand
AAAATTTCAAGTTGTGCAATTAAACTTGATTACTCATAAAACCATAAAATTGATGATAAGTGACACTCGAAAACTCGGGAGTCGAATGTATACACGACCCCTAATTTTCAAGGCGTTACAAGTAGTCTGGTTCCTGTTTCCTATACTCATTCTGTGAGAGATTTGACACTCTAGGAACGCCGCAATTTACGATAACTCCCCCATGAACATTAACAGATCTAAGGCCCGAGTTAGATGGTGGGCTAATGTGGTAATCAGAGAGTATAAAATGGACAGCCTTGTTATACCCAATGCCCCAAAATCTTCAAGCAGTCCTCAATTCCTAGACATTCTGCAGCAATTGTGGTGAAATGGAGAAAACCATCACCCGGTTGGGTCAAATTAAACGTCGACGGCTCGGCGATATGTAATCCTGGCCCCTCAAGTGGGGGAGGAATCTGTAAAAAAGACAATGGAACCTTCATTTTTGGTTTCTCATCGGCTTATGGGGTGGGCTTAACAACTTGGCGGAACTCCGCGCGATCCATGATGAGATGCTCCTCTGCTAGGAGTATGGTCTGCAAAAATTTTTGGTAGAGTCTAATTCAAATTTGGTGATATGCTCTCTCTCTCTCTCTGATCAGTCCAACACTGTGGAAGTGGAGACCCTAGGTTTTCGGTATAAACCGTCTACGTCAATTGGGCGAGTTCTCCTTCACTCACACGTTCAGAGAAGGCAACAGTCCCACAGACTGTTTGGCTCGGGAAGGGAGACTTCTTCAACAAACCATGATTTATAACCATCTGACGACACTTCCGCTTCATATCCGCGAGCTAATCTTTTTAGATAGGGTTGGGCTAGGATCGCTCAAAACAGTTGGTTAGGGGCTTTTGTCCCTGCTTTTTGTTTCAGCTTTTCTCGTTGCTTGTACAGGGAGTCGCTTATGACTCCTTACAATAGGCCCTCCTTTTCTTTTTTTGATCAGGGGGCCCGAACTTTGTGTAGGGCATGATTAGCCTTTTTTTTTTTGAAAAAGAAATGAAGTATTTATACAAAAAAAAAAAAAACCTTTAGAAAATGAAATAAAACTTAAGTGATTTGGGTCGTTCGCTCACACGTAAAATTGAGGAATTTGGATCATTAGTTTCTGACCAAACTTCACCCATGGAAAAAGAAAATTTCACTGCACGAATCCATATACTTGTAGCCCCAATCGAGTAAGTATGACCGTTGATCTGACATAGGTCTTAAACGGTCGATCGGCCTATCCAATCGCACCGAAACCACATTCTGGCTTAGATCCGTTGTCAGGGAACTTACCCTATGACATAGAAACGAAATGGACCTTCCTATGAGCCCTGTTTGCCAAAAATAATTGCCCCTTGGATGGAAAACTAAGTATACCATGGCCCTGGGGCCATTTACATCAGTTTTAGGCCTATATAAAGCCCTTAAACCATCTTATTTCTATTCCATACAAATTTCTCTAACCCTAGGAGAGAGAAGAGAGAAAAGAAGAGAAAAGAGTAAGGAGAGAAGAGAAAGTTTGGGAGATCGTTGCTACGATTCTCTCCCACGACTCCACGCACTAAATCGTCTTCCTATTTAGTTACACAATCATTTTCGGTTACAATTTGGGTAAGAAATCCTAACCCTAATCTTGATTTAGAGATCCAAATAGAATAATCGATGAAATAGCTAACCTATTTCACTGTTTAGGTGCCCGACGTTCCATTTTCAGGAACATAGTGTTTGAACCAAGTCCGAATAATGTATTCCAACGAAAGTTGCGAACTATAAACATTTAGGTTATAGTTTTCAATGCTTTCAATGTTAGCTAATGATTTGTGTCTGACTTGACTACTGTCATATTGCCTTAGATACGACATTTTCGATATATTATACATGTGTGAACTATGGTTTTTTTTTTATGCTTTACCTTAATGTGTGAACTATATATTATACATGTGTGAACTATATATTATACAAGATGCATCCCATGTGTTTGTTGAAATGTTTAGATGAACATGAAATCGTGATTTGTGCTTGCCATGACTATTAACCTAGGATTCATGTTTGTCGTATGCATAATGATCTCTTTATGTAAGGAATTGCCATAATATATATCGTAACTAATCTAATCTATGTACTTAGTGAAGTGTAACTTAGGTGTTTGATGAAATGTCTGAATGTGAAAATGTTGATGAATTGTATTTATTAAGCATATTAAGATAGGATTCTCAATCACCTTAATCATGTACATAGTTTCTTTCTTGTAACCATAATTGCTGCTACGCGATTTATAAATAAAATACAAGTGTTTGGTAACATGTTTGATGTACTCGATGAACTGCTCAAATGAGAATTTTCACTTGGATTGTTTGTTAAATACTGAATTGGTTATTCCATGTACTTAATTACTACATCTGAGTAAGATTGGGGCTGCGACCTAGCCCAGCCAATCGGTAACAATACATGTATAGGTGGCTGGATTAGCCTCACCACATTAGGTAACTCGACGAATCCGAGTCGCATGATGATTGTCGACAGTGGTTAGGCCACAGGGGGTGCTTATGTACTTCATGTCGATTAAGTCAACGTGTGCTCGTACTAATCGAACTTTCCAAACAAACCGATTGACCTAATGTGTATTTACCATGTATGGACATCACTACTTGAATTTAAGGTACCACTTACTAATGTAAAATCCTGTTTCAACCATGGTACCATGATCTGCTAAGACTCATGAGCCAAGCATGGTGGTATGGGACACCGTGATCGAGCTGTCGGCCTACGCTAAGGTGACGACCCTCCCGTAGTGACCGCGAGTATAAACGATGAATTTGCCTATCAACTATTTTTCATTAGGGGTGATACCCTACAATTTTCCTATCGTATGTGATTAACTAGGATTGATGACCCTAGATGGATCTTTCGGTTTGAGTAAATGATATAAAGGGGGTACCTTACCTTTCCGAATATGCTGTATGAAAGATCCTAATTAATTACTTGGCTAACATGACCATGCACCACATTGCATGTGCTTTGGCGAGGAAGGTGCACTTTAGGGAGGTTGTCATGTGCAAATTTGGTTGTTGGAGTCGCTTGTGAGGGAGCTTTGTGCGAGGGCATGCATCATTACTGTATTCCATCCTTGCATTAATAAGAGTAGTTAGAAAATGATTGTTGTATTGCTTTATCATTACTACTTGATTGACTTGATAACATGTTGACCTTTGCCTTATAGTACCATTGACTTGTTCACTCACTCCCACTTTAGGACGGTGTTCTAAAACACCAACCAGACTTTATTATAAATGCAGGTGATAACAAAACCTATGCAGTGGAGTTGGACTTTATAGATGAGGAGGAAGAATTCTCCTACGTTCAGCTCTCAGGAAAATCTATGTAGACCTTGTGCTGATTCGACAAGATTCAGGGACACAAGGATTAGTTAAACACTCCACATTTTGATGTTTTGTTTATTTTGAAATGACACATGTGTAATTTCGGCCCAGTTACATAATCATACTCAGGAGATTGTTAAACACTTACCTATTCGTATACATATGTTTTAGTCTTTCGCTTACTTAATTTAATTATATCTGGAGTATGCTATGCTGTTTTAGTATAATCCCACTCATGTTTAACTCACTAATATGGACAAATCAGAACATCATTATCCATGTAGCATAAGTGATATGCTGGATCTCGGGAGTAGAACTTTGCTCGACCCTCAAAATTCAGGGTGTTTTTTATAATTCCTCTTTTTTTTAGAAAGTGAACTGCTACCACAACTTGTATTAATCACATAAAATTACATCTTTTCGGGTGGGGCCGAACAAAAAGGACACGGCCCTCACCTATCTTTTAGACTAGGCAAAACATAACAGGAATAGAAAGAGGACTACAGAAAAGGGGCTGAACTGGATTAACAAGAACTCCTTGGAAGTTGACTCAGCCCACTAGGTAGGAGCGACGGATCTGATATTCCCAAGGCCAACCTTATCTAGGAAGATCAGGCCGCGAAAGTAGAGAGAAGGTGGATCGAATTGAATTGGCTCCTGCTGCCTTCTTGGCTCATACCGTCAGCAGGGCCATTGGCTTCCTGGGAAATGAGTTGGAAGGAGAAAGTGGCCATGCAGGTAAGAAGGTGAATTCTGTAAACCCAAGCCTTCCATCTCCAAGGGATAATGGATTTTCCATTCAAAAGATCAATCATCACCTTAGAATCAGACTCAACAATGACTTTGGATAATCCTCTGTTAAAACATATTAACATACCATCATGGATTGCTCGCAGCTCAGCCATATTATTGGATCCTACTCCATACCCAGATGAGAAAGCAAACAAGAAATTCCCATTATCCCTTCTACAGATGCCACCACCACCTGAGAGACCGGGGTTCCCTCTCGCCGAACCATCCACATTGACCTTCGTCTAACTAGGGAGCGGCGTCCGCCATTTGAAGACCAAAGAACCACCTGTACAGTGATTTAGAACTGAGGGTCTGCGCCTAATGGACTGAGGATTATCTCTGAGACTTGATGCGTGCGATTGAGGAGCTGATGTGCATCTTTTTATTCTCAAACGTGGAATGATTTCTGGAATGCCAAATCTCACAAAGGATAATGATGGGAGGCTGTATCTGATGTGAGACGATGCACTGCCCAGAGCCGCGACACTTCTCCACTGATGAATTCTACTTGTAACTGTCGGAGTTGGGAGCGTGGGAACTTCGCACAGGTCACCAAAATGTTTCCAAATTGAGGCAGCCTGATGCCCATCCAAGAAGAGATGGGAGATAGTTTCAGAATCTAGGCTAGGGGGAACAATCTCTTCACAGCACCTGCATTTGGATGCCAAGGCTACACCTTTGGATTTAATTCTGTCATCAACAGGGGAAGCTCCCTGCAGCAGTCTCCAAGTGAAAAGGGACATTTTTGAAGGGAGTTTTCTATGCCATAACCACTTGGCCCACACCGCTGACGGGGGAGAACCTTTGAAAAGATTCCAAGCAGATCTAATGAAGAATACACCTACCGAATCGAGGGGCCAGAAACGAGCCGGACTATTAGACGAGATTGCAAATTCGCCTTGGAAAATTGCATCAATGATGTCCTGAGAAAGAAAGGAGAAAACCCCTGATGGAGGAAGGGGACCAGCAGCTCCCAGGAAATCCTTTACTTAGAGATCTTTGAGGGCCTCTGGGATCAGTCTGTCAATAAAGAGCTAGAGGGGGCCCCTGCCCGTCCAATTTGTTGACCCTAAGTTGAAGTCCCCTCGACCCATATGCCAACAAATATTCTGTACCATAATAGAGAGGAAGCAGCGAATCTGATTCCAAAAGGGGGAGGAGCTAAGTTGTGGTTCTAAAGGGGCATCCAACAATAAGTCCCTATGATATTTGATACGCAGAAGGGAAGCCCATGGGCCAATGTTTTCCCCATATAAAATCGTCCAGGCTAGTTTCATGCGAAAGGCCGCCATGACTTCCTTTAACCTTTTAATCCCTAGGCCTCCTTCATGAATCGGTGTAGCAACTTTTTTTTAGGTAAGCCATTGCATCTTTCCTTTGTCATCGGCCCATCCCCAGAAGAACTTGGTGAAGCTTCTTTCAAGAATATGAAGCACTTGACCTGGTACATGCATAACTACTGTAACGTGAATTAAAAAACTCCCTAAGACATGCCAAATAAGGGTAGAACGCCCTACTTGGGAGAGAAATATTCCCATCCAGCCACTGATTTTCCTGTTCACTTTATCGATTAGAAACTGGAATTGAGCTTATTTGATTCTTCCTTTGGTCAGGGGAGCTCCCAGGTAATGGATACCATCTCTGGCTCTGTCAAAACCCAACAACCTCGTTGATACTTTGATTCTCACCAGCCGGGTGTTTTTAGAGTAAAAGAATCTTCTTTTGTTATTGTTGATTTTTAAACCATAAGTAAATTGGAAATTGCTTAGGAACTTTCTGGCCGAGGTGAGTGAGGACTTGGTGCCGTTAAGGAAAAGAAGGGTATCGTCTGCGTATAAAATGTGAGAGATAAGAGGGGAGCCACATTGCATTTTGAAAGGTTAACAACCTCCTCTCGCAAGAAGATGCTTCAGGTTAATAGAGAAAACCTCCATTGCTAGAATAAAAAGGGTCAGGGAGAGGGGATCTCCCTGTCTCAAACCCCTGGATGACTTGAAGAAGCCTGCCGCTTCCCCATTGATAAGGACAGAGAACCAATTGCTTCCCCAACAGGCTTCAAAGAGCGTGATACTTCTGCTATGGAAACTCGATACTTCTGCTATGGAAACCAAATCTGCATAAGGCCTGCTTCAGGAAGCTTCAATTAACTCTGTCATAAGCTTTTTCCAGATCTAGCTTGAGGATAAAAATTTTTGCCCCTTAATTTTCGATCAATGTCTCTCATTGCCTCTTGGGCCAGTACAATATTCTCCACGATTGATCTACCTGGAACGAAAGCTCCTTGTAAGGAAACTTAGACGGTTAACCAAAATCTTAGCAAAAATTTTATAGATAACATTACACAAGCTTATGGGCCTGAATTCTGAAAATCTGGTAGCTGAGGGGACTTTGGGGATAAGACAGATGAGTGTGGATGAGAACGCTCTTAGGATGGTTCCCCTGAGAAGAAATCAACCGTCGTTTGATGGATATCCTTGCTGATTATGGGCCAGCAGGCAAAGAAAAATGCCGCAGAGAATCCTTCCGGACTAGAGGCCCCGTCTTTCGGCATGGAGTGAATTGCGGCATGGACTTCCTCCAAAGGTTGCGGGAGTAAGAGATCTCTGTTGCCTTGCTGATTGAGGCATTGTGGGATGTTGTGGATGAAGTCCGGCAAGGTTGAGACTGGTTCCTCACAAAATAGGTCTTCAAAATATTTTGCAACCACTAGCCTGATTTCCTACAGGTCTGAAATGGGGACACCTGAATCTGCTATGACAGAGGAAATCTGCGATTTTCTTATCTTCTCATTTGCTGTAGAGAGGAAGAATTTAGTATTCATGTCCCCTTCTTCCAACCAGGAGTTTCTCAACTTTTGCTTCCAAAAGATCTCTTACATGAGCTCTAACTGGGCCAGCTTTTGTCTGATTTAGAAGTTCTCATGAGACAAGTCTTCATTAAGTGAGTTTTGCATTCTGATATCTAGGCATTCCAAATCTTTCTTTGCTTTCTGAATTTGATGAAAAATATTTTCAAAAACTTCCTTGTTCCACACTTTAAGAAGCTACTTGGTTTTCTTCAATTTGAGATGGACATTGAGCATAGGTTTGGTTACATAGACGCCCTCCTAGGCCTTTGAAACTAGATGAAGAAAGGAATCATATTTATTCCACATCCTGAGAAATCTGAAAGGTCTTACCTTGGGAAGGGAATTGGAAGGAAAAGCCAGGCAAAGAGGGGCGTGGTCAGAGTGAAGGCGAGGGAGATGTTCGACTCTAAAGAGAGGCAACTCAGTCGACCAACTATTATTGAAGAACAGTCTGTCCAACCTAGCCTAAACAAGAGCATTTCCATCTTGATTGTTGCACTATGTGAAACTATTCCCAACAAAATCTGCATCCAAGAGGCCCGAGCTATGAATAGCGTCAGCAAATTTGAACATACTGGATCTGTCTGGGTCTCGGGATCCCCGTCTTTCCTTAAGCTCCACGACCGCATTAAAATTGCCACCAACAGCCCATGGGCCTTGGCAGATACAGCTAAGAGTTGTCATCTCAATCCACAGGTTTCTTCTTTACAATTTACAGCAGCGGGCATAGACTATTGACAGGACTATTAGGACGCTAGGGGGCTATACTGTCAGGGAAAGCATAATCATCTGGTCAGAACTGGCAATCCTTGTAACATTCAAGGAATTATGGTAAAAGATCCAAATTTTACCTCTTGAGTCACTCTTGGAAAGAGAGGAATGGAAGCCCAACTTAAGGCTAACCGCCACCCTTTTCTCCTCTCTTAACATAGGCTCTAAGATTGCGATGAAACTGGGATTGAAATTTGTAACCATTTTCTTGAGCGATTTCAAGGTGGGAGCATTGCCCACTCCACGAGCATTCCAGATAAGGGCGTTATTCATCAGTTACACAGCCTGTATTGACAGCCCTACACTTCAATCACCAAAGCCTACTATACCAATCGCCTACTGACTGATTGCTAAAAGGACCCTTGGTAGCTTTTTTTCTGCCTTTTTTGGTGGACTTTTTCTGAGATCTCTAGCCAGTTGAAGGGGTATTTAGATTGGATACTGATTGTTGAACATTCTCAATGTCCATGTGAGGGGATTGTGGGGTGGAACAGTGGGCCTCTTGGTTGGAAAAAGGTGAAAGATCAACTGTGATCTGGCCCATATGCTTGGTTGTGTCAGGATCAGGAACTTTCTTCTTCCATCTGATATTCTTCCTCCCTTCCAAATAAGTCAAATGCTCATTGTACTTGGACAAAGGTTTTAGGTGCTGAGGGAACTTGGGTGAGCCGCCAACTGATCGAGCTCGAAAGGATGATAGGGATTTCCGAGGAGTGACAGGGGGGTCACTCATAGATTGAGGTCCAAATATCCGAGAGGACAAGACCGAAACTGTTATGGGTGGGGGGACTACAAGGATGTTAGGCTGGGAAGGGGAGAGTAAGTGGAGAGGAATAACATTTGGGGGGGGGGGGGGGGTTGCAAGGATGAAAAGGTCCTCAAGCTGTAATGTGGGCTGGGTCTGTGGGTTGGGAGGAGAGTGATGGAAGAGGATATCAGGTGAGGGTTGTTGAGAGGGGCTTGGAAGGGATAGTCCAGAGGAGAGGAGTAGCCACCTGAGGTTCCATGCTCAATAATGGAGGTTGAGAGATTGGGGGCCAGTTTGGTCATATAGGGGAGGAGGAATGGGAGGGTTAACTGCAATGACAAGATCCACGACAATCAGGGGAGCAAGTGTGGGGAGGGATTGTAGCTACGGTTAGATGAGAAGGGGGCCTGGGGTGGTGAGGATTGGCGAGGCATTACATTGAACACCTGTAGAGCAGGACTTGTTGGGGAGAGAGGGGGAATGGAAGGTCTGTAGGACCCAATCTTTGGTTGAAACAGGGGCAGAAGATGATATGGGAGGGTGATGACCAGGTTTGCTAATATTTGAACCAGATTCAATCACTCCCACAATGGGGAAGGGAATGCCTTGGACCATCAGGGATCTGGTTTGATGGAGGTTCATTTCTACAGCAGGCTTAATGCGAGCTCTAGCAAACGTTTGAAAAATCCCTAGGGAGGAAACATTGTCAATCTCCATAACTTCCCCGAAACTCCTGGCAAGGCTCTCAATTGTCGCTAGGTACCACGCATGAGGAGGGATCCCAAATAGGCGTATCCACACTCCACCAAGGAGGCCTACAATCTCCGGCAACCAAGGAGTCACTTCAGAGATTCCCATACATCTCTAGATGGGTATATCGTTCACAAACATCCACATTTCTTCCTTGGATTGGAATTTTAGGAGCAAACGGTTAGGACCTGTTCTAGTGAAGTCCACCTGTAGTTTGACTAGAGATGATTTCTGGAAGACGTCAATGAGCTGCGGGATGGAAATAGAATCATTCACAGCAATTGCTATTAGAGCAAAGGATAGAGTTAACAATAGATTCTCGACAGCTCTGATGCCAGTGCCAATCTTCAAGTGGGCGGGCTGCTCTGTCATTTAAGATTTGTCAGTGGGAGGTGGAGGGCCCTTATCGAAGAAGGGATGCTGAAGGGTTTTCCCCAAGTAGGTTTGGGTCCTGATAGGATCTGCTTGAGGGGCCTGGGGTGTAGATTTCGTTGGAGGCCAAGGGTCTATTTGATGTTTTGCCCAGGCAATAAAGACCACCCTGCCATTGATCCACCTATTGTGTAGGCATTGGATTGCGTTGAAGGCCTCCTATTCGTAGACGAACTGGATGAAAGAAAAACCCCTGGATCTATTAAGGCTCCTGTTCCAAGGAAGGAAGGCATCTGCAATCTTCCCAAATCGATCGAATATACATTTGAGATCCTCCGTTGTGGTGTCGTATGTGAGATTTGCCACAAAGATGGAGAATGGGGAAGAAGGGGTTTTCGGTTTCCTTTTGAAAACCCTTGTCCACGGACACTCTCGCTCCTCCATCCTATGCACCAAATTCAGGGCGTTACATTTGTGCTCTCCGAGGTAGATAGCTTGCCCATGCCTCTAGTGGGTAGACCCTCTCCTTCTATGGGCTCCAATTCCGCGTAAAGTGGGAATGCTTTGTCTGTAACTACCAATTTCAACACCCGCTTCATGTTAACCCCTGGACGTAGTATAACCTTGACACGATCAAAGACCTGAAAGATTCCAAATATGCTATTCATGTCTATTTATACAACCTTGCCGAAGAAGTTGCCTAGATCTAAGATATGACAGCCTCCATCCATGCGTGAGCCGGAATGCTGAAAAGTTTGAGCCACACTCCCTTTCCCCCTAGTACCACATCAAGGGACCATGGGCAAACCCATTCTATCCCCATGAGTTTTTGTAGTTCATCATCTTCCAAAAAGTCCCTGTGTTCGACATTCGATTTGAGAACATATAGGAAGCTATCCAGGGAGATCCTTGTTACATGAATCGAAGATGTTGCGAAATTGGAGTCTCTGATAACTCTAACGATTTGCAGAATAAAGAGGTTGGGGTTCGTAGCTATACCGACTAGCCCTAGTTGGAGATCCTGCAACTTCTATGCCATCGCTCTCGGGTCGGCTATTGAAGTAAACTGTTCAACAGAAGAGTCTTCGGAGCATCTTCCTCGAGTGTTGGTTAAAGTAGTAGACACATAGAAGGGGCTTGCATATGTTGCTGAGGGCTTCGATGATTGGTTCCCCTTCTCTGGTATTGTATTTGGGGTACCCTATGAATCAGCTGAGGATGGAGAAACCTTTGATTTTGCCCATTGAACCATGACCACTCTCCCATCAATACGCCTGTTGTTTAGAATGTTCATGGTTGCCTTAGCATCCTGCTCGTAGAGAAAGAGCACGAATGCATAGCCCCTTGGTTTCTTTAATCCTGGGAGATTAGGGATGTATACATCCAATACCCTCTCATATCTGTTGAAAATGGTCCGCAAGTCTTCACAAGAGAAATAATATGGAATATTACCCACAAAAAAGTTGAAATTGCAATTCGATTGATGCCTAGTCGATATCTTAGGGCCGGAAGCGTGCCTTAGGGATGAAATTGTGAAATGGTGGGCACTCACCGCTTACTAATTTATTAACAGAGAAAAACATACAAGCTTGTTCAAGATGGCACTACAAAAAGGCGGCCTTGCCTATCATGTACCACCCAAAAGCTATACAAAAGAGAGCTAAAACAGCCTCTCAGCCTTTCATCCCAAAAACAAAAAACCCACTCGACCCCTCCCTGCGACAAACATTGGCTAGGGCTTACTTTTCCTGGTAGTACCAAGACCAACTTCATCCAAAGTTAACAACCCCCCTAATGTTACCCGGGAAGTCTGAACAATTGAAAAAGGTCATATTAGGATATCTGTAACACCCCGGATTTTTGCCAACCTGGAGTTAGACGTCCTTAGACAATGGGTCAACCATAACACCTTGGTAGCTTCTCAAAATTCGATTCCAAAGCCAGAGAAATCATTTAGAACCTAATTCTTTAGAAATTTAACATGAATTAACCAGCACTACACTAGACTTCCAGCAAAATTAGCACCAACCACTTTAAATACGATCTCTAGGACCCAAAATCTATAGAATCATTGATGTTATCTTACCCTAAAATCCAGGATCAAACTCTAAACCTGTTTGTTCTCAGGAACCCTTTGAAACTTGGTATTGGATCTAGACCGCGCATCGAAAGTCTGATAGCGATAATCTTAGACAATTACGACCGCCTAGTTGGAATTGACAATCATTTCGAAAATCAAGCCCAACTGATGTTCTGAGGCTATTTCATTGAGCTTGGAGCAAGGAGTGTGAGAAAGAGTGAAATTCTTTATAAATTAAATGTGATTTAAATAAATCTGGCACGTTTCTCTTGCGGGTTAAGTATAAGCGTTCAGACCATTAGAATCTGACACAAATACACCCTCAGATCAGGGAACATTTCTCACTCAGGTCAGTGTACTTGGAATCCTCGATCGAGTCTCAGTGACTGCTGAACTGAAACTGGTCTGCCACGTGTGATCTGGGAACACTATCGGACTGAAAAATTAATGTGATCAGGATCCGACATCCATGAACTTAAGTCCGACTGCATTCAATCAGGGGACCTCCAAAAATGTTCTTTTGGATCGGGAAAGACCCGATTTGGCTATAACCCAAGTATACCTTGACTTGAAGTCTATTTTGGTTATGTTTAGGCTTATAAAAGGGCCTTAAACCCTTAGCTTTCTAACCCATACAAATTTGGGGAAAACCCTAGGAGAGAGAAGAGAGAAAAGAGAGAGTGAGAGAGAGTTGGAGTTTCTCGCAGGAATTCTTCCCTACTGCTCCACGTGCCAAAGACATCCACCTGCATCGTTATTCTGGCGATTCTAACTCCATTCTTAGGTAAGAAAACCTAAACCCTAACCCGATTTGAAGCTTAGACTAGATGTAAAAGAGTTCTAGCTAACCTGTTTCTTGCCATAGGTAGCGTATCTGCCGTTGACGAAGACTTATCATCTGAATCAACTCCGTTTCGCAATTTCTGGTTTAAGGTGTAGATTTTATACGCTTAGATTACCTGTTTTCAAAGCTTTCAATGCCGTTTAATGGTAGATTGCTGATAAGGATGTTGTTTGACATGTAGAACATGCTGTCTATTTTTCATTTCGAATACGTACGAAGAATATGAGATTTAGGGTATTTTAGGTATTTATAGAAAATACTGTATACGTACGTATTTTGCTGATATGATTGCCATGAGTATTTACCGTGTACCTATACTAGTAATACGTGTATGATCTGTTTGGCGAAGAGATTCGCCCTAATACACATATTGGCCGACATATGCTATGTAGACTAATATGTGTAGACTAAGTGTTTGTTGAAATGCCTAAATCAATATCGTTTATTCCTGCCATAGGTTTTGAATGTAAGAACATGATTGTTGTGTATTAGACAACTCCTTGATATAAGGATCTGTCATACTATATGTTGAAATCAACATACGTCAAGTATGTTGGAGTTGAGTAGTCTAAGCGTTTGTATAAATGTATGTATTAGTAAGTATTAAGTAAATGGTGTTGTAGATTAGCGTTGAGACTGGATTCTCAACTAATTTGATGATGTGTATGATTTCCTCTATGCTTGTTGTATTTCAATTGATTTCCTTATGTGTGAAGTACTTGTGTATGGTTAAATTGCCTATGTTGTATCTTATAACATGTTGCTAACATGCTTGGATTACTTATTATTTCAATTCTGTTTATCTCATATGATTATTGATTCACATCTCTGCGCTTGGGGCTATACTCTAGTCCAGGCAGTCGGTAACAGTTTAGAATTCGTGATTAGATTCTATTCGCCACGAAGGATGTGTATGACGAACCCGAGTCGTACTAGAGTTATCGGCAGTGGTTAGGCCACACGAAGTATTTGTGCACTTCATGCCGGTCGATTCAACTTGCGCTCGTGCTAGTCGAACTCATCAAGTAACCCGACTGACCATTGTATGTTCACCTTGTATTCGTCATAACTGCTTGAACCTAGGGTACTGAACTTACCAGTGATAACCCTGATAACCGTGGTACCTTGATCCACTAAGACTCATGAGCCGGGCATGGTGGTATGGGACACCGTGGTCGAGCTGTCGGCCTACGCTGGGGCCACAAGCCTTCCCGTAGTGACCAGTGAGCAACCCAGACTCGTAAGCAGATTATGGTGGTATGGGACACTATATTCTTGCTATCGGCCTACACTGATAAGGTGATGGGGGAGTGGAGAAACGAGTGCGTGCAACAGCCCTGACAGCCCTTTGTAGTGACCTCGAGAATACTCTGAGTCTACGTGAGGCGACGACCCTTCCGTAACAACAAGAGTACAACTAGGCCTGTATTGATAAGGTGATGGGGGAGCAGAGCAACGAGTGCGTGCAACAGCCCTGGCAGCCCTTGCAGCGACCTAGAAATATATCATCGTATGAGACTACTAGGAGTGACGACCCTAGAAAGGATCCTTGTTGGGAATGATATAAGGGAAGTACCCTAGTTTTCCAATCCTGCTGCATGAAAAAGACTAATAACAACTCGGTAATCATACTCATATCGCACTGCTTGTGCATGGAAGATGTGGAACACTGAGGGAAGAAAGCATGCCGCGGACGTAAGATGGTATCGCATGAGGGAGTATGTCGGTGAGGGCATCCATCATGTTATTTCATGCTTGCATTAATCACAGTATTTAGGAATGTTTGATTGCTTGCTTTACCATTATCGCGTGATTGATTTGATAACATGCTAATCTTTGCTCTATGATTCCACTGAGTTAGCTACTCACTCCCATGTTACAGGATGGTGTTGCGCACACCAACCAGTCCCTATTTTAGTTTCAGATGGTGGCGATGCTTGCAAAGCAGAGCCGGACTTGATGATGAGGAGGAGGATCCCTCCTATATGCAGGTTCTGATCGACGGGATTACAGGGAGGTTGATTAGACGCCATGACACTTGTCATTTTATATTTTTGGAGGACTCATGTATATTCTTTTCTTTCTATTTTGGAGTATACATATATTTAGTTAACCTGGTAACATGTTCACACTCTGGAGACTTACAATCATTTATATATTTTATATATCTATCACATTCTTCCGCTTGCTAATTTAACTGTCTCTGGAGTATGATATGCTGTTTTAGCTTAATCCATCTCATGTTTTATGTACTATTACCATCGACATTCATCCATCATTGAAAATGTTGCATAAGTGATGTTCTGAAACTCGGGAGTTGGGTTTCTACCCGACCCCCGATTTTTGGGCCGTTACAATATCCTTCGCTATTCATTGTCACAAGCGCATTTGCCACCGTATTACCTTCTAGTAGCATATGTGAAATTTTAAAGTTGGCAAGGAAAAAGGTCATATCGAGATATCTCTCTTAGAAGTAATTATGGGTTGGGTAAGGAAACTTGGACTGAGGCCATTAAAACGACTTGTTACTTGTTGAATCGGTCCTTTTCTATTGATATTGATTGTAAAATTTTAAAAGAAATGTGGAGTAGTCAACAGGTAAACTACTCGGGACTACAAGTGTTTGGTTACGATGCTTACTCTCGTATACCACTGATTGAGAAAGATAAGTTGACTCAAATGGTAAAAAAATACATATTTGCTAGCTATGATAATAGTGTAAAGGAATACGAGTTATATAACCGGGTCACACGGAAAATCATCCTTAGTCGTGATGTCAAATCCGATGAAATATCCTTATTCCAAAAGGAGGGGGACAAGGAAGCAAAAAAGTTAGTTGTGAACGTTCAAATACATAGAGATGAGACACGAGCTAACATTGAGACACAAATAGAGCCGGGTATAACAAAGATTCCTAGGTATCTGGAAAAAGCCACAACTTTTTATTGGGTGTTTACATAGTCATGCCTTAGAGCATGTGCTCATGTTTGGTCG
The DNA here is from genome assembly GCA_037074715.1 of Magnolia kwangsiensis. Taxonomy (NCBI): domain Eukaryota; kingdom Viridiplantae; phylum Streptophyta; class Magnoliopsida; order Magnoliales; family Magnoliaceae; genus Magnolia; species Magnolia kwangsiensis. The sequence goes on along the minus strand of CM073587.1, from coordinate 69,183,855 downwards.
GCAGATAAAATCTCGGTATGGATCTTTCTATGGTAATTTACAAATTTATATAAGTACGTTTCAGACTTTGTTCCACGAAAGAATGGAGAAGTATAGGCAAACATATCAAACTCTTAAGACCAACAGGCAACAAGGCAAGAACTCTGTTCAGCAGAAAAAACAAAATTTGATAATCATGTTAAATCAAATATAGTTCACCACAAAAATGTCAAATTCCATCTTTATTAAACTCCCTATAATAGATCAAACATGACAGGAAAGTAGCCCAATCACCGACTGTTGGCATTTTAACATAATGAATGTATTTTAATTACTTTGTTACTGTGGTGATTTCTTTTGGTTTTATCCCAAAATCTATCATATAAGAGGCAATAGTGGTGAATGATATGATACCTAAAGTACCAATTTAAACCTTACATGTGGGGTGCTTGAACATGAACAGTGGTAAGCTTATATTGTCCTTATCCCACCTCATATAAGAGATGGTTGCATAATTTTGAAGACAAATGGTTCTTAATTTTTAGTTAATATCTGGGGTCCACCACAATGTTTGTGACACCTCTGCTCCATCCTTTAGTTCCCAGCTAATGTTAGGGCGTGGGCCTAAAAATTAGGCAGATCCAGAACTGAAAGTGGGTCACACCACATGAAACACTGAGATGAAAACACCCATTGAAATCTTCATGAGGCTAGTATGATGTTTATATGCCATTAAAGGATGAATTGAAACAGCCCGATCAGAAACTTTCGTAGACCCAAGAGGATTTCAATTGTGGACGTTCAGTCCCCACAGTTTCTTATGGTACAGTACATCTGAGTTTTGGATCTGAGTTTTGGATCCTCTTAATTTTTCAGCTCATGTGCTAATATGAGCAGTTGCAATGGATACACAGACTGAATGAATATTACAAAGACATCATGGTCACAGAGCTTTTAATTGCCCGGGCTCTGTGCAAAAGGGGTTACAGGAAATTTGCGTTAGTGCCTGATCGGCTTTCTTTCATGCCGTTTCATACAGCTTGAAGGAAATGGTGGATAGGACTCTTATTAAGAAAGAATACCAATGGACAAGATAGGTCATACATTTGTGGCCAATCTAACAATTGAACGGCTTATTTTACAGGCATAGAATAATGATGGCTGGGACCACTTCATGAACGGTTCAGAATATCATACTGATATACTGATTATTTCCACGTTATAAATGTGCTGGAAATAAAAGGCTTAGGGCCCTAAGACACCTAAAAGAAGACAGGCAATTCAGCCCTAAGTAACTGCACAAAGTAGGGCACTGCCCAATAAAAAAAAAAGGAAGGAAAATTTCATTAAATGAACGGCTGGGACCGACTTTACAAATTCGGGAGAGCCGGAAACAAAAAGGGAAGTAGGGCACTGCCCCTTTACCCTTAAAAAAAATAAAAAGAAAAAAAAATAAAAGGGAAGTAGGGCACTGCAGCCCCTATTTCCTTCCAAAAAAAAAAAAAACTGCACAAAGTGCCCTTGTTCAATACAAAAGGGGTTTTGCGAAAAAAAAAAAAAGTTGCCCTTGTTCGAACACAAGGAGCCAAAAAAGAAAGAACAACAAACCAGCCTAGTGATTTTCAACCCCAACCGTCCACCTTGTTTACATTGAGCCCACATCAAACACAAAGCTCGTCCACACTAACAATATAAAATGCATGGCCATGCAACAAATCCAACACAAGCACTCCTCCTTCTCACCTTCAATCAAACTAAAACATCACACCGGATTGTCAAATCATGTCCTCAAACATTCTCAGGCGCCACTCCTTGTTCTTGCTAGTAATCACCATGGCCACATATCACATCTCCCATGCAAGTGACCCAGACATCACATCCGACTTCATCATCCCGCCCAACATGAATGCCGTTGATGGAAACTTCTTCACCTTCACTGGCATGCGAACCCCACTCCAAGTGCAATTACCCACCATCTTCAATGTCACGAAAGCAAGCATGGTCCAGTTTCCGGCCCTCAATGGCCAGAGCGTCTCCTATGCCCTCCTGCAATATCCATCCGGAGGCATCAATCCCCCCCACACGCATCCCCGCGGAGCTGAACTACTACTCGTCATCGATGGCACGCTTGAGGTGGGACTCATCGACACGACAAACAAGCTCTACACCCAAACACTCCAAACGGGGGACATGTTCGTATTCCCCAAGGGACTTGTGCACTACCAGTACAATGTCGATGCCAAAAACCCAGCCACTGCCATCTCTGCCTTTGGAAGTGCAAATGCCGGGACGGTGTCAATCCCTAGCACCATCTTCGCCACCAGTATCGATGATGGGATCCTGGCCAAAGCTTTCAAGACGGACACTGCGACCATTCAAAAGCTCAAGGCTGGCCTTGCACCCAAGGCCTAAGATTGAATCTGGCTACTTGCATTATGTTTGTATTGTGAGCATAATAAACCTATTTAATTGCATTGATTAATAGATTATTGATTTGAATACATGTTTGTCAACGTTTATTAATTGGAACACAATCAATGGTTATTGCTTCAAATTTAGGATCGTACATACCTTGGGCCATGATGATCCAATGATTCAGGGCAACTTGAAAGCCCTTGAGCTTGATGATAAACGGTATTGATCGGTGGTCCAAACTCTTAAGTTTGAACATATGCAGAGGATCAAAAGTTATCTGTATTCATAAGCCTCTTGATTTTCCGCTCGTCATAGAAATGACCAATACAATCAGATTCATTGTTTGTTTTTAATACTATTCTTTTAATAAAGTATTTTAAAATTGATTAAATAAATTAAGCTGGCGTGGGCCATAGTCACTTGGACGGTTAATAAGATTGTCATATGCAATACATTTTATGAGCTAGTTAAATTCTATAAGCATGAAACATTTGAGGAGTGTCCGAGGTGAGACTGGAGAGTTGCCACATGTGCTGACACGAGACACGTCAGATATGAGCTACCTATGAAATGGTTTTGAATCTCAGGGTGAGTCCTGTACGACTCGTCCCAGTGAACTTGAACTCGGTCAAGCCCAATCCATTAAGTTGAAACTGGAAGTGAATTGGCTGGTGTACCATACACCACCGACCTGGCTGGTGTGGGTACGTGTCGTGCCAAGACAGGGTGCGGATTAAGTACTACCCCCGCCTGTTGGGAGTTCGGGACAGGCGGAGATTCCGAGTGCCACTGATGGGCCACCGTGATGTATGAATTTATCCACACCGTCCATCCATTTATTTTATTTTTTTATTTTAGGTTATTATCACAAAAGGGGATTAAATTCTTACCACTGAAAATTTCTCAAGAACTATTTAAGTTTTGAACCAATATGGTACTTTTTTTTCACTTCATCTAGGTGTACATGACCATATCAACAGGTAAATGACACGGTGGACCCTAAGAAGGTTTCAATGGTAGGTATTCTTAGCACCGCTGCTTTCTGTAGTGTGGTCCACTTTAACTTTGGATCTGCCTTATTTTTCGTCAAGTAATCTAATATGATACGAAAAAAATGGATGAATGGTGTGATAAAATACATACGTCATGGTGGCCTGAGTGGCCTAGGAGACTGAGCCTGTCCCGAGCTCCGAACAGGACGGGCAGTACCTAATCCGCGCCCGCCAAGACACAGCTGACGCTCCTCGAGCTCCGGGGTGTATGAACGGCCCAAATGAGATCAAAGTAACGTGGATCTACATTGATGTATTTATTATATCCATACGGTTCATCTATTTTTGGAGATAATTTTACGGCATGAGCCCAGAATAAAGTCATATCAAAAGTTCAAGTGGACTATACTACAAATAGCAGCGGGGACCGTGATTCTCACCGTTAAGACATTTATATGGGCGGCCATAACTTTTATTTTCCATCCAATATGTTCATAAGGTCATGTAGGCCTTGATGAAGAGAAAAAACAAATATAATATTGATCTAAAACTTTTGTTGACCTAAAAAGAATTTCAATAGTAGATGTCCAATCCAAAACTTGATCTTTGAATCTATTATTATTATTATTTTGCCCAAGCCTTACGACGAGCACACTGGATTAACAGATGGTTTAGAGATAACACATACCTCATGATGGATCCCAAAAAATTTGATGATGCCAACACACCAGCCAGATCAGTTGTGTGCCAGCCAATCCGCTTCCGTTGAAACATCCTTCGGGATGTGGTGCGAAGACGAGCGCTGATGCTCCTCGAGCTCGAGTTGTATGAATGGTAAGAAGGAGATCAAAGTTACATGGGCCCAACGATGATGTATTTAACATATCTACACCATTCATGCATTTAGTGATCATTTTCGATCTTCATCCCAAAAAAAGTAATTTTCAAACCTCAAGTGGGCCACACCACAAACAGCAGTGGAGACAATGATTTTCACCATTAAAGCATTCATAGGGCCACTGTAACGTTTATATTCCATTCCATCTGTTCGTAAGGTCACACAACGTGTATAAAGAGAAAAAACAAATATCACATTGATCCAAAAATTCTGTGACCCCCCAAAAGGGTTTCAATGGCAGGCATTCAATCATCCACTGCTTTTTACAGTGTAGTCTATTTGATTTTTGGATCTGTCTTATTTTTCGGTTCAGGCCTTATGACGAGATCACTAAGTGGACAGATGGTTTGGATATAACTCATAACTCATGATGGGATCCACGGAACTTGGTTACCTCGACACACCAGCCGCATTGGTAGTGTGTAGTACACCAGCCAATCTGCTTCCCCCTTCCACCGGATGCAAATTTCCTACTAGAGCTTTCTTAGGAAGCTCCTGCGCTGGAAACCTACGTAGGGCCCACCATATGTTTGTGAGAAGTCTACCCTGCCATCCTTTTGTGATCTCGTTTTAATTCTTAAAACAAAAAGAAAAATGAGAAGGACCCAATACTCGAGTGGGATGCACTAAAGGAAAATGCAGGCTGGGAAATTCCTATACTTGAAACCTCCCCCTGTCGACCGTGACGTTTACATGCCATCCATTCCATATTCATAATCGTCATGCCTATTGAGATGAACTGAAAACACAATTATTAGCATGATTAAAAACTTTAATGGCCCCAAGAATATTTCAATTATGCATGTTTAATCCTCACGTTTTCGGGTCACCGGAGTATTGGATCGGTTCACTTTTAGCCCTATGTCATAAAATATCTCAAAAAATGATTGGACATGGTGGATTTCTGACAAACATCATGGTAGCCCCCAGCTAGGTTTCCAGCACAGGGACTTCCTGCAAAACGCTTTCCCAATTTCTACCCAAGGAAATGGGCCACATGATCCCATACCTAAGGAAATGGGCTAAATCTCATGCACGTGTGAGATATTGGCATTCGGCCTTCAAGGTAGGCCAGTGGGGAGTGTTGCTCATTGATGTACAGCCAGTTACTGACACTTTCATGGTTAAGATGGACCAGAAAAGGCCCGATTGAGGTGGAAGTGATCAGGACCGTAAGAAGCTTAAACCAGTCATATCCCATAAATTAGAATGAGTTTTTCTATATATCATATATGATTTTAAGGTATGATAAGCTATTATAGCCAACAAACTCCTCTATGCCAGGTTGCCCACGTCAGATTTGTGAGATTCCATTAGATCGACAATCCAAAGTCTATTTTATTTTCATTTTTACCATTAATAATAAGTTTTAGTTTGATCCTAACTTTTGATCCTTTCAATTCTATGAGTCATGTCCAACATGAAAAGAGCTCACAAAAATTAGAAGAATGACATAATTAAGCCAAATTGGACACTTATTAGTTTTGGACAAAAACCATGAAGTCTACGGGGAATCATGACACGTTTACTACCTATAGTAAGTCACATTTTTAAAGAATTTGAGTCTAAAACTCTGTCCTACGTTTGCTTTCATTATTTAAAGGATTATATTTTCGTTTTATTATCACCAATCAATTTATTTTGAATTATTAAAAATTATTTCTATTTTCATCCCTTGTGGATTCGGGGAATCTCTGTAACGAGTCCAGAAGAACTTCATGGATTCGGAGTAGTTATCCTTAAGGAAGACTCCCAATGACACTCATCTACATGCAGCACACATGCTGATGTGGGTCACGAGTGCAAGATCTGAACCTTCTTTCCGGCTGAAATGAGATTTGGACTTTCCGTCTAAAGAATCAGGCGCTTCACTCCTCCGGAGAGTCCCAATGTACAACGTGAACTGATGGCTAAGAATGGAGCTGAAATAGTTGCACATGGCCTTGCAACTCGCATTGTCCATTCCATGAACTTGCATTTGCTGGAGAAGGATTTGAACAAGGTGGATGTATCAGATTTGACTATTATCTCTATCATGATCAATGCATTTTCACTAATTAAGTCCAAACTTTGAAGGAAGACAATACCTATCAAAGAATTGATATTGTCAATAAATGCTTCTCAAAAGCAACAGTGAAAGAAATTCTATCTGCATTAATAGAATACGAAGCTATATAACAAAAACAGATAACTGAATTGGTTCAGCAGTTAAGTCGTTGAAAACATCAGCACCAATGGGTCAGTTTTTTCTTAAATCGATCAGGGACTGACGGACGCAAGGCATCAACCAATGCTTAATTCAGGAATTCAAAATGACTTCTCACGCTGTTAGGAGAACAGTAACCAATGATTTTTAGGAGGGTTGCAGGGCAGTACTGTTCGACAAAGAAAATAAGACATCAGTGGGAATTGGTTAGTACAGAAATGGTGGAACAGTATTTCACTGCAGTGGATGATGATGACTTGGAAGAACTACAACTTCCTATTATATCGAACTCCACCAAATTATTGAGAGCAAAGCTCTAAGTATTCTTGCAGATGAAGGTGATCTAAACTGCACATCCAAACTCCACCAAATTAGTGAGAACAAACCTCTAAGCATATGGTGAGTTTGTTGTCGTTGGATGTCTTAAACATGATTGTCATGGCTCGATGACATCAAATGGCTTCAATTTCATCAAGTATTTTTTGGATTTTTACCTCTAGTCGCTGGACGGATTTAGTCATTCTTCGATGACATCAAAGGATGCTCAATAACATAGAAGGTTTTGGTAGAAATGCAAATTTTGTAAAATTTCCTTCCGATTTTATTTAGAATTCTTTTTAAAACTATATATATGAGGTGTAAACGGAATTGGAAGATATTCTAAGACTTTCTAAACTATTCCAGATGGTTTCTAAATTGTTCTAGGGTTTCAAAAGGTATAGCAAGGGTGAGATTAGAGAATTGCTCCACTTGGGGTACATAGTGGATTTATGTCGCTTTATGTCGTGGTTTTTTTTTTTCCCAAAAGAATTTTTCATGTTTAATTGTTACGTTCTCTTTGTGTTTGCTTGGTGCATTTGAATTACAATACTAGATTTATCTTTATGTGATTCAACCATTTTTTCTCAATAAAGTTTAAGATAAATAATAACATTTGTAGCATGTGCAGATTGATAGTTGAATTTATGGCAAAGGGGAGAAAATTAACTAACATATACCGCAACATATTTAGCAAATGTGATGCATGCACATAGAACATTATATACTAGTGCTCTCCAAGATACGCATAAACCATCTAGCCTGTACTTATTCCACTTATTGTTTTCAAGAGACATGCTACCAGAGTACCATTGCTAATTTTGAAGACAATCTGCTATAGTTGCTAATTTTGAAGACAATTCATTCTTTCTAGGCACACCTCAGTGTCCGTGTCACCTCCACTCCTGCATTAGTTTTGCACCCTTTTATATTTTTTTATTTTGTAAGTTTTGCACCTATGTTAGGACGCATACCAAGAACTCAAGTGGGCCACACCACATGAAACACCGTTGAAACCTTCATGAGGCCAAGGTGATGTTTATATGCCATCGAAACCCATGCATAAGGTCATTTCCACTGGGACGAAGTGAAAATACAAATATCAGCTTAATCAAAAACTTCATGGCCATAAGAAGGTTTCAATGGTAGACATTCAATCCGTACTTGTGTGGTAGGGCGCACTTGAGTTTTGAATCTTCCTCATTTTTGGGGTCACGTAAATGAGCAGGCCACCGTGGATGGATGGATGGAGTGGATGTCACACAGACATCACAGGGGTTATAGAAAATTGGCGTTTGCATATTCCATTCCATCGTCACCAGAGCTACTTTCTTTCATTTCGATCCGTACAGCTTCAAGGAAATAGTAGATCGGACTCTTTCACAAATAAGCAAGAACAAAAATGGACAGGATAATTCATGCATTAATTTGTGGCTATCCTGATGAATGAACGGCTTATCTCACAGGCGTAGAATAATGATGCCGGGCCCACTTCATGAACGGTTCAGAATGTCATTCTGATTATTTCCACGTCATAAATGGGCTGGAAAGAAAAGGCTAAGGGCCCTGGGACGCCCAAAAGAACACAGGCAATTCAGTAACCGCACAAAGTGTAGGGGCCAAACAAGAAAGAACAAGAAACCCGCCTAGTAAATTTCAACGCCAGCAGTCCACCTTGCCTACAACGGGTCCCACGTCAAACACAAAGCTCCTCTGCACCAACAATATAAAATGCATGGACATGCAACAAATCCAACACAAGCACCCATTCCCTCCCATCTTCAATCACACGCTAAAACACCGCATCAGATCATCAAACAATGGCCTCAAACATTCTCAGCCACTCCTTGTTCCTAGTAGTAATCACAATGGCCACATATCACATCTCCCATGCAAGTGACCCAGACATCACATCCGACTTCATCATCCCGCCCAACATGAATGCCGTTGATGGAAACTTCTTCACCTTCACTGGCATGCGAACCCCACTCCAAGTGGAATTACCCACCATCTTCAATGTCACGAAAGCAAGCATGGTCCAGTTTCCGGCCCTCAATGGCCAGAGCGTCTCCTATGCCCTCCTGCAATATCCATCCGGAGGCATCAATCCCCCCCACACGCATCCCCGCGCAGCTGAACTACTACTTGTCATCGATGGTACGCTTGAGGTGGGACTCATCGACACGACAAACAAGCTCTACACCCAAACACTCCAAACGGGGGACATGTTCGTATTCCCCAAGGGACTTGTGCACTACCAGTACAATGCCGATGCCCAAAACCCAGCCACTGCCATCTCTGCCTTTGGAAGTGCCAATGCCGGGACGGTGTCAGTCCCTAGCACCATCTTCGCCACCAACATCGATGATGGGATCCTCGCCACAGCTTTCAAGACGGACATCTCAACCATTCAAAAGCTCAAGGCTGGCCTTGCACCCAAGGCCTAAGATTGAATCTGGCTACTTGCATTAAGTTTGTATTATGAGCATAATAAACCTATTTAATTGCATTGATTAATAGATTATTGATTTTAATAAATGTTTGTTAACGCTTATTGGAATACCATGAAAGGTCATTGTTTGAAATTTAGGATCGTACATACCTCAGGCCATGATGATCTAATGATGCAGGACATCCCTTGATGATAAACGGTATTTTTCAGTGGTCCAAGCTCTTGATTTTGAGGATATGCAGAGGATGAAAAGTCATCTGTATTCATAGGTCTCTCGATTTTCCTATCGTCATAGAAATGAACCATACGATCAGATTCGCTGTTTGTTTTTAATACTATTCTTTTAATAAAGTATTTTTTAAATTGATTAAATTAAAATAAGCTTAAGAAACCTGCAACCTAAAATATACATGTGCATATGCATGCGTGAGCCATAGTCACGGGGACGGTTCTAATAATATTGTCATACGCAGCACATTTGATGAGCTAGTTCAATTCTATAAGCTATGAAACTTTTGAGGAGCGTCAGAGGTGAAATTGAAGAGTTGCCGCATGTGCTGACACGAGACACGTGAGACATAGGTAACCCTATGAAATGGTTTTGAAACTCAGGATGAGTCCTGTACGACTAAGGAAATGGGCCACATGATCCCATATAAGGAAATGGTCTACATCCCACGCACGTGTGACACATTGGCATTTTTCCTCCCAGGTAGACGTGTGGGAAGTGCTGCTTATCCACATGCAGCACAGATGCTGATGGGGGTCACAAGTGCAAGATCTGAGCCTTCTATCTGTTGAAATGAAATTTGGTTATCTATCTAAATGACGTGGGGATGGACATGATGAGGTCGATCAGTGTCTTCTTCAAGGGAATAACTAATCCAATTCTATGGAGCTTCTCTGGACTCATCACAGTAACTTCTCGAATCAATGAGGAAAAATTAGAAAAATAGAAATAATACTTAAGAAAATTCGTAAATTAATTGATAATTGAAATAAATGAGTCTACAACCCTTTAAATAGGGATACCAAGCCTTGGAAGAATTTTCAAAATTAAACTACAACTAAAACTCCTTAAAATTCATAACTTACTATAATTAGTAAATTTACTATTTATAGTAAGTGTCGTATGTGGCTTAACCATGTTATTATGCTAATTTTCTAAATACTTTTCATATTGGACACAACTCCTAAAACTCAAAGGGATGAAGACTTTTAATCAATTAAAACTTACTATAAATAATAAAAACAGAAATAAAATAAAATTTCCAATCGTCGATCGGATGGAATCTTGCAAATTTATCATGGGAAACCCACCATAACTGGGTTGGTTGGCTAAAATAGCTTCTCCTGCCCCAAAATCATATATGATTAATTGAGTAACTCATTCCGGTTTGTGAGATATGTTTATTGTAAAGTTCTAACAATCTGGATCACCTTTATCTCCGTTAGGCCTTCTCTATTCCATCTTGAACATGAAAGTGTCCGTGACCCTCTCTACATCACTAAAGAATCAACCGTTTCACTCGTCGGGTGAGCCTCAATGTATTACGTGAACTAATGGCTATGATGGAGCTGAAATGGTAGCATGTGGCCGTGCAACTTATCTTGTCCATTCTATGAACTTGCCTCCGCTGGAGAAGGATTTAGACAAGTAATGAACTTGGAGATTTAACTATTGTGTTTTTTATAATAAAAATAAATTTTAATTTTTATTAAGTAAATAAATATATTGATTATTAAAACTTTTCATAAATAGATGGTATAGTCAAATGGTAAGAGAATGAGTTTTTGCTTCTGTAACAATTGTTCAAAACTCAAGGATATCGTCACATAGAGCCTTAGGCCCCATTTGTTAAATCTGAAGTTGAATCTGAATCTGAAGTCAAAAAACATGTTTGATAACTATGGTAATTATGGTTGAAGTACTGAATTTGAAAGAACATATTTGTTAATAAACATCTGGAATGTCTGAAATATGTTAATTTGACAGATTTGCCCCTATCTCAGGTGTAGGCTTGAGCACTAGCAGTGAAAAAACCTTCAAATTGAAGGTGACCAACACTCTATATCTTTCTTGTTTCTCATTGCACTTTGATACTTTGGGCATTGCGTGGTCCACTGTGATGTATTTGTTTTATATCCACTCCATTCATCTCCTTTGCCATCTCATTTTAACACATGGGCCCAAAAATGAAATAGACCCTAATCTCTTGTGGACCATACCATCATAACTGGTGAGACAATGGTACCCACCTCGGGTGCATCCAAATGCATGCAGATTGGGTGGGACGCAGATTTTCTGGGAAAGGCTTCGGCAGGAAGCTCCTGCGTTGGGAACGTATGTGGGGTCCACCATATGTGTGGAGTGGATAAAATAAATACATCATGTTGGGCCCCATATAGTTTACTCAGTGCGCTTATAGAACTGAGTTAATCAGTATGCAATCTGCTTCCCTTCACCAAGGCGCACGAGTTAGGTACTAACCCGAAACGAAATCGGATTGCCTACAGAGTAAACTCAGTTGGGCTCATCGTGAATGTATATGGTTTATCCACGCTGTCCATTTGTTTTTTCAGATTATTCAAGGGGTTGAGCCCAAAATTTAATGATATCAGTAAACTGTGGTAATAATGATTTCCACAGTTGAAACCTTTCTAGCCCCTACAGTAATGTTTGCCTGTTGTCCAACCTGTTCATGAGATCATATAGACATGAATGAAAGGAAAACATAGATATAAGCTTGATCCAAAACTTTTGTGGCCCCCAAGAATTTTTCAATGGTAGAGGTTTAATTCACACTATTTCCTTTGGTGTGGTCCATTTAAGAGTCAAATATGCTTATTTTTTAGCATGAATACTAAAATTATCCAATAAAATGGATGGACGGAGGGGATAAATTACATAAATCATGGTATACCTCACAGAGTTTACTCAGTACACGTACTGAGTTCTCACCTCACCACGCGATCCGCTTCATGCGGAAACAGATTGGCTGCTCCCTGCCACCGGCCAATGGCTAATGGTCGGTGCTATGTGGGCCCCACCATTATGTATATGTTTCATCCATGCTGTCCATCTATATTTCAAGATCATTTTATGGTATGAGACCAAAAATGAGGTATATCCCAATCTCAAGTGGCCCACATTACAGGAAACAGTGTTGAATGAACGTCGACTATTAAAAACTCTTTGGGGGCCAAGCTGATCTTTGTATTTTCCATTCACCTGGGTCTATAGGACCTAATCAACAGATTGGATATCAAATAAACAGTACATGGGGCTTTAGGAGAATTTTACTGGTGGATATCCAATCGCTATTGTTTTCCAGTGGTATGGTCCACCTGAGATTTATATTCCTCTTATTTTTCGTATCAAGCCTAAAATGATCTGCAAAAAAATGGATGAACGGAATGGATGAAACACATACATCACGGTGGAGCTAGCCCACGGAGCACCGACCAGCAGCCACGGCTGGTGGCGGGGGGAGAAGGGACGCGGATTGCATCCTACCCCCGCTGGACGGTAATCCATTCGAGCAGGGCTCTATGGGGCCCATAGTGATGTAAGTATTTTATCCAAGCAGTTAATACTTTTCTAAGATCATTTTAAGGTATGAGCCAAACACTAAGTAAGGTACAGGGCTTAAGTGGACCACAAAGTGAGGATTTAACGTCCACCATTAAAAACTTCTTGGGAGTTGGAGAAGTTTCGAATCAAGCTAATATTTGTTTGTTCACTTCATCCACGTCTACATGACCTTATTAATAGGTTGGATGATATATATATATATATGGCCCTTAGAAAGGTTTCAACAGCGGGTGTCATTTCACCGCAGCTTCCTCCATTGTGGTCCAATGGATCTGTGGACCTGTTTCAATTTTACATACATACCTTAAAATGATCTGAAAAAAGCGATTAACGGCGTGGATAGAACACTTACATCATGGTGGGCCCCACAGAGCCCTGCCTGGATGGATTACTGTCTGGGTGGGGGTAGGACGCAATCCGCATTCGGGGAGAAGCCAATCTGTTCTCTGCCCCTGCACGTGTGGAGCTCGGGACAGGCTGAGACTCCGAGGGCCATTGAGGGGTCACCGTGATGTATGAACTTTATCCACACCATCCATACATTTTTTTCATATTATTTTGAAATACTATCCTAAAAATAACTAAGACTTAAGTCCCAAATGGGCCATACGGTTGGGATTAAATTCATACCGTTGAAAAATTCTTAGAGACCACAGAAGTTTTGGATCAAGATGATATTTTTTTTTTCAATTCATCCAGGTTTATATGACCATACCAAGGTGTTGGATGGAAAATTAAAGACACACTGGGCCATAAGAAGGTTTTAATGGTGGGCATCCTTAGCACCACCGCTTCCTATGGTGTGGTCCACTTGATTTTTACATATACCTCATTTTTGGGCTCATGCTCTAGAATGATCTAAAAAAGTTGAAGGACGGTATGGATCTAACACATAAATTATGGTTGGCTCTGAGAAGTGCCCCATGTTAAAAGTTGGGATGTGTATAACGCAATGGAGAAAATCTCCCTAGCAAAGAATAATTTTGGATTAAAAAATAAAAATAACAATCATGGAGCGCATTCTTGATTCCCAAGCTAGAGTCCCATCATGGAAAATTTTCAATATAAAATGGTGGAGCGCTTTCCTTCTTCCGCATTAACAAACACCACTAAATATGAAATATTTTCCAAATTCTGCCGTTAAGTATAAAAATTCAGCGTTAACAAACAGACCCTTAGCCTTTTGGTTGTCAAAACTATTGCAGGTTTCCTTCGTTTGCACTTGCTAGAATTATCAAAAAAAAAAAGAGCCTTAAACCTAATAAATCTTATTGTCTCATTATCTTTTTTCCCCAATCCTTCATTGGGTACAAGATTCATTGTTTTTTCTAACATTGCCAAGTCCAAATTGAATGCAAATCCATATGTTTGAGAAGTTAATGGATTTAGAAAATTCATATATAATTTCATTTCTTTGATTCCAAGCAGGTAAAGAAATGATGCAAAGCTCTTTAAATGTTCCAAGTTATAGTATTTTGTGGTGCCCTTGAACATGTGGATAAATTGATCAAACAAACTAGACAATGCAGTTGGTGTAGCCAACGCTATAATAATAAAAAATAATAATAATAAAATAAAATTATCCCAATAGGGTGATTATAACCATTTAATTAATAGGTCATAAAATGAATTTTCAATGTCATTTACAGGATGATAGGACTAATAAAGAACCATTACTCTTGATCAACATATGCTTCTAAAAAATACATTTAATTAGGTAAGATGCAATACTTTAGGGGCCATTTAAATGCAAGCAAAGTTGTGCTTCAAAAAACTATTTGATTCCTTCCGTCTTTGATAGGCTATCTAACCCGTGCTATCCTGTGCTATCTTACACTAGCTATTTTGCCATCTTGTTATCAAACACACTAAAGTAAAGATGAAATTGTTGAATACGTGGCATAGGGTGAGTTTAAAATAGATATTAACATATAGAGCATTTATGTACATATGCTTATTAACAGATGTGGCAGATTTAGGACAAGCTAGTCCATGAACAGTATAGCTACATTAACCTGTTTCTAGGTGATGCCTAAACATGAACAGTGGTACATGCAACACGTTTGGCAAATGAGATGCATGCACATAGAACATTATGTCCTAATGCCCACCAAGTTAGGCATAATTATCTAATCCTTAATTATTCCACTTCTTTTTTCAAGAAACCTATTACCATCGCTAATTTTGAAGACAAAATCTGCCACCTACGCTAGTTTTGAAGACATTAATTTGTTCTTTGTGGGGCCATCTCAATGTCCGTGTCACCTCCCCATGCATTAGTTTTGGAGCGTATATTAGGACGCCGATCCAAAACTCAACTGGGCCACACCACGTGAAACACCAGGTTGACAATGGCTACCATTGAAACCTTCTTGAGGCCACGGTGATATTAATTTATATGCCATCAAACCCATGCATAAGGTCATTCCCACCAGGATGAAGTGAAAACACAAACATCAGCTTAGCATAAGGTCATTCCCACTAGGATGAAGTGAAAACACAAACATCAGCTTAATCAAAAACTTTTGGAGCCTTAAGAAGGTTTCAATTGTAGACATTCAACCATTACTATTTTGTGTGGTAGGGCACACTTGAGTTATGGATCTTCCTCATTTTTAGGCTCACATACATGAGCAGGCACCGATATGAATGGATAGATGGATTGAATATCAGACAGACGTCACAGGGATTGTAGAAAATTGGCATTTGCATTCCAATATTCTAATGGGACCTACGCTACTGTCTTTCATCCCTTTTCATATAGCTTGAAGGAAATAATGGATCAGACTTGTTATAGGTAAAAATAGATTGACCAAATATACAAACTTGAAGACTATGGATTGCTTGATGGCTGAAAAATCACATCGGCCTCGGTTACCAACTTTGGAGGTCAATCTCGACCTCGGTGCCAACCTTGGCCGGAGGTGTGCCTCGACATCGGATGTCGGCCTCGAATACCGACCTCGACCTCGGCACCAACCTCAACCTCGGAGGTTGGCCCTGGATATCGACCACTGGCTCAAAATACAAATATACTTATAATATATTGAGATAAGATCTTCCCGAGATCTTCACCGTGAATCTCAGGGAGATAACCACAAAGCATCCAAAAGAAGATTTCTTCCATAAATCACCATCCAAGAGGCATTACCATATACGTCATCGCCCTTAAAAGCCTATAAATACACTCGTTGATATGAGTAAAGGTACATACAACAACTATCATGTTTCTTCTACTCCTCTTGCGAAACAACCTGACTTAGGCATTGGAGGGTCCCCGACCTTAACTAGCACAACCAATGTCCTTGTTTTCTAATAAATCGTAAGTACTCCGACTAACGAGAGGTGATACTAGATCGACCAAATTTCTGCATCAACTGTTTAGTTTCGTCTATGGGAACAACATTAAAGCCGCTCTCATCTCATCGAGGTTTTACAATGGCAAAAAGCCAGAAGATGGCACATGCCGTGATCGCAGCAACTTCTCCCTCACTAGCGGAGCAGTCTGTGGACCACGAAAACCTATCATCACAACTATAGGCTGATTCCGTACATGCAGGCCGGCGCAGCGGTCCCAAAACCAAGGAGGTCGACTTGTCTCTCTGCAACATCAAGTCGAAGCATTGACCAGTAACATGAACTAGATAATATAGATCTTGGAGAGACAAAACCCATCTCTCGACCAAGGGATAGATGCACGGGCAGACACCGAGGTCTTTGCATCGCCCCAAGTATCGGTCGACCCGCAGAGAACCAAGCAATATCCTAGGCAGCCGAGCCATGCGCCCTCATACACCTCGGAAACTACCATGCCTCTCGACTCCGACTTCTGTCACACATTGGAGAAGAAGAGACGTGGAAAGGCTCCTTAGGCGTAACCAAGAACGAGGGGCCCTGGAAGGTAGAACTCAATGAACTACGAAGTCAGATCAGCGATATCCGCTAAGCTTACCATACTTAAACGCTGACCTCCGCCAAGGCAATCCTGGAGAAGACCGAGCCGCCATTTAATGACGACATTATGGGAGCCCAACTTCCGCCTAAATTTTAAATATCGCAAATCACCCCCTACTCTTGGTCTGGCAACCCAGCCAAGCATTTGAAATCGTTCAAGGCATAGATGGAGCTCCACGGCACGTCGAGCTCGGTTATGTGTCGAGCCTTCTCCCTTACTTTATCAAGAATTGCACAAAAATGGTATAAGTAGTTGAAGCCGATATCCATCAACTCTTTCACGCAACTCAACAAAGCCTTTATTACCTAGTTCATCGGTGTAAAAGATAGGAGAAAAATGAAAACTAATCTTCTCACCATTTTCCAGAGAGAAAACGAGCTGCAAAAGGACTACATCATCCGTTTCGACGTTGAAGCTGCCCAGGTCGACGATTATTCTGACCAGATAGCTTCATTCTCCATGGTAACTGGCCTTAAAAGAGAAAAGTTCATCTTCTCTATTGGTAAGAAACCCCTAACTACCCTCGTCAACCTACTTAATCGAGCTCAAAAGTATTCCAATGTCGAGGAGTTCTTTAGTTCACAAAGAGCTGCTTAAGAAGAAAACAACTCGGCTAAGGATAGGAAGTGAAGGGAAGAAGGGAAGCCCTCTGCCGTTAACGTAAATAAATAATAAATAATAAAAATAAAAAAAGGATGATCAAGACGAAGACCATCATACCAACAGACATCCGGAAAGTCGGTTCCATCGGTATACTCCCTTGAACACCAAGTCGAAACAAGTACTTAAGGAAGCTAGACTGAGCAAGGAAACCTAACGACCGAGCTGAATCAATCAACCGAGCTTGTTAATAAAACTCGTAGGCCAACCTCGACCTATTAAACTAAGAGCGACCTTCCTTTTTAAAAGGGGAAAAAGGTGCTCTTAATTCTACTATTGTGCTTTCTACTATTCAATGATTTCTACAATAAAAGAACTTCTCCCAGTCAGGAGAAGGGAGTTTCTTTTAAATGTACCGACAATCCGAGTTACTGGGACTTCCCTCAATTAAAGGGAAAAAAGTCTCTCTTATTAGAAGTACACGGCCGACTACGAGGACTTCCCTTAGTGTTAAAGGAAAAAACAGTCCTCAACCAGTCATCCGACCCTTAGAAAAGAGGTCGGACCACTAATTAGTAATACTACTTGGACTGCACGATCCACAATAAGGACTTCCCTTAGTATAAGGGAAGAAATTCCTTCTACCAAGTACTCGGCCTACTATTAAGTGAACTATATGACTTCCCTCAATTTAAGGGAAGAAAAGTCCCTCCTATTATTTCTACCATGTGTAATCTACCACTAAACAATCGACTAATCGATCATATGATTGCTCAGACCACTTGCTCTACTTCATCCGACCTCTTAGCATCCCGACCTCTTCAGTGCAAAGTATCACACAGTGTCAGTCCACACTAACTAACTTCCCGAGCTCCCAAAGAATGCTCAGAAGTAAGGGGCTATTATTATAGGTAAAAATGGACTGACCAGATGTACAGACTCGAAGACTATGGATTACTTGAGAGCCAAAAAATCGCAACGGCCTCGAGTACTTACATCGGCCTCGGTTACTAACTTTGGAGGTCAACATCGGATACCAGCCTCAGCCTCAATACCAACCTCGACCTTGAAGGTCGGCCTCAACCAAAGACCTTGACCTCGGCTCGGATATCTATCACCACCTCGGAATATAAATATACGTAGAATATATTGAGATAAGATCTTCTTGAGATCTTCGCCGTGGATCTCGAGGAGATAACCACCATGCATTCGGAAGAAGATTTCTTCCATAAATCACTATTTAATAGGCATTGCCATATACGCTACCGCCCTTAAAAGACTATAAATATACCCGTTGACATGAGTAAAGGTACACACAACAACTATCCTGATTCTTCTACTCCTCATGTGAAACTACCTGACTTAGGCATTGGAGGGTCCCCGAACTTAACAGGTGCCCCGAATGTCTTCCCTTGTTTTTCAATAAATTACACGTACTCCAACTACCAGGAGATTTGAGCGGGTCAAAGGGTGGCTAAGGTGGGTCTCAATGGTTCCCATTCCCTCAAAAATTAGGCGATTAGCAGTCTGCAAACTCTTTGAGACTTGGGGATTGACCCTCCTCCATCAGCCGAAACGGAGTGCTCTATAGTGAAGTGGACCAGGCTGACGAAGGGTTGGACAAAATTGAATGTGGATGGCTCCGTTAGAGGTAACCAACAACAGCATTGTGCTCCACGCAGTTCATGACGGTCTAGCTAGGGTAGAGGTTGAAATGGACCCGTGGATGCCCTCAACAGGCGGTCACAACTGCCATGGAAATGGAGCTATTGGTAAGAAAGAATAGGATGTCTGAAGAAGAGAGCCTGTACCCGAATTACCCACATTATGAGAGAAGGAAATGGTCCGGCAGATGGGCTAGCACACAAGGGGAGTAGGAATAAGGGGAACAGTGTATTCAGGGAGGTCATGTTGTTGAACTAATGTCTCCAATCTTAGAGTCTGAGATCCTAGACCAGTCGAGAGACTGGCTCGACTAGTCGAAGGTCTCTTTGACTGGTCAAAGCCCTCCTTTAACTAGTCGAGGGTTACGTAGACGGTGCGTGAACTACTTAAATTTGAGGCGGTTTATAGGGAAGTGCATAAGTGGGGTATCCCCATTTATAAATAGGAGTCTCTAGGGCCATTCTCATGCATTTTAAGGCTTTCTAAAAGTATTTCAAGGGTTTCTAAAAGGGTTATAGGGTTATCAAAGGGTGAGATTCATGCTTGTTTGAATATGGTAAGTCTCTTCTCTTTGTAATTTCTATTTTCATGATGAAGATCAGTCGCTTAGTGTCATGGTTTTTTTTCCCTGAAAGGGTTTTTCACATTAAATATGTGTTCTCTTGTGATTGTTTGGTGCTCTTGGATTTCTATCCTAGATCCATATCTGTGTGATTCCACAAACCAAATCCCAATAAGTGGTATCAGAGCTATCATTGGGGTACAGATCTGAATCTGCAGGATTAACAATAATGGGAAGTACTATGTATTATATTAAGAAGTTCTTAGGCAAAAATAACTTTGAGTTATGGAAGATCAAGATGATCAGTTCCTTAACCAAACAAGGCGAGGGAGATGCTCTTGAGGTGAAAAAGTCTATTATGACTGATAATTAATGGAATACCCTTGATAAGAAGGCCTTATCCTCAATCCGTTTATGTCTCACAGATGGGGTGCTCTATAATGTTTTGAGGGAGAAAACTGCGGCTAGTTTATATGCGAAGTTAGAGGATATCTATGCAAAAAAATTCTCTAAAAATCGCCTACACTTGAAGCCATAGTAGTATTACTTTAAGATGGCAGAGGATGGAAATCTTGAGGCTCACATCAACAACTTTAATAAATTAGTTTCCAAATTGCAAGATATAAAGGAAGTGATTAAAGATGAGGAATAAGCATGTATGTTACTGAATTCTCTTTCGGCATCATATGAGTCATTTAAAGACACAATGTGTATCATAAATAAAACCTTGAGTGTCGACACCGTTATCTCAGCCCTTTAAGGTAAAACTATGAGAAAGCTAAATGGCGACATAAGGACATCTTCCAATGTAATGATTACTAGAGGTAAGAATTCTAAGTGAGATACAGGATCTTCAAGACCTAAATCTAAATTCAAGGGCAAGGGCAAAGGAAAACTAAAGTGCTAAAACTGTAGGATGTCTGGACACATGAAGAATGATTATACCAATCATAAAGCCAATAAAGAAAATTCAGCGACTTCTTCTAAGGAGGCCAATGTTGTCACATCTGATGAAGAGACAAGTGGTGGTGATGTATTATCTGTGTCCATGGTTGAACACTTGCACGGCAATCACGGAGATGAGTGAATCCTCGACACAGAAGTGTCATATCACATGACTCCTCATCAGGTTGGTTCGCCAGTTACAAAGAATGCGATGGTAGACAGGTCTTTATGGGCAACGACAATGTCTGTAATATTGTGGCTATTGATAGGTGAGCATCAACATGTTTGATGGGATGGAGTGTACTTTAATTGATGTCAGGCACGTTCCTGATATGAAGAAAAGTCTGATTTCTCTCAGTGCACTCGAGACTATAGGGTGCAAGTTTACTAGTATTAATGATGCCATTAAAGTTTCAAAAGAGGCACTTGTGGTTATGAGAGCGCAAAGGCACGAAAACCTTTAAAGGTTAATTGAGAGAACTTCACCAGGTGGAGTGGTAGCAATTACTGCAAATTCCACGTCTGCACGCACATAGCGTGTACGTTTAGGCCATATGAGCAAGCAGGGCATAAAGGTACTATCTGATCATTGTTTGATTCCAGCTTTTAAGAATTAAGATTTAGATATATGCAAGTATTGTATATATGGTAAACAATCTAAATTATCTTTTAAAAATGAAAACATGTATGTAAGGGAGTACTTGCTTATGTGCAATCTTACGTACGGGGGCCATTGCCAGAGATTTATGTTGGAGGGTGATCATGGTTTGTTTTATTCATTGATGACTACTCAAGAAAAGTTTGGGTTTACTTCATAAATCATAAATCTGAAGTTTTCACCATATTCAAACAATGGAAGACGGTGGTGAAAAACAGTCAAGGTGGAAAATAAAGGTTTTAAGGACTAATAATGGTGGAGAATTTACTTCTACTAAACTTAATAAATATTACAAGGATGAAGGGATCATTAGGTACAACACAGTGTGCCACGCACCTGAACAAAATGGTGTAGCTGAGCGAATGAATTGGACTCTCTTAGAGAGGGCCCGATGCATGTTAAGTAATGTTGCGTTGGGCAAGGACTTATGGACTGAAGTTGTTAATATGGCTTGCCATTTCTTGAACCAGTCTCCTTCTATGGAAATTGAATGTAAAATTTCAGAGGAAGTATAAAGTGGTCATAAGATCGATACTCAAATTTGTGCATATTTGGTTATGAGACTTACTCTCATGTATCGTCAGTTGAGATAGATAAGCTAGACCATATAACCAAAAGTATATTTTTATTTGCTATAGTATTGGTGTGAAAGGTTACAGGTTATTGAACAAGGTCACACGTAAGGTCATTACTAGCAGTGATGTCAGATTCGATTAAAGCTCTCTATTCCGCAAGAATGATCAAGAGGAGAAAAAGGAACCAGAAAGGTTGATCGTAGATATCTAGATTGACACAAATAATACTCAGGCAGAGACAAATGCGTAGATAGAGATACAAGATGAGGTGGTGGATCCACCTGTGAGGAGGAACCCACCACGTGATCGCAAGTTACCGGCAAGATACAGAGACGACTCAAATATTGCATATGCCTTATTGAACAAGGTCACACGTAAGGTCATTACTAGCAGTGATGTCAGATTCGATTAAAGCTCTCTATTCCGTAAGAATGATCAAGAGGAGAAAAAGGAACCAGAAAGGTTGATCGTAGATATCTAGATTGACACAAATAATACTCAGGCAGAAACAAATGCGTAGATAGAGATACAAGATGAGGTGGTGGATCCACCTGTGAGGAGGAACCCACCACGTGATCGCAAGTTACCGGCAAGATACAGAGACGACTCAAATATTGCATATGCCCTCGTTACAGATGAGGGGGACCCGTCTACTATTCATGAGGCTCTCAATGAGCCTGATGCAGGAAAGTAAAAGGTGGCTATAGATGATGAGATAGACTCGTTGCACAAAAACCACACATGAGCGTTGGTGGAGCTTTCAATAAGCCGAAAAGCCATCAGATGCAAATGATTATTAAAAAGGAAACAGGATAGATACAAAGTTAAATTGGTAGTGAAGGGTTATGCTCGGAGATAAGCAATCAACTTCATAGAGATATTCACGGCGGTGGTTAAGCAGGTTCTATTAGATTTGTGTTGGCGTTGGTTGCCCAATACGATCTCGAGTTAGAACAAATGGATGTTAAGACTGCATTACTGCACAGGGAGTTGGAAGAGCAGATCTACATAAAGCAACTAAAGGAATACGAAATTAAAGGGGCAAAGAAAAAATTTTACAGGTTAATAAGGTCGTTGTACGATCTAAAACACTCTCCTAAACAGTAATATAAAAAATTTAATTCTTTCATGGTGAGTTAAAAATTTACTCGAAGTGAATATGATCACTGTGTCTATTATAAGACACTGAGTTATAACAAATTCATCATCCTGGTATTATATGTTGATCACCAGTCATGATATGTCTTAAATCAACATACTGAAGACTCAGTTATCAGGGACATTCGACATAAAATATTTGGGGGCTATAAAAAGGGTTCTCGACATAGATATTCATGAAGACAGGAAGAGAAGCAGGCTTTAGTTATCACAGAAAAAATACCTTGAAAAGGTACTAATTAAGTATGGGATGGATCAGGCAAAGCCGGTGAGCATTCCCCACGCAGCTCATTTCAAGATTTCCTTAAAACAATGTCATATATCAAATGAGGAAAAGCAGGTTATGTCTTATGTGCCTTATTTAAATGCGGTTGGCAGTTTAATGTATGTCATGGTCTGTATAAAACTAGATATTTCACAAGCAGTCGGTGTTGTGAGCAGATACATGTCAAACCCTAGCAAGTAACATTGGAAAGTGATGAAATGGCTACTTCAATACATTCAAGGTACAAAAGATTATATCTTAACTTTTGAGAAGACAGGGGCAAAGTTAGTAAGATATGTGGATATAGACTACGTAGGCAGTGTGGATTCCAAGAAGTCTACTTCAGGTTACACGTTTGTACTAGCGGGTAGAGCTCTTTCCACTACCGAAACAAAATATATGGCAGTGACGAAAGTGTTTAAGGAAAGTGTTTGGTTAAGAGGCATGATAAATCAGTTGAGACTTCATCAGGAGGTCGTGCTGGTTAACTGTGATAGCGAAAGCGCTATGAATTTGGCTAAAAATCTTATTTATCATTCATGTACTAAACACATTGATGTTCGTCACCACTTTATCCGATAGGTGCTTGAGGTAGGAGTCGTAATACTAAAAAAGATTCACACCAGCGTGAATCCGACAGACGTGCTCACCAAGTCGTTCTTACAAAAAAGTTCAAGTTCTTTGCAACTTCTCTGGGCTTGGCGATGGCGTAAAAGAAGAACAAAGTGTACACAAGAAGCATTGATTGAAGTTATGATGCGACACAGAGATAAGAGAAGAGGGCAAGATGCTACAAGTTTGAAGATTGAAAACATGGTGAAAATTATTGTTAAACCGATGTCTCCAATCTTGGAGTCCGGACTGGCTCGACTAGTCGAAGGTCCCTTCGACTGGTCAAAGCCCTCCTTCGACTAGTCGAGGATTGCGCAGACGGTGCGTGGTTTATGCGCGAACTGCGTAAATTTGAAGTGGTTTCTAAGGAGGTGCGTAAGTGAGGTTTCTCCATCTATAAATAGGAGTCCATAGGGTCATTCTCATGCATTCTAAGGCTTCCTAAAGGTATTCCAAGGGCTTCTAAATGGGTTATAAGATTATCAAAGGCTGAGATTCAAGCTTGTTTGAATCGGGTAAGTCTTTTTTCTCTTTGTAATTTCTATTTTCCTAGTGAAGATATATCGCCGTGGTTTTTTTTTCCCGAAAGGGTTTTCCACATTAAATCTTTGTATTGTCTTGTGATTGCTTGGTGCTCTTGGATTGCTATCCTAGATTCATATCTGTGTGATTCCATAAACCAAATCCCAACAGGTCATAGATCTACTGCGATACATTCGGGGGCTAGCCGTGTTAGATAAGGTGGAGTTGGGTTCCATTAAAGAATATAGGGTAAGGAAGGCGGCAGGACTGCCCCATATGCCGGTACAAATGGATATGATAGGCAGCCTCATATTGCATTTTTGATCTGGTTGCAGCTCGAAATGTCTAGTCCTATATAGTTTTTTCCCTCGGAAATGGAGAGACTAGTTTTTTATTTTTTTAAAATAAGAATTGGCCAAATTTCTGCATCAACACGCCTCTTTCACAAACAAGCATGAACGAAAATGGACAGGATAATTCATGCATTTGTGGCTAACCTGATGAATGAACGGCTTATTTTACAGGCATAGAATAATGAGGGCCAGGCCCACTTCATGAATGGTTCAGAATATCGTACAGATTATTTCCACGTCATAAATGGGCCGGAAAGAAAAGGCCCTGGGATGCCCAAAGAACACAGCGCAATTCAGCCCTTAGTAACTGCACATAGTGTCCTTGTTCGCACACAAGGAGCCAAACAAGAAAGAACAACAAACCAAACTAGTGAATTTCAACCCAAGCCGTCCGCCTTGTCTACAATGGGGCCCACATCAAACACAAAGCTCGTCCACACCAACAATATAAAATGCATAGCCATGCAACTAATCCAACACAAGCACCCCTCCCTCCCATCTTCAATCACACGCTAAAACACCGCATCAGATCATCAAACAATGGCCTCAAACATTCCCAGCCACTCCTTGTTGTTCCTGGTAGTAATCACAATGGCCACATATCACATCTCCCATGCAAGTGACCCAGACATCACATCCGACTTCATCATCCCGCCGAACATGAATGCCGTTGATGGAAACTTCTTCACCTTCACTGGCATGCGAACCCCACTCCAAGTGGAATTGCCCACCATCTTCAATGTCACGAAAGCAAGCATGGTCCAGTTTCCGGCCCTCAATGGCCAGGGCGTCTCATATGCCCTCCTGCAATATCCATCCGGAGGCATCAATCCCCCCCACACGCATCCCCGCGCTGCTGAACTACTACTCGTCATCGATGGCACGCTTGAGGTGGGACTCGTCGACACGACGAACAAGCTCTACACCCAAACACTTCAAACGGGGGACATGTTCGTATTCCCCAAGGGACTTGTGCACTACCAGTACAATGCCAATGCCCAAAACCCAGCCACTGCCATCTCTGCCTTTGGAAGTGCCAATGCCGGGACGGTGTCAGTCCCTAGCACCATCTTCGACACCAACATCAATGATGGGATCCTCGCCACAGCTTTCAAGACAGACATCTCAACCATTCAAAAGCTCAAGGCTGGCCTTGCACCCAAGGCCTAAGATTGAATCTGGCTACTTGCATTATGTTTGTATTATGAGCGCATAATAAACATTTAATTGCATTGATTAATAGATTATTGATTTTAATAAATGTTTGTTAAAGATTATTGGAATACAATCAAAGGTCATTTTTTGAAATTTAGGATCATACATACCTGGGGCCATGATGATCCAAAGATGCATGGCATCTGTGGAAAGCGCTTGACCTTGATTATAAACGGTATTGATGGGTGGTCCAAACTCTCGATTCATCCTTTCTTTCTATGCGATTGGTAAGGATGGGAAGCCTTGTACAATTTTTGAGCATATGAAGATGTAGAGGATTTTAGTCCTTCCTAATTATAGGCCTTTGATTTTCCTGTCTTTTTTTTTTTTTCACAAAATGAGATTATATTCCATGAGAAGACATATACAGCTCATTCGGGCCCGAGCCTGGCTAACAAAAAGGAAATCCTGTCTCGTCTTAGAGACTAATTGTATCAAGGTTCACTTTTTCTTTTAAGAGGATAATCTTTAAATCGATTGAACTTAAGAAACTTAAAAGTATAAATCTTTTTAAAAGACCACGGAATACATGAAACATCCGAGAAGTGTCTGAGGTGAGATTGAAATAGCTTGAAACTCGGGGTGAGTCATGTGTGACTCGTCCGAATGGTCTTGAACTCAGTCAAGCCCAATCCAGTAAGTTGAAACTGCCTTCTAACTAGGGAAATGGGCCACATCCAAGGCAGACGTGGGGAGTGCTGCTTATCTACATACCGGCATACATGCTGATGTGGGTCACGAGTGTGAGATCTGAACCTTCTATCTGGTTAAATTAAGGTCTTGGATCTTCTATTAAAAAAATCAGGCAATTAATTTCACTCCTCGGGTGGACCTCAATGTACAGAGTAAACACGAGATGATTTTTTTTAGTCCTCTATTTGTTTTGTATGGTTTAGTCCACTTGAAGTATGTAATGGTCTGATTTTAATGTCAAAATATCCAGGCAGCCTGGTGTTCACTCCCCAAGTGCAGGGTTGTGATGTATTAATAAACTCAGTAAGACCGAAGTCGAATCCCAAGGAACTGAAACTTGTACGTAATCTGAAACTAAGTAGAAATAGAACTAGCCTAAAATGAAATCTAAATCAAATATAAATTGATGATTAATGGTGAGAGATTAATCTAAAGCTTAAGAGAAATCAGAGATAGGAAACTAGGGATTCAGAGGATCCACTTGTAAAGATAAGGGAGATCTTATGCCAGCTTCAAGAATCATGAAATTTAATTGAACTACCGTCGATATAGTTTTCAAGAGATAAAAGGTATATGAATTAGAATGGATTTCATTACCAAACCATGCTCAGGAGACAAAGTAAACAACAGAATTAAACTAATTACTGACCAATCACAATGCATGAATGTTAGGAAGGGTACCGACATCCAACCATGCCCAGGAGACGATGGTGAACAACAGGGCTTCCTGACGTCATAAACATAAAAAGGAAAGGAACATGCTCAAAGCTATCGCAAACCTATTATAATTTTAGTCACAACAGACCATTAAAAACTAAAAACATTCCCCATAATTAACTAAATTCAAAATCAGTTCAGTCTAGACAAAAGATTCAAACAAGGAGTCTCCCCATCACACTAAAAGCTTCACCTCTTAGCTCTAGCTAAGAGGTTTAGCCACACATGCACATGGTTAGGCTAAATCTCCCAAAGTTAATAAAAGAGAAAAAACACAGCAAATAAAAACAAAGAACTCCCTGTTTCTCTCTCTCTTGTTGACATCTCCTCCCCTACTATAGATGATTCCCCTCTCCTATTTTCTCTCTCTCTCTCTCTCTCTCTCTCTCTCTCTTTTATAAGCATAAGGAGGAGAGTCGGTGGGATCTTGCAGCATGCGTTTTCTTTACGCAACACTCAGCGTGCGACTAAGCTTCTTGGCTGCAAACTACACCTACGTTGATTCTTGATGGGGCCCAGTTCATTTTTCTCTCAAGAAATCTACACCGTCCACTCAATTACTCTCGAAATTTCGGTCGGGAATGGTGTGATTCCATTCAGAATCGGTGTGGTCCATGGAGTTTTTCTTGTACCGTCCATCTTTCATTTGAACAGTTGAAAACTGGATGCTCGCTACTTCTTGGAAATTGTCCACCTAGGCGAGGGAGATAGGACCCATAGGCTCCTGATGGACGGTCCTGATTAGCCCGATGGGCCCTGATAGTGGCCCACAGAGATCAACCGTGACCTCTGTTGTGGAACAGAGCCATCGCAGATCTCAGCCAGAATGTTGGTGGGGCCTAGAATTGGTGTCAAACAGGAAATCCACCTAGTCCATTGCGTTCTCCACGGAAAACCGTTCGGGATAGGCTGATTTTTCTTGAGTTTTGATGTGGTCCATTGAATCTTTTCTTCCGCCGTTCATTCTAAGTTCAATGGCTATGATTTTTCCACAGATTGCATGGTTTCAAAATATCACCTAGGTGAGGGTCAAGCCCTCCATCTGGACTCAATGGACGGTTCAAATTATCTAAATAGATGAGTAGTGGGGCCCATTAGTGAAAAGACGGGTCAGCTAATCGTTGACCGGACTCTTCGGTTTGGTGCACTGCAAGTATCCCCGCACTGTTTGTACGCCCAACCCCATATGGGTTCCACTCTGATGCTTTTGAGAAATCCTCCCCGTCCATCTTCTTTATAATCTCATATAAAGGGTTGAGAATGAAATTGGGACATATCTAGATGTCAAGTGGGCCCCAAATCCCGATTTTAGGGTCTGATCCATCTGTTTGGCCACTTCCATGAGGATCCAATGGATGAAATTTGACGTGTATGGTTAAATTATGGTCCTCAGGCCATGTATTAAGTTTTGAACTGATTGGATGGTGGGAACCCTGTGATCTAGCATTCTGGATGATTTCTGGGTCACATGAGCTTCAGTTTCTCAATTTTCTCGGATCTTTGACGTGTAAATCCGTCGATCTTGGTCTCCTGGGGTCCATCCCATACTTTGGTAAATTTTAAACATTAAATCTTAGCTTTTAACAGCACCCTGTTTTAGTCCAAGCTCCTAAATTCAACCTGCAGCATAAACACGATTGAATCGGCCGTTAAACCCTATTAAGTTCGTAAATCCAGACAATAAATGAGGTCTGATATGCAATATTTGACCCTCAACACCTGGACCACCTTATGGAAAGGTCTAATCAAGCACCTGTCTTCTCATATTAGCTTTTGTCCCTTGTATCAGCTAAGGGTGCATTCTTGTATAGTGTATGGACCATGTCCTACATGCCCTTGTTTTGCTTGGACTGGAGCAATCAGATGGATTTGGTGTTCCCTTTACCCGTGTATATGATGCACACCTGTCCAACATTGAAGCCGCTCATCAGAGATGTCTCTCATTAGATTGCTTACTGCAACTCCAATTGATATCTAATCTAAGAAGTTAATGAGTTGAAAGGTTAAATAGCACGCGCATGTACCTCGATTATGTTGGGGATTGGACAGTGGAATCACACATAGATGAATCTATCTAAGATAATAATCCAAGAGCACCAAGTAAACACAAGAGAACTACCTTCGATGACATAACAGACGCCAAAAGAGTCCAGCGACTAAACATGGATTTTGTGAAAATTCTCGATTACTCGACCTAACTTCGATAGCATCGAACATGTCTTTGATGTCATCAAAAATAGCCACAATATGTCCATCAACCAACAGAGGAAATTCGAAAAATATTTGATGGATCAAGCACCATTCGATGTCGTCGAAGGTGACATCAAACAGACAAGCGATGGCATCAACAGACCCTATCTGACTAGATTTAAGACATCAAATACAACAGGTTAATACTAGTCTATGGATTTCAAATTTCTCATGTTTGTTTTTCATTGGAGATATCCATAAATTTCCCAAATTGCACCACAGTTAAAAGGAGGGGGAAAAAAAAAAAAAAAAAAACTAAAATCTTGGCAAATAAATGCCCTACAATTGCAATAATTCTCTTCCGAAGGATTTGTAGCTTGGAAAGTTATGAACTTTGAGATTTGCGAAATCCAAAATCCAATGCAAATCCATGTATTTAAAAATTTTATGGATTTAGAAAATTCATAATCTCATTTCTCTGATTCCAAATAAGTAAAGAAATGATGCAATGCTCTTGGTGTGTAGCGAGTTATAGCATTATGTGGTGCTCTTGAACATGTGGAGAGTTTGATCAAACAATCCGGACAATCCATTTGGTGTAGCCAACTCCAGT
This sequence comes from Magnolia kwangsiensis, assembly GCA_037074715.1. NCBI lineage: Eukaryota > Viridiplantae > Streptophyta > Magnoliopsida > Magnoliales > Magnoliaceae > Magnolia > Magnolia kwangsiensis. The sequence continues at coordinate 69,153,702 of CM073587.1, read as the reverse complement.
GGGGTGATTATAACTATTCAATTAATATTTCATAAAATGAATTGTTGATGTCATTCACAGGATAATAGGACTAAAAAAAGGAATAGAACCATTACTCTAGGTCTGCTTACATTTCTAAAGAATGCATCTAATTAGGTTATCCTAAAAAAAGGAATAGAACCATTACTCTAGGTCTGCTTACATTTCTAAAGAATGCATTTAATTAGGTAGCGGATGCCATTCCTAAGGGGTCATTTGGATGCAAGAAAAGTTGTGTTTCAAAAAACTATTAGATTCATCCTGCCTTTGATAGGCACTTTTTTTTTTTTTCATAGGCTATTTAAGCCCGTGGTATCTTAAAATAGCTAATTTGTTATCTGGTTGTCACAACGAAGTAGTGAGTAAAGATGGATTGTGAAACATATAGTATGTGTTGAACTTAAGATTGATGATGGTGTACGTAGCACTTATGGCACACGTGCATCTGAACAGATTTAAGACTGTTGGGATGCTTGAAGATTGATGGTAGCATGTATAGCACATGGGGAAAACTAGTACATATCGTTACACAAGTTACTTTTGCCCATTAACGATATAGTTGTATTGAACAGTGGTGCATGCAATACATTTGGCAAATGTGATGCATGCACATAGAACATCATGTCCAATTGCTCTCCAAGTTAGGCATAAACTTATCTAGTCTCTAATTATTTCACTCTTTTTTTTCAAGCCACCTGCTACCATTGCTAATTTTGAAGACAAAATCTGCTACCGGGGCTAATTTTGAAGACAATTTGTTCTTCGTGGGGCCCCACCTCAATGTCCGTGTCCATTTCATGCATTAGTTTTGCAGCTTTTGTTAGGATGTAGATCCAGAACTCAAGTGAGCCACACCACATAAAACATTGGGGTAAAAATGCCTAACATTGAAACCTTCGTGAGGCCACTGTGATGTTTATATGCCATCAAACTCATACATGAGGTCATTCTCACCTGGCTTATGTTAGGACGTAAGCTTAAAAATTAAGTAGATCGAGAGCTCAAGTAGTCCACACTACATGAAACGTTTCTGGGATGAAATTAACTACCCACTATTGACACCTTCATGCAGCTACTATGACGTTTATATGCCATCAAACTCATGCATAAGATCATTCCCTGGGATGAAGTGAAAACACAAATATCAGCTCGAACAAAAACTTTTGTGGGCCGTAGCAAAGTTTCAATGGTTGATATTTCAATCCCTACCGTTTGGTGTTTGGTGTGGTAGGGCGCACTTGAGTTTTGGATCTTCTTCAATTTTGGCCTCACGTATATGAGCAAGCACTACAATCAACCCAAATGATCGTATTGGTGGCACTCCTCAGATGATGGGAGCAATGAGAGACTTCGAAGACACTATCAATGACACAAGGCTGCTTGATGCTGGATACCATGGCCCTCCTTTTTCTTGGTGCAACAATAGAGTGGGCAGGAGTCGAAGATGGACCAAGTTGGACCATATGCTCGTAAACACGGATCGGTTGGCAGCACTCCCTAGCTTCCGAGTTCATCATTTACAGCGATCCTTTTCTAACCATTCTCCTCTCTTGCTCTCTTTCCATGAAGAGGCTATTGATTTTCCACGTCCCTTTCGATTCTAACGAATGTGGACAGTCCATGAAGATTTCAGGAACTTAGTAGAGAGAAGTTGGCAAACCGAAATCACAGCAGCTCCCATGTACAAGTTCTACATCAAGTTGAAAATTTTGAAGAACAAGCTTAAGAGATGGAACAAGGAGGTGTTTGGTGATTGTCTTCAGGAATGTGCAACTAGCTAAGGTAGAGGTAAATACGGTTGAGCTTTCTCTCATTCATTCGATGACAGGGGCAGATTCCATTGTGCTGCAGCATGCGCAAGAAAATTTGAAGTGCGCCTATCTCCAAGAAGAGATTTTCTAGAGACAGAAATCCCGTATAACCTGGCTGTCTGAAGGAGACAGAAACACTCAATTTTTTCACAAATCTATCCTTGTTAGGCATAGAAATCTGTCTATTAAAATTTTGATGAAGCCGGCTGGGGAGCTTCTCGAGAAGGCAGAAGATATTGGAGACGATGCGATCCGATACTTCCAAAATCTATTTATAACAGAAGGCATCAACTCCAACAGCGAGATCCTCAACTGCATCCCGAAATTGGTGATAGAACAGATGAACATAGGCCTCATGAGACCTCTCACATTGGAGGAAGTCAAGGGAGCGGCCACCTCCATTCCTCTGGATAGCGCTCCTGGGCCGGATGGTTTTGGAGGAGCCTTCTTCTCATCATGCTAGGATGTTATTGGCACTGATCTTTTTGAGGTAGCTAAAGATTTTCTTCTTGGAGGCCTGATTCTCAGAGCTTTCCAATGTACCCAGTTTTGCCTCATCCTCAAAAAAAGAAATCTGGAGTACATCACAGACTATAAGCCTATTAGTCTATGTAATTGCATTATGAAGGTATTTTCCAAGATTTTGGCGTCTAGAATGGTTGGCATTCTTCCTCGGCTGATTTCTGAGGAGCAAGGAGCTTTTGTTAAGGATGGATCGATTACGGAGAACATATCCATTGCAAGGGAGATGACTCATGAGATTGATTGGAAAGTTTACAGTGGTAATATAATTATAAAGCTTAACATGGAAAAGGCTTACGATCACCTGGATTAGCACTTCATCACCTAAGTTCTGCAGAAATTTGGGTTCAATTCCTAATGGGTAGCTCAGCTTCAACACTGCTGGAGCGATGTTTGGTTCTCTGTTCTTACAAATGGCAGAAGTTTTGGTTTCTTTCAAGCTGGAAGATGGCTACAGCAGGGAGACCCACTCTCCCCATCCATCTTCATCCTAGCAGCCGACATTTTCAGCAAGGCCGTCTCCATCTATTCTCTTCTGGAAAATGTCAAGCCTTCAAGCTCCCCCAAAATTGCCTTTCTATTTCCCATCTATTTTTTGCTAACGATGCGATTCTTTTTCCAAATGGTAGACTTTCCAATGTACGCACTCTTCTCAATTTAATTCATGCATACGAAAATGCTTCAGGTCAGAGGGTCAATGTGGGCAAAACCTCATTCATCCTACCAAAAAAAATGTCCAGACAAGGCCCAGAAGCTAAGAAGCCTCACAAGTTATCGTCAGGCTTTTCCTCCCATGGTGTATCTGGGAGTCCATCTCACCAAAGGCAGAATCAGTAGTCCGCTTTTGCAGCCGACAATCAACAAGATAACAAACAAGGTAGAAGGATGGAAAGTGAAACTGCTCAACCCAGCTGTAAAACAAGTTCTCATTAAGAACATTCTATCAGGCATTCCCATCCATCTCTTATCTGCCATCAACATTCCCAAACTGGTGTGCAAATCGCTAGAAAGAGCTTTTGCCAACTTTTTCTAGGGCAGCTCAGATGAAGGAAACAGAAAACATTAGGTTAGTTGGGCTAAAATTTGTGCTCCGCTCCAGGAGGGAGGTTTAGGTATCAAAAGCATCAAAGAAGTTATGTTAGCTTTCAGAATTAAGAAGGGGTGTAACCTGCTAAAAGGAACATCTCTTCGGGCCCATTTCATATCGGCCAAATTCTTCAGGAAGCTGATCTCAAACCAGGGGAAGATTAATTGGTTCGATTACCTCCCCAACCTGGAGGGAGCTACTCAAAGCTCTGCCATTTGCCTTAAAACACTCGAGATGGCTTATTGGGGAGAGCAAAGTCAGTTTCTGGTATCACAATTGGTCAGGTGGTGGAATTTTGATGAGAGCTTTGGTGAGACAGATTCCTTACCAGATGTAGGAGGCAAAGGTTTGTGACTTCAACCCTTTATCAAGAAGATGAAATGTTGAGGACATTTAGGACATTATCACACCAGTAGCTATGCAAACTATCTCTTCCACAAACGTCGGGCTATCTAACAGAGAAGATCGGCTCATCTGGGACTTAACTCCGAAGGGATCTTTCTCTCTGAAATCCACTTGGAACAGCATCAGACAACACCATTTGAAGCCTCCTTGGACCAAGTGGCTATGGAACAAATATCTTCTCACAAAGATCACGATTTTCTGCTAGAGAACAGCCCATGCTGCTATCCCTATTAACGTAGCTTTACAGAAATGTGGCATCCCTCTAGCCTCTCAGTGTGAGTGCTACAACTTCATTCAAGCGGCCAGCTCGCCTTCCACCAACCCTTAGGGGACAGTTCTCTCGGCCCCTATTCCATTTCAGCTTGGAGTGGGATCTTCAGCTCACCAGCCGAACAGGGGATAGCACCACGGCTATCAGATTTAGCAAGCTCAAGTTGCTGTCGAATCTCTGGACCATTTGCCAAGCACCGGCGAATCAGCCAGTCAAATCTAAGCTCACTTCAGCATTCTTTTTGATATCCCGTTAATCCACAACTCCCCTATTCTTCAACGGATCCAGCAATGGTCTGTTGAATCCAGTGAAAGATCTAGAATTAAAATGCTAATTGGCTTTCTCCCCTGTTTTGTCATTTGGAAACTGTGGATAAGTTGCAATGCAGCTCGTTATGAGGGCCGTAAAATGTCAATAGAAAGCATCATTTTCAACATCCGTCAATGGCTACACGAGATCGGCAATCTAATTCAAGCCCTAGAGAGAAAATCCATGGCAGAGGACATCATCGTTCAGTCTTTAAGGCTCGATTCCGCCACCAATATCCCTGTTTCCAAACCGTTGATAGTGAGATGGTCAAAGCCACCCAAGAACTGGCTAAAACTGAACACTAATGGATCCTCGAGAGGTAACCCGAGTGAGAGCGGAGGTGGAGGAGTGTGACGGGATCATTTAGGCCAACTACTCTTTGTATTTCACAAACATTATGAAAATTCTTCAAACCCCCGTGTGGAAGCTCGAGCCATGCTAGATGGACTTAATATTTGCTCCAACCTAGGCCTTGTAAATATCATAGTTGAAACTGACTCCAAAGTCATTACAGATGCCCTGGGGGACTCCGCCCCACCCAACCTCTGGAAATTATGGTACACCTTGGGAATCATTAAGGATAAAATTCATAGCCTTAATCTGGTGATCAACCATATTTTTAGAGATGGGAACTCAGTGGCAGATGCGCTAGCAAGAATGGCTAGTGAGGGCTACCCAGATATGACCTACACACCGTTCCCAGATTCCAAGGTTAGTCAGAGGAGCTTTACTTTTAGATAACACAGGGATTAGTGCTCTTAGACGTCAATGATTGGGAGTTGATATCCGTTCCGTCGCCTCAGCTTTTTGTAGGGTTTTTTCGCTTATTTGAGGGTTATTTTAACCCTCTTGTCCAGTTTATATCACATGATAGGTGAGGCCACCATCCTTTTTGTTGGGCCCACCCGAAAGGCTGTACATTTAGTTCATCAATGAAATCCCTCAACCTAGCGCCTTTATTAAAAATAAAAACTTTAAAACTTTAAAAAAATGGGATGCTTGAAGATTAATGGTGGCATGTATAGCACAGGGGGAAAACTAGTACATATCACTACACAAGTTACTTTTTTCCATCAATGATATAGCTGTATCAACCTGTTACCAGACGATACAGGGTAGTATTTGTGGTGAATGATAAGATGCCTGATATAGCAATTTAAACCTTGCATGTGGGGTGGCTGAATATGAACAGTGGTACATGCAATATATTTGGCAAATGTGATGCATACACATAGAACATTATGTCCCATTGCTCATCAAGTTAGGCATAAACTTATCTAGTCTTTAATGTGATGCATGCACATAGAACATTATGTCCCATTGCTCGTCACTTTTTTGTTTAAGGGACATGCTACCATTGCTAATTTTGAAGACAAAATCTGCTACCGTTGCTAGTTTTGAAGACAATTTGTTATTTGTGGGGTCCACCACAATGTCCGTGTCACCTCCATTCCATGCATTAGTTTTGTAGCTTATGTTAGGATGCAGATCCAGAACTACTCAAGTGGGCCACACCACATAAAACATTGGGGTAAAAATACCCAACATTGAAACCTTCGAGAGGCCACCGTGATGTTTATATGCCATCAAACCCATGCATGAGGTCATTCTCACCTGGCTTATGTTAGGACGAGAGCTCAAGTTGTCCACACCATGTGAAACGTTTCTAGGATGAAAATACCCACTATTGACACCTTGCAGCTACAATAATGTTTATATGCCATCAAACTCGTGCATAAGGCCATTCCCATGATGAAGTGAAAACACAAATATCATCTCGATCAAAAACTTTTGTGACCCCTAACAAAGTTTCAGTGGTTGACATTTAAATCCCTGCTGTTTCGTGTGGTAGGGCGCACTTGAGTTTTAGATCTTCTTCACTTTTGGGCTCACGTACATGAGCAGGCACCATGGATGGAGGGAGTGGATGTCACACAGACATCACAGGGGTTATATGAAATGCGTTTGCATCCCACCCAAACGGCCCCTGAGCAACTTTCTTTCATTCCATTTCATACGGATTGAAGGAAAAAGTGGATCGGACTCTTTCAATCTGACGAATAAACGGCTTATTTTACAGTCATAGTAATGGTTACGGGGCCCACCTCATGAACGATTCAGAAGGTCATACTGACTATTTCCACGTTATAAATGGGCTGGAAAGAAAAGGCGTATGGCCCTAAGACACCTAGGCAATTCAGCCCAAAGTAACTGCACAAAGTTCCCTTGTTCGCACACAAGGAGCCAAGCAAGAAAGAACAAAAAACCAACCTAGTGAATTTCAACCCTAGCCGTCCGCCTTGTCTACAATGGGGTCCACATCAAACACAAAGCTCGTCCACACCAACAATATAAAATGCATAGCCATGCAACTAATCCAACACAAACACCCCTCCCTCCCATCTTCAATCACACGCTAAAACACCGCATCAGATCATCAAACAATGGCCTCAAACATTCCCAGCCACTCCTTGCTGTTCCTGGTAGTAATCACAATTTGCCACATATCACATCTCCCATGCAAGTGACCCAGACATCACATCCGACTTCATCATCCCGCCGAACATGAATGCCGTTGATGGAAACTTCTTCACCTTCACTGGCATGCGAACCCCACTCCAAGTGGAATTGCCCACCATCTTCAATGTCACGAAAGCAAGCATGGTCCAGTTTCCGGCCCTCAATGGCCAGAGCGTCTCATATGCCCTCCTGCAATATCCATCCGGAGGCATCAATCCCCCCCACACGCATCCCCGCGCTGCTGAACTACTACTCGTCATCGATGGCACGCTTGAGGTGGAACTCGTCGACACGACGAACAAGCTCTACACCCAAACACTCCAAACGGGGGACATGTTCGTCTTCCCCAAGGGACTTGTGCACTACCAGTACAATGCCGATGCCCAAAACCCAGCCACTGCCATCTCTGCCTTTGGAAGTGCCAATGCCGGGACGGTGTCAGTCCCTAGCACCATCTTCGCGACCAACATCGATGATGGGATCCTCGCCACAGCTTTCAAGACAGACATCTCAACCATTCAAAAGCTCAAGGCTGGCCTTGCACCCAAGGCCTAAGATTGAATCTGGCCTACTTGCATTATGTTTGTATTATGAGCATAATAAACCTATTTAATTGCTTTGATTAATAGATTATTCATTTTAATAAATGTTTGTTAACGCTTATTGGAATACAATCAAAGGTCATTGTTTGAAATTTAGAATCGTAAACCACGTTCATAGATAATTAATAAGTTGAAAACCACGGACTATCATGGATATCAAGTACATATGCAAGGCCACGATTATCCAAATATGCAAGGTGTCCCTATAAAGTTCTTGAACTTTTTTTTTTTTTTAATGAAATGGCGGGAACTCACCGCCTACCAATTTATTAAAAGAGAAAAACCTAGAGTCTCGTTCAGGCTGGCACTACAAAAGGCCGCGCCTTGCCTATCATGTACCACTCAAAAGCTATACAAAAGAGAGTAAAACAGCCTCTCAGCCTTTAATCCCATAAATAAAAAAACCCTCTCAACCCCGCCCCGCGGCAAACATCAGCTAGGGCTTACCGTTGTTGGTAGCACCAAGATCAACTTTATTCCAAAAATTAAACAGATCCAATCATCAGATGTACCATACCATAAGAAAAAACAGTGGTGATTAACCATTAGTAAATGCAAATGTTTTGAATCAAGCTGATATTTGTTTTTTCACTTCATCAAAGCTTTTGTGACATTATCGATAGATTGGATGGTAAATAAACACTACAACGGAAACATTATAGTGCACCCTAAGAAGTTTTTAACGGCAGAACGGACAATCACCACTGTTTCTTATGGTGAGGTTTATTTGAGCTTTGGATCTGCCTGGGTTTTGGATCATGCCATAAAATGATTTGGAAACATTGGTGGACAGTGTGGATCTAACACATATATCACGTTGTAGCCACAAAAAATCCGAAATTGATTGCGTACTGAGTTACTCACTACGCTTTTATGGTACTGCATAAACTCAGTTGGGCCAACCGTGAATGTATTGAGTTTATTCCATCCGTCTATCCGTTTTTTCAGATAATTTTAGCCGTGGAACTAAAAATTAAAGAATATCCAAAGCTCAAGTGGACCATACCACATGTAACAATGGGAATAATGATTTCGACCATTGAAATCTTTCTACGGCCCATAGTGATCTGATCAAAAGACCTAGATGAATGGAAAACACAAATATCAGCTTGATCCAAAACTTCTGAGGCCCCGGAAATTTTCAACGGTAGACACTCAATTCACATTATTTCCTGTGGTGTGTTCCACATGATCTTTGGATATACTTATTTTTTGGTATTATGACCTGAAATTAGCCGTTAAAATGGATGGAAAGAGTGGATCAAATATACAAATCACGGTGGATCACACAGAGTAGTAAGTTACTCGGTACACAATCCGCTTCCTAAAAATCCACACTTCTACGTAACCTACGCAATTGGGGCTGCTAAGGGCTTTCGCAAGGAGCTCTTGCAATGGTAAGTTATCCAGGGTCCACCATGATGTTTGTGAGAAATCCAACCCGTTTATCAGTTTTTCTATATCATATTATGGGTTAGCCCAAAAATTGAAGCATATATAAAACTCAAAGTGGCTGCACGACGAGAAAAGGTGGGTAGGGAAATGCCTATCATTGAATTCTCCTTGGGTCCACGGTGATGTTTATATGCCATCCATGTAGTTAATAAATTCATTCATACTGGATGAATTGAAAACCAGAAAATACTATCCTGATTCAAAACTTTTATGGCCTCGTGAATGTTTCAACTGTAAGGTTTAATCCTCATTGTTTCCTTTTGTTTCCTTTCGCACGGACCAGTTGAGTTTTGGACATTCCTCATTTTTTGGGTCTCGTCCTAAAATGATCTGGAAAAACGGAAGGATGGGGTGGATTTCTTACAAACATAACGGTGGGCCCCCACCTAGCTTGCCGTCGCCTGAAGTTACGGCGCAAGGCCTCCGGAGGCAATCCGACTCCCCCCACCGCTCTCCTCTCCCTGTCGAAAAACCATATGTGGGCCCACCATGATATATGTGTTAGATCCACATCGTTCATATAATTTTCAGATCATTTTATAGTACAAAAATAAAAAATCAAGGCAGATCCAAAGTTCAAGTGGACCACACCACAGGAAATAATGGGAATTGGACGCTTACCATAGAAAACTTCTTGGGGCCACGGTAGCCTCTAATCAAGTTGATATTTTTGTTGTCTCTTAATAAAGTTCTTTCTAACCATATGAACGGGGTATATGGCAAATAAAGATGATGTATTTGCTTGATGGTGGGCCCTGTGAAGGTTTCAACGGTACTCATTCAATTCCCATTACTTCCTGTAGTGTGTGGTCTACTTGAGCGTTTGATCTGTCTCATTTTGGTCTTATGCTCTGAATTGATCAGGAAAAATGGATGGATGGTGTGGATCTAACAATTACATCGTATTGAAGCCCACGGAAATTCAACCAAGTCAAAACATCTTCTTTGTCGCTGTACACTACACGTTCCGATTCCGGCCAGAGAAGAAAACGGGAAGTGGTGGAACTTATGTGCGCCTCACGATATGATGTATGCATTAGATCCACACCGTCCATTCATTTTATGAGATCAATTTTAGGGCATTAAAAAAAATATATAATGAGACAGATCCAAATCTAAAGTGTACACAGGAAACAATAAAAATTGGACGCCTATAGTTGAAAACTTCCTGGGGCCAGCCACATAAGACTCGGATCAAGCTGATATTTTTATTTTCCCTTCATCCATTTCTGTGGGACCTGATGAACAGGTTGGATGGACCGTGTGGATCCAACACATACATCATCGTGGGTCCACATAAGATCCACATTTCAAAGACTTCCGTTAGTGGTAAACCGAATACGACGAAAATGAAATACGTATATTTCCTTATTTTCAATAGTTATGTATTTCCGTTTTTATTTTCTTTATATTTTCAAAAACTTAGAGAGAGATAGAGAGGAATGAAGAAAATAGAATTACTTCTGGTGCTCTGCACCTACCTTCACCTCCTTCATCCAAACCTTACCATTATAGCCACAAGTATTCTCCTCTTCTCTTGCTTTGTTTCAAGATTTTGAGAAAGGGAGAGAGTAGTACTAATAATCAATGCATCTAGGGGTGCAAATAAGTTGGGTCAAGGGGACCCCAACCCTAACCCATTTAATAAACTGGTTAGAATTTTGGACCCAGATCAAACCAATTAAAATTCAGGTCGAGTTTGAGTTGGGTCCGATGCAAAAATAGCCGACCTATTAATTTAATGGGTTGGGTCTGACCCGACCACATACTCAACCTTTTCACCAGATGGGAAGGTTTGAGTTGGGTATAGAAATTACAATTGAGTTTCAACTCATTTTCTAAATTATCTGATTTGCAGTGACTATCAATTTTGATGGTATGTATAAAATGACCAATGGTTCAAATTCAATATGGAAAATCAAGTGGTTAGGTAATTCAATAAGTGTTTTTTTTTCTGTATATTCTTCATTAATTAACAATGGGCCACAATCTACATGGTCTAGATTGTCACAAGTAATGGGTAACCACGCTTTAGTAAAAGACCGTGAGTTATTGATATGGTCTAGACCAAAAGAAAAAGAGAAAAAAAAAAAAAAAAAAAACATGTACTTAATTCACATGTTTTTTTGGGTGTGGGTCAAGTCCATTTTAGTAGGACAGAGGTGGGCACGATCTGACTCGATCCAGCCAACTCAACTCGTCCAACTCGTTCAGATCTAACTCGACTAGAATTGAATGAGTGAGTCGGTCGAACCAAGTTGGCTTCGCCCAATCCGAACTCAAGCCAAGTCGAGTTCGAGTTACCTAGTGACTCGACCCAAAACCCAATCCGGTTAGACTCAACTAGATCCAAAACCCAACTCAACCCAACTCTCTAACCCTACCTGCCGCACCCTACCCCGACCTGATCCCAAACTCTCTCTCTCTCTTCCTCCCTCATCCTCCTCTTCCAAGCCCGGCAACCACCCACCACCATCACCTTCCTCCTCCTCCTCCTCCTCCTCCTCTTCCTCCTCCTCTCTCTTCTCTCCACTCCCCCCTCCCTCATCCTCCTCCTCCTCCTCCTCCTCCTCTCTCTCCTCTCCACTCCCTCCCTCCCTCATCCTCCTCCTCTTCCAAGCTCGGCAACCACCCACCACCATCACCCTCATCCTCATCCTCCTCTCTCTCCTCTCCACTCTCTCCCTCCCAAATCTCTCAATCCGACTCGATGCCAACTTGACCTGACTCAGTACTTTTGACCGGATCAAACTTGGTCTGGATTAATTCAGGCCAGACTGAACTCGGATCAAGTCAGGCATGTTGGACTCGATCTCGAGTCGAATCGAGTTCGGGTCAGGCCTATTTCAAAACCGAATTGAGTCGATTCAGCCCTAACTCGATCCGACTCAACTCAATGCCCAGCTATAATAAGACCTAAATTAACTTTTTATTTTTGAAAAACTTGGTGCAGGTCAAGTCAAGTTGACTGTAAGAGGATCCAATTCTAACCATTTTTGTATTTCAAGTTGAACTTTTAGACTGAGAGTGATGTAACATAAGGGCAATCGCTTAGAAAGGTAATATCAAGAGAAATTTAGTTGTAAGGCTTGAGATGCAGCAACAAATTTGACATAACACTTACTATAGCTTCCAACAGCTATAACTTTATGAGTTATTATCCATCCCTGAGCTTAATGTCTTAGAAGTTACAATGAGCTTGAGCTCTTAGCCAATACCAATGGCAATAGACTTGAATGGTTATACAAAATTCAATCATATTTCAAGGGTAAATTTGCAATTTAAGCCAAAATTAACCATTTTAGTAAGTAAAATTCTAGTAAATTTTAGTTGTTATCGGATTTAGATGAAATCATTGAAAGTTTTGTTTTGAGTCTCTACCAAAGTTTGGGTAGGATTAGATTTAATAAGCTTACTATTTTAAAAAATCTATAAATTTAGGGCTTATGGCTTATATAAACCATATCAATTACTTTGTAAAGAAGTTTTATTTATATTTCTTAATAATATTCTCTTTTTGGAGATTTCTTACCTTATAAATTTCAAGATTTCTGCCTTATTAGTCTTTGTAATTATATTTATAAAGTCTTCTCCAATATAATTATATTTATAAAGTCTTCTCCAATATCATAGAGGGCAGACTGAGCCAAGTGTTTCCTAAGATGATCTCCCAGGAGCAAGAGGCTTTCGTTCAAGGCCAATTGATCTCAGAAAACATTGCCCTCACCCAGGAACTGTTGAGGGAATTAAACAAAAAAGTTCGAGGAGGTAACATAGTGATGATGCTCGATATGGAAAAGGCCTAATAGAGTTGAATTGTCTTTCCTGAAGAGGATTTTGAGGCATTTTCGCTTCTCTGTTCCTTGGGTAGACCTGGTGGCTCGATGCTGAAGCAATTGTTGGTTTTCGGTGCTAGTTAATGGAAAAGTTGGGGGCTTCTTCAAATCAACTAGAGGGCTCCGTCAGGGCGATCTGTTATCTCAAAGCATGTTCATCTTGGTTTAAGAAGCTCTTAGCAGAGGATTTAAGAACCTTGTAGTTAGCGGCTCCTGCCTCCCCTTCCAACCGCCTCGAGGTTGCCCGTTGGTTTCCCATCTCTTTTTTACAGATGATACGCTATTGTTTCTCAAAGGAAGCTTGAAGTCGATCTGTGTTACAAAGGTTTTCCTTGATTCTTTTCACCGTGCATCAGGGCAAAAGGTCAACTTTAAGAAAAGCAGCCTCCTTTATTTGGACGTCTCCCCCCAGCCAGGGCCTTCTCCATCTAGAGAATGTTAGGGATGGCCAAAGCCTCATTGAGTCTCACCTGTCTGGGGGTCCCGGTTTCAGCGGGGAGGAGCAAAAAAGAAGCCATGCAGTAGTTAATTGACAAAGTAGACAGCCGTATCAGAGGATGGTAGGCTAGATGCCTGTCGCAAGCAGGTAGGGCCTTGCTAATGCAACATGTATTAAGCGGTATCCTAGTTCACACACTAGCAGCTACGCACATTCTAGTTGTGGTCTTAAATACGTTAGAGAGTCTGTTTGCCAACTTCTTTTGGGGCTAGGCCGAAGGGAAGAAGAATCTCCACTGGCAGAGTTGGAAAAACATCGCGCTGCCTAAACTCGAAGGGGGCTCGGGGATTAGGAAACTCTCAGTTGTCATGCAGGCCCTCCGCCTTAAAATGGCCTGGTCAGTTAAGGTCAAGAAGAACCAGAGCCTATGGGATTCCTTCATGAGAGCCGAGTATAGTGAAGATCTGTCCTCCGTCGGTCTCATGCATTTTTTACAAGTGACCTCCCCATTGTGGAAGAGAATCAGAAGCCTTTTTCCGGTATTGGAGGCCAAGACTCAATAGCAGATTGGGGTGGGAGACTGCGATCTTTAGCGGTTCAATTGGACTAGGTTAGGCCCACTCGAGGGCAGGGTAACGAGGCCGATTTTGGTGGATTTGCATAATCTGAAGCTGATGTAGAGCGGGTCGCAGACAATTTCATGGCCAAGATGGATCAGAAAAGGCACGGTCGGCGACAGAAGTGATCCGGGCCATCGGACCTTAGATCGGGCGTATCTCACAATCCGGAATGAGTTATTCGACGTAAAATATATGATTTTGCGGTAGAACGAGCTACTTTAGCCAACCAACCCGCTATGCCGGGTTGCACAGCCCGGATTTGCGAGAAACTCCCTGATCGACGGTCGTTTCCTCGTTTTAATTTTGTTTTTACTATAAATAGTAAGTTTTAGTTTGAGTATAACTTTTCATCCGTTGGGCTTTAGGAGTTGTGTCCAACATGAAAAGTGCTTAGGATAATTAGGAGAACGGTTTGGTGAAGCTAAATAGGACACTTACTATTTTTTGCCGAAAACCTTGCGCACTAGTAGACTTCATGACCGTTTATAAATAGTAAGTTTACTATTTATAGTAAGTTGTGAATTCTAGGAGTTTTAGTTGTAGTTTGAGTCTGATTTCTTTCTTATTGCTTAGTTCCCTTATTTAAAGGGTTGTGAACTCGATTTTGGGAATTCATCAATCAATTTCGAATTTATTAGAATTTATTTCTATTTTCCTACTTTCTTTCCTCGTGGATTCGAGAAGTCTCTGTGAGGAGTCCAGAGAAGCTCCGTGGATTCGGAGTAGTTATCCTTGAGGAAGACGATGATCGACCTCATCACGTTCATCCCTACGTCAATTTGGTATCAGAGCGAGGTTTTCCCTCGGGTCGATGGCAAACAACGAAGGTATGAATCAAAATCCTGTGGACGGTGATCCAGGGATTCGTTATCTTTCGGAAAGAATGGAAGCTTTCCATCGGGAGAGTCAGTTGACCATGCAAGGGCTGCAGGCAACCCTCGACTGTCTGGTGGATGCGTTACTTCCGCCTCGAGCCCTAGGCGGTGCTCCACCACCTATTGTCGCTCCACCACCCGTGGTTGCTGTACGACGCGACACTGATTTTCACAGAGCACTACCAGTGGCAAATCGTAGGGTTACACCAGATGATTCTAGTTCCAGCGACGAGGACATTAATGAAGGTTTTAACCGACGACCAATCCATGGAGGCGATCGTCTAGATCGTGCTGAAAGAGACTATCGAGGTAAGGCTGAACTTCCTAGTTTTAACGGTTTGTTACGTATCGAAGATTTTCTCGATTGGCTAGCCGAAGTAGAGAGATATTTCAATTATATGGATGTGTCAGATCATAAAAGAGTGAAATTGGTAGCGTTTAAATTAAAATCTAGTGCTTTTGCATGGTGGAAACAATTGCAACTCTCACGAGCCCGCCAGAACAAGGCGCCCATCGCATCATGGCCTCGGATGAGACGTCTTCTTCGTTCACGATTTCTCCCCAGTGATTATGAGCAGATATTATTCCAGCAATACCAGAATTGTCGACAAGAAAATCGAACTATTACAGATTACACTGAAGAATTCCAGCGGTTGGCTACACGAAACAATTTGTCAGAATCTGAGTCACAGAAAGTGGCACGATTTATAGGTGGGTTGCGACCGGTAATTCAGGATCGAGTTCAGATGTACCCAGTCGGGACCGTAGATGAAGCGGTTCAATTGGCAGGAAGGGCAAAAACACAGCTTGTAAGAGCTCCTGCTCGTCCCTATCCTTCAAATCGACCCCCTATGACTGGTCCCACACAGGATCCAGTGCTGGCTTGAGGAAAAGATCCGGTAGGAGAACGTCCTCAACCTCCTCCACTTGTGAACCGTGATAAGGGGAGCGGACCATCCAGACCTCAATGGGAAGCACCCACAACAGCGGGCCCGAGTAGGATTCCGAATCCTTATGCTCGGCCAAGGCCAAACAATTGTTACCGCTGTGGCCAACTAGGCCACTTATCAAACACTTGTCCTCAACGTCCGGCAGCACACTTGACTATAAACGAAGGGGGCACTGAAGATGAGGCCGCAGAAGAAGATCATGGCTTTGATGAATATGAACAAACCACTGAAGAAATAGCAGGTGGCGATGAAGTGACTGGCGAAGATCGTGGCGAATCTCTCGTTGTGAGGCAACTACTGTATACCCCACGAAAGGAATTACATCCACAGCGGCACAATATATTTCGTACTCGGTGCACTGTCAACGGAAAGGTCTGTGATGTGATCATAGACAGTGGTAGCAGCGAGAACATCGTCTCAAGAGTGATGGTGGATAAGTTGTAGCTACCAACGACGAAACATCCTTCCCCATACTCAATTGGCTGGATAAAAAAAGTGAACGAGACCAAGGTAACTGAACAATGCACTATCTCATTTTCAATTGGTAAACATTACAAGGATCAGATACTTTGTGACGTGGTTGACATGGAAGCCTGCCATATGCTACTCGGTCGACCCTGGCAGTCGGACCGTGATGCGACCCATCGGGGGCGAGATAATGTTTACATATTCGTCAAGGATAGTCGAAAAATAATTCTTGCCCCTATGGCACCAGAGAACCACCCTAAAGCCTCTAAAGTGGAGGGGAGTTCTCTCTTGACCATTCGGAATTTCATGGAGGAGTCCAAGGAAACCGGCGAGGTATATGCCGTAGTGGTGAAAGGCGAGAAAGAGGAACCCTCAAACATCCCTCCAAGCTTAAGACTGTTACTAAACGAATTCAAAGAAGTCTGGCCTGAAGATTTACCTGATGGATTACCCCCCATGAGAGACATCCAACATCACATAGACCTTGTCCCTGGGGCTAGCCTGCCCAATCGCCCTCATTATCGGATGAGTCCGAAAGAGTGTGAGATACTTCAGGGGCAAGTGGAGGAATTGATCCGTAAGGGTCTGTTGAGAGAGAGCATGAGCCCATGTGCTATACCAGCATTATTAACGTCAAAAAAAGATGGAAGCTAGCGCATGTGTGTCGACAGCCGAGCAATTAACAAAATTACTATTAAATATCGATTTCCAATACCACGGTTGGACGACATGCTCGATATGTTAGGAGGGACTAAAGTGTTCTCTAAACTCGATCTAAAGAGCGGGTACCATCAGATTCGTATTCGACCCGGTGATGAATGAAAAACGGCATTCAAGACAAAGGAAGGGTTGTATGAGTGGCTGGTCATGCCTTTCGGCCTCTCGAACGCACCAAGTACTTTTATACGTTTGATGAATCAAGTTCTAAAACCGTTCACTGGCCGATTTGTGGTAGTATATTTTGATGACATATTGATATATAGCCAGGATGAGGCGGAGCACAAGAAACATCTCAGGCAGGTGCTGCAGGTCCTACAAGATAACAAGTTGTACCTCAACTTGAAAAAGTGTAGCTTTTTAACTGACAGCCTGTTATTTTTAGAATTTGTTGTAACATCCACAGGCATTCGAGTGGACGATGAAAAGGTGCGAGCTATTAGGGAATGGCCGATCCCGACAAACATTCATGAGGTGAGGAGTTTTCACGGATTGGCGACTTTCTATCGTCAATTTGTGCGAGATTTTAGCACCATAGTCACGCCAATAACAGGCTGCATGAAAAAAGGGCCGTTCCTGTGGACCGATAAAGCTGACAAGAGCTTTCATGAGATCAAGCATCGTTTGTCTACAACACCGATCTTAGTGCTTCCTAATTTCGATAAATTGTTTGAGGTGGAGTGTGATGCTTCATATGTCGGAATAGGAGGAGTGTTATCACAGGAAGGCAGGCTGGTAGCCTTCTATAGCGAAAAGCTTAGTGAAGCCTGAAAGAAGTGGTCGACTTACGAGCTTGAGTTGTACGCAGTTGTTCAGGCGCTGCGACATTGGCGGCATTATCTGATTCAAAGGGAGTTTGTTCTGTACACCGACCATCAGGTATTAAAGTTTATTAATAGTCAGACTAATGTAAATCGTGTGCATGCTAGATGGGTTGCGTTTTTACAGGAATTTACGTTTGTTCTGAAGCATAAGTCAGGTCAGCAGAATAAGGTGACTGATGCACTTAGCCGTCGTACGTCACTACTTGTTACGGTGAGCAATGAGGTGGTCGGCTTTAACTGTCTCAAGGAGCTATATGACGAGGATGAAGACTTCAAAGATTCTTGGTTGAAGTGCCAAGAAGGTCACCCCAGTGACTTTCATATACAGGATGGTTTTCTCTTCAAAGGGAATCGATTGTGCATCTCCCAAAGTTCTCTAAGGGAGCAGATTATTCAGGAACTACATGGAGGTGGCCTCGGTGGACACCTTGGGCGAGACAAGACGCGAGCTCTTGTGGAAGAGCGGTATTACTGGCCGCAATTAGTACGTGATGTGGGAAGAGCCGTACAACGTTGTCATATTTGTCAGACCTCCAAGGAACAATCTCAGAATACGGGCCTCTACACCCCGTTACCTGTGCCTGACAGTCCTCGGGAGGATTTATCAATGGACTTCATGCTTGGTCTTCCACGAACACAACGGGGCATGGATTCGGTGTTCGTAGTGGTCGATCATTTCTCCAAGATGGCGCACTTTATCCCATGCAAGAAGACCCTTGATGCAACACATGTGGCGAATTTATTCTTCAGGGAGGTCGTACGGCTGCATGGGGTCCCTAAGACCATTACTTCTGATCGTGCCACGAAGTTCATTAGCCACTTTTGGCGGACTTTGTAGACTCGATTCGATACACGACTTCAATTCAGCAGTGCTTACCACCCACAGACTGATGGGCAGACTGAAGTTGTGAATCGCACTTTGGGAAACCTGCTTTGATGTATTTCAGGAGAGAAACTGAAGCAGTGGGATTTGGCCTTGTCTCAAGAGGAGTTTGCATTCAACAACATGGTGAACCGCTCGACAGGAAAATCCCCGTTCCAGGTTATTTACGGACGAGTACCTCGCCACACACTAGACTTGGTCCCTCTGCCCAAGCTCCCAGGCATGAGTATTGCAGCAGAACATATGGCAGACAGGCTCATGGGTATTCATGCGGAGGTGCAGACTAAGCTACATGCCTCGAACGAAAAGTATAAGGAACAAGCGGACAAGCATCGTCGACAAAAGGTGTTCGAGGTGGGCGACCAGGTAATGGTCCATTTGCGAAAAGAAAGATTTCCGACCGGGACGTACAACAAGCTGAAGAATAAGAAGATTGGACCGGTACCGATCATCCGAAAGATCAATGACAATGCTTATGTTGTTGACCTTCCAGATGACATGGCGATCTCACGGACTTTCAACGTTGCGGACCTGACCGAGTATCATAAACCAGCGCATGACGAGAACTCGAGGAGGAGTTCTTTTCACGTGGAGAGGACTGATGTAGAGCGGGTCGCGGACAATTTCATGACCAAGATGGATCAGAAAAGGCACGGTCGGCGACAGAAGTGATCCGGGCCATCGGACCTTAGATCGGGCGTATCTCACAATCCGGAATGAGTTATCCGACGTAAAATATATGATTTTGGGGTAGAACGAGCTACTTTAGCCAACCAACCCGCTACACCGGGTTGCGCAGCCCGGATTTGTGAGAAACCCCCTGATCGACGGTCGTTTCCTCGTTTTAATTTTGTTTTTACTATAAATAGTAAGTTTTAGTTTGAGTATAACTTTTCATCCGTTGGGCTTTAGGAGTTATGTCCAACATGAAAAGTGCTTAGGATAATTAGGAGAACGGTTTGGTGAAGCCAAATAGGACACTTACTATTTTTGGCCGAAAACCTTGCGCACTAGTAGACTTCATGACCGTTTATAAATAGTAAGTTCACTATTTATAGTAAGTTTACTATTTATAGTAAGTTGCGAATTCTAGGAGTTTTAGTTGTAGTTTGAGTCTGATTTCTTTCTTATTGCTTGGTTCCCTTATTTAAAGGGTTGTGAACTCGATTTTGGGAATTCAACAATCAATTTCGAATTTATTAGAATTTATTTCTATTTTCCTACTTTCTTTCCTCGTGGATTCGAGAAGTCTCTGTGAGGAGTCCAGAGAAGCTCCGTGGATTCGGAGTAGTTATTCTTGAGGAAGACGGTGATCGACCTCATCACGTTCATCCCTGTGTCAAAAGCTCAAAGATTTCCTGGGCCAGGCAGGTCCTCTTCCCCCTTTAGTCGTCTATACTTTCTTATCTCAAGAGACAGTGGACTTCATTTTTCAAGAGGGGTTCTGCATCGCTAAGGGCCCTGCCTATCCTTTCTGGCCGGCGAACCCTTCCAGTTTCTTCTCCGTCAGATTGACGTGAGATATGAAAGTGCCTTGGTTTCTCAATTAACATGAGCGTTAAGTCAACTAGACAGAGAAGTGATGTTTTATTTAAACCAACCTGATTTAAATGATTTTAAACTCGCAAGTATATGAATTAGATGTAGATATGGTACGTATTACGAGATCGTTCCCATGAGGACTGGTTGTCACAATTTAAAATTTACATGTATGAAGGGGCTGATCTAACCTTTTGGCCACTTTCCAAGATATCCAAATACTGAAATTTAATATGTACGGTTGATTTATAGCCCTTATCTCATGTATGAAGTTTCGAACCAATCAGATGGTGGGAACCCTTTGGTCTTGCATTCTGGCTGGTTTTCGATCCCGTTTAATGCAAACAGCTTGATTTTCTCGGATCCATGGCATGTAATTTCTTTAATCTTGGTCCTTTGGAGTCCGTTCCATGCTCTGGTATCCTCAGAGTATTAAATTCACACTTTAAATACTCTTTTTCAATCAACGCTCCTTATTACATCCTGCAACAAAAACACAATTAAAATGTGACATTAAGCATTATCATGTAAGTAAAAACAAGCAATAACTAAGGTCTAATATGCAATATTCGACCCTCATCACAACCCCCAACCAGCATTTTGCTAGTCTCGAGCAAAACATGCGAAAATTAATTTCAGAAATAAGAGACAATTCCTGTAAACTCAAGTGATTTGTGAACAGATAGTTAAGATGTGAAAATTCTAAGATTCATGCATGGTGAGTAATACTTTCGAATCAAACTCATGGTAAACTTCATAATCAAATTCAAAATATTAATCCATTAATTAGAACATTCTAAACATTGAGTTCCATGAGTGTATAGTGTAATCTCGGCTCACAATCATTAAGAGATTCAATTGTCAATTTCATGATATCATTGGAATTCGTGACAACCAAACCTAAAACCAATACTATCATTACAGATTAACTTTTAATTCTACCAGCCTTTGATTTTCTTGAATAGTAACGCTAAGTAGGGGAATCAAATCATCACCCATAGGGAGCAAACCTATGGTGAAAACTTATCACCTAACTTCTTTTAAATGTCAATCATGGGGAATCAAATCTACACTTATAGGGAGCAAACCTATGGTGAAGATTATTCGACTTACCCTTTCAATTCTTCTTATAAACTGATGCTAAAAATTTTATTTTCAGGCTGGTTCCTTTCATGTTTAGTGATAACCAAGTTAATCATTCAATTAATGAACCGAAATGTGTAGGCGAGATGTGATATGTGAAATCATGACTCAATCAATGTTTAAAACTTCTAATCATGAGTTAACAATTCAAATTTAACTGTGAAATCTGACATATGGTAGAATCCAAGAGTCATAAATTACCAACATCACGTATCTTTTAATTTTAAAATCACAACTATCCTTCAAATTCAAAGGAAAGTTCAAAAAATTTTAAAAACTTGCACAATTGGCACAATTTATTTTTATTTTTCCTTTTTCTTTGCTCAAGACCAAGAAAATATTGATTAGGTAACCTAATCTCCCACCCCCAACCTAAAATTTACATTGTCCTTAATGTAAAAGAAAGAAGCATGCAATTGCACATGGGACAACGAAAGTAAAAGACGAGTGATGGAAGGATAGTACCTGAATGAAGGAATCAAGAGAGATTGTTCAAGAGATCACTGTGTGAGAGCAGGTCAGTACGAGAGTGAAGACATGAAAGCAACTTTGCTAAAACAACGTATCAAGCAAACTATCCTAACGGCATAAAACTGTCTATCCAAAAATAGCATAAAGCAAACTACCCTAGTCCTATGAAAACAGGAAAAAACTATTCGATCATGCCGCAAGGTTCCTCTTCCGGCCAATATCTTGATAAGTTTCTCAGTAGGTTTTTCAACAAGATCATCCAAAAGCCCGTTTTGCAATAGGCGTGGATGTCCTGGAGCGTTAATAACTAGAGAAATTGAAGGACCTCAGCATAAAGTGTTCTTTTTATCGTCTGAAGTGTCCAAAGTATATATGATTCACCTGTGATAGAAAAATGTTCGAAGTTAGTACACCATGATGAATCAGAGACTACATGTAAATGAAATTTAGAAAAATTTATAGTACGTGGTGTAGTCTCGAAAAACACCGATGTTTCACTCTGTAGTTCAATTTTCAACTCTTCCTCATTTAATGGGAAACATTCAGGATTCAGGGAAGGAGGTACACTTCAGAATACAGGTGCTCTCGATTCATGACAACTGTCGAGGTATTATTTTGCAAGGCATTCACTATTTCTTGTAACAGGGGATCGTTTGAATCTGCAAAATGCGCTAAGCAATCATCTAAAGAGTTGGGACATTCAGCTAAGCATGATTTATTTTCCACATTGGAGATTGTGATGATCTGCCCAAGGAATCCATCCTCTTTGAAAGTGGATGGAAGTACACTCTCTTGCTCCAACCCTGCGTAAATAATTTGATGATCAAGAAACGAAGTATTGATGTGAGGACTCTGCTCATTGATACTACTCATAAGAGGTATTGAATCGTCAAAACAGTATGACTCAGATGGTGACCTTAACTGGGTGGTTTCAACTTTCAGAGTCATATCAAGCGGTTCGTTCATTTTTCGAATCATATCATCATCCAATTCAGGGGAGTGGCCCAAACATGTTTCACGAGAGTTAGAAGGGTCAATTGTAATGGGCTCATCCTCCACTTTTAAATCAGACATGTTAGATGAGAGGAGTGGCTCGTTTTGACCGATCACTTCGTGTACTTCGTGATCACTAACCTGGACCATACTTGAGATTGATTCCGGGGGAATTTGGGTTGAACATTCATGATCATAATCCCAATACATATCATTGTCTAATTCTCTGTTGTGCATACTTGGGATGGGATTGCTTTCCTCACATTCTATTCCTGAATTGGGTTGAGGTTCGAATAAACTAACCTCTTCCTCATCATTGAAATCCTGAGTGTCATGTAAGGAAGATGTGTCATCATCACTATATTTGAAAGATACCCACATCTCTTGACCATTCCTTTGAACCGTCATCGAGATCGATTCATCTGAAAATTGAACTATATGCTCATTAACATAATTCAACTCTTCATTCCAAATTCCAGAATATTTCAAAAGTGAGTGAGGATCACCTTCCTTACATTGTATTTCTGGATTGGGTTGTGGTTGAGATGAACTAGCTTCCATTTGCGCATCATAAGTAGGGAATCCAAAAGAATAATCAACGGGTTGTGGTCAGGATGAATTAGTCTTCATTAGCCTATCAATGCGTGATTCAAGTGCATCTAATAATTTCATCAAGTCATAGGCTGTGTAACTCGGAGATGACTCCTCTTAGATCGTTTCTGGTAGATATTCAGAAGTAGAGAACCCAAGAGAATAATCATTATAAAATGTTGTTGGTTCATTTTCCCAAGTTTGATGTTTTCACTGATTATAGTCATACGGATCATAGGTGGGAGAATCTGATGGTTGATAATAGTCCTCACGCCTATAGTTATGATAATCCCAATGCTCACGTACTATCTTATTAATCTGTAGGGTATAATTATTCTCCCGCATATGATCGAGTAAGGACTTCTTAACCGGTGGATCATTAGATTCCGGTTGGTTCTCGATGATAGTTTCAGAAAAGTTTTGAGACATTGGTGGATTTCTATCATAATCATCATCCCAATATATGTTATTGTTCTTAGCATACTGACATTCTCACTCGTGCATATACATGATGAAACCCTAACTCTGAATCTAATTCTAAAGGAAAAATTCTACACCAATATAGAAATAGGAAGAGAGATAATTAAAAAGAAGTTACCAATTTGGATATCTATGTTAGAATCCTGTAAAAGAAAACAAAACAAGTTAGTTTTTAAAAAAATAGAAAATCTAAAATTAAAAATTTTCTAAAGAACAACAAAGAAGAGTTAGTTTCTAAAAAGGAAGGAAATCCTAGAATTAGAAAGTTACTAAAAATAAAAATAGAAAGTTAATTTCTAATAAAAGAAAGTTTTTAATCTTAGAAATAAAAAGCTAAGTTAGCTTCTAAAAAAGGAAAAGATTTCTAAAACTAGAAAATAGAAAGTTACTTAAAAGAAGAATCTAAATCTAAAATTAGAAAATAAAAAATTTCTTAAAAAAAGAAAGCCTAGAATTAAAAATTTCTAAAAGAAATAAACCCTAATTATAAAAATAGAAATTAGAAAGGGATTACCAAATTAGAAGTTCAAGTCAGGACCCTACAAAACAGGAAATAGGTTAGTTTCTAAAAAAAAAACTTTAACCTAAAGTTAGTAAAATCCTAAGGCTATGAATTATGATAAGAGATAATCATAAATTCAATTGGACCGAAACAGTCACCGGCAACGGTGCCAAAAACTTGATGTTTTATTTAAATCAACCTGATTTAAATGATTTTAAACTCGTAAGTATACGAATCAGATGTAGATATGGTACGTATTACGAGAACGTTCTCACGAGGAATGGTTATCACAATTTGAAATTTACGACTCTTCTTAACTAATCCAACGAATGGTTTAACAAACTATTAAGTAAATTAGCATAAATCTATGAAAAATAACTGAGAGTAGTGAGTAAAATTCAATCGATGAGAAGACTAGGATTTCGAATCCACCCCTAATTATCCTAACCCGTGTTTTACCTGCTGATTCACCCTAATTCAGATTGATATCAAAATAAACAAAGCACACTCTATGTCCTTGGCCGGGCACACAGAATGTATAATCTCTTAAAGCATATGGATCACATCTTTCCATCCATGGTCAGGCATGGAGAGATGTAGATTCCTTTTTCTTCCTCTATAGGAAACTTGTTCATGGTCAGACACAAGCACCTAGATAAGATTTCAAACAACATCCATATCTAGACTTTAGTTAAGCTCATAAAATGGAGAAGTATGGAGATTTCAATCAAGCACACTAGAAAAAGAAACAAATCAATTGAATTAGAAGAATTCAACATAAATAAAAGTTATTTAAATTAGGAGCTTCATCTCAGCCCTAGCTAAAAGTTTAGCAATCCATAAAATCAATTATAATGAAGTTAAAATAAAATTTAAACAATAAGAACATCTCTCTTCTTCCTTCCTCTCTCTCTCTCTCTTCTCTTTCTTCTCTTTCTGGATCTTCCCAAGGTCTGAATCCTTCCTCCCCACGTCCAAAACCTTCTTTTATAGCTGCTGGAGGCGGTGGAAGGCTGGAGTCGGTCATGCAACAGTAGCAGCAGAATTCGCACACATCTTTTCGCAGCAAAGTTCGGGGCTTCATAAGTCCCTTGTTATTCGCACTTTATCCGTAAAATCAATATCTCCTAGGATATTTTTGGCTGGTCTATACGATGGACGGATCAAATCTTCCATCTGATCAGAGATGGTGGGCCACAACAGCCTCAAAAGTCAGTTTTCACGGATGTGTGTAAGCCTACGCACGTCCTTCGCTGACGTGATCAGTGGGCTCCACAGAGGTTTTTTCGAGGAAGTCCACCCCGTCCATTAGAGAGCCCTCAAAATTTTGGTCAAGAAGGGATGGTTTTTAATGTCCATTGATGCGTACTAGAGAAGAAATCACGTTGAGATCATTTTGAACGTCGCCAAGAAGTCCACTTGTGGCCTCTATATCTAACACGTGTAGTTGCATGGGTGTAAAAATTAATCCTACGTTTAAAGCTCGAGAACCTCTCTACAAGATTGACGGTACAGATCGTCCGTACGGACTATAGGTGGGGCCCACTATCATCCAAAAAATGGACCCAGTCTGTCCGTCACACGCTGTAGGAAACAAAAGTTTTCTTTTCGAGAAGAAGGGTCGGGTCAGCGTTTGCACTGACCAGCTCAGCCGTACCATCCATATTTTTTCTCATATTATTTAAACCATAGAAATAAATTTTGAAGCATGATCAGATAGCATGTGGGCCCCACTTAATGAATTAAGGGGCTGATCTAACCATTTGGCCACTTCTCGAGATATCCAAAGGCTGCAATTTAATATGTACAGTTAATTTATAGCCCTTATCTCATTTATAAATTTTTGAACCAATCAGATGGTGGGAACCCTCTGATCTTGCATTCTGGCTGGTTTTCGAGCCCGTTTAATGCGAATAGATTGATTTCCTCGGATCCCTGACATGTAATTCTTCAATCTTGGTCCTCTGGAGTCCGTTCCATGCTCTGGTATCCTCAGAGCGTCAAATCCACGCTTTAATACTCTTTTTTAATCAACGCTCCTTATTACATCCTGCAACAAAAACACAATTAAAATGTGACATTAAGCATTATCATGTAAGTAAAAACAGGCAATAACTAGGGTCTGATATGCAATATTCGACCCTCATCAAGAAGCTACAAAGAAGTTCTATGGAAAGATCAATCAACCGTCTACCTCAACCGGATGTGTGCCTGAACCCGCCACAGGTAAATCTAAGCCTCACATCCCATGTCCCAAAACACCAGGTAACTAAAACCCTTAAATTAATTAGAATATCATAGTGTTTTCGGGGTTAGAAAACTTTTTCATAAATTTAAAAAATCTCTAAGTTTTCTACCTCTGTCAATTTATCAATAGTCTGATCGATATAATCGAGAAGTGCTGTTAATGTCCTCGAAACTCACTCGATGGTATCAAAGGAGAACATATGTTGTCCAACAACCGCATATACTTTTAGACAGAATTATCGATGCATCGATATCTGTATCAATATCATTAAATTTTAAATCTTGAGTCTATCGAAGTTGACTTTATAAAATCGGTAGCAGAGATTTTGTGTCCCTATTTTTCTAAGAAAAATCATAAAATCTTTGTTATATCGAAGTTCTCCTCGATATCCTCGAAATTCAAATTTCGATAATATCGGTAGGCCTTCGATGATATCAGTCTTAGACACAGTTAACCAACATATTTTTAGGTAGTTATTATCTTAGATCGAGGGTCACTCGATAGAATCGATACTCAAATATCGATGATATCAAAACTGGGTCGATTGCATCGAGAATGGACATAAACTGTCCAGCAAGCTTAACTGAAAAATCCTTTGAATTTCTCGATGCATTGACACGACTATCGATATCATCAACATTCAAATTTCGATGATATCCAATGCACCTCGATCATATCTTTTGACCTAAAATATTTCAAAGGCAATGTCTCTCTCATTTTTAAATGTCAAGGAATCAATCCTCATTTTAATGAAATTGGAGTTCGAAATCCGATGACATTGATGATGTAGGTTTCAATTTCCTCGACCAGTTGGCAAAAGGTTTCAAAAGCATTTGACATTTGAGTTTGTGTCATCGAGCAGCAGTCGATGCAATCGAGAGTATACGCTAGATGATATCTACCCTGCTCAATGATATCGAACTCTATCATAAATATGAGCGTTTTATATCCATTGGAACCTTTTGCCTATTTATAGAGAACTTATCTTTATTTGCTGGTAAAGAAAGAAAAGGGTGCTTTTGAGTGTTTAACCTTGGATCATATACCCAAAGCCCTTTCTCTCATGGAAGTTCATCCTCTAATCCACCCTCATCATTGACATTCAATAGAGTAGATTGGGGAATAAACTTCCACATTCAAGGATCCTCCAGCTACCACCTTAATGGCAAATCATTAAGCCGGGATGCCTTGAATGCATAAATAATTGGAATTACTCTATTTCCCTTATAAGAAAACTTTCAATAGAGTAGGATTTCATTACATCCTTGGCCAAACCCGTCGCCATGTATTGGTACATCTTCTGAGTTGCAGTTCAAGGAAGCAAAAGATTCTTTATCAACAAAGGAGGAGATCTTCGACGACGCGCTAAACGGGGCTCATCTACTTATCTATAAATTATTAGAGTCCAGAGGACCCTTATGATCATTTCTTTATAGGATTGGGTCTAAGATGTTTCTCACCCCTTACAAGTCCTTTATGAGGCCTCCGATGGGAGTGTACATGGTGGGTGCATTGTGTTAACCCTTGCTCTATGGAGAGCATAAACAGTTAGGGCCTTGTAGAAGATCCTTGGCCATTGTACCTAAAAGTGGGTGCTTTGTGTTGTCCCTTGCTCGTGAGAGCATAAACGTGAGAGGTTCCTTGTGTAGA
This sequence comes from Magnolia kwangsiensis, assembly GCA_037074715.1. Taxonomy (NCBI): domain Eukaryota; kingdom Viridiplantae; phylum Streptophyta; class Magnoliopsida; order Magnoliales; family Magnoliaceae; genus Magnolia; species Magnolia kwangsiensis. Next base: position 69,125,473 of record CM073587.1, on the reverse strand, counting down.
TCCTTGGCCAGTGTACCTAAAATCGGGTGCTATGTGTTGACCCTTGCTCGTGGGAGCATAAACTGTCAGCTTAGGTGTAGGTTGTACTGGTTAGAGGTGAACTTGATTTAAAACCTCTGGTTAGAGGTGAACCAGTTATGAAACCTCTTTAGTGAAATCTGGTACACTCAAAGGTTGAGTGCGGTTACCAGGAGTGGAGTAGACAAGTAGTCGAACCACTATAAAAATGACTGTGTTTGAGATTGCTATTGTCTTTCATTTGCTTATATGATTTTCTTAAATACTTTTATATTTGATTATCTGAGATCACACCTCACACACATGCATAGTCATATTCATCAGAAACTATTTTTCATATTGTTCATCTCTTAAATAGTTTGTGATTGGATCCTCTACCGGGCTTGGAAGCCAGTAGAGTTGCTCTTGAGTAATCCTAATATATGCTTGCTATTAGGATTAGAGTGATAGGATTTTAAATTATTATAAAATTATTAAAAAGTCCTATTCACCTCCCTCTAGGACATATTGGCATATTCCTACATCAACTAAAGCAGTCTTTACCATAATTTCAAGATACATGCAAGGATCCCAGGCCGTGTAACAGCTGACGCAAGAAAATATGGCACCATCATCTTTCGTCATAGATTTTTATCCTCATTTGAAAAATTCTCAGGGGCGCACTCCCCGTGGATGTTGTTGTCCAATCCCGAGGAATTCAGCTGATCTCTCGGTGTTTCTACTGTGATGGAATCCAAAGTCACGGTCCTGAAATGGAATCAATGTCTCACCTCTTCCTTCACAACTCCCGGGCTCAGTCCATCTGGGCCCATTTTGCTGCAATTTTTGGCATAACATTGGTGGGGGCCCATTCAGTAGAGTCGAAGCTAAACGATTGGTGGCGCACCCCATCTTCAGGGGGTTCGTCGGGGTCATTGAAATTACTAATCCCGTGCATCATCATATGGGATTTGTGGAAGGGTCATAATGAAGCCAAGATGGAAGGGAAGACCGTTCCCGTCGATGTTCAGATCTCTCGGATCAAAAGCTGGATCCATGTTATCGCTGATAGATGGTCTACTTCTCTCGCAGCGTTAGGGATTGCATACCAACCTCCTCTGGGGAAAAGTTTTCTCATGGTTAAGTGGTTTAAGCCGCCCCCTAGCTAGGTGAAGCTGAACGTTGATGGCTCGTCCAAGGGCAATCCTGGTTTGGCTAGTGGCAGGGTATTTGCAAAGGAGATAGAGGGAACTTGCTCTTTGGTTTCTACGCATGTTATGATAGGGCCTCCAACACAAGGGCGGAAATCCGGGCCATTTATGATGAGCTCAACATTTGCTTCACTAAGGGCTTATTCAACGTAGTTGTTAAATCTAACTCCCATCTGGTGATTAATTTCCTCTCAGGGTCATCTGCCCCGGGTTGGAAATGGCAGGATTGGCTGGAGAGGATTAAAGGCTTCTCTCTTATCAGTCAGGTCAAGTTCGATCACATCCTCAGAGAAGGCAATGGGCCGACAGATGGGATGGCCAAATTGGGCAACGGCAGCCAAGTTTCGGCCTAGTTTTCTTTAATGGCAAACCTTCCCAGCATTGTTAGGGGGCTGCTATTCCTCAATAGTGTGGGATTAGGAGCAGTCAGGATTGAGGGGAGAAGTTAGCTTCCTCCTCTAGGTTTGGTGTTTTGTCACTGGTGTTGTTATGTGTGGTGTGTTGACTGGCCGGGTGGTGTTCATATCTAGGAAGGTATATATGTTAGTCGGCTGTTGCGTTTTTCCTATTAGTCTCATATGATAGGTGGGTCCTGTCTTTTGTGGAGCCTCCCCGAATTAGCTAAGTTGTATCTTTCTTTTTTCAATATATTCCAGGGGGTCTCTCCATGTTTCCTTAAAAAATAAAAAATAAAATAATAATAATAATCAAGATTCATTTTGGATTTTAGGTTCATCACAAAGGAAGAAGACAATGATCTCTTCTCCCTCATTTTCACCATGCACCCACTATGCCACACAATTGCTTCATTACTCTAAAATTTGAACCTAAACCCATTAGTCGTTCGGTCCTACTACCTAATGGGTTTAGCTGACCCATTTGCATCCTTTACTAGGTCTGGTCAGTCTAAGGCTCCATGGATTGATCATGTAGGTCAAGAAAATATTTTATGATAAAAGAATGTAATACAAATATTAATTAGAGATTTTGCAATGTCCTCATCCATAGTCTACGCCATTGAATGATCTTCCAATGTACAAGATTTGCCTCTTTGTTCATCCTAATTTATAGTGGAACTAATCATTTGTTCTTGTTCTAGACTAAGAAAATCAAGGAAAATGTTGACCTGAACCATAACTAGGACCGGTTAGTTTCCAAACCTAGCAATAGAGCTGGGCATCGAGTCGAGTCGAACCGAGTTGGGGCTAACCCAACTTGATCTGATTTTGAAATAGACCTGACCCGAACTCAACCCGACTCGATACCGAGTCCAACATGCCTAACCCATTCCGAGTTCAGGTCTTGCCTGGACTAATCCGGAACGAGTCCGACCCGGTCACAAGTACCAAGTCAGCTGAAGTCGGCACCAAGTCGGGTGCATTGAGTATCCACGGGCTGAAATCATAACTCAAAACCTAGGTGCACTTGCCAGAATTGAAGCCGCTCCATCTGCTACATGGCATCTCAGATCCGTCATATCTGAGTATATATATATATATATATATATATATATATATATATATATATATATATATATATATATATATATATATATATCTGTGTTTGTGTCTGTGTCTATGTTTATGTGTGTGTGTACAAGTGAGTTTCAGATTAAGTCAAGTCAGTACCGAGTTGGGTCTCGGGTTAATTCGAGTCAGTACCAAGTTGGATTCCAGGTCAAGTGGAGTCGAGTTACTATGTGACTCGAACTCGACTCAATTTGACTTTGGATTGGACGAAGTCTACTTGGATCGGATCGATTCGAATCTGAATAATTCGAACGAGTCAAGTTTACGGAGTCTAGTCATCCCATGCCCAGCTCTACCTAGCAACGTAATAAGTGACTAGGCCTAGTTACAAGTGACCAGGCTGACTTGTGGGCAGGCCTATCAATGTGCCAAGCTCGAGTTGGGTAAAATTGAAATTTTGAATAGGCATAGACCATCAAGCCTAACATGAATAGTTCAAAATCAACGCCAAAACCCACCACAAGCCTAGCAAGTAGAGAGATTGTTTAAATTTGTCATTCTTTTATCTTTAGAATGAATATTTGGAAGAGAATTGGAGATCATTTGGCACCATGGATTTAGGGGGATTTGAGGGAATTGAAGAGTATTCCAAATTCATCCGTTGTCTAGCAGGGTAAATTGTGAAGTCAAAATCCAATGGATTTCAAAGCCTCACTTTTGGTGAGTTTTGGAATCCCACGGTTTTACTTGGATTCCAATCATCTCTTTCTTTTACTCATTTTTTAATATATGAGAGTCACATGTGTAACATATATGCCACTAGACTACCAATTAATTGTGCACTTGGCTGTAAATGATATCCCAAAACAATTAGATTATCAACTACATCACTAAAATTACTTCAATAGAATGATCTGAGCAATCCAAACATTGTCCATGTAAATCAACGGTTAAAAATCATTGGTTAGTTACTCACTTGTGAACCTATGCTTGTAGCCCATTTGAAGCTTGGAATTTTATTATTTTTGGCCAAAGTATATATTTCAATGGGCTTATTACAATTGTTGTGTCAAATATCACTTACACTAATTAGGGATATTAAAGTTGATTTAGTAATTAAATTCAAACTGCTATAAATATATAATATAATTTAAGTGAATGACCACTTTTAGAATACAAGGGATTCTGAATCTAGCGTACCAACCAGAGAATTATAAATCGAGGATATTCCAAATCCAGGGAATTTTCAATCTAGGTATCCTAAATCCAAAGTGCCAAACGAGACCTTATTTTTGTAACTGATGAGCAAAACAAAAACTATAGGGTCTTGATGGATTAGACTTTGAACCTCGTGATGGATTAGACTTTGAACCTGGGCAGTCTTTTGGTAATAGAGACCATTGATCTAATAGGCTTCATTTTGGAGGTAGGATGGTGTTATGATCCCAATGGTTTAAAGAACTTAGTTTGACATATTCCACTAGTCTTAAGGCTTTTGGCATATTAGTTAGATTCTTAACAATTGATAACAAAGCTAACACCAACATTCGAGTCACGAAAGGGGAGACTTATTGAAAGAGAACTAATGTTCGAGTCACAAAATGGGAGACTTATATAGAAAGGGCAACATGGACTAAAGTGTTGGAGATTGTGCTGCGGAAACACACAAAGATGAATTTAGGATAACAATCCAAGAGCACCAAGCAAACACAAGATAACACAAAGATTTAACGTGAAAATCCCTTTCAGGAAAAAATCACAGCACAAAGCGACAGAAATTCACTATGAAAGCATAAATTACAAAGAAAAATGACTTACCTAATTCGAACAACCTCGAATCTCACCATTTTCTACATCCTTTGAAACCCTGAAACTATATAAAAACCCTCTAGAATAGTTTATGAAACCTTGAAATATCTTACAATGACACCAGGAGCACCCTAAGAACTCCTATTTATAGTTGGGGAACTCCAGCTTTCGCACCGACTTGGAATAATCTGGAAATCGCCACAAATTTACGCAATCCATGCACAATCTGCATAACCTTAACTAGTCGAACCAGAGCTCGGGCTAGTCGAAGGACACTTCGATTGGTCAAACTTGTCCTTCGAGTAGTCAAATTTATCGAAAGTTCTAAAATAAATTATTACTGAATTTTCACCTGAACTTTCTCGGGCTAGCCAAATTTCCTCATATTTAAGACATTTGTTAACAACAAAACTTATTGCCATATGGAAAGGGCTACCTGAACAACCAAAGTATAGTTGCCAAGTGAAAAGCTCTACTTAGATAACTAGAGTGCAGCCACCATGCCTTCTCCAACTCCATTAGTCTTTAAGGCTTTTAGCGTATTGGTTAAGTTCTTAACAGATTGACTTAAATTCTTTTAAACTAAAAATATCATAACCCCTTCATCAGTCTGTAGACAACCCACCCCAGGTCGATGAGTTGATTGAGTTTAACTCAATGGATAGTCAACCAAACCTCAATTTAAAACCCTAACCTTAGAAGCTTAAACCTTAGGAAACCCAATCCTAAACCCTAAACTCAAACTAGTCAACCTATTCAACTCAGTTGACCTAGTCAACCCAGTCAACCTAAATACTATGACCCTAAAACACTAAAGCTCTTGGTCAACTCACACAGTCAACTTGCCAAGTCAACTCATCTGATCAACCTACCTAGTCCAACAATCCAACTAACTCACCTAGTTAAGCCCAAAACTAAGCCCGAATCAAAGCCAAAAAGCAAGCCCAATCGGAGTACTATGTAAAACCTCAACACAGCATCCTTCACAGCAGAGCCTCCACACACTTGAGGGAGACTACCTGCCAAAGTAAGGAGTCCCAAGTGGGGACCAGCGGTAGCCAGCTTGTCATCAGCCACATAGCACTCCCCCTCTTTGGGCTGGCGTCCCACAAGTATGTGGAATCCATCTTTTTCAGGCCATGAGTGTATGATTGATGTATATTTATTTTGATGCCCATTTCCTTATCCAAAATTATCATTTTACCACATCATCCAACCCATGAAATAATCTTATATGGCAATCTCCAATCATAGCCCTTCAACCACTTTTTGCCTTGAACTTTACAAGAACTATAAGAAAATCATATTTGGAGGCTGTAAATAACCCCCTCCCCTTCTCATTTCAAGCATCCAGTATATTTCGAGCATTCACAGAGGATCAAGCATCCCTCCTCATTCTTTAGGGCCATAGCCATCTAATCATCCCTCCACAAAGGAGAGAGAGAGAGAGAGAGAGAGAGAGAGTCTAGCCTCGATCTAATCTAGCCTAGCCAGAAACTTTAGTCTCCTATGACATCGAAGTCCTAATCTGTGCTACTCAATCTAGCCTTGCGATACAACCGTCCATCTAAATCCTATCAATATAAAGTAAACTGATAGGTTTGTTTATTTTGATTATTTTTTAGATTGCTGGTATATTAGTGTAAAGCCCTGAAAATCGGGGGTCGAGCAGGAGCCCAACTCCCGAGTTCCAACACATCACTTATGTAACATAGATAATGATGATTAAATGTTGTCTGTATTTGTGCATTAAATATGAGTAGGATTATACCAAAATAGCATATCATACCCCAGAGATAAATAATTACGTAAGCGGAAGACTGTGATAAGTGTATAGAGCATATAAGTGAAGGTAAGTCTCCTGAGTATGATCATGTTACTAAGTCAAATAATTGCATGTAAATTTTTAAAATATACAAAATGTGTAATGTCATCTAATCAGCATCCCAGTGAACCCCGTCAATCAGAGCGGTCTACATAAACCCGCCTGATAACTGCATATAGGAGAACTCCTCATCATTATAAAAGTCCGGCTCTACCTCGAAAGCATCGTCATCATCTGCATCTACAATAGGGTCTGGTTAGTGTTTAAAACACCGTCCCAGAATGTGGGAGTGAGTGATCAACTCGGTGAAATTATAAAGCAAAAGTTAACATGTTATCAATTCAGTCAAGCAGTAATGATAAAGCAATACAACACTCATGTCCTGAGTACTCTTATTAATGCAAGTATGGTATATTATAATGATGCAGGCCCTCGCCTGCACTCCCTCTTGCGACAACATCTAACGATCGCGGCATGCACCACTCCCACTATGCTCTTCCACGCCAAAGACACATGCAATGCGGTGCATGAGCATAATTATCGAGTTCTTATTAGACCTTTTCATACAGCAGGAATGGCAAGCTAAAGCATCTCCCTTATATCATTTTCTAAACAATGATCCATTCTAGGGTCGTCAGTCCTAGCTAATATCATATGATGTTGCGATTTCAGGTCGCTACAAAGGGGCTCGTCACCTCAATGCGGGACTAGCTTATACTCTAGTTGTTACGAAAAGGCTCGTCGCCTCAACGCAGTCTTAGAGTATACTCGAGGTCACTACTAATGGCTCGTCACCAAGTCGTAGGCCGACAACTCGAATACAGTGTTTCATACCACTGAATTCAGTTCACGAGCTTAGGTTGCTCACTGGTTACTACGGGTGGGCTCGTCACCCCGGCGTAGGCCGACAGCTCAACCACAGTATCCCATACCACCATGTCCGACTCATGAGTCTTAGCGAATCGAGGTACCAAGATTAAACTGGTTTCAACTAATGAGTTTGGTACCTTAGATTCAAGCAATAACGTCCATACATGGTGAACATACATTAAGTCAATCGGGTTGCTTGACAAACTCGACTGGTACGAGTGTACGTCTAGCCAATCGACATGGAGCGCATAAGCACTCCGTGTGGCCTAACCACTGCCGACAAGCAGCATACGACTCGAATTCAGTGGGCGTGTCTGTCGTGGCTAAACAATTCAGCCACCGATCACATACCATTACCGATTTCCTAAACTATATCGTGACCCCAAGCACACTCCAAACGATAGCATTCACATAAAGTAATCCAAAATAGCATGCGACAACTGAAATCAGATATAAATCTTACTTAAGCAATTTAACAAACACATACTGCACATACTATCATACATAGGCATTTCATCCATACGACACATAGTAGTAAGATAGGTTATATAAAGGATATTATAACCATAGTTAAGGAAATTGAGAATCTTATCTCAACACCCTCAATACATGCATTTAAACAAACATTTTCACATTCAGGCATTTTATCAAACACTTAGGCTACACATATCCAATACATGTAATAAAGTAGTTATAACGGGTATTATAACAAATCCCTTTACAAAGGATTCACCATATGTACAACAATCATGTATTCTTAGTCAGTAAATATGGTAAGCATAAATCACAATTCCATACTCATTCACACATTTCAACAAACACATGGAATGCATTATAAAATAACATAGTTTTATATATATATGCATAATACACGGAAACCCTTGTAACTAAGCACATGTGATAGCAATCAAGTCAGTCATAAATCATTACTGGCATTGAAAGCCTTGAAAATCATAACCTAAACATTTATAGTCCGCATCTTTCGCCAGTAGACTCGTAACGAACTCAGTTTAAATGTTAAGTCCTCGTCTACAGCACAACAGCAACCTATAACATGGAATAGGTTAACTACTGCATCTTCTATTCTATTTGAATATCTAAAATAAATTAGGGTTTGAATTTCTTACCCAAGTACTGAGTCGGAATCGCCGGAATAGCAATATAGAAGCAGTGGTTAAGCACGTGGAGCAGCAGAGATCAAATCCCAGGAGCAACCCCAACACTCTCTCCCACTTTCTCTCTCTTTCCTTCTCTTTCTTTTCTTCTCTTCTCTCCCTTAGGGTTTTAGAAAATTCGTATGGCAAGGGAGAGAGAGGGTTTAAGGCCCTAATATAGGCCCAGAACTGATGGGAATATCCCCAGGACTAAGGTATACTTAGGTTATAGCCAAATACTGGCCGTTTCAGTCCAACGGAGCTGTTCTGGAGGCCCCTTTTCTACATGCGGTTGGACTTAAGCTCCCTGTCCATGGATCTAGGTCAGGTTAAATTTTCGGTCTGATCGAGTTTGGAGATCAACCGCGGGAGACCTGTTTCAGTTCAACAGTCACCAGTGCTCGATCAGGGTCACAAGCATACTGACCTGTGTTGGAAATTTTTTCTGATCTGAGGGTGTAATTGGGTCAGATTCTGACAATCTGAATCCTTATATTAGGCCTGCAAGCGAACCGACTCAATTCACCTAAGTTTCAGTTCATTTCCTAAAGGTATTCGCGTTTCATACACACTTCGCTCCGAACTCAAGTTGTGCGTTTCTGGGTACTATTAGGACTTGATTTCTGAGATGGTTACCAAGTCCAGTGAAGCGATCATAACCGTATAGTTTTGAGGTAATCGGACTCCAGACGTGCGGTCCAGGTCCGATACAGAGTTTAATGATGCTCCTGAGAGCAACTGGGTTTTGAGATGGATCCTAAGTTTCAGGGTAATGTAGCCTCAATGGTTCTGCTAGTTTTGGATCTTGCAGTTCGTATTTAAAGTGATTAGTGCTAATTTCACAGATAATCTAGTTTAGCACTTAGTTAATTCATGACTAATTTCTAAAGGATTTGGCCCTTAGTGATTTCTGTCTGATATTGTACTCGGGTCTTTGTACGAATTTTTTCAAGACGTTACAATTGGTCTTGAAATTGTAGCTTAATTATTTTTCTAGATCCTTCTTTCATTACTGCAACAGTTACAGAAGTGCAAAAGCCTTTTTAAATTCTTCTCTTCTTTAGATCTTTTTTTTTTAGTACATGTCTCTTTGAAGGGTTTTACTTCTAAATGCCCTCCTAGATGCTTATTTCCCTTTTACCGCCCAAGGCTTTGTTTTGGCAACCCTCATAGCACTTTTTATATCCTAAATAGGTTAACCGCTTATATCTTATATAGGCACTTCTTGCATATCGATCGCAGCAGTCCACCATTACCATTCGCTAACGCTTCGTTGGATAAGCCGCAAAAATCACCCCAAATCTTTAAAAATCATTATATCTACTTCAAATTCTTCATGCATCACCCTCCAATTGACTTTCCTAAAAATATCACGAAATAGGATACAACACGGGATAATCCAAACCATTCAAAATTTTTGCCTTTAAATCGACAATTCGGGAAAGAAATACAGGAATGGTCTCCATTCACCTAAAAAAGGGCCAGGATATTTCAACGTGTAAGAGATTTGGGACATGTTCTATCCATGCTAGGATGCAACAGAACCATGGTTCCGATGCACGGGATCTGGTCCCCATGCACGCAAGGCATTATGTGTAACGTACACGTGACACGTGTATGATGATCAAATCCATACATTTTACGAATTCCACCATGGATTGGTTGCTCACCAAAAATTGCTTTAATTGTGTACGATCTTAACCATCTAATGAATGCAACTTTTCTCGGTTAATTAGAGCCGTTTGATTTTATATTTTAGCTTCTATTCGTATGCCATCAATTAAGGGGCTGGGATCATCCGAACATGAATTTTTGGACCATCAGAAATAACAAACGAATGGTTTCGATGTCTTCAATGTATGCCGCTGTGCAGAAATAACCTCTAGAAAACCCAATTGCTCCGTTTTCCCAACGGTTGGTTGAACCAAAACGTCTCTCTAACTCTCAGGATATCCTAGAGGTGTTAAAACAAGTGAAAGTCAACATTCTTCTGCTTGATGTTGTAAAACAGATTCCTTTATATGCTAAATTTCTAAAGGACTTATGCACTACCAAACGACGGAAAAGTGTTCAAAAGAAGATCTCCTTGACTGAGAAAGTGAGTGCCATCCTGAAACAAGATGTGCCGCAAAAATTCAAAGATCCCGGTTGACCTCAAGGGAATTAACCCATCAATTTGTACTCACCGTATATATCTTGAGGATAAAGCAAAGGCTGTTCGACAATCACAACGTAGATTAAATCCAAACATGAAGGAAGTGGTAAAGGCTGAAGTTCTCAAACTATTGGAAGTGGGCATCATATACCCCATATCCGATAGTCAATGGGTGAGTCCAACTCAGGTGGTTCCTAAGAAGTCCGGGATCACCATCGTAGCTAATGCCAATAATGAACTCGTGCCAACCAGAGTTACTACTGGTTAAAGAATGTGCATTGACTACAGAAATCTGAATACCGTCACAAGGAAAGACCACTTTCCTTTGTCCTTCATTGATCAAATCTTAGAAAGGCTGGCTGGTCATTCCTATTACTGTTTCCTTGACGGGTATTCAGGTTATAATCAGATTGAAATCGCCCCTGAAGATCAGGAAAAGACCACATTTACATGTCCCTATGGTACCTTTGCTTACAGAAGGATGTCATTCGGGTTATGTAATGCCCCTGCCACCTTTCAGCGATGCATGATGAGTATCTTTTCTGACATGGTGGGGAAATATTTAGAGGTCTTCATGGACGATTTCTCTATTTTCGGTTCATCTTTCAGCGAGTGCTTAGCAAGTCTTAAATGTGTGCTGAAAAGATGTGAAGAAAAAATTTTGGTACTTAACTGGGAGAAGTATCATTTTATGGTTCAAAAGGGAATTGTCCTTGGCCATATCATCTCGTCCAAAGGAATCGAGGTAGATAAGGCAAAAATTGATCTTATCTCTAACCTACCTCCACCCAAGAACATCAGAGAGGTGCGATCCTTCTTGGGACATGCAGGATTCTACAGACGATTTATAAAGGACTTTAGTCTCCTCTCTCATCCTTTATGTAATTTTCTTCAAAAGGATACACCATACGAGTGGACTGAGCAATGCCAAGAAGCTTTCACTAAGCTTAAGGGCATGTTAACCACTGCACCTATCATGCAGCCACCTGACTGGAGTCTTTCTTTTGAACTTATGTGCAACGCCTCTGATTATGCTCTTGGGGCGGTTTTAGGCCAAAGAAAATATAAGCAGCCTTACGTTATTCACTACGCAAGTAGGACTCTAAATTCTGCCCAAGTGAACTACTCGATTACAGAAAAGGAACTCTTAGCCGTAGTGTTCGCTTTGGACAAATTTCGATCCTACCTGATCGGATCTAAGATCATCATCTACACAGATCACGCGGCACTTAAGTATCTTCTTTCTAAGAATGATTCTAAGCCCCGCCTGATACGATGGATCCTTCTACTCCAAGAATTCGATTTGAAAATTAAAGACAAAAAGGGAGTAGAGAACGTAGTGGCCGATCACCTTTCTCGCCTTAATACCTCTGATTCCCTTGAGGCGACTCATATTAATGATATGTTCCCTGATGAACAACTGTTTAGAGTCTCTCATTCACCTTGGTTCGCTGATATTGCCAATTATCTTGCTACAGGTTCCATACCGACACATTGGACGTCACAAGATAAGAAGAAATTCTTTACCAAGGTGCGTAACTTTTTCTGGGATGATCCATATTTGTTTAAATATTGCCTAGACCAAATCTTAAGGAGATGTGTGCCAGACGATGAGCATCAGAGTGTCATCTCCTTCTGTCACTCACAGGCCTATTGTGGTCACTTTTCTGCTAAAAAGACCACAGCCAAGATTCTACAGTGTGGCTTTTACTGGCCCACTATGTTCAGGGACACTCATGAGTTTTGCAAAGCTTGCGAGCATTGTCAAAAATTGGGAGCATTGTCCCGTCGAAATATTATGCCTTTGAATCTCATCCTTATCATTGAAGCATTTGATTGCTGGGGCATTGATTTCATGGGACCATTCGCCCAATCATTTGGAAATTTATATATTTTGCTCGCCGTAGACTATGTCACTAAATGGGTCGAAGCAATTTCGTGCCGCAAAAATGACCATCGCACGGTCATTAAATTTTTGAAAGAAAATATCCTGTCGCGGTTCGGAACGCCTCGAGCCATCATTAGTGACGGGGACTCGCACTTTTGTAATAGACCATTTGAGAGTTTAATGAAGAAATACGGTATCTCTCATAAGTTGAGCACCCCATACCATCCACAGAAAAGTGGACAAGCTGAGATTTCCAATAGGGAGATCAAATATATCCTGGAGAAAATGGTTAACCCTAACCGTAAGGATTGGTCAATCCGATTGACCGATGCCTTATGGGCGTACCGTACTGCTTTCAAAACTCCTATTGGAACATCTCCCTTTAGACTTGTCTATGGAAAAGCTTGTCACTTGCCCGTGGAATTGGAACATAAAGCATACTAGGCGATCAAAAATTTAAATTTCAATCTGGACAACGCTGGCTCGTTACGCAAACTTCAATTAAATGAACTTGAAGAAATCTGGAACGATGCATATGAGAACTCGAGAATTTACAAGGACAAAATGAAGGCGTTTCATGATCAACATATTGTACGAAAATCATTCACGCCAGGTCAGAAAGTCCTTTTGTACGATTCTCGACTCCACCTCTTTCCGGGTAAGCTTCGATCTCGTTGGACCGGCCCTTACATTGTTATCACTGCTTATCCTCATGGGGCCGTCGAGATAAGAGATCCCGACAATGGCAAGGAGTTTAAAGTCAATGGACATCGATTAAAGCCATTTGTCGAAGCATTTGATTCAGAGGATATGTCCATGCCTTTGATTGCTCCTGTTTATCAGGACTGATCTCCTAGTCTGATAGAGGTATAGGTAGGTTTATCGCTTTCATAGGACTAGGATTGTTGCTTTATTTGTCTGGCTGAAGACGGTAAATTTAGCACTCCTGAGAGGCAACCCAGCTTTTCATTTCATTTTTCTAGTTACATGATTCAATGTTTGTGGGTAACATTACTGCAAACCCTCACGAGACTACAACTCGTCCACTAGGGGTAACCTAGGAGTTTAAAGGCTTGTTGCATATACTAAATGCAATCGAGAGCACCTGCGAAAGTGATATAGGTAGGATTTTATTTTCGTCATTTTTATTTTTCTTTTTCTCTCGTGCTAACTAGCTTCCATACTCTGATCTCGTGGAAAATCTCTCTTGATTCGTTATCCAGGTACTATCTTCCCATCACTTTACTTTCGTTGTTCCATGTGCATTGCATGCTCATATCTTTTACATTGAGGACAATGTAGATTTTAGGTTGGGGGTGGGACATTAGGCTTCCTAATCAGTATTTTCTTAGTCTTGAGCAAAAATTGTGAAAATTTTTCAAATTTTTCTGAAAATTCTTGTGAATTCGAAGTGATTTTGACAGATATCCCTAATTTAGATTTTCAAGACACGTGATGTTGGTACTTTATGACTCTTGAATTCAGTTATCTGTTAGATTTCACAATTAAGATCGAATTATCTATCCATGATTAGAGGTTTTAAACATTGATTGAATCATGATTTCAGGACACGTCTCGCTTACACATTACGATTTCAGTTCCATATCGAAGGATTAACTTGGTAATCACTGAGCATGTGAGGAAACTGCTTGAAAATTTGCTCGCTTGAAAATTTGCCCGTCATGATCAATTAAAGAAAAAAAAAAGAAAAAAAGAAAAAAAGATACCTTTGGAAAAGGTTTGGGTGAATAATTCTCACCATAGGTTTGCTCCCTATAGGTGAGGATTTGTTTCCCCTAGGTTTGCTCCCTATAGGTGAGGATTTGTTTCCCCATGGATGATTTGGGAAAAGGTAGGCGATTAATTTTCACCATAGGTTTGCTCCCTATAGGTGAGGATTTGTTTCTCCTTCTTGATGTTACCTTCAAGAAAAAAATCAAAAGCTGAAAAACTGAAAAGATGATCTGTAAGACAAATTTTGGGTGTCCTGAATGCTCTAATAGTTACCAATGATATCATGAAATTGAAGATTGAACCTCTTAATGGCGGTAAGTTGAGATTACACAATACACCCATGGAACTCAATGTTTAGCATTTTTTTGATTTATGGATTAATGCCTTGAACTTAATTATGAGTTTATCATGTACCTGAGTCCAGTAGAAATAATTCCCAACATTCATGAATTTTAAATTTCTTATATCTGAATCATTTTTCAGGAAATCACTCGAGTTCATTCTCAACTTATTTTTCGCATACCTTGCTCGGGACTAGCAAGATGCTGGTTGGGGGTTGTGTTGAGGGTCAAATATTGCATATCAGACCCTAGTAATTACCTGATTTTACGTATATGATACTATTTAAACGGCCTGGTTTAATCATGTTTGTGCTGCAAGGTGGATTTACAAGCAGGGACTGAAAATGATGTTTAAAGCATGGATTTAACACCCTGATGACACAAAGGCAAGATACAGACTCCAAGGGACCAAGATCAACGCCAGGGATCAGCAAAAATTAAAGAACTGAAGCTTAAATGGCCTAAAACTCATCCAGAATGAAAGATCACATGTTTCCCACCATCCGTTTGGTTCAAAACTTCATACGTGGCCTGAGGACAAGAAATTAACCGTACAAGTCAATTTTCAGCCAGTGGATCCCTCTGCAACTGACCCAATGGATGGATCAGCCCATAAAATGGTGGATTGGGGCCCGCTGGATATCCAGATATACCTCATCTTCGGTACCCACGGTTTAAACGATATGATGGAAAGGATGGACGGAGCAGATTCCTCGAAAACATCATAATGGACCCCACTTTAGCCTGAGTGTGCATAGTGTACATGTGCACTAGCCATGCACAACACTTAGAGTCGGTCAAACCGACTCTTGACCCGACGTCTTCCTCTCTTCTTTGTGATAGAACAGACAGCGTTTTACGCTGTCCGTCCGTTTTCCACTAGTGGGCCCCACTCATCACTTGGATCGGAGATCTGAACCGTCCATTCATTCCGTAAGGGGGGAATAACCCTCGCCAAGGTGGGATTTTTCCCTTATACACTCGACCACTTGATTTCCACTGTTCAAACTAGGTCGGACGGTGGAATAGGAAATTTGGTGGGCCACATCGAATCCAATTAAAAAACTGCCACTCCCGGACGGTTTTTCATCATAAAGACAATGGACAACATGGATCTTCCATAAAACATTGCTGTGAGGTCCACCAAATGTCACACTGCCGACGCAGAAGCTCTGTTTTCGCAACAGAGGCTGCGGTGCTTCGTTGTGGGCCCCACTCATCATCCGGTTCGATGATCCGAACCGTCCATTGCATCAAGGGGGTAGCTACAACCTTCGCCAAGCTCGTCTTCTGGCCCCATGCACGTGTACGCACGTGAATCTTCGTTAAACGCAGAAATGGATGGCAGAATGAAAGATTAGGTGGGCCACATTAGAAATCGTTCAAAACAGTTCCTCTCCGACCAAAACTTTGATGTGAATCTAATAGACGGAGTGGATTTATCAAAAGAGCATCGAAGTGGGCCCACCATCATCATCAGCGTAACAACTACGCACCCTCTGTTACGCAGTTTCGCGAAAACAGGGAGATGGAATCCCGGACTTCTTCAAACTGGTTGCGTAGAGTTTTTCGCTGCAGCTGCTCCGCACCGTCTTACGCACTCCTAGCACCGATTTGGTGCTATATAAAAGGAGAGACACGAGAGAGAGAGAGGAGGCATTCACGGCTGGGGCTGAGGAAGGAAAGGATGTGAAGGGCTTGAATTTTGGAAGTGGGACGTAGAGAAGGAAGAGAAACAGGGAGAGTTCTTTTTCTTTAAGGTTTTAGTTTATTTGTTTTATTTTTATGAGGGATCTAGCCCACTCATGAGTGGCTAAACCTCTTAGCTAGGGCTAAGAGGTGAAGCTTGTAGTGAGATGGGGGAATTGATGCTTGTGCCTTTTATTTAGACTGAATGAATGATGATTTTAGTATCATTAATGGCATGCTTTTAGTCTTTAATGGTCTGTTATGACTGAAATTACAATGGGTCTGCAATGGCTTTGAGCATGTTCTTTTTCCTTTATGTTCATGACGTCAGGAAGCTCTGTTGTTCACCATAGTCTCCTGGGCATGGTCGAATGTCGGTACCCTTCCTAACCTCCATACATGTGATTGGTTAGAAATTAGTTTAATTCTGTTGTCTGCCATAGTCTCTCAGGCATGGTTTGGAGATGGAATCCATTCTAATTCATATACCTTTCATCTCTTTGAAAACTAGATCAATGACAGTTCAGTTTAATTTTCATGAAGCAGGCATAAGATCTCCCTGATCTCTACAAGTGGATCCTCTGAATCCCTAGTTTCCTTTCCTCTGAAGTTCTTAAGTTTTAGATAATTAGTTCACAATTATTTTCTCAATTCCTAGTTGATTTAGATTTCATCTCATTCTAGTTCTAATTCTACTTAATTTTAGATAACGTACAAGTTTCAGTCCTTTGGGATTCGACCTCGGTCTTACCGAGTTATTACTACATCACAACCCTGCACTTGGGGAGTGAACACAAGTCAGGTGAAGTTGGCACCTAGTTGGGTGCATCGAGTATCCACGGGCTGAAATCATAACTCAAAACCTAGGTGCACTTGCCAAAATTGAAGTCACTCCATCTGCTACATGGCATCTCAGATCCGTCATATCTGAGTTTATATATATATCTGTGTCTATGTCTGTGTTTTTGTGTGTGTACACAAGTGAGTTTTGGATCAGGTCAAGTCAGTACCGAGTTAGGTCTCGGGTCAATTCGAGTCAGTACCGAGTTGGATTTTGGGTTAATTTGAGTTAGTACCGAGTTGGATTCCAGGTCAAGTGGAGTCGAGCTATTGTGTGACCTGAACTCGACTCGATTTGACTTCGGATTGGACGAAGTCTACTTGGATCGGATCGAGTCGAATCTGAATAATTCAGACGAGTCGAGTTTACGAAGTCGAGTCATCCCGTGCTCAGCTCCACCTAGCAACATAATAAGTGACTAGGCCGAGTTCCAAGTGACCAGGCTGACTTGTGGGCAGGGCTATCAATGTGCCAAGCTCGAGTTGGGTAAAATTGAAATTTTGAATAGGCATAGACCATCAAGCCCAACACAAATAGTTCAAAATCAACACCAAAACCCACCACAAGCCTAGCAAGGAGAGAGATTGTTTAAATTTGTCATTATTTTATCTTTAGAATGAATATTTGGAAGAGAAATGGAGGTCATTTGGCACCGTGGATTTAGGGGGATTTGAGGGAATTGAAGAGTATTCCAAATTCATTCGTTGTCTAGCAGGGTGGATTATGAATTCGAAATCCAATGGATTTCAAATCCTCACTTTTGGTGAGTTTTGGAATCCCACCCTTTTATTTGGATTTCCAATCATCTCTTTCTTTTGCTCATTTTTTAATATATGAGAGTCACATGTGTAACATATATGCCACTAGACTACCAATTTATTTTGCACTTGGCTCGTAAATGATATCCCAAAACAATTAGATTATCAACTACATCACTAAAATTACTTCAATAGAATGATCTGAGCAATCCAAACATTGTCCATGTAAATCAACGGTTAAAAATCATTGGTTAGTTGCTCAATTGTAAACCTATGCTTGTAGCGCATTTGAGGCTCGGAATTTTATTATTTTCGGCCAAAGTATATATTTCAATGGGCTTATTACAACCGTTGTGTCAAACATCACATACACCAATTAGAGATATTAAAGTTGATTTAGTAATTAAATTCAAACTCATATAAATATACTATATAATTTAAGTGCATGACCACTTTTAGAATACAAGGGATTCCGAATCTATCGTGCCAACCAGAGAATTCTAAATCGAGGATATTCCAAATCTTGGGAATTTTCAATCTAGGTATTCTAAATCCAAAGTGCCAAACAAGACCTTATTTTGGTAACTGATGAGCAAAACAAAAACTATAAGGTCTTGATGGATTAGACTTTGAACCTCGTGATGGATTAGACTTTGAACCTGGGCAGCCTTTTGGTAATAGAGACCATTGATCTAATAGGCTCCAATTTGGACGTAGGATGGTGTTATGATCGCAATGGTTTAAAGAACTTAGTTTGACATGTTCCACCAGTCTTAAGGCTTTTGGCATATTAGGTAGATTCTTAACAATTGATAACAAAGCCAACACCAACGTTCGAGTCACGAAAGGGGAGACTTATTGAAAGGGAACTAATGTTCGAGTCACAAAATGGGAGACTTATATAGAAAGGGCAACATGGACTAAAGTAAAAGTTGTTGGGGATTGTGTTGCGGAATCACACAAAGATGAATCTAGGATAACAATCCAAGAGAACCAAGCAAACACAAGATAACACAAAGATTTAACGTGAAAAATCCTTTCAGGAAAAAATCACGGCACAAAGCGACAGAAATTCACTATAAAAGCATAAATTACGAAGAGAAATGACTTACCTAATTCGAACAACCTCGAAGCTCACCCTTTGCTACACCCTTTGAAACTCTGAAACTATTTAGAAACCCTATAAAATAGTTTATGAAACCTTGGAATATCTTACAATGACACCAGGAGCAACCTAAGAACTCCTATATATAGTTGGGGAACTCCAACCTTTGCACCGACTTGGAATAATCTGAAAATCGCCTCAAATTTACGCAATCCATGCACAATCTGCGTAACCTTAACAAGTCGAACCAGAGCTCGGGCTAGTCGAAGGACACTTCGACTGGTCGAACTTGTCCTTCGACTAGTCAAATTTCTCGAAAGTTTTAAAATAAATTGTTACTGGATTTTCACCCGAACTTTCTCTGGCTAGCCGAATTTTCTCAGATTTAAGACATTTGTTAACAACAAAACTTATTGCCATATGGAAAGGGCTACCTAAACAACCAAAGTATAGTTGCCAAGTGAAAAGGTATACTTGGATAACTAGAGTGCAGCCACCATGCCCTCTCCAACTCCATTAGTCTTTAAGGCTTTTAGCGTATTGGTTAAGTTCTTAATAGATTGACTTAAATTCTTCTAAACTAAAAATATCATAACCCCTTCATCAGTCTGTAGACACCCCACCCCGGGTCAATGAGTTGATTGAGTTTAAATCAATGGATAGTCAACCAAACCTCAATTCAAAAACCTAACCTTAGAAACCTAAACCCTAGGAAACCCAATCCTAAACCCTAAACTCAACCTAGTCAACCTATTCAACTCAGTTGACCTAGTCAACCCAGTCAACCTAAATACTATGATCCTAAAATACTAAAGCCCTTGGTCAACTCACCCAGTCAACTCGCCAAGTCAACTCATCTGATTAACCTACCTAGTCCAACAATCCAGCCAACTCACCTAGTTAAGCACAAAACTAAGCCCAAATCAAAGCCTAAAAGCAAGCTCAATCCGAGTACTATGCAAAACCTCAACACAGCATCCTTCACAGCAGAGCCTCCACACACTTGAGGGAGACTACCTGCCAAAGCAAGGAGTCCCAAGTGGGGACCGGCGGCAGCCAGCTTGTCATCAGCCACGTAGCACTCCCCCTCTTTGGGCTGGCATCCCACAAGTATGTAGAATCCATCTTTTCCAGGCCATGAGTGTATGATTGATGTATATTTATTTTGATGCCCATTTTCTTATTCAAAATTACCATTTTACTACATCATTCAACTCATAAAATAATCTTATATGGCAATCTTCAATCATAGCCCTTCAACAACCTTTTGCCCTGAACTTTACAGGAACTATAAGAAAATTATATTTTGAGGTTATAAATAACCCCCTTCCCTTCTCATTTTAAGCATCCACTATATTTCGAGCATTCATAAAGGATCAAGCATCCCTCCTCATTCCTTAGGGCCATAGTCATCTAGTCATCCCTCTACTAAGGAGAGAGAGAAAAAGAAAGAGTCTAGCCTCGATCTAATCTAGCCTAGCCAGAAACCTTAGTCTCCTGCGACATCGAAGTCCTAATCTATACTATTCAATCTGGTCTTGCGATACAACCATCCATCTAAATCCTATCAATATAAAGTAAATTGATATGTTTGTTTATTTTGATTATTTTTTAGATTGCTGGTATATAGGTCCTGAGATTGTAGCTTAATTATTTTTTTAGATCCTTCTTTCATTATTGCAACAGTTACAGCAGTTCAAAAGCTTTTTTAAATTCTTCTCTTCTTTAGATCCTGTGTTTTTAGTACGTCTCTTTAAAGGGTTACACTTCTAAATGCCCTTCTAGCTGCTTATTTCCCTTTTATCGCCCAAGGCTTTGTTTTAGCTACCCTCGATCACTTTTTATATATTAAATAGGTTAACAACTTATATCTTAAATAGGCACTTCTTGTATATCGATCGCAACAGTCCACCGTTACCGTTCACTAACGCTTCGTTGGATAAGCCGCAAAAATCACCCGAAATCTTTAAAAATCATTATCTCTACTTCATATTCTTCATACATCACCCTCCAAATGACTTTCCTAAAATATCACGAAATAGGATACAACACGGGATAATCCAAACCATTCAAAAATTTTGCCTTTAAATCGACAATTCGGGAGAGAAATACAGGAAAGGTCTCCATTCACCTAAAAAAGGGCCAGGATATTTCAACGTGTAAGAGATTTGGGACATGGTCTATCCATGGTAGGATGCAACAGAACCAATGGTTCCAATGCACTGGATCTGGTCCCCATGCACGCAAGGCATTATGTGTAACGTACACGTGACACGTGTATGATGATCAAATCCATACATTTTACGAATTCCACCATGGATTGGTTGCTCACCAAAAATTGCTTTAATTGTGTACGATCTTAACCATCTAATGAATGCAACTTTTCTCGGTTAATTAGAGCCGTTTGATTTTATATTTTAGCTTCTATTCGTATGCCATCAATTAAAGGGCTGGGATCATCCGAACATGATTTTTTGGACCATCAGAAATAACAAACGAATGGTTTCTGATCATACACGTGTAACTCTTGTGGCGATCCGTACCAGGCATCACGCGGCATCCACAATTTAATTGGACGATCACCACCATTTCACTGAATGTAAGCCGTCAATAATTTTAAGTGGACCACACCACGGAAATTGTTGAAATCAAACGCATACCGTTGAAAACATTTTAGTGCCCACAGAAGTTTTGGATCAAGCTGATATTAGTTTTTTACCTTTATCTATGTCCGTGTGACCCTATAAACAGTTTGGATGACAAACAAACATCACTGTAGGCCCTAGGAAAGTTTCAACGGTGGAAGGCATTATCATGGTTCATGTGGTGTGGTCCACTTGAGCTTTGTATATGCTTCAATTTTGGAGTCATGTTATAAACTAACCTAGAAAAACGAATGGACAGCATGGATAAGACATACATCTCGGTGGGCCTCACAATGTTTCTGAGTAACTCAATAGGACAATGCGCGTCCTATCAATTTAAAGGTGTACGCGAGTCAAACCGAGTCGAGCTGTAGATCGGCCACTAGCTGAAACCAGCTCGAACTCGACTCAACTTGGTCCTCGAGCTTGATTGGCCAAATCAACTCAGTTCAGTCAACAGCTTGGGATAATTCAAGCCGAGCTTGAGTTAAGATTGAACTTGTGCGACATTTTCACAAACACTTTGAGTGTACGTTTAATTTCTTACTGTATATAAAACAGTAGCAGCTGTTTGTTGATATTTCATCAAACACCTTATAGGCAACATCAAAATTCAAAAAAAAAAAGTATTTATTTCATATGCATACATTCCTTGCCACCAACCGATACTTTGTTGTGTCATTTCATCGAACACTTGGTGAGCAACATCAATATCAAAGTAACCAAATCATGGAACTCGTTTGATCCAAGTTTGATTCAAGTTGGGGTTCAATCCGAGTTGAGTCAAGCTCGGGCAAGTTCAGTTCAAAATTTTTTCAATCTCAAAAAACCAACTCAATTCGGGTCAAACTCAATTACGAACAGAGTCAAATCGAGCTTCTTTGAGTCAAGTCAACCGAGCTAACTCAGTTCGTGTACAGCGCTGCCTATCATATCCGGCCGAGTCACCGAGACTTGTAACCATGATGTTACCTATTGGCTATTGCAGCTTACTTGCAAGAACAAGCCAACAAGGACACTAGTGAGAAGCCGAGACACATCGGGTCCGTTGATCACAAAAGCGGTGGTCATGGTGGATCTGCTCATTTTGGTGGTGGCCGCGGCAACGGTAGAGGTTCTAGAGGCAGCACTGGCGTCAAACCATTATACTTTGGTGGCGGTTCGCATAGACACAACAAACACAGTGCAGCTGCGAGCAATCACCGTTCATTTGGTGTGGGCCTTATTGCAATGGTGGTAATCGTCTTGGCCTTGATCCCCCTAACCGTCTGATTATTTGTCATCATATTGGCTGTCGATATTTGATAGAAACAATACGGCTACAAAAGTGGGCTACTATGTATGGTTTAAGTCCTAAAAGCATATTCATTTTTTTTTATTAGGTGATATTTGTATATTAGGGTAGTCATCGGTGGTTGTGAAAAAATGCATGCACCGTTGATATAAGACGCAAACCATAAAGAAAAATGATTAAATCAAAAATTATAAACAAGAATTACTAAATTTTACATAGTTCTACAATATATTTATATTCATAAAAAAACAATGTAAAGTTTTCTCCTAATAAAAACTAAAAGTATAAGACATACCACTTTTACACTCTATATGGATACAAAAACTTTCCACAAAGGAATATTTTAAGAAATAAATTATGAAATACTTCTCTCTCCTTTACATAAGCCACATTGAATGGGAAGGGAGAGAGTAGGTGTCAGAGTCCAAAGAACGGGAGAGAAAACCCTCTTATCTATAAGAGAGAGAGAAACATCTCCCGATCCGTGACATCAACCCACATCTTAACATGCCCAAGGAACCTGCCCAACCAGGTTAGGACTCATTGTCTTGGCCTATGAATTGGGCTTGAGCATGTTGTTGTTCAAGTCGAATGTGTTGTTACATGCGTTATAAATATCTTAAATTTAATAAAACATGTGTGATAAGAAATAATGTTGGGCGTACTAAACTCATAGTCAACTTAAATTGATTAAACGCTTGTGATCTTATACACCAAACTAATTGAATTAGGATCAGACCTGTAAAAGTTGATTTGATTGTTCAACCACCGATTGTAACAGTGATTAAGAGATTTAGAATGGAATGATTAGGGCGTGTTTGGCCCAACACGATGGATGGGATTGTACTGTGTTAAGAGGGTTATGATGTTGAATTTCATCCCATCTACTGTTTGGGACGGCGATTGGACTTCAACGCAGGCACCCTCGTAAACCGCCTAAGGGATTCCGCAAATCCCAACTGCACATATCGCCCATCCCTTGAAACTCTGTGGGATACAGGATAGGATAGGCGATCTTCGTTTTAGACAGCCGTCTCAAGACCGCACTTTGATGGAAGAGAACTCACACCTCAGGCCTTCTCCATATAAAGTTGACGATGGTGCGGGTTAGGGCGAATGGTGTGCCCTGTTTTCTTCACCGGCAACGAGAAGTGTCAATTGTCCTCCTCGGAATCGGCAACCAGGTAGGAATCTCCGGCTTTGGATATCCGCTACTGTTTTAATGAACTCCACCGAAAATCTTTGTCATGGTCTACATACTTGATGCATGATGTTCCTTGGCATTTGATCATTCTTGTTTATGAGATATTGACGTTAAAAGTGAGTGTAAAATTTTCTGTATTCGTAGACACAAATCCACATTGATGAGAGGTCCACACTGGCATCGAATAAGATTGATGGATCCTACGTCAATCCGCCACCTACCAACTGAACTCACCAATCTAAAATGCCCAATTTGTATTCGTGACCTTAGATGAGTGGGTCACCATCTAACCCTACCTCACAGTTGGCCCTGTGTGATCCACATACCTTGGATCCACAGTGTGGGATCGTTAGATACAAGGCTGCACTGGACCACACGGTAGGAGGGTGTTCATTACCACAGTCGGATGGCTGTTACACCAAACAGGCTGGCCGCATGGGAGTACCAATAATACCTGCATTTCCAAAACACGCCCACCGTCTATTACTATTACTGGGGCATTACCCAATCCCACGACCCATCCAAATACACTTCCGTCTCTATCATGGACTATTGCAAACTCATGGAATCAATGGACAACCGCTCACAGCCCATCAAAATCCTTAAATAGTATCCCATCCCATCCACTCCACTATGATGTGCCTGACCAAACACGCCCTTAGTCTTCCAAAATGTGATTTTTTTACTTTTATATTAAGAACTTTTCTTTCAACGAAAATAATAGTTCTTGAGTTTCTTATAATATAATTATCATGAACAAATAAGATCTAAAATTAATTTGTCGATTTCATTAACTTAAGAAGATAAACAGTAGAATTGATGGACGGCCACATTTATCACATACTTTCGGTGTACGGTGGACAGGGTTGTACCGGGGTCTGATGACTCGGTTGAAGCTGATCTGGTTGAACACCAGGAGTCTGATACCATGAGTCTGACATGGGCCGACTCAGATGAGTAGTGCACAAGCTCTATTTGGCGAGTTAGGCCGAGTCAACCCGCGGGTCACGAAGATAGAAAATAATCATTGTCACACACTGCATGCGAACACGGAAGCGAATTACGTGCGGCCCTTACTGTGGGGCCCACCTATATGTATATATTCTATATATCTACGCGGCCCATCCGTTTTTCTAGATCATTTCAGGTGATGAGGCTACAAATGAAGCAGATTTCAATCTCAAGTGGACCATACCATGGGAAATCGTGGTGACTGACTATTATAAAATTATAATAGGCCACAAAAGTTCTGCATCAAGCTGATATTTTTTTCGATTTATTCAGATTTATGTAACCTTTTCAATGGGTCGGATGGAAAATAAACGTTACGGACATATTACAGTGGGTCCTATGAAATTTTTAACGGTGAACCGTATAATCACAACTGTTTCCTTTTTCATTGTCCACCTGAGTTTGGGATCTACGTCATTTTTGGTCGAGTATCCCATAATGAACTAAAAAAACAGATGGACGGCGTGGATATGGAATAAATACATCAAGGTGGGCCACAATAAGGACCGCACTGTCGTGGATGAGGATGTGGCCGCACCTAATCCTCTCTCCGTCGCTCCATGTGGCGGTCATGCACGTGCCTTGGATATGATGTGTGATTTGTTTTGGAGAAATTTATGACTGTAGACCTCATCGTTTATTCATTGGATATTCTTGATGGAATACAAACTTAACATATGCACTTAGACCCCCTTGTATGGACAACAAATTTCAAGACAAAAATACCCGTCCTTTTCACAGAAACGGATTGGGTACTCCCCCTGCCACCCGCCAATGGCAGATCTTCAGTGGTCCATGGGCCCACCATGATGTATGCTTTTCATCTATATTTTTTCAAATCATTTTATGGTATGAGACCAAAAATGAAGTATATCCAAATCTCAAGTGTACCACATTATAGGAAACAGTGTTGGATGAGCGTCTACCATTAGAAACTCAAGTGGAGCCCACTGTGATGTTTGTGAGAAATCCTCCCCATCTATGTTCATTCATAGGGTCACAAAGACTTGGATGAAGAGGAAAAATAAATTTCATAATGATCCAAAACTTCTATAACCCTAAAAGGTTTTCAATGGTAGATGTTTAATTCTCGATTGCCTTTTACAGTGTGGTCCACTTGATAGTTAGATCTATCTTATTTTCGTCTCAAGCCTTAATATGAGCTCATCAAATAGATGGATGGTTTGAATATAAAAAAGACCTCGTGATAGGACCCGCAAAAGCAACAGTAAAAATAAAAAAATAAACAGAATGCAGCGGCACTACCATTGATATGGCAACAGTGTCACGGCAATCTGACAAATTTTATTTTTTTTTTTTACAGGGAGAACTTTTTCTCCCTTACATTTTTCTCTAATACATAATTATGTAAATATGTATATATAAGTGTATAAAAATATTTTTCTATCTTTTAATTCATTTCTATGTCTATTTATTTAATAAGCATATCTCCAAAACTAGAATGATTTTATTTTTTTTACACACGCACACACACCCCCACACACTCACACTAGTGGAATTTCACCACCTATGGATACTCGAACGCTTGACCAGGTGTTGAAACTCCTAAAAGTCTACCACCTAAGCAAGAGTAAGGATCCAAACTATAATGATTTACTTAACGTACCACATATGATTTTGGGGTAAGAGAAGATAATTGAGCCAACCAACCTAGTTATTTTCTAAGATTTCATTAGGTCGATGGTCGAAAATTCATTTCATTCAGTTTGTGGTCAATTTCAATCACTTCGCGGTTAAACTAGAAATTTAGCAGGACAAACATGAAATTGAGCCAGGTAAACTAGAAATTCAGCAGAGTAAAATAGAAATTGAGCAGGGCAAACTTGAAATCAAGTAGGGCAAACATGAAATTCAGTGAGGTAAACTAGAAATTCAGCGGGATAAATATGAAATTGAGCGGGGCAAACTAGAAATTCAGCGAGGCAAACATGAAATTCAGCGGGACAAACTAGAAATTTAGCGGGGCAAACTAGAAATTCAGCAGGGCAAACTAGAAATTAAGCAGGGCAAACATGAAATTAAGCGGGGCAAACATGAAATTCAGCGGGACAAATATTAAATTGAGCGGGGCAAACTAAAAATTGAGCGGGGTAAACATGAAATTCAGCCGGGCAAACATTAAATTGAGCGGGGCAAACTTGAAATTCAGCGGAGAAAATTGAAAATTCAGCGGGGCAAACACGAAATTAAGCGGGACAAACAAGAAATTCAGCGGGGCAAACATGAAATTTTTAGATTTTTCGACATATCGAAAACTTTAGTTAACATTTCAACCCAATCGATCAAAGCGTTTCGACCAGTTAACTCGATGGATAGATAGGTTACACAGTTTTAAGTGTTTATATGCAATTTGTTTCTATTTCTAGTTTTGATTATATATACTGGTGTAATTGATATTAGGGTTGCTGCTAGACATGCTTAAGGGTTTGAAATGATCACACCCTGGACCATATCTTAAATGGTAGACTAAGCGAAGATACCTCATTTCAACATTGAGGTCTTGGTATCGATTCCCTAGTGGGGGTGGCTAATAGTAGAGTGTGCACTAACAGTGAATTGTACTAACAAGCTAATTTAGGATACTTTATATGATCCATTAAAATATTCAGTAGAATCTCGATCGTTAATGAATTACCATATAATACATTATATATTGAAGAATATCATGATTATCCCAAGTTAGAGAATGTTGAAATCATTGGTCATGTGTGGCATGTTTTCATCTGATAATGTAATGATTGGTTTAAATTAATCACATTGGGTATATACGGTTTTATAAGCATGAAGTACTATAGACAATTCAAGATAGAATTGTATTGAAGAATGACTTCTCTCCTTATACATGAGAGATTGAGATGACGCAGGTAAGTGAAAGAGTTCTACAATAGGTGGACTCTCTCCCATAGTCACTGTCCTATATAAAATGCATTTGGTCCCTAACATAGACCTCATGTTTGCCCTGCTCAATTTCATGTTTGCCCCGCTCAATTTTATGTTTGCCTCACTGAATTTTATGTTTGCCCAGCTCAATTTCTAGTTTATCGTACTCAATTTCATGTTTGCCTCACTCAATTTCTAGTTTGCCCCACTCAATTTTATGTTTGCCCCCGTGAAATTCGTGTTTACTCCACTCAATTTCATGTTTGTCCCGCTCAATTTCATGTTTGCCCCATTAAATTTCTAGTTTGCCCCACTCAATTTTTAGTTTATTCCGCTCAATTTCATGTTTTCCCCACTCAATTTTTAGTTTACCCCGCTCGATTTCTAGTTTGCCCCCCTTAATTTCCAGTTTGACTGCAAAGCGATTGAAATTGACCACAAAGTGAATGAAATGGATTTTCAACCATCAACCCGATGGAATCTTAGAAAATAACTACATTGGTTGGCTAAATTAGCTTCTCTTACCCTAAAATCATATGTGGTACGTAAAGTGAATCATTCTATTTTAGGAGATATGCTTGTTAAATAAATAAACAAAGAAATGAATTAAAAGATAGAAAAATATTTTTATATACTTATATATACATATTTACGTAATTATGTATTAGAGAAAAATGTAAGGGAGAAAAAGTTCTCCTTGTAAATTAAAAAAAAAAAAAAAATCTATCAGACTTCCGCGACACTGCGGCCAAATTGCAACTGTTTGTGGTTTTTTTTTTTGTGTTGCTTTTGTGGGTCCCATCATGAGGTTTGTGTTATATCCAAACCGTCCATCTATTTGGTGAGCTCATATTAAGGCTTGAGACCCAAAATAAGATAAATCTAACTACCAAATGGACCACACTATAAAAGGCAGTGGGGAATTGAACGTCCACCATTGAAACCCTTTTAGGGGTTTCAGAAGCTTTGGATCATTATGAAATTTGTTTTTCCTCTTCATCCAAGTCTTTGTAACCCTATGAATGAACTTATATGGGGATGATTTCTCACAGACATTACAGTGGGCCCCACCTGAGTTCTCATCATCAGACCGTCCGTCAGCGCTCGTCTCTACACGCCAGCTAGAGGAAGGTGGAAGGTGGGGATATTTTCGTCCTTAAATGTGGGGACCATACGAGGAGGTCCAAATGCGTGTGATAAGTTTGTATTACTTCATAAAAACCACTAGATAAAAGGTGGAGTCCACGGTCGTAAATTTCTCTTTCTGTCGCGGGCCAGTGACAGCAGCAGGTACGTGGTGCCCCAAAGATGTACGGTATACCTGATGCATGACAAAGTAAATCCAACCCGTCCATCCTATAAAACAGTGGATTTTACTCCAAATGCTCAAAAATCAGCTTGATCAGTTAGTTAAATGAGCTACACCAGAGGGAAGAAGTTAGAAGATAACGTTCACCCTTTATTTACATGGACCCATTATGTTGTATGTATAAATTCCATTCCATTTAGACCATTCATCTGGTCTAGATGAAAGATCAGACCGAAAATCAGGCTGTTTTAAAAATTCATGTTGGCCCTTGTTTTAATCAATGGTGACTGCCCCTCCCAATTATTTTTTCTGTGATATGGCTCACTTGAATATTTAATTAGTATAATTAAATGTATATCGAGGTAATGTGAGGTGAATAATCCGATGGACGGATCGGATGATCTTATATTAAAACACTAGTTTACAATTCTCCACCATTCATTTGCTATTTAGTACACTGTAGTCTATCTATCGAATTTCAAAACGTGACAGCTCATTCTCCAGATTTGGTAGAAAGTGGACAGGTACCGAACGTGGCACGTCCGGTCAGATAAAGCTGAAAAAGATGACGTAGGCTCTTGTCATAGTCCTCAACCATTTTGAAAGCTATCCATACCATCCAAATTGTAAGTCATATGGTGGATGGAGCATGTCTCTGAAATTGTACTAATTAAGCAATCCTAACCGTCCAATTTGATAGCTATCAAATGGATGGTTGAAGTTAAAAAAATTAGTGGTCCAAATTGGGTTATTATCTCCTCAAAAAGTTGCACCAGCTCTCTGGACAGTCTGGATCACTTTTATGGTTGAATTTTAAACGGTGAAAACCAATGTTGGAATCTTTGCCTTTAGATGCAGAAAAGAGAAGAGGCGCACTCCAGTGGTATTCTACCACCGTAAGCTTACGGGAAGATGCGAGGCCCACGTAATGTACGTATCGATCCAACCTCTCCATCTGACGCGTCCCCTCAGGTTAACCGACGGCCTGAAAATCAGCTTCATCCAAAAATATGGTAGACCACAGCAGGGAACAAGGTGGGATGGGATACTTACCCTTCATTCTCTTCTGGGCCCACCTGAGTTGTAAAATAGCCTGATTTTGTCTAGACCCATCATCCATGGAAGATGAATCGGTTGGACGGTCTGGATTCTCTATAAATATATAGTGGATCCCTCGTGCAAATCCAGGGGGCGTCCCTCAACCTATTCCATGTGGTGTGGCCCACCTGAGGTGGCTAATTTGAGGTGGCGTGAGGCGATGATGGACTGGTCGGATGTTGTGAATACATCACATGGCCCACTTCCTCCCGGCTCCACCCCAGAAGATAACGATCGGCGCTCAACTCGGAATCGGTAGTGACTTCTCCAGTACCGAGATCTTGGTACTAGTCGGTGCTGTAAAAGCTTCATTTCCCACCGTGATGTATATGTTCTATCCACGCCGTCCATCCATTTTTCCAGCTCATTTTAAAATATAAGCCTAAGAACAAGGTAGATCCAAATCTCAGTTGAACTACACCAAAGAAACATTAGTGATTGAACGCCCACCATTAAAAGGTTTCTGGCGCACAATTATTTTTCATTTGACATCCAACACGTTGAGTAGGGCAAGGAAAATTACAAATATCAGTTTCATTCAAAACATTGTTGCCTAAGAAGTTTTTAAAGGTGGCCATTCAACTACTATTATTTCTTGTGACGTGGTCCACTTGAGATTTGGATTTGCCTATTTTTTTTTTTTTTTAATAATGCCCTAAAATCGGTTAGAAAAATGGGTGATCAGCGTGGATAAAACATATACATCATTGAGAGAGTGCACAAAACCAACTAGTACCGGACTCGGTACTGGATGGGTCACCGCCGATTCCGAGTCCACTAGGTGGTGGACACGTGTTTTGCAACTATCATTAGATCCCCGGATCCACCGAGGTCGGTGGATCTCTGACTGTGGGGCCCATCTCGATGTATATTCCTTACATCCACACCGTCCATCCGCTTTGACAGATCATTTTAGGGAATGATCCAAAAAATGAAGCAGATCCAAAATTCAATTGCACCACAGCACAGAAAAAACTAGTGATTGACTATAAAAAAACTTCTCATTGGCTTCAAAAGATCAAGCTAATATTTCTGTGATCCCTTCATCCAGCTCTCTGTGACCTTATCTACAGTTTGGATAGAAAATAATCTTTCCAGTAGCCCCAAGAATATTTCCTGATGTGTGGTCCACATAAAATTTGCATCTGATTCATTTTTGAAACCATTCACTAAAATGGTATTTCAAAACAAATGCACGGCGTGGATATAAGGAAAAAACATAGGTGGGCCCCACAGTCAGGTATCCACCGACCTTGGTGAATCCCGGTATCCACGGAAACCGCACCCTGTTTTTTATTCCCATACCTGATACCCCCACATACAAACAGAGAGAGAGAGAGAGAGAGAGAGTAATGAAGAAAATATCATTGCTTCTGGTACTCTTCACCTACCTTCACCTCCTTCCTCCACAGCTTAGCATCACCGCCACAGGTATTCACTTCTATTTTCTTTGTTTAGAGATTTTGAAAGAGGGAGAGAGTATTAATAATCACTGCATCTAGAGGTGCAAATGGGTCTTATCAAAGGGAGACCCCAACCCTAACCCATTTAAAAAATGGGTTAGAATTTTGGACTCAGATCCAACCAATTAAAATTCAGGTCGAGCTTGATTTGGGTCTAATGCAAAAATAGCTGACCTATTAATTTAATGGGTTGGGTTTGACTCGACTCTATATTCAACCTGTTTGCCATATTGGCGAGTTTAAATTGAGTATAGAAGTAATCATGGTAAAAAATAAGATGACCAACTGTTCAAATTCAATAGGTAAAATCAAGTTGGTATGCCAAGTTGTTTTGTATTTCGAGTTGAACTTTTAGACCTACACTGATGTAGCATTAACAGAAATCAGGTTGGATAGCTCGAGATGAAGTGAAAAAATTAGCATAGTGGAAATTATAGCTTTCGACGGCCATAATTTTTGTGAGTGATTATCCATCCATGTGCATAATGTCTTTGGAAAGCTACAACGAGCTTGATATCTTAGCCAGTGCCGATAGCAATCGGCCCTTAAATGGTTATGCAAAATTCAATCATTTTAAGGTCAAATTTGCATTTTAAGCCAAAATTGACACTTTAATAGGTGAAATTATTATTGATTTTAGTTGTTCTAGGATCTAGTGAATCTTAAAATCATTGAAAGATGTTTTTTTTAGTCTTTTAGGAGAGTTTGGGTAGAATTAAACGAAATTACTATTTATAATAAGTTTATGAAGTTGAGAAAGTTATGAATTCAGAGCTTAGGGCTTATATAAGTAATATCAATTACTTTGTAAAGAGGCATACTTATTCATATTTCTCAATAATATTTTCTCTGCTTAGAGATTTTTCTATCTTATAAATTCAAGGCTCCTCATGGATTTTAGGTTCATCGCAGAGGAAGAAGATAATTATCTCTTCTTCCCCATTTCACCATCGCTAAGGAAGAAGACAATTTATTATTTATCATAAGTTTAATAATATTCTTATATATGTGTTTATGCTTAATCTTACCACATCAGATCTAACAACTCAGATGATGTAACGTGGGACCAAAATCTCAACAAAAGAAAAAATTAAGTGTGGGACCAAAATCTCAACAAAAGAAAAAATTAAGAAAATTTTCTTTGGCTGATCTAACAGTCGAATGAGATCAGGATCCATAAAGTCGTGAGTATACCAAAAAGAATAAGCCTAGCTAGTACAGCAAGGACACATGTCACATAATCCCACTCACGTGGCAGATCTAAGGAGTTTGATTTAGGTCATACACAAGAACCTAATCGAGTTTGGTAATTCAAACTCTATATTTAATCGTACACAAGGAAAGAGTATACACGGACTCTTACAACTAACAACTTACTTGCCAAAATGAGCTCCTTTTGTAGTGCCTTCTCAGGTTACTTGATCGATGCTCTATCGTGATTTAATCAGCTCCCCTCTGCTCCCCCGATCGTGATGTCGATGTGTTGCCTATGCTTCATTTCTAAGATCAACCACATTGCATGTGATGCTCCTTTGGGGTGACAAAGGTGATGGGGGTTGGTAAATCTCTTACAACTAATGAGAATGTTATAATTTTAAGAACTCACATAAATGGGTCTTTTAGAGGATTTAGACAATGGTATACCTATAGAGGTCAGTTCTAAATTCTAGAGAATTGTGGAGTTCAGGCTCATCTTCAAAGTATAGGTTAAAATCTCCATTAGAGTATTAATCTCAAGGAAGATGACTTAGAACTCATTGATTAAATGCTTGGGATGAGAGATACGATAATGGAATCACATAAGCTTCTAGTACACCAAAAACACATCAATATGCCCAAAAACCTATCTTCTATATAAAGGAAACGAGTTCCAATGGTCATAAAACGGGCAAAAATTGCTAGTATTTGGTCGCACCAAATTAGGGTTCAGTCGCACCGCATTAGATAAGAAAGCCATTGGACAAATTTAGGCATCTTCAATCGCATCGAAAGTGGTCTTCGTTTGCACCGAAGACTATGTTCAGTGCAACCGAAAGTGGCACTCGTTTGCAGTGGAATTACCCAAAATTCTGCGTCAGCACGCAATCTTGTTTCAGCTAATTTTAGTTAGACCGAATGTGGGTTTGGTGGGACAAAAGGTTGCTAAAATTGAGTAAATTTCTAACAACTCGGAACTTCTAAAGTCAATCTAAATATGATTAATTAAGGCTCTTATGGTTTAAGGGATTATCAATAAGATTTACCTATAAAGTTAATGATCATCTAAAGGTTTAAGAGTTGTTTTAGGTCAAGGGTTAGGGTCACCAAGGTATCTCATATACATGTTTTTTGCTCCTTAATGCTTCACCTCCATTTGTGGCTTCGTTCTTCAACTTTCAAGGGCACAATGGACTGCATGACATAAGGACTCGCGTGATTGACAAATAAGATACATAAAACAGTGCATTAAAAATCTCATTTATCGATTATGTGATAAAAACTTGACATGGAGCATGCCATGATCCATACCAATGACATACCAAAACAACACATAATATTACATGTCAAATATAAATTATTTACAATTTGATATGTTATAGGTAAAAATAGACTGAACAGATAAATAAGGTCGGCTTGGATATCTGTGCACATCGTGAGGTCAGTTGGCGTCGATCCTGACCAACGAGTTACTCGACGGCCAAATAGGAGCAGTGATCCACCGTTAGGAGATCCGCCTACCTGCTTGATGGCCTCGTCCTCGAGGAGATGAAGTACCTTTACTTCCTTCAAAAGAGGACAAACACCAAGCTCTCCTACGGTCCCATCCATTTTCGAGCTCTCGTTCAAATTCCTGGAGAAGCATTCGAGGCACGATCCCGCACAAGACCAAATGCGGTGCTACTACACTCACGCTACTCAGGGCCTGCAAGAGAGTCCCCACACTGTACGATAAGATGAAGAGGATGGTCATCCTTGGTGCCTTCAAGACACCATTAAGGTTCCAAATGAAGGCAACTCGGCTCTTCTTCTTAGATATTAAGCCACGGCCCAATAATTCAACAACAGACCGAAGATATATTGGAAGAAGAACCGACCAACAGCTTATCGAGCACCCAGCTTGGGGAGGTCGTCATCAGAATGGCCATAGGTTTGAATCCTGAGGTCAGCTTAGATGGTTGACCTCGACTACCAGCCTCATGTGCCGAAGATATATTGGAAGAACCGACCAACAGCTTATCGAGCACCCAGTTTGGGGAGGTCGTCGTCAGAACGGCCATAGGTTTGAATCCTGAGGTCGGCTCGGATGGTCGACCTCAGTCCTCGGCTACTAGCCTCATATGTTTTCAAGTCTCGACCATTCAACCTTATCATAGCCAAGGATCTCGAGAAACGGTTACCATTCGCGCCTATTATTCAGGAAGCATTTTCGTCCATGTAACCACTCATAGGCCTATAAATAGAGGGGTCATCTACATTAAAAGTTACGCACCAGCAAACCATCAACTCTACTGGACCCGGATTGCTTAATTCTAATTTAGGCATCGAAGGGTCTCCCTGTTATAGCCAGGGTCTCATTCGTCGTCTTCGTGTGCAAGTACTCAAAGGTCTAGAGAGAGTTGACCAAATTTCTGCATCAACATGTTACACTAAGACATGTAACACTTGCATTGTTCCCCTATCTCATCAATTCTTGTAACAACAAACTAATCCTGCAAACTGGAATTAAACTTGTTTTGGTGGGAGTTGATCTTTCTCTCCATTTTTATCAGTATTTAACATAGAGTTAGTTCTAATAAATATACCAATAAAAATATAACATGAAACAACAATATAAGTCATACATTTACCAATTATAAGGCTCATACTAATAGCGAATTAAAAGGTGCATGTGAACATTAAAATATGAAGTATGCTAATGGTCATTCAAAAGATATGTTATTTGAATTAGGAATGACCAAAGACGGTATAAGCTAAAAACATGTGATACCAAAAATTCAGCAACTTTAAAGTTTAAATTCTATAAATATAAAAAAGATCAAAGAGCTCCGTACCCTCGCTAAACCAACACATCAAATCAAATCAACAATGTGTTATTTTTTATCTTATCCTAGTATAGGGTGAAAGAGCGAGTTTCTTTATCTGGCACGCCTCTTCATCCTATTCTCTAACTCTGATGCGGCGGAAGCCTTTTACATGAAGTGCTTTCGCTGGGATGATAGGTGAGTCTCACCAAGATGTTAGTGATAAATTCACACCGTTCATATATTTTTAAAAATAATTTTATGATATGAACCAAAACTAAAGTATATCAAAACCTCAAGTGGGCCACACAGTTTTGGATCAGGCTTATATTTATTTATTTTTTCCTTCAACCATTTTTTTTATCTCACGAACAGGTTAGATGACAAATAAACATCACTGTGGGTCCTAACAAGATTTCAATGGTGAAAATCATTAATCCCACTGTTTTCTATGGTATGATCCACCTGAGCTCTGTATGTGCTTCAATTTTGGTCTCAACCCCTTAAATGAGCTAGGGAAACTAATGGACGATGTGGATTAACCACATACATTCACCGTGTGCCCAATAGAGTATACTCAGTACGATGAGAGCGTAATGAGAAACGGAATGGCGACTCCCTCTGCCACCAGCCCGGTGGCTGGTGGTTGGTGCTCTGTGGGCCCACGATGATATGTGTGTTTCATCCATTCTGTTCATCCATTTTTACAGATCATTTTAGGGCTTTATCCAAAAATTAAGATGGATATAAATCTCAGGTAGACCACACCACAGGACAGCAATAGTGATTGAATATCGAACATTAAAATCCTCCTGAGGCCCACTGTACTCTTTATTTGACATCAAATGTGTTGATTAGGTCATACAGGCCCAGATGAAGGGTAAAAAACAAAAATATGCTTGATTCAAAACTTCTATAGCCCCCAAAAGGTTTTTAATGGTTGACGCTCATTCAACAATGTTTCCTGTAATGTGGTCCACTTGAGATTGGTATATATCTCATTTTTGGTCTCATACCATAAAATGATCTGTAAAATTAGATGGATGGAATGGATGAAACACATACATCATGGTGGGGCCCACAGAGCACCGACCTGGTTGGTGGCAGGGGGACTAGCCAATCCGTTTCCGCAATCGGATTTCACGTGGAGGATGCGGATGGGCGCGGATTAGCTACTGAAGTGACGTCACCAAGTTTCTTGCCCCACCATGATATATATTCTTTATCCACGCCTTCCATCCATTTGGAGAGATCATTTTAAGGCGATATCCAAATAATGTGTTAAATCCAAAGCTCGAGTAGTCTTCCATCCATTTGGAGAGATCATTTCAAGGCAATATCCAAATAATGTGTTAAATCCAAAGCTCTAGTAGACCCCAGCACAGAAAACAGTGGGGACAGTGAGGCCCACCATTAAAAACTTTAAAGGCTACAGAAGTTTTAGATCAAGTTTATATTTGTTTTATCCCTCCTTTCGTGTCTTTTTTAACTTTTGAACAGTTTGGATTTCAAATAAACATTATAGTGGGCCTTAGGATAGTTTCAACGGTGGGAATCACTCTCTCTAATGTTTTCTATGGTGGGGTCCACTGCAGATTTTTATCTGCCTCATTCTCTGGCTCATGCCCGAAAATGATATCTCAAAATGGATGGACAATGGATATAACACTGTGAGGTCCACTGGATTTATGTATCCATCCACTTTACCAGAATTTTAGGACCTTATCAAAAAAATTAAGGCTTATACAATGTTCTAATGGACCACACCGGAAACAGTTGAATCGAACTTCTGCCGCCGTTGAAAAAATTTTGGAGGTTACAGAAGTTTTGGATCAAGCTTATATTTGTCACGGAAGATTGGATGACATATAAACATCACCATTGGGCCTAGAATGGTTTCAACAGTGGAAATCATTATCCCCACTGTTTCCAGTGGTATGATCCACTTTATCTTTGGATATGCTTCAATTTTGGGCACAACCCCTTAAATTAGATGGAAAAACTGATAAACGGGGTGGATAGATCACATACATTCAGGGTGGGCCCGACTGAGTTTACTCAGTAGCAATCTGATATTGCGCCCTGCGGAGCCTTGTCTCCGGCTAGGAATTGGTAAGAGCTTTGAGTAGTCACATGATGTATGGGTTTTATTCACCATCCATCTATTCTTCCTTACAATTTCGAGGCATTATTCCAAAAAAGAGGCGGATCCAAATCTCAAGTGGACCACACCACATGAAGTAGCGGTAATAGTGATTCTCACGGTTAAATATTTTTTAGAGCCTACCGTGATGTTTATTTTGACGTCAAACTAGTAGATTAGGTCATACAGACATAGATGATGGCAAACAACAAATATCAGCTTACTAACATCTTTGTAGGACCCACCTAGCATCCAGCGAAGAACTTCATGTGAAAAGCTTCCGCTGCATCCTTCGGAGTTAGAGAACAAGGTGAAGAGGCGTGACCGCTCTTTCAAACTCATGCATAAGAGCGCCTTCATCCAGCAGGTTGTAGGAAGGTTCGTTCGAACCGGTGCACAGCTGAACGTTTCTGTGTGTGTGTGTGTGTGTGTGTGAGAGACATTATTAACTGGTTGGATGACAAATAAACATCTAGGAAGGTTTCAACTATGGACGTCATTATCCTATATTTTCCTGTGGTGTGGTCCACTTGAGCTTTGGATGTGCTT
This sequence comes from Magnolia kwangsiensis, assembly GCA_037074715.1. Classification (NCBI taxonomy): domain Eukaryota; kingdom Viridiplantae; phylum Streptophyta; class Magnoliopsida; order Magnoliales; family Magnoliaceae; genus Magnolia; species Magnolia kwangsiensis. The sequence continues at coordinate 69,087,009 of CM073587.1, read as the reverse complement.
TTAGCTTTGGGCTCATGCCCTGCAGCGAGCTCAAAAAACGGATGGATGGCATGGATAAGACACAAACATCAAATGGGGCCCACAGAGTTTACTCAGCATGATATATACTCAGTAACCAATCTGATTCCTATCAGTGCTGCCTATGGTTTAAAGACGTGGACGATTCCCATGCAACTCGTTGGAGTTGACTCAATACCTCCAACTCAGCTGAATTAGCGACTCGACTCGAGATTAGATAAAACGGTCCGAGTCACTGAGTCTGAAAGTCTGTGCAGAAGAGTAAGCCCTCAAGATCTGACGGTCTACATGATATGGAACCTCCACAAAATCGAAAATTAACATTTCAAATCTAGTGGTCCACCAACCACCATTGGAGCAGAGTTATAGATGGCCTCGAATTAGCTTAAATTGTCGACAAACATCAATCTCTCGATTTCCTTTTTCTCTTGTTGTTGCTTAATGTATTATTCACGGGAGAGCCTCTTTCCATTTATAAGTGAAGGATGGGGAGTTTAGATAAGATCAGGAATGATTTGGTATTATTCATGTATCCGCATCTAAATCTTCATTTAAAGTTCAAACAATAAAATATATATATATATATATATATATATATATATATATATATATATATATATATATATATATATATATATATATATATATATATATGTGGGTGGGGGGCGGGGAAGGTATTATGCACTCGACCTCATGAGTCCGTCCCATGAGGTCGAGCTATGTGGGCACCACCATGATGCGTTTCGAACATCTACCCCATCAGCCAGATGCACCATTCCATCATGGACCTAAGTCTCAAAAATCAATTCAATCCGTGACTTGTGTGGGCCACACCACATACAGAAGTGGAGAAGGTTCGTGCACCATTAAAACATTAATAATCATTTTTTGGGCCCACCAAGACGTGTTTTGCAAATCCAACCCATCCATTATGTGTGTCCCACTTGGATGAGGGTTCAAACCAAGTTCTAACAGCATTCAAAACTCAGGTGGGCCCCACCAAGTGCTTTTATATGTTTTAACAGTGTCTTCACATGATTTTAGATAGTATGGCCCACCTGAGTTCCGTATACATCTGATTTTTGGGATATCCCACAATTTAAAGGGGACCCATCAAATGCACGGTGTTGATGGCCGACATGCATCACAGTGGGGCCCACACAGCTCAACCTCACAGGAGCTTATCATGAGGTCGAGCGCATAGTACCTTTTTCATATATATATATATATATATATATATATATATATATATATATATATATATATATATATATATATGTGCATGCCAAACCTTATGAGACTCACCACTAGTGATTGCCCACCAGTGGGCCTCACTAGCATGTGTCCAACGGTAACCATGGTGTTACCACTGAAACCTTCGTGCTTTTGCAGCTTATGTGCGAGAACAAGCCAACATGGACACAGGTGAGAAGCGCGGACGCATGGTGTCCGTTGATCACATCATCGGCGGTCAGGGTGGATCTGCTCATGCTGGAGGCAGTCATCATGGATCTTTTGGTGGTGGCAGTAGCGGCAGCAGCGGAGGTTCAACAGGTGGCACTGGCATCAACCCATTATACTTAGGTGGCGGTGCACATGGCCGCAAGAATCACAACATGCACAGTGCAGCTGCGAGTCATCACCCTTTGTTTGATGTGGGACTTAATGTAATACTGGTAATCGTCTTGGCCTTGATCATCCTAAACGTCTGATCCTTTTTAATCATCTTAGCTTAGTCTCGGCATGTTAGAGTGGTGAAATTTGATAGAAACAACACCGTTACAAAAGTGGGCCACTGGTTTATGTTCTAAAAGCATTGTCATTTATGTTGGTTATTTTTTATTTATTTTGGTGATGTTTGTATATTAGGGTGGTAATGAGTTGTTGTGGAAATACATCCTACGTGTAATGCCAAACCACAGAAATAAAAAGTTAAAAGGTAAATTGTCTTAAAATAAGAGATAAGAGTTAGATATTTACATGGTTCCATAATATACCTAGAACCACATGATAATAATATAGAGTACTTTTATTTCTTTAATAAAATAAAATAAAATAAATATATATATTACTTATCTCTTTTATATTTTTTTTCTATACAAGAACTTCTTATTAAGAAATATCTAAAAATAAATAAATTATTATTCGTTATGGGTAAAAATGGATTGACTGAATGTACAGACTCGAAGACTATGGATTGTTTGAAAACTCAAAAATAACATCGGCCTCGGAAGTCACTAAGAAATCGACCTCGGATAGACTACCACATCAGAATTCAAATACACTTAACAATTGTCTGAGATATTCGTCGAATATCTCAGGAAATCAATCACGACACGTTCGAAGGAAGATATCTTCAGTAATACACCATCAACATCCAAGAAGTATTGTCATATACGCCACCATCCTCAAAAGGTTATAAATATACGTCGACATGAGTACCTTATAAATATACGTCGACATGAGTAAAGGTACGCACAATCTCTTCTTAGCCAGGGTCTTCTTCTTGGGCCTGTGCAGGCACACAAAGGTCTAAAGAAGGCTAATCAGTTTTCTATATCAACATTATATCTTTCTTTTTAAATATATGACACCAAAGGAGAGAGAGTAGATGAAAAGGCTTAGCTTAATTAGGTTTTACCAATGAAGCTATAAAAAGTAACCCTCTCTCTAATGGGGGACGTTTCCTAATGAGAGAGGTCAACCCACATCTCAACATGGGCTAGTCAACTGCCGGCTGGGCTTTGGAACAGCAGCTCTCTACCCATACACTCTCGCAAGCTTGGCTCAATCAAACGTTCCAAGTTGATATGCATTGTCTTAAAAACTAAGGTGGCCACATCATATGATTCTGAAAGTTTTAGGCAAATGTCAAATTCCTACGTTCCTTGTTATAGGGAGCTCATATGACCAAAAGCCCAGTAAAACTCACCTTAATGACCGTGTAACATACACTCCATTCATCTATTGCACCCAATCATGTTAACACATGAACTTAATTAATGCATGAGGTAGATATAAGGTGAGCCACACCTAAAGTAGCCATGGGAATTGAATCGTTGAAACCTTCTCAGGACAATAGAAGTTTTGGATTGGGCTTATACTCATGTTTTCCCTTCATCCTGGTGGGGAAAGCCCCGTAAACGGGTTGGGTGGCATGTAAACATCAAAGTGGACCAGGAAGGTTTCAACGGTGGGTGCTTCCATCTATATTGTGCACAGCTTGAATTTTTGATCTACCCTCATTTCAGGGATAACGTTTTAATAAGAGCTGCGAAAATGATGAATGGAGTAGATGTCATACAAAAATCACTTTAGCGCCATGGAGCTTCTAGTAAAATGAAATTCTTATCTATGTTAGGTGTGATCTTAAATGTTGTGGCCCACCTGAGTTTTGAAACGGCCTGATTTTGGATGCCAAAGGAAAAACATGAGGGAACGCATATGATGGCTAGATTGAATGCCATGCACACATCATAGTGGGCCCCACACATTTCATTGTAGTTTAAGCTTAATTTACAAAGCTTTGTACTGCTCAGAGCCTTAAATTTACTATTTCAAGGAGGGAGTAAGTCTCAAGTGTAGGGAATTGAGAAGTTAAAAGACCACAGATCTCAAAGAAGACCTCTTCCTTCGCATGTCTCTTAATATTATGGTTTCTTTCTAGTGTTATTTAGAATCTACCGTAAATCAAATCAGCATCAATGGAAAAAGCGTCATATGGAAAAATTAATACAAAGAGTCTTTTACTTTTTCATTAGGTCTCCAATGTACACATGGCACTTTTTCCTTAGCTCGATTTAACTCCTCCGCATCCACTTTATCCACATGTACATCAATCAACATGCACCTTATCTACGTGGAACACATGTACATCAATCTACATGGTACAAACTATAGCACGCCTAACTGTGCCGAGCTTGCAATCCATCCAGTGGGAATGATCATCACCACCCAATCTGTGCCACTATCCAATGGACGGTTAATACGTCAGCGGTAAAAATTCAAGGAGAGAAATTGGATGGTTAACATTGTCTCAGAGTTTGGTGTTATTTTCCATCCACAATGGGCTCATAATGTGGAGGGTAATGGTGGTGAACTAGCACTGCAATCTACAATTACATATATAACTAAAATCTGGTAAACCACCATTTTCTTGTTTTGAAATTTTCACGTAGCTTTGGCGTTTGAGAGAGAGAGAGAGAGAGAGAGAGAGAGAGAGAGAGATGGGAATGAATAAAATAGCATCGCTTCTTGTAATCTTCTCCTACTTTCACCTTTCTGTTTCTCGGAAGCTCAGCATCGTTGGATCCGGTATCTCTTTCTCTATTGCTTTGATGGAAATCGTTCTATGGTGGTAACGGCTGAAATGGGTCCGGGGTCATGTACGTATGACATCTGAACCATCTGTAGATGTGTCTACTTGTTTTTGGTCTGTGGGGGCCAAAAATCAGGCTGATACAAAGCTCAGGTCGGCCACACCTGCAGGAAGAGTTGAGAGGGAATGCCTACCACTAATTTGAGATGGGGCCCACTTGAGTTTCAAAATGGCCTAGTTTTTTAGGTTTCTCCTCTTCTGAAGTGGATGTGTCAAATGAATGGATTGGATGGCATAGAAACAACAGCGTGGATCCTTTACAAAAATCAAGGGTGATCATCTGTGCTCATCTTTTCCTTGTGGTGTGGCCCACTTGACTCATGGTTTGGTCTGAATTTTGTGTTCACGTCTAAGCATGGACGTGTATGCATGATGGACAGGTTAGATGTCATAAGCACATTACGTGTGATCATTTTTTACCGTTAATCTTGTAACTGAATCATTTCATACATGCATGGGTTGCGCCCACATGGTACTCGCGGTGGTACCAGGCTTTTGTAGGGCTGGCATGATGTGTGCATCTGATCCACTCCGCCCATTGTGTTAGTCCCGTTATTTTCATCGTCAGGCCCAAAAATCAGACTGATTCAGGACTCAGGTGAGCCACACAATGAGGAGCAATGTCAAAAATCATCCACAAAACCTCTACATTCAGATGGTGTGGCCCACCTGAGTTTTGCAATGGCCTATGTTTTTATTTCTCACTTTATCCTGGTGGGATGTGTCTGATAAACGACTTTGATGACATATACACAACATGGTGGACCAAACAAACCTCCCTGCAGGTTATTGGTTGGGTTTCCCTCCCAACTGTCCCCATGGTGTGGCCCATCTACGATCCAGCTCGTTCTGATTTTATTTTTTTTTTCCCATCACCCAACATCGAAGGGCAACCCCAGTGGACAAGATAAATCTGATTCGCATATCACATGGACCCCACAATAGCCTAATAACGGTACCGTGTTAACATTTTCCATGCACTGACATACATGCCTATATAAGAGAAAATCTCACCTTCTTTTGCAACTAGTTAGGGTGTGGAGCCAACTAAGGTGTGTATGTATGATATCCAACCGGTCTGATGGGTCACCTTATAATGAAAATAGGATACATCAAAAATCAATCATGGTGGTCCCACCATCAACCAGGCCATCACGTGAAGTCGGAAGCTTTTGGGTGTTTATTATTTTCTATCATGTGGTACACATGATGGTTGGATCGGTGTGATCTTTGTGCCATCTCATTTTTATGGTGGGACAACCATATTGGATGGATTAGATTATAAACATACCCCATGGTGGGCTCCACGTGAAACTAATTATACTGTTTTCTTACCCACAACTAGTTGCGCGTGTGAGACAACCCCACGCGCAAACATGCAACCATGCATTGGGATTGAATGAATGGTTTGATGTTATTTAAAAATTCGGAATATTATTTATATATTTGAATGTTAAATATTACAACAAATAAAATAATAATAATAATAATAATAAATAAAATTGATTAGTCAAGCTTTATAAAAGAAAATCTATTGGATTTCAAAAGCAGATAAATGTACATCGCGAACTGTGTGGTTCATGGAATCAAACATGTTAGATTATGTTATGAGGTCGAGATCTGTGGCCCCCACCGTGATGTATGAAGGGCATCCACACTGTGCATTTAGTAGGTTCCCTTTAGGTCACGAATGTACCAAAAATCATCCGTATTCGAAACTCAGATGGGCCGCACCTGCTGAAATTATGGAAATCATGACCAAAACATCTAAAATCACTTGATGTGGGCTACTTGAGCTTTTGAATGGTCTAAAGTTTGTTCTGACCCCTCATGCAATTGGAACACACACAATCGATGGGCTGGATGACTAAACCACATCTCATTGGGACCTATACACAATAAGGAAGGTTTCATTGGGTGGGCATCCACTATCAACTGTTGTTTGTGTGGTCCACGAAATTCATGGATTGGCCTGAATTTTATTCCCATGGCTGACCATGGGAGGATGCAATTAATTAATGGGATAGATGTCCTTCACACATCATGGTGGTGACGCAGGGATGAACGTGATGAGGTCGATCACCATCTTCCTCAAGGATAACTACTCCGAATCCACGGAGCTTCTCTGGACTCCTCACAGAGACTTCTCGAATCCACGAGGAAAGAAAGCAAGAAAATAGAAATAATTCTAATAAATTCGAAATTGATTGATGAATCATTGATAATTGTCTAATGTGTCTCCTTACACCATTAAATAAAGAAAAAAGATAAACTAAAATTCGTAATTACCAAAAATAGCAAAATTCTAACTCTAACTAGAATCCTAATTCTAGTAAAACTCTTCTAAGGTCTAATTTCTAAAAATAAAAATTACAAATAAACTTTTTCTAGAAGAGTCCTAGTATAACTAAAAGTTTCTTTCTAGAAAGAAAGAAAATCTAAAACTCTAAAAATATTAAAAAAATTGAAATTACTAAAAATAGTAAAATTTTCCTAAAAATTCGTTTTTAAGCGGAAAGCGCGCGTTTTCTGATGAAACGGACAGATGTGACCCACTTTGTGGGTCAATTCACCTCAGATGGCCCGTTTCAGTAAAGATTGACAGGTTGTACGCCCCGTAACGATACCCGGATCAAAAGTTATGGTCAATTCACGGTCCATCTCCTTGTGGCTCATCCATGCTGGGAATATCTCTGTGACACGTTCTACATCAGACCCCTCCACTTGAAAAAAACTCATCCTCGAGTTACGCAAGAGACTTGGCACATAAGTCTGAAATAACTTCTGACGCCGATGCTCATTATCCCTTTTTTCGTACTTGACATTAAGCTCTTGAGCTGACACAATACATGTACTCATGCTTTCCTTGACTTGACTAATATTGATCAGTTCCTTCACATTCGACACAATACATGTACTCATACTTTCCTTGACTTGACTAATATTGGTCAGTTCCTTCACATCGTTCTTTAAGATCTCATATTTTTTCTGATAATGTCTGCAATTAGGCGGACTTGTCCCTGAGACGGGATCAACATGATTTTGTATATCTCGTATGAGAGGTAATTTATTAGAGGGTTCATCGAGCACAATCTCCTTAAACTCCTGTAACATCGGTTTCAAATCTTTTGAGATATTCACAGGCTCCATATATTCTTTCTTTTCAATTAATGGATATATATCGCTTATTTCCTCAGATTGTTTAACAAAAGCCTGTTCAGTTGTGAGAGACTGTTCCTCAACTTTAGAAGTCTTGGGTTGGTTCTCCCTTCCCATAGGGGCGAGGATAATCTTTTTGCCATCTTTAATAAAGAAAATATATAAGTTATCCCGATCCCTATGTGTAGCATTTATATTATTTTGTCAGGGTTGACCAAGTAATAGGTGACAAGCTTCCATGTCGACCACGTCACACATTACTTCATCCTTATAATATTTACCAATGGAAAAAGATATACGACATCGTTCAGTTACCTCTGTTTTGTTGATCTCTTTGATCCATTCAATCGTGTATGGAGATGGGTGTCTTTCTGTTTTCAGTTGTAGCTTCTCCACCATTATTTTTGACACGAAATTCTTATCGCTCCTTACATCGATGATTACATTGCAGACTTTTTTGTATGCAGTGCACCTTGTTCGAAAGATGTTGTCTCTCTCTAATTCTATCTCTACCTTTGGCATGTATAACGGCTTCCTCATAATCGAAGTGGTGGCCTGTGATGAACCATCATCTGATGGTGCCTTGCAAAAATTGGGATTGTGTTGTACAGCGGCCATAGGTGGTTGAGCATCACTTTGAGCTCGAGGCAGAATCAGCGCATCCGCAATACGGTTGAGGGTTGCCTGCAGCCCTTGCATAGTCAACTGACTCTCCCGGTGGAAAGCTTCCATTCTTTCCAAAAGATAACGAATCCCTGTATCACCGTCCACAGGATTTTGATTCATACCTTCATTATTTGCCATCGGCCCGAGGGAAAACCTCGCTCTGATACCAAATTGACGCAGGGATGAACGTGATGAGGTCGATCACCGTCTTCCTCAAGGATAACTACTCTGAATCCACGGAGCTTCTCTGGACTCCTCACAGAGACTTCTCGAATCCACGAGGAAAGAAAGCAGGAAAATAGAAATAATTCTAATAAATTCGAAATTGATTGATGAATCATTGATAATTGTCTAATGTGTCTCCTTACACCATTAAATAAAGAAAAAAGATAAACTAAAATTCGTAATTACCAAAAATAGCAAAATTCTAACTCTAACTAGAATCCTAATTCTAGTAAAACTCTTCTAAGGTCTAATTTCTAAAAATAAAAATTACAAATAAACTTTCTCTAGAAGAGTCCTAGTATAACTAAAAGTTTCTTTCTAGAAAGAAAGAAAATCTAAAACTCTAAAAATATTTTAAAAATCGGAATTAATAAAAATAGTAAAATTTTCCTAAAAATTCGTTTTTAAGCGAAAAGCGCGCGTTTTCTGATGAAACGGACAGATGTGACCCACCTTGTGGGTCAGTTCACCTCAGATGGCCCGTTTCAGTAAAGATTGATAGGTTGTACGCCCCGTAACGATACCCGGATCAAAAGTTATGGTCAATTCACGGTCCATCTCCTTGTGGCTCATCCATGCTGGGAATATCTCTGTGACACGTTTTACATCAGGTGGGGTCCACAAAGCTCGACATCATGGGAATCCTGTTTCCCATCAGATTAATAATCCAAAGCAAGCAATTTTATTAGGCCCACCAAATCTTTTTTTTTGTAGGTAATATTTTTTTTTCTCAAAACATTACCTAACAGTATTAGTATTAGTGTTAGCTTTAATACCATAGTCTACCAGCTTATGTGCAGGAACAAGCTGACAAGTATACGAGCAAGAAATGGCAAACAGACGGTGGGCATTTCATTCACATCAGTAGCCATAGCAGATCTTTGAATGGACGGACGAGGGGAGATCACGGTAGATTTGGTGGTCGTGTCATGCCTGGAGGTGGTGGGGGCAAAGGTTTCAGAAGGGGAAGTGGTTTCAGGCCCACACTCATCAACGGTAGACCAAACAGTCATAACAAGAACCATGCAACGAGTAGAAACAACCGTTTGTTTGCTACTCTACTGCTTACCATAACGGGGACTATGACTATAAGTCTATAACCACAATGTCCTTAACCTATTGCTACGGGTGGGCCACCTGATGTATTGATGACATCCAACCCTTCCATCAGATGTGTGACCTACTAAAAACTCAGCCTGACCCAAAACTCAATTTGGCCACTGTAGAGGGAACAAGTTGAGAGTGAACACCTACTGTTGATTTCAATAGGGAGCTAACTGTGCAGTGTATCCAAAATCCAGGCCATTGAGACCCTTCATCTGGCCCAAAATCAGGCTGCTTCACAACTCAGGTGGACCCATCTGATGAGTGGATAGGATTGATTTTTTTTCAAGATAAGTGATCTTCACCAGCATGCAATAGAAATTCTACACGATTCATGTTGGACGAAATGCTTACATGACCGGCTGTGGTATCATCGTAGGTGATTAATTCTTTTTTATGATATATAGTTGATCACTTGGACATTTTGCAGCTTACAGCATTAGATAGATTGTTATTGTGCATGCATCCGGTCCTGTATCCACGCACATGTTGTGATTGCTTTTGCACATGAAATGTTTTATACATGCATTAGTTTATAGTGTGGTATAACATAGGATTGTCAATCCATACTCCAGATGAACCCAACCCAAGATTAAACGGTCCAGATCCAACTTTTCGGACACATTAAGAAATTAGCCTTTCGAATTTCACCGTTTTGGGTGCCATTGACAGTCGATGGGCCTACAGAAAAAGGTATGTGAGAACTTAAACAAGAGCAATGTACATATTCTGGTCAGACAAAAGGCAACATTCAGTTCGTTAGGGTCTGTATGTTTCTCCTAAAAGAGAAAGTTAGGGCAACAGCCAAGATTCAACCAAAAGAAGCCATGGTTGATCAGCCAAGATCTTCCAATCTAGGTGACCGATTGGGTCATGATCCATCAACAGAGGGTCCCACCATGAACGCTATGATCTCAAACGAAAACACCCATCTGTACCAACTTAAGAAACATGGATACTGAATCAGAGACACGGCTCCAAAATACGCATTATACAGCAATCTCTTCAAAGAATCATATAAACTTAACCCTCGAGTTTTCAATTTATCCAGCATGCAGTGCAGACGCTCAATCCAGATCATTTCTTAGACACCACATTGAATACAACATGCCCAAAAAACTCAAAGATGATACGATCCCAACCATTCAACTTGATGTCTGCAAATAGACCAAGGAGATGCAAGATACAACACTCCACATTCCACTGTAAAAAATAAATAAATAAAAGAGAGCGATTGGCAGCCTGAATGTTTAAATATGGGTAATTCACAGGGAATGATCATTGAACAATCTATATCGTGGGACACGGAAGATGGTCTAGATCACTGGGCCCCCGCCAATGCACCAAATATATTGTAAGTATGCTTGCACTGAGATTCATACAATCCCCCCCCCCCCCCCACCCTAAAAAAAAAAAAAAACAATACAAATGTTGTATTTCACCAACTAGCCAGTAACACAACCAAATTCAAAATAGAGACAGGCCGGTTCTTACTTACAGAGTGCAACAAATGGAGGTTATTTTGAGAAAAAACAAGAACATTGAACAAACCATCCATAACAGGTTTTCTTTTTTCCTTTGTTTTTTTTTCCCACCTTATCCCATCTAATAGGGATCAAAGAAAGAGACTACAAAACCTCCTTTCAATATAGGAAGCCGCTAATCCAGGGGATTTGCTGTATCCTGAGGTGGGACCAAGCTATTCCAATGGACTATATTCAGCTTTATACCCTCTCTTACATTCCACCTTCCAACAACATAAAAATATATGAAGTACATAAGCAATTACAAACAGAATTCCTAGTCACCAGAAAGGAGGAGCTCACATGAATCTTCCATCGTTGTCGTCACCATTGCAGTCAGTTGAGTTGGACAAGAGGCGAGCGTGGTATCATGGATGGTTTTGGTTCCTTGCCAGCTGATCCTCCATAGGGATGATTCTCCCGGAATTCCTCAACGAGGGATTCCATGGGCATGGCCCTGAGCGACTCAATCGTTGCCTTGCTTGGCACATCAACCTCACACCTCATTGGTGTATTGCCGGTCGGCTCATAGTCCTTCGCATTAGCAGCAACACAAATCAGTATTTAAACACACACACACACACACACACTAGTATCAGGCCAATGCCCAACTTGAATGCAGCATGTTTTGCCAAAGGAAAAGAAGGAGACGCTCTACTAGCCACGCTAACATGCACTGGCAGTTAAAATGACCAAGCATTTGTTCTTAAAGGAATATGACAGGAAGCAACTGACATGGAAATTGTCAACTATTTTAATTCTAGTCTTAACCACGTTCCCTAGGAAAATTGACATAATCTTGAGAAGAATGATCCAGTGTATAACCACTGGAAAATTTTCATGTAGTGGAGCAATCCCTCTCAGATAAGCATCATCGGACAGTGAGGTCATCAACTAGGAAGGCCCAGGCCCACGAAGCAAGTCCATGCCTTTAACCATTTGTGAACGCTACTGCTCACCATACGCATAAAAAACTGAACCTAAGTTCCAAATATCATAATATATCATATTGTATTGGGGAAATGTCACAAAAAAAAATCACATGGAAATGAAACAACGGTTCATTTTGTGGTACAGGTAAGTACCGACAACTACTGTTTCTGTTGGCAATCGATTCTGATACGAAATGTACCTTCATCTCCCATAGATAATTTGAATGGGATTCAACATCATATCAAAGTAGATATTATCATATTGGGAAGGTATCCAGATAAATTCATACAATGACACAGTATGTTGAAACAACATTTGGAACATTTCAATGGACCATTCCTCCGTATCTAAGGTCTAACAGACTTGCATATAGAGTAAGATGAAAGTTACAGTCACACATTTGACTAAAAGCAAAAGATGAATGCAGAAGGGCGACGGCACTCGCCCGCACGAGACAGAAGGTAGACTCACAAGTGAGCCAATGTGGAACACGCATGAGATTAGAGCCATTAATCAGGTGGAGCCAGATTATAGTTGCACGAAGAGTGAAGCGAAGCATCTGTTTCAAAATGTTATCAAGTATAAAAGGCTAGGAAGTAAGAGCCAAAGCAAGAGCAGCACCTACTTTGAAGGATCCACAACTATGCGCCAGAGCAAACACACACTAACCAAACAAATTAAGCTCACTAACTTATTAGGTGGGGTGCACATGTATGTGGAAAATGGCAGTTTGAAGGGAAACAAAGGGGACCAGATTCTTAGTCAAAGTGCAAGAGCAAGGTTAGCTGTCAAATGGACCCGCCAATTTTTCTGGCCAGGGCATGATTAAGTTGGACCCTACAAAATGAATCAAATGAATCTTTCAAGAGTTTGATTTTTTAACAGGTCAACATAGACCACCCTCTCATGAGCCAGTACCTTATTGTTCCTAAACAAAATAGTTTCCTTGTCGTTGGAAACAAACAGCAAGGCAGACTCATGATGTGGGTGGACGCTACCATATGACAATGGGTTAATGCAAGTGTGCCACATCTATTTTGTTATTGAGACTATATTACGAAAATAAGATGGAAAGAGATTCACAGGTGAATCAGGTTACCATGTATCTGTCTTGGAAGCTGTTCTGGGCCTGATGTTCTATCTCTGCCACCTGGGCACGATGATCCTCCTCGAGCTTCTGGAGCGTGCCCATGTGCACTTCGACCGCTGCCATAATTCCAGACACCGATTCCTGCTCACGCTCTGATACACCTGCACATATTTTATACATAAATAATCAAACAATGGAAACGTGCACCATGTATTGTGCCAAACTTTGAGGAAAATAGAAAATAAATTATTAAAATAACCCAAGGTACCATGTCTGCATGAAGCGAATATAACCTGAATTAATAATGATACCATGATCACAATGCTAATATAAAGCCTTCTACGAATGGGGATCCAACAGTACACATGGGAAATACGTATCGCATTCAGGACTATTGAACTTGTGCTGCACCCCCATATCTGAGCCATAGCATGGCTCAAAAATTGCTGTGATTGGAATATTTGCTTCATGGCTGCGGACCTTCGCTCATCTATTCACTCAACGTTTAGTTTACCCATCCATTTGCAGCCACCATAATCCGGTTGACTTGGCTTATGGGAATGATCCATCAAAATGATGCCTAGCAAATCAACTGTCCTGTCTGCCACCCGCAATTGCAAAGATATTTTGATTACCACTTCATGGGACCCTATGCTCAAAAAATTGAGACTTTGAACTGAAGACTTTGGCATTTACAGCAGCAAAGCTAGTTTGTCGGTTCATCAGAGACAAATCTTGTTTGAGTGACTAAACCCAAGGTACCATACAAAATTTCTATGTAATCTTTCTGCCGTTGCCTTTTCTAACTCAAAATGTATTTCAAGAACACTGTATTGAACACATGTTCTTACAGCAATAACAGCTAAATTAGAACTCTTTTGAAATAAATCACAGAGCCTTGTTGACCAAATGATTAGGAGATTTTGAGATATTCAGCTCCTCTATGCCATATTTCGTGGCTTAAATATATGCGACTAAAAGATGTGGGCAATAAAAGTAAGAATAATATAGGACTTACTCTCAAAGTGGTGAAGGATAGCACCACTGTTCTCGGCCACATCCTGCTCTGCAGCAGCCCGCGCAGAAACAATCTCTAGATCATGTTGTTCATTACTCTCAGTAGCAACCCTGCACCAGAAAGACTATAAGCATCAAATCTAATCCAGTGGTGTGGAGCGCATTGTCTCAACCAATAAATAGCACATGGATCAACATCTAGAAAGATGGTGGTTGTGGTGATGACAACAAGGATGCAGATGATGTACATAAAGAAGCACAACCAGAATTGGTCAATCAAAAGAAGAAGAGAAACACTAGTGAAGAACAAAATTCATTGCTCCTGCTCACTGTCCCTCATTCTGTTGCCAACACACTCGCTAAACACCTCTGCATACCTCCACTGAGTTCATGTTCATCCAGAAGTGTTATGGTTAGCATGGACACATCCACATAAGGCCACATGTGACAGCATGGCACACATGTGAGACATCCTAGCAATGCTAGGTGGTCACTCTGTACAGATGACCAGGCCTGAAAATGAGACAGTCATCGGGTGGACCACACTCACATTTCAAATGTGAACCACAACAAGTTTTAAAACGTCCATTATTTTCAAGCATTTGTGGTCAACCTGATTCTGGATCAGGTAAGTGTGAAGCCTACCTGCATAGTGCAGATATAAGATACATGTTGAGAGGTTCATGTGGAGAGTTGCATCTGGGCTTAACAGAGGTGAAAGAAACGTTAACAAGCTTCTAAGAACCTAAGCTACTCTAGATTCTAGGTTCCTCTATATGCCTTAAGATTTATCTACCATTTTATAGAATTAAAGAGCCAAAAACACAATTCTTAAGTAGGCATTTTTCCAGAAGATCATGTGCCACCAATCCCGATGACAATATATCTTCCAGGTGTTTTAGCTGTTGCACGTTGGACAAATTTGAGAACCACGTGGACTTCTAATTGCATCCCTATGAAGACGTGCACACAGGATGCGGTATGACCCAAGGCACTCTTAGGTCCAAGTCCCCAAACACTTCAACAAGGGTGATGCAATAACAACCTGCACTCCTGAAGCAGTTATAGAGGCTAGTAGTTTAGCTGATTCCATGCACATCTTGAAGCAGGTACGTGAACCCACCAAACATTTAGCAAAGAACCATGAATCAGTTTGGTCCAACTGGGTTGGATGAGTGCCCAAAAACTTAGTTGGTCCACTTGTCAGGTGCACCACCCATATGTACCAAATGCAAACTGCTGGCAATTTTCTTCAACCCATTAGATAAATGTGTAGCTCACACCTGATGAATTCACCAGCCTGATTTTCGATCTGGCCATTGGATCCCAAGCTGCCAGTTCAGCACACATGGCTGCAAGCAGAGATGCTTGTCAACAGGCATCCATGAGCTTAGAAATGTTCTTGTCCAAGGAGATTCTGTAAGCGGAATAGAATCCAAATAGTCCAACAATCCTCCCAAAAGGCTGTCACCTGCCTATGTTAAGTAGAGCTTCTGTTTCCACCACCATTTTTCTTGTCATATAGACACACCAAATAGGTAAAAGAGGCCAACGATGCCAATCTTTAGCTGTATCATCAGAAAAGTCATGACACTGACCACACCAAGTTACATGCCATCCATATCAAAATATCAAAGTACAGCTATTACCATAGCTAACAACATATAGATGACCAGCTGCCATTACAGGTTCCCAACTCTTTTAGTATCAGCCGTTTTTCTTGTGATATAGAAATGGAGGTAACTTTATCAAGTGATTTTCCATACACTGTCCTTCTGACAAAATCTAAAGATAGGAATGAAAAACCATCCACAACTGACCTTACAAGTGTCTCCATGGCCACAACATGCTTACTGCTTGTCTCATTTACAGATTCATGTGTCTTCTTCGAGTGTCTAGAGGCAGCATCGGCATTGGTAATACTGTAAAAAGGAGATCATAAAGAACAAACCAAAAGATATGGCATCAAAGTTTCAGATACTTGAGCAATAAAATGGGGGGAAAAGGAAAGGTAAAGGCTCAGTTCATAAAAGATGCAAGGATCTAGTCGTAAATCCTCCTGTTAGAGAACTGACCATTGTTGAAGGAGTAGCTCCATACGGCAATGTTTGGCTGCAGAGAAATCAGCTCCATCTTTGGCATCATTCTCTGCCTGCATGGAAAACGTATTCCATTTTCTTTTAGCATCACTAGTAACTCCCTCCATTGTCGATGCATGCTCGTCAAAAAATGCCTTATTCTCAACAGCAGCATCTCTCAGTCCGACAAGTTGCACATCGACCTGCAGGCCGAATTGTCATTTCTTTTACTAGAAACAAGACAAGAAAAATTCAATCATAACAGTATCCAAAACAGACCAGCTCTTCCTGTCGACGAATATGGTTGGAGACTAAATTGGTCAAATCTGCTACGAGTTTCTCTGCCTCAGACCTTGATTGCTCCTGCTTGGTATGGTTATAAATTAGATAAATCCAACATGAATCATGTTTTCTTGCCTACAGTTCTGACAAAATACCTTGTAGGCCTTCTGAAAATCATCTATGCTCCTTGTGTTAAAATCATGTGCCCGACACACATGAGTTTGAAGCTTGCAAGATTCTTCACCGAGCTTTTCAAGAAGTCCAATAATGAACTTGGACATATCCGAGGTATGCTCTATACTCACATGGAATCTCTGTACAAGCCAATGTCAGGAAAGAAAATAACTTGATAAGAAACATCAAAATAAAAAATGAATGGAGAATAACAGATCAAAAATAGCAAATAAAAACAGCGTAAGGAAAAGAAAACAAGGAGACAGAAATAAAGTTGATAAGCAAACCTCACGCAACTCCCGAGCAAAAAAAGCCATCTCTCCTTGATGATTGGCTAAGGTACCTTGAAGATCGCCAAATATCAAGTTTGCTTCTCTAGACTCTGCAGCTAGTAACTAGTGCACATCCAACACATTTGAGACAATTGGATTGAGTAGGAAACCGAGTGGCCTAAAATTGCAAAACTCTAACCAATTTCAACCAGACATAGCTACTCACTTGCTCAAGTGAACTGGAATTCTCAGAAGCCAACGATGACATCTCCTCTAGGCTCGCATTAATGTTTGCCTTATGCAAACGTACAACATTTTGTAATGCTTCAATGTGCGAAACATATGAGGCCCGTGAAGCCGCAACTTTCTTATTCAATTCCAGCACAGACTGCAGGCAGAATTACATAATGAGGGGAAGGTAAAATAAATCAACCGAATATAGTATCATCGCTTGAATATTAAAAGTGACAAGGCTCCAGCATGCCAAAAAAGCTGATATACCTTCTCATTATAATCCAGACAAGATCGGCAAATATTCTCAACACACTGCAGGTGTTCATTTTGTCGAGTCATTGATGCAACAAAAGTACTACAAAGAACACCAATCTGCTTTGAAAACTCTGCTTGGAAATTATCCACCACAGACCTGTTTGACGCACTCATTTTATCTTCTCTTGCTGCATGCATAGCAAGAGCAAATATTAGAAATGACAACAAAGCTTAGTAACTACATTTTGCAAAACAATGAGTCCAATTAGCAGGTAAAAAGGAAAAAAAAAAAAAAAAGGCCCACCTATTTTCAAAAATAATGAAGCATTATCCTGAATTGACTTCTCCAATTTAGACTGCAGGACACAACCCTGATGTGCCAAATCGTTTTCTGTTTCACAAATCCAAAAGATCATAAGACAACATTTCCACGAAAATTCCATTCAAGAATGAATCCACACAAACCTGCTTTCCTCTGTGCAGCTATAATAAAATCCCTCTCCTTTATTTCATACTTGGATTTTTTAAGATCTTCTTTGGCCATAACCAGTAAGTTGTTTGTTTGCTCCAAACACAGCTGCATATTGTACCAGATTCAATATGACTGTTTTGCGACTTCCAAAACAATACGTAATAAGATTATAAACCAGATTACCTGTGTGGACTCAAGTTTATTGCTCAAGTCAGCCGATTGTTGGAGCTGAGTAACATATTTATCTTGCAATTCCTCAATTTGCTGTTAATAAAATGTCAAGCAAACAATTACAGAATAGCATAACACAAAAATAACCACATCTAATGCATGTCTTATATAGTAAGGGAATCCAAAATACAACACACCTTCTGATGGGTTTCCAGCAAAATGCCCATCTGTTCGATCTGATCTGACATTGCCTTCATCCACCAAGAAATAAATAAACGAGTCAAAGGCACAGGAGTAAGGATCATATGCAGTCATTAAAAATGTCCTAGTGTATTGTCATACACAAGTGTGTGTCATCATTGTCGTTGCTGCGGTCATCTTCATTAAGGTGATCATTCCTAAGGTGATATCATTGGCAGTAAACAAATCCTCATATCCCAGCTCACCACCTTGTTCCAAATCCTCTTAGATCTTCCTCTCCTTCTTAAAGGCCCTTTAATCATAATAAAAATTCTCCTCCTAATCAGACGTGTTTGTTCATATATGTTCTCACAAAGTATTTGCCATGTGTTCCTATCACTTGTTGTCTTCTAATTTTTGTACATTTCATCATTTTTAATTCTTCTAAGACAAAAGAGGCCCAATATGCATTTCTTAGGATCATATATATTGGTCATGAGGAGAGCCGACTCATGCACTAATACCAACTTTGCCTACAGCTTGATTCATTCTTGTTACAAGAAACTATTAGTTCCTTCTCCCTTAGGGTTAAGAAATAAAATCAAAAGGCACAAGTATTAATGTGAGTTAAACAAATATAAGTACATTAATTGTATAGCATGTACGAATCTCAAATAGATCAGTATAAATCTTGAGATAATTTAAGAGAAACAAAAACAGTCAAAACTAAGATAGTAGTTTGGGGTGGAGAACTAAATATTTGCCATTATATATAATCAGGGTGAAAAAAAATACCTTCCTTTCACTCTCTTCTTGGTAGTATCGCTCTTTTGGTATGTAAACCCCATTTTTCTCACGAGTAGCATAAACCTCTAGAGGAAGTACAATGATTTAAAAGTTCAATGGAAAAATCTGAAGAAAAGTGATATTGGACACGATCAACTTGGCTAAAGATAAAATGTTAGGGTCAAAACAACACCTGCTTTAAGCCGATCAATCTCTCCATAAAGGTCCTTGATAAGAGTTGATTTCATCATTTTTTGGTTAACCTACAAATACCATCAAATAGAATAATAAGTAAGAACCAAGTATAGATATCCTCTCGGATCAATATGAGATATGAGTACAACAATCACTTGCTTTCAACAACTGCAGTACATGGTATCCGAACAAGACAATTCACAAGAATGCCTACGATTCTCAGGATGATAAGTAGAGGTTAAATTGTATCCTGACCGGTCCTTAAGCAGTTACAATCTTAGTTTGTGGTCAGGTCAAGCCAATCTTGCCCCCTTTCGTATTTTCAAATCACACATGTAACATAAGCATCAGACAACAATGACATGTAAGAGTCAAAGCAAACAGTTTATTTTCTCCAAGGAACTGTTTGGATTCATCAAGGAAAAAGAAAATAGTGTTTCCAAGGGAAAGGAACGCAAATTAGTGGAAAGGAAACAAAGTTTTTGTTGTTTGTTTTCAATAATGACTTTCCATGGGCATTGGAACTTTTTCATTCTCAAAATTGTTTCGTAAAATATAAATTTTTCATGGAAAATTTACTTGACAGTTGCAAGCATGTGCCACATCAGCACACGTGGCGCATGGAAGGCGCCTGAAGATAGATGTTGGTAGTGTGGAACAGTGGCACATGTGGCAGATGTCAAGCGATTGAAGACGGGCAGTGGCACATTTGGAACATTGGCACATGTGGCACAATGTGGAGCGCTAGAACATGGGTGGTGGCACAATGTACATTGGCTCATGTGGGACTCTAACAGATGGATGGTGGCACATGTAGCTCATGTGGGGCACTTAAAGATGGACAGTGGCACATGTGGGCCATTTAAAGATGGACGGTGCACATGTGGGGCATTTAAAGATGGACGGTGGCACATTAGCACATGCAGAGCACTTAAAATATGGATGGCAACATGTAGCAACATGTAAGGCGCATGGAGCTGAACTGGTGCAAATCTCATATTGGTCGATATTATCATATTCCATGGGGCCGATATGATATATAGGGGGAGTTTTCAAGATTCCCCTATATCGCACAAAATATCACAATATATCACCAATATATTGCAATATATCAATACGTTGTGTGTTTTGCCCAAAAAAAAAAAAAAACACACTTTATAAAAGTCCCTTGTATCATTGATACATTGTGATATGTATCGGGTGAAACATTGCAATACATTCCTCCCAAAAATTCAAAAGAATCCACAAAAAAAAAAAAAAAAAAAAACCCCACAAAACGTTATTTTCCCCCAAATTTGTTTGGAGAATCTGTTTTCATATTTGTATTGTATGATTTATTAATTATATGAACTCAATTTGGATATACTTGCGTCACTTCTTTCAAACAGCGCATTGTTTAGGACCCCATACAAAGGAAACTTATCATGCATACTTGTTTTTTATGATCTTTTGAGTTTTGAGTGTGTAATCATATCTCTTTCAACAGATCTTGAAGTTAAATTGAAATTTTCCATCATTCTCCCAATGTTTCCTCCAAAAGTGATACAATCCCCAGTACATGTGATATTTCCCATGCAATACTGATATGTTTCTGTATACCAAGGGTTCGATACATGCATCAATACCAAGATTTTATAAAATATTTAATAGACCCAAGAGCAAACAATCACTAACAAACAACAAGACAAATAAATAAAAGATTTGCCAACCAAATTTTCTCATGGGACACTACATCCATACTCGTATCTAGGACAAACAAAACATATGTTAACAGTCTACTTATAATGACTGATTTGGCAAAACTATAATAAGAAATCAAACTATTCTCTAACAATACCACAACAAGCTGGTTGAATGATTTCACTAAAGCCTTCTATAGCTAATCCAAAAGGATTGCTAAGGAATTGTAAACCCGAAGGCCACAAGTTAGGACCAAGGTTTCTACATTAAATTAAGTGCTTGAAGATTTGCCAGTTCACTTATCTCAGTCAAAAGTCAGATAGAACCAAGGGAATAAAACTCAAGAAAGAAAGACCTGGCACTCAAAAAAGTTTGATCTAGTACTTAAAATGGATTAAGTATGCACACAGTCTAAAAAGGTAAACAAAATCAAATTCCTGAGAAACTTCAAACTCTGATGTGAAGTATTGTTTTTTCTTTGATACATACCAATTAACAAGTTTGACTAAGAGGGAGCATAAAGATACAGATTGACCAAAGCCCACTTAACAGATGAAGTATCCTAAAGACAGAATGATATCATCATGATACTTACATGCAAAATTGGCAACTTCATTAACCCCTCCTAATGCGTGCAAGAATGAAAAATCAAAATTCCAAGCACCCAGCCAAATCAAACACCTCATCAGAGGTGAACTATCTCCACTTTTCAAGATTGAGAATCTCATGAAAGATCAAACTTACTTCAGTCGACTCATTACTAATGGAGTCCAAGTTGAGTTTCAAAGTTCTAAACCATGGTTAAAAGTCATGAAAAAATCAATTAGACAGTAATAAAACATAGGGCATGATGAGCTGCAGACAGGCTAGCTGACAATAAATGACAGAGCCAAAACCTAGACAACATTAACCAATTCAGCATGGAAACATCAATACTCAATCAAACCTAGCAATTAACAGAAAATTGAATCACTACAGATAAGAAAGAAGTTATCAACCAAGAAAATGGCTAGAAAGCTTCACTAAAAATATTAACAAGCTTTACAAAAGAAACACGGACACGAGACATGAAGCATCTCAACCAAAGATTTGCTTACAGAATACCGAAAAAATGCATTAACGAATATAATTTTTGTTCTTCAAGAAAATAAAGGACCAATGTAGGAGAGAAATAACAAACCTCGGGCCTATTTTTTATGTTCTTTGCTCTGTGGGCATAATCCAATGTACTAAGAGTCTCCTCAAGACAGTGAACGGATGGTGAAACAGTAGCAATTATACATGTCTTAGTCCTCCCACCCAATGAATCACGCAATAAACGTGTAAGTTTGCTGTCCCTGAATGTCAATGCAACAACTTCAACGAAACAAAAACAGACGAGAATAAATTGCAAAAGATGCCAATACAGCAACCAAAGAAACACAAGAAAAAGATAAATTGCATAGTAGAAAGCAGTAACCTGTAAGGAATGTGTCCAAGATGCTCCACAAGAGCAGTTATAACACGCCCCAAAGTAAGTAAGCTCTTATTAATTTCCCCAGCTTCTCTTGCACGCCCCTGACAAATTTAGTATCATGGCAAATGAAACTAACGATTAAATTCATGAACATCTAACACAAATGGCAAGTAGCAAAATAAATCAGTGCTAAGGAACCAAAGGCATTTCTGAAGGACTCAAACTTCAAAAAGAGAAATTTTATGATAACTACCACAGAATAAACTCTTAACCCTTTGACCACAAGTGCAGATGATAGCCAGATCGGGAAATCGATAATTTAGTTTATTACCTCCCTAGCACCTGAACGGGAAATATTTTCTGACCCAGCCAGATCAACCAAATTTAGCTTGCCACATTTGATAAGTTCCTCTCCTTCTGGAGTGGCTTCTTTTATGTGAATAGTAATGGTAAATAGAGAGTGTGAACGGCTGGAAAACAAAAAACAAAGATATGTGTATTAAAGCACAAGCAACAAAAGTTGCTCCTAATATATAACATATAAAACTGATAAAAACTTACCTCGATTGTTTGTTTAATAACGTCTCTGCAGTACGACGCTTCGCAGAACCCCGTTCTAGTAGGGTAAAAATTTCACCAGCACTTGTTACAATTTCCTCCTCGAGGCCTCTGACAAGGACTCCTCCTTTCCCATCCTCCATGAGAAGTAGGGGCTTTCTTTGCTTCTCCTCCAGAATAACCTTTGATATTTCCTCAGGAGCAAGCAAGTCAGTAATTTCTTCATTATACAACTCTAAGAAAGTAACTTTAACACTATATTCAGCATTTTGACTCTCCAATGTATCAAATATCTGCTTAACAGCCCTCGGTATGACTCCAGCATCTTGAGGCAACTGTCCCTTTGTCCCACCCTGCAATTACAGTAGCATACAAACAAAAGCAAGATAGTCAGGAAGACCATGGCAGGCCAAAGGAAAGGGGAGGATAACACTAAACATGTTTAATTTTACCTTTGATTTTTTGCATTCACCTTCCATGGTGTATGTTTTCCCTGTGCCAGTTTGACCATAGGCAAAAATGGTGCAGTTAAATCCTTCCAACACCTCATTTACAATAGGAACCATAGCCTGATCATATAAATCCCTTTGCTGAGCAGAGGGCCCAAACACCTGCAAATCATGTGTATAGATTAAATCTACATATTTAATTTCAAAAAGAAAGATACTGTCAAAACACATACTAGAAATCCACACCAAATCCAACCAACCCACATGAGCGTGCACCCCCACTTACACAAAACCACCAATTCACGTACACATGCGCACACCAATAGAGATCCACTCACCCATCGACGCACAAATACACGTGCATGCAAAGTTGCCAACACATGGAAAGGAGAAGGTGATGGAGAGGAAGCACATGCACACGCATATAGGTAGGGAGGGGGAGGGGGGGAGTGAGAGAGAGAGAGAGAGTAAGTAAGAGACCCAGTTCTATCAGTAACCATCAGTTGTCAATAGTCCAGATTTGTTATGAGGATGCTGCTTCAAGGAATGAAAGAAATCGTAGCAGAAAAATCAATTCAAATGAGTGTAAGAACAGTTTATGAGCATAAAATTCCTCATTTAACTATGAATGTGACTTTAATAAGTTCAACACAGTTGAACATATTCATTTCTTATATGTCTATGACCAAGCACACCAGTTTAAAACACTGCCAAGAGCAATGCAGTTTTAACTCATCCAAAGACAAGGCAACATTTGTCAAGTCATGTAAACAAAAATAACATAAATGTTCTAGCACAGATTTAGTTGGGTATCTGATGATTAGCTCGACCTGGTAGCAGTGGTCCATCTGGTCACGAGAGAAGGCAAACAAAGGCCAATGTTAGGCAGGCAGCAGTTTGTCAAACCTTTGTCAAGCAAACCATGAATGAAACTTCCTAGTTCAGTCTTGATCAAGCTAGGTGTTATATAGGAATGATTGCTGAAACAGTACAAGCAAAGCCAACCACACATCCCAACATTTGGATCAGCTTTATGGATCTTTGATGGGGACATCACGCGCACACGCACGGCCCCCTACGCACGTATGCAAGGAGGAGGAGGGCCCCACCATCGATCTGGATCGATGACGACATCCAAGGGGGACCCCCTAGCTAAGGGACTGTGTTTTTGTTCCTTGGAGTCGACCCGATTGTCATGTAAATCCCACCATGGGATCTTATGATCGTGGCCCATTATTCAAGGTGATCTAGTACTTTGAATTTTGCTTATTATTGTTATTAGGAATATCATGGACGGTTTAAATTGCTTTGATTAGTTGTTATTTTTTTTTATTTCATATCCAGGTAATAGGATGCGCACATGGCACGAGTTTTGGGTATAGGATTTTATTATAAATAAGCACCCCTTGTAGTCTTTTTTCTCATTGAATAAAAATTTTGTGTTTTTCTACTCCTCTCCGAGTTATGAAAATCCAATTGAGTGTGAAACTCTCCCTTCTTCGAAGGGCTAACTACCGTGGTACAAAGCCACACCCATCCCGATTCGCCCCCGCCTTCTACCGTTCATATTCCTCTTCTCCTACAATCATTCCACCTGCAAATCCATCGTTATTTTGTAGTCATTCCTTCTCTACAGCAAATTTTTGGAATCTGACCCTGCAGAAAGGATGAAACTTCGGCGGAGCACTACGCACAGACTGTACATCGAATCGGATCGAAACTTGGAGGGCTTGTAGTCCAAACCTAGCCGACCAGCCCCAAGGAGAGGGTTTTTGGGGTTCGTGGGCCCCACGCACGTGCGGACTGCCCTCGACACACGTGCGTCAAGCGTGGCCTGTTGTCTACACGCGCGGGCAGTCTTCAGGTTCACTCTCTTCTCTCTTTCACTCCTCTCTTACCTGATTTTCCTAACCCTAACCCTAAATTATCTTAAACTCCCAATTTCTTTGCCCTTTTTTCAACCCTAGAGCTTCCCGAATTGAAACTTATGAATCCCTTGGATTGGGGAAATTATTCATGTGCATGTGTGGCTGAATCTACTCTCTTTTGAGTATTGTTTGGTCTATAATTTTAATTGATCCAACCCTAGCATGTGTAGGCCTAGACCCGCATAGATTCCCCTTGATTGAATGCTTGACTTTATGTGGGATGTGGAATTTTGTGTGATTGTTTTGAACTAGTATGATCTAAAGTTTGGAATCTCGCATATCATGTTTAAAATTTTATGTCCTGCATCAATCTTGTTTTAGCTGTCATTTCAAATTTACTTGGAAATTTTTCAATGACCAGTGCCCACCTGATATCAATGCTCCTTTCCCTAGGCAGGGGATTGATTGGCACAATCACTATCAAGCAGAGCTATAAGTTCAACTGGAAGCATCAAAATTTTAATTTATACTGTATATAACACAAGTAGCTGTTTGACATTTTTGCCCCTGTACTTAGTCATGTGGAGGGGAAAATCCTTGGTTTTTCGTTCATGTAGCCAATCAACCCAACGGAATTTTTGTCCGTTCAATTCCCAATTCCTTCCTGGGAGTAGCCCGCACCCCCTTCTTCTCTCCTTCTCTTCCAGTTGATTGACAAACATAAAAAATGAAAAATGAAAAATGAAATTAATACCTTATCAAAGGTAAAGACCCTATCAATCTGCTTCCCAGCAATGCTTTGAGACACTGCAACCTCTCTCTGGTACTCATTGCAGGTCACAACCTGTGGCGCATTGTTCCGCAACTCATCGTCACTGAAAGGCCTGAGAAAACATAAATGGAATGAGAACAACACAAAGGTGAATCTTTTTGCACAGAGCCGCCGTGCTATATCCTACTCTCACTGCAAAGGACAACATGATCATGAATACAGTATTTGGGCCATTCATCAGAACGATCCCGCCATTTGTGTACTAGGGGCTGAACACCAAACCAGCCTGGCCGTCAGGTGGACACACGTGCAGAACAGGTCCAGACCGTTTTTGTGTTCCCCTTCCAACCATCCATTCCCATGCTCTCACGGGCCTGATTTCCATGCTGGTATGTCCAACCACGATGAACGGCCACGATTATGGACGCACGCATTTACAATTCAAAACCCTACTTTCCAAATCCTTATCTCATCCCCCTCACACAGAACCGAGAAATGGAAAGTACGAGCTTCTGGAACACGATTTCTAAACCCAGAGCAGATATTTCCTTGCAGAGAAAAATGAAATCGAAACCCTAACCTAGAACTGAAATCTTTTCACAGGAAGGACCTGAAACTAGAAACCCTAACCATAGAATACCTGCAACGGAGGAGGACCTGGACATTTACGCCCTTCTCCTTCTCATGGCGTCCGGACATCTTCTCCAGAGAGGGAGAGAGAGAGGGAGGGAGTTGCAGAAGACGATCGAAGATTCTTTAATGGCGGAAAGAGGGATGTTTCTTCTGTCCTCTTTCTCACTCTTTCCTTTGTATGAAATGAGAGCGGGATCTCAGAACCCTGAGATTGATATTTGAATTTTGGGTAGGCTGTGGTGTTAGTTTACCACCACTTCTTCTGAGCCTGTGGTAGTGTAATGGATATATGATACGCGGGCGCAAAGTAACCATTTAGAAATTTTGGTGGCATACGACGTATTCAGAATGATTTCGTGGCTGTAGGCCCACGGTTGAGATGACTCGGATGTCTGTATCCACATGTCGTGCGGACAGCGTATGAGTCACCACCATTTTGTAAGTGGTCGTGAACTGTCCCAATCGTCTAAGCCAGTTGGACCCATGGCAGGTCTCTCCTTCTTGGGGGCGCGGATTAGGTGAGTCAGGGTGAGAGCCGAGTGAGTAAGTCCCTGACCCATGGGTCCCACCTCAATGTATGTGTTGTATATCCGCGCCGTTCATCCATTTTGCCAACTCATTTTAGGGCATCTGCCCTAAAACGAAGTAGATTCAAATCTAACACACCATAAGAAACAGTGGTGATTGATCATTAAAAACTTTTTCGTGGGCCACGAATGTCTTGGATCATGCTTATATTTGTGTTTTCCCTTCATCAAGATCTCCATGACCTTATCAACGGCTTCGATGGCAATTAAGCATTACAGTGATTCCTAGAAGTTTCAATGGTGAGGATTCAATGTGCATCGTTTATATGGCATCGTTCCTAACGTTTGTATCTACTTCGTATTTGAGAACCTAGCAAAACGTATGGACGATGCGGCCATACAACACATACATTGATGTGGGCCTTACAATCAGGGGCTCACTCATGCTTGCCCGAGATAGATTACACGATAAGGGCTTGTACGTGTCATAGTAAGAAGGAAAAAACAATCAATAATTTGAATGGAACAATTATTTAAATTTTACTGTAGGTCACACATCTAACACCTATATCACAGGCTGCATACAGCACCCCAGTGCATGCAATTCATTTTTTATGTGGTGTAGTCATGTGGTGGGTAGAGGTGTACACCAAACCGAGCTAGCTCGGTTAGCTCACTCAACTCGACTTGAAAAGGAACGATTTGACTTGGTTCGAAGCTGAGTTTGAGCCAAGTCGAGCTAAATTTTTGAGCTTGAAAATGAGTTCGAGTTAGCCTTAGTTCAACTCAACTCGGATCGAACCAGTTCAGTGACTCAGTTACTTTGATATTGATGTTGTTCACCAAGTGTTTGATGAAATAACTCAAAGAAGCGTGCTTGGTGGAAAGGAAGATATGTATATGAAACCAATACCTTTTTTTTCTTAATTTTTATGTTGTTTAAAAGGTGTTTAATAAAATACCTATAAAATCATTGTTGTTATCTCAAATACAGTGAAATTTTGAAAGTGCAGTCCAGGCATTTGTGAAAATGCTACATTGGCGGACTCGGCTCGATCTTGGCTCGAATTGGCCTGAGCTTCTGATCGAACCGAGCCGAGCTAGCCAGTCAGGCTCAAGGACCGAGCTAAGTCGAGTTTGAGTTGGGGTTAACTAGTGTTCGAGGTGAGTCGAGCTGAGGCCAGCTCGACTCAGTTTAACTCAATGTACACCCCTAATGGTAGGTTAAGAGTGTGCCTCAGGGACTATCCCAACTCCGTTGCCTTTAAAATTGGATGAGCCGTTATTGTAAAAAGTCCACGCTGGTAGATCTGGATTAATCATTTGATATTCGGGCTGCTTAGTCTGAATGTCAAAGCCGATTCCCAAGTCATTCTTGAGTATGAGTTCGACAATGAAATAGGTCAGTGCTTAGCCTTTGATGGTTGTTCAGAGTTCATATCTGGTGCCAATCTCACTGAGTTTCATTGCCCAATTCGTAAGTCTCCTCGATACCTCAAGTTTTTAGAGTACTTGGTGGAGGAGTTTGTTGGTTGGAGTTTGAGCTGGCCCATTAGTTTTAGGTCCCGACTCAACATATGATGTTAATGACTAGATTAGGCATAAACCAATGGGTTATGATAGCTACCTCCTCTCAATTATATGACAATTATATTTACTTCTCCCCTCTGTATTGGGATATTGCAAGTACCTCTCCTTTGTTAAAAATATTATAGATTATTTTGTGTTTGACATTTTAATTAGTCGTGCTCATAATAGGTGGCCCTGCAGTGCATAAAACAAGTGTTATAGATATTCCAGTCCCATCTTAGTACCTGTGTAGCTTACCATTAAGTTGGTAGTCCTTAATTTTGGGCCATGTCATCTATAAGTGGCGCTCAAATAATGTATGGCTTGGATGTGTCAAACGCTCTCGAGTTGAAATGTGTGGCTACATTAGATGTGGGGCCACGTTTGGCTAATCATCAAATCCTAGTTGAGTTTTATTATCTTTCAAAAGTAAAGTGACAGGGAATCACTCATTCACCACTCGAAAGGTCTCCAAGGCACATTTTTTCATTAGTTACTTGTGGCCTGTTTGGGAGCGTGGATTTGACCCCTGGTTTCAGAACCCCCTCCATTTGAAATCCTCCTATTGTGTTTGGCCGAGGAATCGACTTTAATCCAAAAGTAGCTATGCCTGGTATATTTACATGCGATTGAATTTAATTACTAAATTCACTTTAATATCTCTAATTAGTGAATGTTTATAATGCTTAACACAAATGTTATAATAAGCCCATTGAAATATATATTTTCTGAAGTTCCAAGTCTCAAATGGGCCACAAGCTCGAGATCATGTCCGAGTGACTAACAAACAATTTTTAACTGTTGATTTATATAAACAATGTTTGGATAACATTGATCATCATATTAGGGCTTATTTGATTTTCTGTGATACATGTAAATTAAGGTAAACAAGTAATTATTACTTTTTCACCATGTTTGAAAATATGAGAGTAATTCCACCTTGAAAATCAAAACTAAAGTGTTGACTTAAATATGTAGACCCCACTGTAATGTATATGATATATCTACACCGTCCATCTATTTTATTAGAACATTTTGGAGCATAAATCTAAAAATGAGGCAGATCCAACACTGAAATGGCCCACACTAAAGGAAACAATGACCTTTATTTGTCCGCCATTGAAAGTTATTTTCTTCACTGGGCCCACATTGAGATTTTTTTCATCATCTAACCTATTCAAAGGGTCACACAGGCATGGATAAGGGAAAAACACAAATATCAGCTTTATCCAAAACTTTTAAGGGCCCCAAGAAGATTTTAATGGTAGGCATTCGATTCCCGCTGTTTCTTGTGATGTGGTCCACTTGACCTTTGGATCTACCTCATTTTTTTGCTCATGCCATAAATTTTGCTGGCATAACAAATGAGCGGTGTGGATAAGTAACATACATCACAATGGGCTCCACATTGATGTTGTAAATTTCTCAATTAAAGTGTTAAAAAAGTAAGTTGTCACATCTGCATTGAAAAATATGTGGTAATTACCTAGGTAAATAATTATTACTCATTTACATGGTAATTACACTTGAGCCGGAAAATCAAACAAGCCCCTTAAAGTAATTATAGTGATGCAATTGATAACCTAGTTGTTTTAAGATATCATCAATGGGTCATGTGCCCAATTGTTAGTTTAGTGGCACACATATTACACATGCAACTCTGGGAAGGATTTTAAATATAATTCAAGCTCTCATTGTGCATTTCAAAAGGGGATTTTAAACCCTAGTTAGTTTATGCTGCTAAATAATCGGTGATTTGAAATCCCCTCAAATCCCCCCCAAATCCAATGGTGTCAAGTGACCTTTTAAGATAAGTTATTTATACCTCAATTAGCTTATCTTGAATATTACTAATTAATCAAGTACTACAGTATATTTATAAACATATTTATAGAAGTAGGCAAACGTATCTAGTTTTCAACATTAATAAGTAGCATTTGTTAAAGGTATTGCATAGGTTCGTAGGTCAACCCAAACACATGTTCCGTTGGCCTCCAGATCGGAATCGACACCATTCATCGGAGAGGTCCCATCATACATAGTCCAATGACTGGATTTTTGCCATGGCTGGGTCACAAAGATGACTAGTTCCAATAATGGCTGGTGGATCCCATCCATATTGGCTGGGAATAATGATGTATATAGTATCCTGATGCGTCCGTCAGTACAAGTGAGGTCCATGGTTATGTGATCCTGACCATTGTTCAGGTGGCCCAAGAGACGGTTAAGAAAGAATACGGCATCACGTGAACAAAAATACTAGAAGTTAGATCCTTGGGATCTTTGGGCTTAGTAAGGATGAATCCAGTCTGAGGGTCCACTGTTTAGTGATCCAGACCATAGATTTGATGGGGGTCAACGTAGATGAAGGATTTTTCATAACTCTCTCAAAATAGAAGATCCTAACCATTTGATCATTGGCCTAGGAATAGACGGTTAAGAAAAATATATCATTGCGTTATCGAAAAAGGGCTGAAGATTGGATGCGAATCTGCAAGGTTCTAAGTGTACTAACTATCCATGGTGGTTCTGTTAGAAGTTGTAGTTTTTTGTATACAACGGAGGATAGAAAAAAAAATGATAACGAAACGATCAGATTTATCGGGTTCAAGGCTTGACTTAAATAGTCAATTTCTCAAGACAGATTTGCTGCCCCTTTTTTCTGGAATTTCCAGCAAGTGCAAATGAAGAAAATCTACAAATTGTCTTCGGGATACAATGAACTCTCAATCCGATTTTCAACACGAAAATTTACACATTTAAGTGTTGAACAAATCTCTAGTTTAAACACTGATATGCCGTAAGATGTTCAGAAAAAATTCAGTAAGAGATTAGATCGAGAGTAGTTGCTCAGAAGATGATATAATCGTAAGGATAAGAGTACCTTTGTCTGGATTATAGCATCCACGATTTATATCAATTGAAGGGTTATGGATTTCTTCCTGAAGAGATGCTATACAGACTCTTCAAGAAATCCACACCC
Source organism: Magnolia kwangsiensis (assembly GCA_037074715.1). NCBI lineage: Eukaryota > Viridiplantae > Streptophyta > Magnoliopsida > Magnoliales > Magnoliaceae > Magnolia > Magnolia kwangsiensis. The sequence continues at coordinate 69,055,302 of CM073587.1, read as the reverse complement.
ATTCATAGCAAATAATTGCCTTCCATGAAAGGACATAACTTTTTGTCCTATGGCAGTTATTTCTGTACCCATTCAGACAGAAGCAGTTATCCAACAGGAAAAACTGTATCCACATAAGCGACACATGGTATAGGTGACACATGTACAATTATGTCATAATTACTCTTAATCAATAAAAGGTAATAAATCATTAGGGTTCAATTCCATGACCCAAAAAATTTGAACTATGTGCAAAAAAGACTAAGGCTCTTATTGCTCCTTATGACGATGCGAACGTGCAAAGTGCTAAGTGCGCCTAATAAAGTGCAAAAAAGCACCCAAACAGCCCTACAGCTCACGCCACGCGCGCGAGAGATTTGAACCCTAGTTGCATAAGAAAAAAAAAACCCCCTCTTACCGACTGGCTATACATACTATTTATGGAAAGTTTTAAATAATTAATATATTAATTTACTTTCTAAAATAACTTTTATTTTTGAAATTTATTTTTATTCTAAAAAACACAACAATCCCCCACAATTTCAAAAATAAAATCAAATTCTGAAACGAATGGCATATCGGTATAAATAGGTGCATAAGTAAAGGTATCTTTTAGATTTAAACCTTTCCTTTAGTGTATACGTATCAAAGTTATGCCAGGTACTTAGTGACCCATTAGTATTGAACTAAGGACCTTATATGACTCGCCGGATACATAACACACATCTATTCATATATAACTAGAGATCTAAAAGTTCACACATTTCTGGCCTTGTGCGTATCCCTATTTCATGAGTATTCTAGAGATGATCCCAATCTCTTCAAAAGCGGCCTCACTTCTCTACTCATATAGGTAGATCCATCAAAGATGATTCTGCTTCATCTCAGCAAAGTCTACTTATAGATCTATTAAGAGTTAGTATTCAGCTTCTTATGAAATGCAGAAACCCAACACTAGACTTTTAGGAATGAGACTCTGTTTTTCTTTTTCTAGTGTATATTTCGGTCACATACTTGACTTGTTTATCCCTTTAAGCCTAGCCTATATTTCAAAATATAGGTAGGGTTGCCATCAAGAGTGAAAGTTACATCTTTATGGATCTTAGTCTCATTCCTTTAGTGGTTCTTCTTATTTGATCTCTTAATAAACCTTTTGTCAAGGGATCTGCTAAATTCACGATGGATTTAACATATTCCACTGTGATTACTCCATCTTTGAGCAATCTTTTAACAAAGTTATGCCTTAGACCTATATTTTTAGACTTACCATTATAAGTCTTACTCATTGCATGACAAAGAGTGGCCTGACTATCATAAAAGATAAATATGGCAGGAGTAGGTTTTGGCCAATACGTGATTTCCAACAATAGGTATCTTAGTCATTCACCTTCTTTACAAGCAGCACCAAGTGCAATGAACTCACTTTCCATTGTAGAGTGAGATATGCACGTTTGTTTCTTAGATGCCCATGATATTGCTCCTCCTCCAAGAGTGAATATTCAGCCACTTGTAGATTTAGATTCTATATTATCTGCATTCCAGCTTGCATCGTTGTACTCTTCAAGTACAGCGAGATATGATTTATAATGCAGTCCATAGTTTATGGTTCCTCTTAAATACTTTAAAACTCTCGAAATCGCATTCCAGTGTACTTGTCCTTGATTACTGGTATACCTGCTTAGCATTCCTATTGTAAATGCTATATCGGGTCTAGTGCAATTCATTGCATACATTAAACTCCCAATAACACTCGCATATTCTTGTTGTGCTTTACATCTGTCAGTATTTTTAACCAATTTAATACTTGAATCAAATGGGGTTGAAACCGGTTTACTATCATAATGATTAAACTTCTTTAACACTTTCTCTAGGTAATGAGATTGTGTTAAGGCTATTCCATCATTAAGATTATAAATCTTGATACCTAATATTACATCGGCTTTACCCATATCCTTCATGTCGAAGTAGTACTTAGAAACTTTTTAGTTTCTTTCACACAGTCCTCATTTGGTCCAAATATTAACATATCATCTACGTATAGGCAGATGATGATTTGACCTTTAATATATATGCACTTATCTGCTTGGTTTACTCTAAACCATTAGATTATACTACTTGATCAAACTTCTCATGCCATTGTTTAGGAGCTTGCTTGAGCTCATAGAGAGATTTGACCAGTTTACATACTTTCTTTTCTTGCCCGGGTTGAATAAACCCTTCAGGTTGTTCCATATAGACTTCCTCATCTAGATCACCATTTAAAAATGCCATTTTGACATCCATTTGATGGATTACCAGGTGGTGAATTGCTGCAAGAGCAATTAAAGTTCTAATGGTAGATATTCGAGCAACAGGAGCATATGTATCGAAAAAATTAATACATTCCTTTTGTTTAAATTCTTTGGCTACCAATCGAGCTTTAAACTTATTTAAGGTTCCATCAGGATTGAACTTTCTTTTAAAAATTCACTTACATCATATAGGCTTTGAACCTGGTGGAAGATCGACCAAATACCATGTGTTATTAGAGACTATGAAATCCATTTTATCGTCAATGATTTCCCTCTAAAATTGTATATCAGGAGATGAGAGAACTTCACTAAGTGTTGATAGATCACTTTCAATACTTAGTGGTAGAGTAATCTCCTTTCTTATTTCATTTCTATCCCCTTTTATAAGAAACATATAAAAATCTGAGCCAAAAGATGTTTCTTTTCTTGCCCTTTTCGATCTCCTTAGTTCATTTCCTTTTGGATGAGTGTTAGATTTATCATGAAGGTTGTTAGGCTCTTCGTTCATTGGTTCTATAATATTTTCATCAATTTACTTTTTTGTATGATTATTCATATAGTCTTTGTATAATGTATTTTTAAAAAATATAGCATCTCTAGACTCTATAATCATGTTTTTGTCAGAAAAAGAAGTTTGTTCTAGAACCAAGAATCTATATACGGAACTATGATTCCCATAACCTACAAAAGCACACCTGATTCATATAGGATCTAATTTTACTAGCTTGGAATCAATAATCCTGACTTCTGCTATACTTCCCCACACTTTGAAGTAATGAAGATATGGTTTCTTCTTTTTCTATAATTCATATGGGGAGATATCCAATTTTTTGTGTGGGATACATTTAAAATACGGTTTACTGTTAACAATGCTTCCCCTCACAAATTCAAAGGTAATCCAGAATTTAATATCATACAGTTGATCATCTCAACTAATGTCCTATTTTTACGTTCCGCTAGGCCATTTTGCTGAGGTGTGTAAGGTGTCGTAAATTCATGGATTATTCCATTTGATTCACAGAAGTCGTTGAATTCATTAGAAGAGTACTCACCCCCTCTATCACTTCTGAGGGCTTTAATTTTTACATTCAACTGATTTTTCACTTTGGCCTTATAAAGTTTAAACTTTTCAAAGGCTTCATCTTTAGATTTTATCAAGTATATATAGAAAAATCTAGTGAAGTCATCGATAAATGTGATAAAATACATTTTTCCTCCACGAGTTAAGGTATTATTTAAATCACAAATATTAGAATGAATCAACTCCAAGGGTTGTTATTTTCTCATGCTAGTCCCAAATAATTTTCTGATTATTTTAGAATGGGCACACACATCACATTTTCCTTCTTGTTGAATTTCATGATTTTGTATAGGGTCTAGGATCATCATTCTTTTCATTGAACGATAATTAACATGACCTATTCTAGCATGCCATAAAGATACAGAATCCACTATATAAACGGAAACATCATTATTATTATTAATATTCAGTTTAATCATACCATTACATGAATATCCTTTGCTTACAAACATACCATTTTTTGTGATAACCAACTTATCAGACTCAATCACTATTTTGAATCCTCTCTTATTGAGAAGATCGCCTGACACTAGATTTTTTGACATGTCAGGTACATGCAATACATTTGTTAGTGTCAGTCTTTTGTCTAATGTAAACTGAAGCTCTACTGTTCCTTTTCCAACAACGTTCGCATGAACGTTATTACCCATCTTCACTTCTTGTTCAGTTGTTATACCTTCATAGGTCTTGAAGATGTTTCGGTCCTTCCATATATGAATGGTTGCACCAATATCTAACCACTATCCACCATCGGATATTACTATGTTAGCTTCAGTAACCATTGCTACAAGTTGGTCTTCTTTCATGTTAGCTTGAGCTTTCAGTTGTTTCTTCCTGTGTCGACATTCCTTTATGTAGTGTCCAGGCTTATTGCAGAAGTGACACTTGCCCTTTTTCTTTCCATTTTTCTTAAACTCTGTATCTTTCTTTGGGGGAATAGATTTGGAGTTTTGAGATTTTGGCTTGTCATCTTCTACTATATTTACTTTGGAATGATTTTTCGAAGAATTTTCTTTCTTATATCGGTTTCTGGACTCTTCTTCTATATGAAGATGTCTTTGAAGCCCTTCAAGAGTGTACTTCCTTTCGTAATGTTTCAATTTCTTTTTATAATCAAACCATGATGAGGGTAATTTTGTAATTACTACACCGACCAGAAATTCTTTAGGAAGATCTATCTCACCAATCTTCAATTCATCAACCAAGTTCTGTAGTTCGGTTACTTGGGAGAGAATCGGCTGATCATTTTTAAACTTGAAGTGGACATAATTGTTGATCAGAAATTTCTGAGTACTGATTTCTTCAGTTTTATATTTTTGATCCAATTTTGTCCACAGTTCTTTAGCAAAGGATATTTTACGGTATGAATTATAAATTGAATTAGAGAGGGCGTTTAGGATATGACCTTTGCATAAAAAATCATCCTCCTTCCTTTTCTTTCGTTCTTCCTTCACTTGATCTGAGTTGTCTTCCTTTGACTCAGGTAGAGAAGACAGATCATCATCTAGAATGTAAGATAACTTGAGAGTAGTCAGAAAGAAAAACATCTTCTGCTGTCATCTTGAGAAGAATTGACCGTCGAAACGATCCAGTAGTACAAAGTCTTAATTCATAACTTGAATTGAATGAATTGCCTCCATTGTGAAAAGATAATAATCTGTCTCGAGTGTTAGAAGTTGTAGTTCTTTGTACACAATAGAGGATTAAAAAAAATGATAATGAAACGATCAGATTTATCGGGTTCAAGGCTTGACTTAAATAGTCAATTTCTCAAGACAGATTTGCTGTCCTTTTTTTCTAGAATTTTCAGCAAGTGCAAATGAAGAAAATTTGCAAATTGTCTTCGGGATACAATGAACTCTCAATCCGATTTTCAACACGAAAATTTATACATTTAAGTGTTGACTAGATCTCTAGTTTAAACATTGATATGCCGTAAGACATTCAGAAAAAATTCAGTAAGAGATTAGATCGAGAGTAATTACTCAGAAAATGATATAATCTTAAGGATAAGAGTACCTTTGTCTGGATTATAGTATTCACGATTTATATCAATTGAAGGGTTATGGATTTCTTCCTGAAGAGATGCTATAGAGACTCTTCAAGAAATCCATACCCATTCATAGCAAATAATTACCTTCCATGAAAGGACATGACTTTTTGTTGTATGGCAGTTATTTCTGTATCCATTCAGACAGAAGCAGTTATCCAACAGGAAAAACTGTATCCACATAACCGACACATGGCATAGATGCCACATGTACAATCATGTCATAATTACTCTTAATCAATAAAAGGTAATAAATCATCAGGGTTCAATTCCATGACCCAAAAATTTGATGTGAATGTGCAAAGTGCTACCCAAACAGCCCTACAGCGAGAAAATTTGAACCCTGGTTGCATAAGCAAAAAAAACCCCCCTCTCTTACTGACTGGCTATACATATTATTTATGGAAAGTTTTAAATAATTAATATATTTATTTACTTTCTAAAATAACTTTTATTTTTGAAATTTATTTTTATTCTAAAAAACACAACAGATTCCAATTAGGTCAATGGTCTAGATGACTGGGATAAGAAACCATGGGCCTCATTTATGAACGTCAGATAAATTAATGGTGTGGATTCCACAAAGATTGATAAATGCATCATTTCTTTCAAGAATGTAGTGAGACTTTGATGACGAAAAGCAGCAAACAGTGGTCCATTTATCAACCTGCTTCGACACCTGTCAGTGTTCTCTTCCTCACTTTTTAGTTGCTAGATAAAAGTAAAAATCCTAAAAAATATAGATACATATTTTTTAATAAAAATATATACATATTTTTAATAAAAATAATACTTAATTAAGCATACTTATCTTTAATAAATAGTTTAATTGCTCATTACATTAGGAAAAAAAAAAACTAATAATGTAGCTGCATCCCACTGGGGCCTAAGTACCACACATTGGATTGAAGATTACGATCCACCACGTTAAGTTCTTATGAGATCCGGTCCTTCCAGTAGGTTGGCCCTACTACTAGGATCACCTGGTACAAAAATTAGCTCTATTTATTCATAAGGTTCACCACACCACAGAGAACAATGTATATCCATTGATAAATAGAATAATATAAATGTGGTCTACCTGCTCAGTGTATATGGCTTATTTTTGTATGGAGTGATTATCATAAAGGGGCCAACCTCTTGGACGGGTTGGATGATGCATTTTGGGTGGCCATAACTGATAATCCAACTAGTAGAGCTTGAGTCCTCATTTTCTAATGGGCTCATAAAAAGAATCCCTTCTTGTGCATCGCACTTCAGGTTAGGCATCCGCAATTGACAACTAGCATATGTGTGTGACACAGATCTAGATGCTGACATGTGTGCCAACTCGGCAAGTCTGTAGGAAATCATAACCATGTATCATACTGGCCCCACAAAAAGATGGACGGACTAACAAATCAAGTTGATCAACTCATGTCTTCGAGTTGCCACGCAAGTTGCACATGAGTTGTAACTCAAGGTTGATTCTGTAAATTATATATTGGGATTGGGAATGAATTCTTTAGGGCATGTTTGGGAGTGTGGATCTGTAACCCCCCAGGATTCGGAAGCCCCGATTTGCAATCCTTCCAGTGTGTTTGGCACCCTGGAATCTGAATCAACTTTAATCCAAAAGTACCCATTGTTAGTATTATAGGGATTTGAATTTAATTGTTAATTCAACTTTAATATCTCTAATTAGTGAGATATGTAATTTTTGATACAATGGTTGTGATAAGCCTGTTAAAATATATGTTTTGCCCGAAACTGATGAAATTCCAAGTCTAGGATGGGCCATAAGCACAAGATCATGTCTGAGTGACTAACCAACGATTTTTAATCATTGATTTACATGAACAATGTTTGGACGGTGTTGATCATCATTAGTGGGCCATACGCCTAATAGAATGATAGTGTATAGTGATACATATGTTACACTTGCAACTATTGAAATGATTTTAGGTATAATCCAAGCTCTCATCGTGGATTGCAAACCCTCTCAAAGAGGGGATTGGAAACCCCTGGATTTGCAACCTCCATTTACTTTATGATGCCAAACAATTAGGAGATTGGAAACCCCCTCCAATCCAGTGTGCCAAGCAACCCCTTAAAGACACCCAATATGCCAATCCCATTCATAAAACACTAGAGGGAAGCTTCTTTACAAAGTGCTTAGAAATTGAAGTGGTAGTGCAATTTCATCCAAGTCTTAATTATTAATGGACGGAAAATAAATAAATATATATATATATATATATATATATATATATATATATATATATATATATATATATATTGGTAAATGAGACAAGGGATAGTCTAGTAAATTGAGATGTTCATTGTTGATAGATATTTGAAATATGTAATTCAACAGTTTGTCAATGATAAGTTTGATGCCATTGAGCAAGCTTCGATGTCATCGAAGTCGGCTCGATGCCATCGAGATTTTTTGAAATAAATCGATTTGGTTGTGTGGACACTTTGGTGCCCATTTTTTTTTGTCATCGAAGACCTTCGATGTCGTTGAAGGTTGTTCGATGTCATCGAAGGCCTGGTCAATTTCATCGGTAATATTCGGATTTTCATATTTGGTCGCTGAAACGTTTTGGTATTTTTCGATGCCATCGAAGATTAAGTTTCGATAACATCAAAATGTGTTCAATGTCATTGAATGATTATGCACAGATTTTCACAGATTTACAAATTTACGGAATTTATTTTCAATTTTTATTGAAATTCTCCTAGAGGTTATATATTTGGGTGTAATTGGGATTGAGAGGTAATCTACGGCTTTCTAATTCGTTCCTAAGCTTTCAAGAGTTTGTAAAGGAAGATTCGAGGCTTATTCAAATCGAGTATTTTCTCTCTCTTATAATTTATGCTTTCATAGTATTTTCTATCGCTTTATGCTATGGTTTTTTCTCGTAAAGGTTTTTTTTCTGTTAAATTCGGAGTGGTTGCGTTGTGCTTGCATGGTGCGATTGATTACTTTACTTGATTCATCTCAGTGTGCTTTCGCAATCCCCCAACATTCTTAACCTAATGAGAATGTATTTAGCTTGTGCTCTTTCATGCATGTGGGTACGCCAGTTGAATAGCTTGTTTTGGGTTTAAGGTGGACTTAACAATGAGACTCTTTAAGAGTACACATCACGTAATTAGACAGTCTAAATTGCTAAAACAATTGTAGGTGAAGCATAGCTTACAAATTACAATGCAAATGCAATATAATATTAAATAATTTAATTGAGGGCATGGTTTTTTATATATTAGAATATTATAACAGAATTTATGTAGCTGACTTTAAGTAGGGATGAGGTTTATATGAAGGTTTATAAGATTGATATAATAAGGAATTTTATACATTCTGCTGCCTTTCCCAAAAAGGTTAGTTTTAAACAAGCTACTCAGCTAGTTCAAGTAATTATTATTATAGTACCTTCTGTTAAAGTTTTTCTATAAAGAGAGACAAGATTTACACGACCATATGCACTTGGCATAATATAATTAATTACGATTGCTGGTGACATCTAGTATTTATGTACATCAATCTAAACCATCCAAATCGTAAGCCCCAATCTGGATGAAGCATAGATCTAAAATCATACTAATCAGACGATTATGTATATTTCATGTACTCATTAATTTTGGATAACTGATTATCACACTTTTATTGTCTAATTTAGGTCCAATTTTAAATGGTTATGATTTTATTATCAATGTGAAATCTTACATATGCTTTCTTCACATGGAACCTGTAATCTTTACCATCTATAATGAAGCACAGATAGGCCACATGTATCGTGGATAAGTAGAGTTGTACACGAGTTGAACCGAATCGAGCTTGGCATAGCTCGACTTGGCTTGGCCACTAGCTGACCTTAGCTTGAACTCAATTTGACTCGATCCTCAAGCTTGACTGACTAGCTCGGCTTGGTTTGGTCAGCAGCTCAAGCTAGTTTGAGTCGAGTTTGAGCTTGTGTGACATTTTCTCAAGCACACGGAGTGCACTTTCAATTTCTCACAATATGCAAAACAACAACATAAGTTTACATGTATTTCACCAAACACTCAGAGGCAGCATCAAAATCAAGATACGATGGTAGTTTTATCATGTAATTTTTTTAATAAGGATTTGTTTCATATCCACACCTTCCTCACTACTAGCCGATCTTACGGAGAATGTATGCACTCGAAACAACACTTTGTTGAGTCATTTCATTAAACACTTGGTAAGCAACATCAATATCAAAATAACTAAGTCATCGAATTGGTTCAATCCAAGTTCAATTTGAGTTGAGGTTCAATTCGCGTTAGGGTTTGATCTGAGCCGATTTAAGCCGGGGCAAGCTCAAGCTTGGCTTGAATTTTTTTCGAGCTTCAAAAATCAACTCGACTCAACTCCAACTTAGTTTCAAACCGAGTCCAATCGAGCTATATTCGAGTCGAGTCAAGCGAGTTATCTGAGTTAACTGCCCAGCTCTATGAATAAGTTACAAACTTGGGGGTGGGAGATTCCCATCCTCTTCTACAGGGCCAACCTCCAACCTAATTGTAGTATCATTTTTTAAATGGTGGTGACTCATCCACCGTGTACTTGGCCTGCATGTAGGTCCGAAGGGTGATGAGTAGACCTAAAATTCAAAAATCCGATAGTTATAATCATAAGATTTGATAGATGAATTTGGACATCTGACCTATTAATTTAGCCATCTATTCAATGTACTACAGTTGGATGCATGGATAGGATTGATTTAATTGTGCAATTTTCATATTATGCTTAATCCATGATGATGCACACAAATTGGACGGTCTAGATCCATAAACAATGGCCACATGTGGTTGGATGAGTCACTACCATCTAAACTCAGTGAGAGGCCATGTCTGGTTTCTCTTCTCTTTCTTCGCTGCCTTACAGATAAAAGGCTACCAAAGAGCATCTTGGCTAGCTTTCCAAGTTTCTAAAACGTTTTACACGTGTGGGAAAAACTCGCACGCTAGTTTTACCTGAGTTATATATAAAAAATGATGGTGTCTCCTCCTACTCACACGTCGCATTAATGTACGGTTATACATACCATTTGAATCGGACACGGATTAGGAACTACGTACCCACCCTGTCCCGAGCTCCGCACAAGCTGGGGTTCTGATGGTCCCACCTTGATTATGGGTTTATCCACACCATCCATCCATTTTTCTATATCCTTTTAGAATGTAAGCCCAAAAATGAGGCAGATCTAAGGCTCAAGTGGGCCACACCACAGGAAGTAGCAGTGACAATGATGCCCATCATTGAAACCTTCCTACGTCCCCATGATGTCTATTTGCCATCCAACCTGTTCATAAACTCAAACAGACTTGCATGAAGGGAAAACACAAATATCAGCTTGATCCAATTCTTATATAGCTTCCACGAAGCTTTTAATGGCAGGCATTTAATCCCCACCATGTGGTCCACTTGAGCAATGAGTCTACCTCATTTTTTGGCTATATCCTAAAATGACATACAAAATTGGATGGACCATGTGGATAACCCCATACATCACTGTGGGCCCTTCGGGATAGTAGGCAATCCACGTCTATGAGAATCGTGGTCCACAACCTAGCAGGTCTCTAAGTCACACAGATCGTTCAATTGCAGGGGTTGTCTCGTTAGGAAGGTAGTATGTGGATGTCTCTAGTAACACATTTCGACAATGCGTGGTAGCCGACCACTAAGACTAGCAACACCAATACCAAGGGTATCAGAAACTAATTCCTAGTTATAGAATGCCTAGGGTCCTTCCTCTTGCTCGGGTGGCAGGCTCTTGGGAGTTTTAACTCCTGGGCAAGGTTCGAGTACTCATAGGTGATGAAATTCCACTGGCGTGCGTGTGTTAAAAAAACAAAAAAAAGACAACCCAAATAGAAAGTTTTTTAGCCCTTTTCTGATAAGATGACGAGTAGTTTTTTTATTATTATTAAAATTTTAACGTACATGGCATGACACATGAATTATCGTTGCTCGGGAAAATGTTAGACGATGCCATTCTCCAACCACCTACACTCGATCTGATGATTAGTAAGTCAACATGCAACAACATTACTGTTCCGAAAATCAAGACGAAATTCTCACAGCAGATGTGATTCATAGAAGAGATTGTGAAGCACAACAAACATTGTTGCGACAAGATGGGTGTCATTACACTTCCAGTAAAAAAGTTATTGCATGTCATGTGGTGATGTGAGAGATGCTATACATTCATTTGAAAAAAGTCATGGCCAATATTTTAGCTTACGATGATACTAGTTACAACAATGAAAAAATGCTAATGGTTGTACACATGGGAAGCCATGAGCAAGGAGTTCTAATTCGCATGATTACCTAAGGTAGTAACCAATAGGCACACATGTCATGACATGATATGATATGATTGGCCAAGTGCATCAAAAAGCAAGCCGATTACCAAAATCATGATAACATCTCTTGAGATAGAAACATAATAAGCTATGCTTGCTTCATAACTACCCGGTTGGAAGAAAATCCTACAAACTCATCTTGAGATGGGAGTATAATATGTCATGTTTGTTAATTGACAAATCAACCAAGGGAAGATTTCATGAGTCAATTCCAATACGTGTTTCCAACAATATTGCTCGGGCATATATAATTTCAATAGATAACAAAGAGCTTGAAGTCCAAGGCACTCTAGCTCAACATGACATTAATCTTTTAAGCTCAATATTGCCTAATTTTCTTCCACTACGGACTCTTATAATAGTAATAATAATTATTCAATTTGACTCTCCATTATTAAACGAACGCGATACTGTACAACTAGCACACATCAAGTAGTTTGGAGTAAGTTAGTTATGCAACTTATGTTTGCTATTATATTGTCCGACCTAATAAGATCTCATCTCGAACGAATGCCAATAGAACCATCTTGTCGCATGCTTATAGATTTTGTTCAACTATGATCTTGCCATGAAGTTTGACCAAATTACAAATTAGTTGGCATTTAATTATGGTTACTTTGCCATGGAGCCTAGTCAAGAGATGAATCCCACGATAGTTGTGCCCACTGAGTCATGATCCAAACAATGAATGGATAGTCATTTCTACAATTGTCTCACCATGAAGTGAGGATATGAAGCAACGAACATATTACCATTCCACCGACTTTCTTATTATTAAATAATGTGGTTGAGTACGGGTGTACACGAACCGAGCTAGCTTGGGTAGCTCGCTCGACTAATTTTTTGACTCGGTTTGAAGCTGAGTTCAAGCCGAGTCGAGCTGATTTTTTGAGCTCGAGTTGAGTTCAAGCAAGCCTGACTCGACTCGGATCAATTGAACTCGGATCAAACCAGTTCAGTGACTCGGTTACTTTGCCATTGATGTTGCTCACCAAGTGTTTGATAAAAATGACTTGACGAAGTGTGGCCCACAAAGTTTTCAATAGCAGGGATTTAATGCAACTGTTTCATATGACGAGTCCCATTTGACTTTGATGTGTATCATTTTGGCTCATACACTGAAAAGAGCTAGCTAAACTGATGGGTGGAGTAGCTGTCCCACCACATCATGGTGGCCCCATTGAGCTCCCGGCTACATGGACTCCCTTAACTGGGGTCACCCAAAAGTCGCGTCCACCTGTACCCCAATGAGAGGAGAGCATCTAGTTTCTGGGCCCACCATAGATGGAGCACAGCCCCTAAAATCACGATAGTCCGGTTGATCTCAAGCATGTGATTTCAACCATTGAGATCGGAGAATTGAGAGTTTCTTTTTTAACTAGGCCGTTAAATAGCTACACCATATCATTCTCATCTCCCAAAACGGCCCCCATGAAGCGGACGGTTGATATTAACACACACGTAGGCCAAAAATGAAGCCAATGTATATCTCAGGTAAGGCACATCACAGGAACAGAGGTGATTGAAGGCACACCATTGAAAATTTCCCAGGGCCCGTTGTAACATTTATTTTCCATCTAATCTCTGGATTAGGTCATAGCGGTGGCAAGGAAGGCATGTACATTAAATAAATTCCTTTTTTCTCTTAGTTTTTCTTGATTTTTATGTTGCTTCGAAGGTGTTTGATAAAATACCCGAAAAACCATTGCTTCTCTTTCACATATGAAGGGATTTCGAAGGTGGAGTCCAGGTGATTGTGGAACTGCCTCAATGGCGAACTCGGCCCAAGTTGCTGACCGAATTGAGCCGAGCTGGCCGATCAGGCTCGAGGACCAAGCCAAGCCGAGTTCAAGCTAAGGTCTACCAGTGGCCGAGCCAAGTCGAGCTAAGGCCAGCTCGACTCGATTCAACTCGATGTACATCCATATGGTTAAGTATTGAATGGTTGATTGTCCAAACAACAGCAACAAAGTTAGCATGAGTAGTGGACACCTACCATTGAAAACCCATTAAGGTTTATGGAAGTTCTGGATCAAGCTCATTTTTAGGTACAACTTAAAATAATATTGCAAAATAGATGAATTGTGTGGATTATATATATATATATATATATATATATATATATATATATATATATATATAGGGAAAAGGTACTATGCGCTCCAGCTCATGATAAGCTCCCATGAGGTCGAGCTGTGTGGGCCCCACCGTGATGCGTGTTGACCATCAACACCGTGCATTTGATGGGTCCCCTTTAAATTATGGGATATGCCAAAAATCAGTTGTATACAGAACTCAGGTGGGCCATACCATCTAAAATCATGTGAAGACATGCCAAAAACATATAAAAGCACTTGGTGGGGCCCACCTGAAATTTGCAAGCGTCTGTAACTTGGTCTGAACCCTCGTCCAAGTGGGACACACATAATGGATGGGTTGGATTTGCAAACCACATCTCGATGGGCCCAAAAAATGATTATGAATGTTTTAATGGTGCATGGCCCCTTTGAACTTCTGTATATGGTGTGGCCCACACAAGTAATGGATTGACTTGATTTTTAAGACCTAGGCCCACGATGGAATGGTGCATCTGACTGATGGGGTAGATGTTTGAAACGCATTACGGTGGGGCCCACACAGCTCGACCTCATGGGGTGTTAAAATCAGCTCGAGTGCATTGTACCTTTTCCCATATATATATATATATATATATATATATATATATATATATATATTATATTATATTGATAGAACTACATTAAGGGCCTGTTTGAATTTGTGTATAGGATTGTATTGTATTGTTCTACAATACAATAGATGTACAACGACGGATGTACACTGTGTTGAGTGTCATTTTCCTTTACGAACAGATTGTTTTGGAAGGATTGACTTTGGACGTGTAATCAATGGATGTATACATATTCACCGTTTGTTGAAAGATTGATCTGAAATGGACACCCTCAAAAGCATCCACTGCGTCGACCAAGCTACCGCGTTCAATAAACATGTGGACAATTCTCGTCTCAAAATACACATTCCTATGCAAATTCGAACCGACCCTGTGATCTTAAACCTTTCTTGCAAGAATAAGGTCTCGCTCAGATGCAAGTGAATGCAACAAACAGTCATAAATTTGGATCTTTCAGCGGATAAACCTTCTTTGGGAATGAAATCGAGATTACCCACAGCTTCTTTCAATCGATTCTTTGAGCAGAGCTTCACAACATTGGCGGGAATACTTTATTTCTTGATGGATTTGAAATTTTTGGGAGAGAAATGGAGATGGGTGGTTTGAAAAATGATATTTTGAGTGGTTTTGAATATTGCAAAATCCATGTGCTCTACTGCTGAAAGAAGATGGAATTTGTATCGTTGGATAGAATTTCCTAAAACATTTCATGCTTTCTATGATTGAAGAGATTCCGGAAAATGTTTTTTTTTTTTTTTAATTTGAGATTTTTGGATGGTAGAAAAGATTTGAAAGGCGTGAAAGAGCCATTTATGAATTATGTTTTGGATTGATAAGAAATGGATGCAAATGGATACAGTGGATGTATGCAATAAATGTTTTTGAGGGATATGGACCCGAGGACACTGTAATGTACATCCAAAGCACGAACATATGGACCCGAGGACACTGTAATGTACATCCAAACCACATGTTCGTGCTGTATTCGAGTGTCATGTACATACAGGGATCTCAAATCTAATTCAACTAGTACATATTGTATTTATTACTCATAAAACAATGTAGTATATTAGGATCTGGTGATCCAAAAATGCCCTAAAGTATATCCAACAAACTAAAGTACCTTACATGTGAGAAGGTAAGTTGCAAGGGAATTATTGTACAATGCCAGAATTTTATTTTACTTTTTAACTACGATAGTAACGATAATCATTATTCTTTTTTCCTATATATTACAGTTCATTAATGTTGTTTCTGTCAATCCAAATACACCCTTTATCTTGCATTCCAAACAAGCCCTTAAAAGGAGTTATTTGGAAATTTATATGATACTCAGGCTGCCTATTAGACTTGATATGCTGGCAGTCATAAATTTTATGCATGGCGCGAATAATAACTCAAATTAAACTACTTGCATTGTGGATTTCTCACTTTCTAAGTTGGATTCTTAAATTCAGACTGTTATAACGATCCAAACCTCGTGGGCACTTATTTGTAGAAACAGGACCATTGATTTTTTTTTTTTATTTGTCCAATAAATGTCCACCAATCTGGTGGTTGTATGATTAAATGACCGTACTTTGTCTCATGGTAAATCAAAGTCGGTAAACATAGTTTCAAGAGTTTAATTTACATTACTTGAATGACACGCATGCAATTTCTAAATGCCTGCGTATCATCCATTGCACTCTGCCAGAGCATCAAAGTTTTTCTCTATAATTCGATGCTCCGGCGTCGCCGCATAGCATGATGCTCCATGTGGATTCACACCCGACATTTTTCACGTGGCATGCATGTGCTTGAACTCAAACCGTACAAAATAGTTGGACCCACTGTACCTTTCCAAAAAGTAGTGGGACCCACTGTCGGTGGGTAATACCCCCAAAGCAGCTGATTCTAGGTAAATGCATGTGCATGGATCCGCGTACGAGGAGGTTTTCCAACTCCACATATACATGTCAACCTGCCACATCAACACTCTGTCATACGCGCAAGTAGGTCAAACGTGTGTAAGATCTAAGCTTTCCATCAAGCGAGACGCACTGATCAAGGGAGCGGATTATGTTACTAGGGTAACAGCTCATGAGTGTGTTACCCTTACCGTGGGGCCACAGTGATGATTTCTTGTATATCCCCGCCTTCCATCTGTTTCTCCAGCCCATTTTTAGCACGGTTTTTCAAAAATTATGGAGATCCAAACCTCAGGTGGACCACACCACAGGAAACAGTGGTGATCGAGTGCCTAACCATTAAAAAATTACAAAGGGCCCATCATAAAGTTTTCGGTATGTTTATTTGCAATCCAACCTGTTGATAATGTAAAGAAGATTTGGATGAAGGGAAGGAATTAGGATAATCTTGATCCAACACTTTTTCTTTTCTGGCCTACAAAAAGTTTTTAATGATTATTTATCACTATTTCCAGTGATATGGTCCACCTGATATTTGGATCTTCTTAATGTTTGGTATTGCATCCTAAAATGAGATGAAAAAACAGATGAACGGCATGGAGATACAACAAATACATCAAGGTGGACCCAATACGGTTAATGTGCTGTTACCGGGTAACAGCTAATTCGCTCCCTCTGATCAGATGATTCAGATCATCCGCCTGAAAGCAGCCTGATTAGATCACTATCACCGACAACTACCAGAGAAGCAAAACAGCACCCAACTGATGGAAAAAGCTCGGATATGGCACGCGTTGTACGGATTTCTTACGTGTCATTCAGTGAACATCCGATCCGTGAAAAAGGTCCACACCATGAAAATCAACTGGAGCAAAAATCAAAATGTGTCCACTCGTAAGATGGGTTCCACGAATACGTTTGTTGTTTGTGTCACATGATTCTGGCGAACAGATGAGGTCGGCACGGACTGGAGTCCTGCCGTGGGAAGAAGATAAGCAGCCGAGTGATGCCGGTAGCGGCTGTCGCCATTACCTAATTCAGGACATTATGTTCAAATTGATGGTATAGGTTTAACGTTTTTCTTATTTATTTATTTTATTTTATTATTTTATTTTTTTCTACATGGGCCAGTTGTATATATAAGATACGTGGACAGTTATGAAGCTATAGTATATTAATGGGATACAGTGGAGAGTTCCTGTTAAACAGGAAACTGCCTCTAAAGATGTTGTTGAGCCTGCCTCCGTTGACATAATCATCGGTGGAGATCATTTCGAGTCCTCATCTCCCGTGTCTTGAGCGTAATCCACTCTGGATTATTCATATGGCCTCGATGATGATTGGCTTGGTCAACTCGAGGTGATGGAGGAGCTCAGGGCTCGAGCTCCTCCAGTGATATATAGGTCCTTTGCCTGTGTTCTAGATATTTTAGAGGAGATGATTTCTCTCACCAATCCTTGTCCTTGGATTGCTCAGCTCAACAGCTCATGCCAGATGAACTACTCATCTAGCGTCAGTGGTGTTTTTTTTTTTTTTGCTTATATTTTGATTGCCCTAACTCAGGCTTTTCAGCTCAGAGGGTGGTCACTTGTAGATAATAGTAGCTCTTTCAGTGTGAGGGATGAGCTCGGTTTTCCCCACAATAGTTGCCCCATACTTCTAAGCTTGACATGTATAAGCATGAAAGTGAGACCTGTAGATTGGTTTGGATATGCAGAAATCTCAAATTCAAAATTTGAATTACCTTGTCTTTTTTAAAATTTAAACTCAACCTAGGCATTTCACCAACTAGCATAAGTAGGAGTGGAAAGGTCGACGGCAGGCACGAAAGTCAAAAAGCCATTATTACTAAGGCAGAATACGAAGAGACATGCATTTATGATGGATCGTCGCCTCATATTCTGAATGACTCAGAGGTTGATAGTTGTCAATCGAGCAGTCGTGCCTTTTCATAAGTGAACCTCATGCTGTCACATGGAGGTGCACTTCAGTCGAAGTGTCACCTCAGACTCTCATGCTGACACGTGGTGTTATACGAGAATAACCACGATACTGGGGAATTCTATAAATACCACGAGTCCTATCTTTTTCTCATTTGTTGTTTTGGAAAGTTTGAGCTCTGCCAACCTATTAGTGCTCCAGCCCTGCCTCCCTAGTCTTTGATGTCGTCTATTCCTTAGTTCACGTGCCAGAGCATCCTTCCTGTACACCCCTTTTGTTTGTCCTTCTTCTTCTTCGTTTCTTTTCTTCTTCTTCATCTCTTTCTCTATTTTATTATTCTCCTAGATGTCTTTCGGGAAGGATTTTAGGTTCGCTACCATCTCTCACCGCTTTTAGGAGGAGTCAGCAGTTGGTGTCTCTGACTCCAGTCTCCGCCTTCAATTGAGTCCGCTGAGTTTGGTCCTCGGGGGCCTCATCCTCCAGTGACTTGGCCCTTATGACTGATACCTTTGTGTCAAGGTTGATGGTAGTTGATCTGCACTCTCTTAGGTCAAAGTTTTCGATTCCCATAAGTCCTCAGCCGACCTCCCAAGGGGGAGGTCGCTCTGTACTCTGCATTTTTTACCTGTTGTCTTTGTCTGCCTCTCCACCCTATGGTTAGAGAGGTATTCTTTGGCCTGAGAGTCGCCCCAAGGTAGCTGAACCCAAATGTTTGGCGGGCTATCTTCAGCTGCTGCATTCTCTGGTAGTTAGTCACAAATTTCGAGTTCACAGTGAACGAGCTCCTTTACTTATACCAAACTAAGAGTAGCCTTAGCTCTCATGGTTGGTAATCTTCGTAGTTGATTTTTTTTTTTCATCTTGACTTCTCCTTTTTATTTTTAAAGAGATGCCTGGTTGTTTGCAACCAAGGAAGAGGAAGATTTCAGTTGGGGTCGAGATGGATAGACTAAGGGCTATCATAAAGAAGACAACACCGGTCTTTACAGCTCTCCCTCCTCTCCCCAGTGTTCCCTCAGGCGTGATTGCAACCTCCACAACTAATTAACTAATGATCGAGGTCGCCACCAGTCCTATCCCCTCAGTTGAGTTTGTAACGGCTGAGGCTATTTCTACCCCAACAAAGGATCCAGTAGCGACTGGAGGAGGTGCTGCTGTTTAGGCCGCTCACGCTCAACCGCGTGAGGTGGTTGATCTTGATATGCCCTCCTTGAGGGTTAAGCAGGCCCTATCCAAGGAGGCTAAGGGCATTAAGGGTGCTTTTAAGTACCAAAGCTCAACTCATAAGGATGCTGCAATTTGGGGGGCCCTTGTCCTCCTTCATTCTGAGGCACTTAGTCGTGCTCCTGAGTTGGGGACGGGGTTATGTGCCCGAGGAGGAGGTGAACTCCTTATTATCATTGCATTCAGAGAAACTTCTTGCAACGATGGCAAGCTCGGTAGTCAAGGTACATCAGTAGTTAAAGGATCACATAAGTACTTTGTTTTCCAGCAATCTTCTACTCACTTAATCTTTTTTCTATTGCAGGAGGCCCTTGGGGTCATTTTAGTCAGGCAGTTCTCACTTGATCTAAAAGCCCAGATCAAAGAGGTAGACCGCCAACTTGGCAATGCTAGGGATGACCTTGAGGCAAAGGCCTAGGAGATGATGGCGACCATGGAAGCTCAGGAGGCGTTCCGAGCCAAGGTTGAGTCCCTTTATGATGCATCAAGGGTGTCTAAGGAGTAGTATGAAGCCGACGTCTCCCAGCTTGTAACATCTTGGAAAAATCCATACAAAGACCCGAGTACCACCTCAGGCAGAAATCACTAAGGACTAAATCATTTAGAAATTAAATGAGAATTAACTAGTGCTAAACTAGATTACCTATGAAATTAGCATCAATCACTTTAAATATGATCTGCAAGACCCAAAACTTGTAGAATTATTAACGCTACAGTACCCTAAAATCTAGGATCAATCTCTAAACCCAGTTGCTCTCGGGAGTACATTGAAACTCCATATCGGACCTGGACCATACGTCGAAAGTCGGATAATGACGATACTATACGATTACGACCATCTTGTTAGACTTGATGACCACCTCGAAAATCAATTCCAGATAGTATTCTATAACGATTTACTTGAGTCCGGAGCGAAGTGTGTGAGAAACGTGAATTTTATTAGAAATTAAATTCGAATTTAAGTAATCTGAGTCATGTTGTGTGCGGGCCAATTATAAGCATTTAGACCGTCAGAATCTGACCCAAATACATCCTCGGATTAGGGGAAATGTGCCACACATGCCAATGTGTTTGTGGCCCTGATCGAGTGTCGGTGACCGTTGAACTGAAACTGGTCCGCCACGGTTGATCTGTAAATCTGATCGGACCAAAAACTTAGCTTGACTAAGATCCAATATCAGGGAGCTTAAGTCCTATCGCATTCAGCAAAGGGACCTCTAGAAATGCTCCGTTGAATCAGAACAGACCTGATTTGGCTATAACCTAAGTATACCATGACCTTGGGGCTGTTTCCATCAGTTCTGGGCCTATATAAGGGCTTTAAACCCCCTCTCACATATTCCATATGAATTCTAAAACCCTAGCAAAGAAAGGAGAAGAAAAGGAAAGGAAAGAGAGAGAAAGAGAAAGAGTGAGTTGGAGATTCATCCTGGGGTTCTTCCCAACTACACTACGTGCCAAATCCGTCCATTCGTATCGCTATACGGGCGATCCTGATTCTATACTTGGGTAAGAAAACCTAACTCCAATCCGTTTTAGGGCTTCGAATAGTCTAAGTGATGATGTAGCTAACCTAGTTCATGCTCTAGGTTGCTAATCCGCCGTTGACGAAGACTATACGTCTAAAACAAATCTGTTACGCGTTTACAGGCGTAAGGTGCGGACTATATACGTATAGGTTATGGTTTTCAAGGCTTTCAATGTCGGTTAATGGTTTATTACTGACATGGATGCTATTTCACATGCCAAATGTGATATTTGTTCCCTATTACAAATAGATATGAACTATGTGGTATATAGGGAAATTCATGTGTTTGTTGAAATATTTGTATGCATTTGGAATTTGAATTTGTGATTTCTATGATTAACTGTCATAGGTACATGGTTGTTAGGTATGCGGAAACTCCTTGGCAAGAGGATTTGCCCAAATATGTAATATAACCAACATATGTGATGTATGTTGAAAAGTGTAGTTTAAGTGTTTATAAAAATGTCTGAATGAGTTAGTAGTTAGTAAAGTGTGATTTATAAGGGAATTGAGATATGAAACCCAATTACCTTAGTTGTGTGTATGATTTCCTCCATGTATTGTATAGCCTGCTTATTCATATTTAACTATGTGTATGATTTCCTCCATGTACTGTATATTCATATTTAAGTTATATTCCATAACATGCTCACATGATTGTAGGATTTGACTTAAGTATTCCTTACTGCTTACTTATCTCATATGTTTATTTGTTGTGATTGCACGCAGTTGGGACTATAACGTAGTCCAGGCAATCGGTAATATGCCTTATTTTGGTGGCTGAAGTTGTTTCGCCACGCAGGATGTGTTCAATGAATCCGAGCCGTACTTGGGATTTCAGTAGTGCTTAGGCCACATGGAGTGCTTATGCACTTCATGTCGATCAACTCAACATGCGCTCGTCCTAGTCGAGTTCGTCAATTAACCCGATTGACCCGATGTATGTTCACCATGTTTGGACGCTACTGTTTGAATCTAAGGTACCGAACTCACCAGTGAAACCCTGTTAACTTTGGTACCTCGATTCGCTAAGACTCATGAACTGGACATGGTGGTATGGGACACCATGGTCGATCTGTCGGCTTACGCTGGGCCGACGAGCTTCCCCATAGTGACAAGTGAGTTACCCAGACTCGTGAGCCGAATACCTGGTATGAGATACTGTATTCATGCTGTTGGCCTACACTGATTGGTGACGAGCCCTTTGTATTGACCTCGAGCATACCTTAAAACTGCATTGAGGCGACGAGCCTTTTTATAGTAACTAGGGTATAACTAGGCCTGTATGGATTGGTGACGAGCCCTTTACAACGACCTAGAACGTAACATCGTATGATATTTACTAGGACTGACGACCCTAGAATGGATTATTATTTGGGAATTGATATAAGGGAGGTACCTTAGCTTCTTAATCCTGCTGTATGAAAAGGACTAATATGAACTTGGTAATCACGTTCATGCACCGCATTGCATGTGATTTGGCGAGAAAGAGTACTT
The DNA here is from genome assembly GCA_037074715.1 of Magnolia kwangsiensis. Taxonomy (NCBI): domain Eukaryota; kingdom Viridiplantae; phylum Streptophyta; class Magnoliopsida; order Magnoliales; family Magnoliaceae; genus Magnolia; species Magnolia kwangsiensis. Next base: position 69,032,731 of record CM073587.1, on the reverse strand, counting down.
TCGGGTGGTTGCCATGTGCGCCGTAAGATGAAAACGCTGAGGGAGTGCAGGCGAGGGTACGCATCATTACTACATCTCATTCTTGCATTAATCAAAGTATTTAAGACTTATTTGTTGTATTGCTTTATCGTTACTACTTGACTGAATTGATAATATGTTAACCTTTGTTGTATAGCTTCACTGAGTTGATCACTCACTCCCACGTTCTGGGATGGTATTTAAACACTAACCAGACTCTGTCTTAGTTGCAGATGATGATGCGACCCACGAGGCAGAGCCGAAGTTCAAAGATGATGAGGAGGCGTTCTCCTACATGCAGTATTCAGGTGGGTTCATGTAGCCATGTCCTGATTGACGGGGATTCAAGGTTATGTCCGTAGTGAGCTATCATATTCCTTTTGACATTTTGTATTTTGACACAAAACTTGTAATTATCGACCTGACAACGCATACATACTTTAGGGGCTTATACTGGTTTATATATTCATTTCAGTCTTCTGCTTGCATATTACAATTGTCTCTGAATTATGTTTTGCTGATTTAGCTTAATCTAATTCATGTTTTATGTACTAATACAGACAACATTTATCCATCTTTAAAAATGTTGGATAAGTGATGTTTTGAAACTCGGGGGCTGAGTTATGCTCGACCCTCGATTTTCAGGGCATTACACAGCTAGTGGAAGTGTCTTCTCATCTGGTGATGGAACAACAGGAGAATGCCGATTTGAAGGCTAGGATGACCGAGCTAGAGGCCGGGGTGGCTGAGGCAAGGGTTAAGGTCGCCGAGGCAAAAGTCAAGGTAGTTGAGGTGGAGGCCAGGGCTGCTGAAGCGGAGGCCACCGTCCTTGTGAAAGAGGTGGTGATGGTAGAAGCCTACAAGATCTCTAAGGACCACAAGGCTAAGTTGGAGGAGATCTTTAACATCAGCTTTATGAACTTCCAGGAGAAATTCTAGGGGTAATTTTTCTAGTTCAAACTGTCGTGGCTAGACAACGAGGCCTGTTTGGTGGTTGGGGACATTGTTAATTTTGCTAGGGAGGAAAGGTTGTCGAGGTTGCCCTTGAGCAAACTGCTGATAGGGAAGCCGTCGTTGAGGTCATCCCTGAGCAGGAGAGACCCTCGCCCTTGTAGGCTAACTATGTTAGCCCTAAATTTTATAGCTTTTGTAGCTTTCTTTTTATCTTGTAATCAACTTTTTAATATAATGAAAAAAATTCTTTAAATTTGTCTCTTCTCTCTACTTTATTTGTGTGTATACTTGTATACTTTTTTCCCCCCAACTTCCGAGCTTGACCTACTTGACCTCAGAAGTGAGATCTTTAGGTGTGATCTTGACTCCCTTCTTGTTGCCTTATTGTAAGGAACAAGGTTCATTACTCGGCAAGGGGTGGTGGATGTCAAACTCAACAGAGCCTCCTTGGAATGTTTCTTTGACCATTCTTGAGTATGTAGGTCGGTATAGAAGGTGTCTTCCTTGACATTCTTCTTCTGATCATTACCTGATCAGGGCAACATGCTTAGTTGGAGGGTGCCTTCTTTGGCCTTTCCCACTCCTTGGCCTTTCCATTAGCCACCGAGTCCTTCACAATTGGAAAGGTGCCTTCTCAAGTCTAACCCTTCCCTCAGCTCTCTAGCCACTATACTTGTCACTTAGAGACAGTATGACGGTCATCGACATAGAAAAAGATACGCTTGATTTTTGTAAAATTGTTACAAGTATCTAATATCTGAGGTGTTTTGTTAGAAATAAAACACTTGAAGCATTTGTAGGGTTCAGACTGACTAGACTTCATTGATAGTAGATCTTCAGGTTCTTTGCATTCTAAAGATAGGGTAGAGCTCGTCCTCCCATGTCCTCTTATCGGTATATACCTGGTCAGACTATACCGATAACTTTATAGGGTCCCTCCCAGCTCGGTCCTAAGGCTCCTGAGATGGGTTTATTTGTGCTTAGGGAGATTTCTCAAAGCACTAAGTCTCCCTCTTTAAAGCTCCCCCGCTTTATCCTTACGTTTTAGTAATGAGCAACTCTCCACTGATAGGCGGCGACCTTCACCCGTGTGCTGTCTTTGAGCTTTTTTAGCAAGTCGAGACTCAGTAGCATCTACGCTTCATTTTCGTCTAGCTAAAATAGCTTAATTTAGCCCGAGGGCATTCTAATTTTTATTGGGACCACCGCCTCGATGCGAAGGCCAAAGAGAAGGGTATTTTCCCGATAGTTGTTCAAGTTATGGTTCGATATGCCCACAAGACGTGTGATAACTCTTCTATCCATGTCCTCTTGAACAACTCTAGCTTGGTCTTGGGGTGACCTCTGATAATTTTATTGATCGCTTCTACTTAACCATTGGCTTGAGGGTGCCGAGGTAAGGCAAAGGCATTGTGAATGCTGAGCTTGTTGTACAGTCCTTTGAACGTGGCATTGTCAAACTGCCTACCATTATTGGTGATAATGGCGGGGGGTATGCTGAATCTGCAGATGATAGTCTTCCAAATGAGGTCGGTTGTCTTTTGCTCATTGATTTGAGCTAAGGGCTCAACTTCAACTCACTTCGTGAAGCAGTCAACAACAATGATGAAGAACTTGATTTGTCCCTTACTTGTGGGTAGGGGCCTAATGATATTGACCCACAATTGAGTGAAGGGCGAAGGACTGTTCATTGGTGAAAGCTATCAAGGTGACTGTCGCAGTATCACTACAAACCGCTAGCACTTGTTGCATCTCCTTACGAATTTCTTGCCATCTTCGTGCATAGTAGTCCAATAATACCCTTGTTAGACTGCTTTATGTGCCAAGGCTCTCCCTCCTGAGTGGTTTTCACGGACACCTTCATGGATTTCTCTCAGACATACTCAGCTTCTTTGGGTCATAAGTACCCTAGGTAGGGTAATGACAACCCCTTCTTGTACATGATGTCTTCCAGTATGGTATACCGAACATATTTGTAACACCCTAAATTTTTTCCAACCTGGAATTAGACGTCCTTAGGCAACGGGTCAACCATATCACTCTTAGAGCTCAATCCCAGAGTCTAAACATTACTTTTCAACCCATTTTCTTCAAAATCTCATATTTCACCACCTCATTCTTCAAATTTCTCCAAGTAATTTCATATTAGACATAAAACCTAAAGTTTAAAAGGTGAAAAATTATACTTAAACTAAAAATTACTATAAATGGTTCGTACATGCATAAAATGAGATTTTGACTATGAAATTATTGGAATATCATGATGTAAATATGTTATTTGATTGGAATAGCTTCTTCTACCCCAAAATCATATATTGTACGTCGTGTAACTCATTCCAGTTTGTAAATGAGACTCGATAAACGCCTCAACGGACTCGTGGGCCCAAACGGCTCAATTTGGGGGGACTCGAGGTGGGTCTCATATGTTTTCGGTATCCGGGGAGGGGGGGGAGGGGAGGACCTCGCCCCTGGGGCGAGCCCTCACCAAATTGGATAGTGACTGACCAGGTCCTCGCCGAGTTGGCGAGGCCTCGTCCGTACAGCGGTCAGGCAGCTCATTTTTTGGCATTTTGTTCAAGTTTAAAAAATCATATCTCTTTCGTTAGAACTCTGATTTAGGTGATTTAAAATTAAATTAAATCTAAATGAGTCTAGTTTTATATAAAAATATTTAAAAAATATAATGAAATATTTAATATAGTTTAAGGTAGGTCGTTGTGACAACTGTCCGAAAATCACTAGTTGGACAGCTGTTGCTTTTGGAATTTTTAAAATTTTTTTACAACTCAAAATCTTATGAAATTTGGTGAAGACAGGTTAAACTTGATGATGAACCACTAAAAAAATAATTAAAATAATATGATAACTAGGAGTTCCCAAAATGGGGCATAGAATGGCCCTAGGACTTTATTCTGCCATAATTAGGGTAGAATTTGGTTAAGTACCAAACTGAATACTCAGTAGAATTAACTTGAACCACTTTAAATATGAATTACAAGATTCAAAATGAGTAGGACCGCTAATGCTACGTTACCTACAAATTTAAGATCAATCTCTAAACCCAGTTGCTCTTGGAAGCATCGTGAAACTTCGTATCGGACCTGTATCGCACGTCGAAAGTCTGATAGCGATGAACTTAGACGAACATGACCATCTTGTTGGGCTTGATGTCCACTTCAAAAATCAAGACCAAACGATATCCTGAGACTATTTCCTTGAGTCCGGAGTGAAGAGAGTGAGAAAGCGAAGATTTTTAAGAAATTAAATAAAAATTTAAATAATCTTAGACGTGTCGCTTGCGCGTTATTTTTAAGCGTTCTGACCATTAGATTTTGACTCAATTTCACCCTCGAATTAGGATAGGTGGCTCATACATGTCATAGCACTTGTGGCTCTGATTGACTCTCGTTGACCGCTGAACTGAAACTGGTCTGCCACAGTCGATCTGGAAACTCGACCAGACTGAAAACTTAGTATGACCTAGATTCGATATTAGAGAGCTTAAGTTCGACCGCGTTTAGTAAAAGTACATCCAGAAGTGCTCCATTGGATCGGAACAAGCTCGATTTAGTTATAACCCAAGTATACCTTAGTCATAAGGCTATTTCCGTCAATTTAGAGCCTAATAAGAGGCTTAAACCCTCTCTCTCATATCCCATACGAATCTTCTAAACCTAAGGGAGAGAGAAGAAATAAAGAGAAGGAAAGAGAGAGAGAAAGTGACGGAGAGTGTGAGGATTATTTTTGGCAATTGTTTCTGTCATTCTTCATGCACATCTACCATATTTGGATCGTTATGCTAACGATTTTGGAGTCGTTCTTAGGTAAGAAAAACCTAACCCTAGCTTGTTTTAGGGTTTCCATTGAAGCTAGTAGCTAGATAGCTAACTTAGCTTGTATTACAGGTTGATATTCCACGTATACGAAGACTTAAAGATTCCATCGACTTCTTTACGCTTTTACGGCATAAGGTGCGGACTTTAGACTTATAAGTTATAGTTTTTAAGGCTTTCAATGTCGGTTAATGATTTATAACTGACAAGGGTGCGATTACACATGCAAAATGCGTCGTCTGTTTCGTTATACGAGTTTACATGAACTATATAGAATATAGTGTATTCTATGCATATCTTGGAATATTTGAATATGTTTGGAATTTGGATTTGCGCTTAACATGTTTAATTATCGTGAATATATGCCTAATACATATGCGACAACTCCTTAACGAAAGGACTTGCCTAAAATCACGTCACGGCAAAATACGTTATATGTGACTAAGTGTGTAGCTCAAGTGTTTGTAGAAATGTTTGAATGAACATGGAGCTCGGATTCATGCACACCATGGTTATCCGTCGTGGGCATATGCACACGGTATGTGGGGTAACTCCCTAGTGAAAGAAATTGGCCTGACACGTGTAATCCTCATACATCATGAAAGTGACGTATGTAGTCTTTATGTTTATGAAAATGTATGAATGTGCTAGTGATCACCTAGAATACTTTGTAGGAGGATCGAGATACGAATCTCAATTACCTCAATTATGCGTATGATTTTCTACATGTACGTTACATTGTAATGTCTGTTTATTTCGTGAAGTGAATGTGTGTGAAATCTTATTTGTATTATACTTCATAACATGCTTCTTGATTGTAAGAATTGAATTACTTGTTTAATCCTGCTTAACTATCTCATATAATTCTTGGTGATATAAAATGAAGTTGGGACTATGATTTAGTCCAGGCAGACGGTAACAGGATTGAATTAGTGATTGAGATTCATTCACCACGTAAGACGTATTTAACGAACTCGAGCCTTACTTCGGTTGATGACAGTGGTTAAGCCACGCGAAGGGCTTATGCACTTCATGTCGTTCAACTTGTTGTGCGCTCGAGCTAGCCGAGCTCGTCAAGTAACCCGATCTGTCCAATGTATGTTCACCATGTTTGGACGTCATTGCTTGAACCTAAGGTACCAAACTTACCAATGCAACCCCGTTAACCTTGAAACCTTGATCGAGCATGGTGGTATGAGACACCATGGTCAAGCTGTCGGCCTACGCTGGGGCCACGAGCCTCCCCGTAGTGACCAATGAGCAATCCAGACTCGTGAGCCGAATATGGTGGTATGAGACACTATATTCGAGCTGTCGGCCTACACTGATAAGGTGATGGGTGAGTGGTGAAACAAGTACGTGTAACAGCCTTAACAGCCCTTTGTAGTGACCTTGAGCATACTCTGAATCTTCGGTGAGGTGACGAGCCTTTTCGTAGTAAACATAGTATAAATTAGGCCTGTATTGATAAGGTAATGGGGGAGTGGTGCAACGAGTGCGTGTAACAGCCCTAACAACCCTTTATAGTGATCTAGAACTGCATCATCGTATGAGATTATTTAGGACTGACGACCCTAGAATGGATCCTTGTTTGGGAATGATATAAGGGAGGTACCTTAGTTTCCCAATACTGCTGTACGAAAAGGACTAATAACAACTCGGTAATCATGTCCATATCGCACTGCATGTGCCTGGAAGATGTGAAGCACTGAGGGACGAAAGCATGCCGCGAACGTAAGATGGTGTCGCATGAGGGAGTATGTTGGTGACGACATGCATCATTATTGCATCTCATTCTTGCATTAATTACAGTATTTATGAGTGTTTGATTGTAATGCTTTATTATTACTGCTTGACTGAATTGATAGCATGTTAACCTATGCTTTATTGTTTCACTGAGTTAGCTACTCACTCCCACGTTACGGGACGGTGTTGTACACACAACCAGACTCTGTCTTAGTTTCAGATGAGGGCGATGCTTGTGAAGCGGAGCCAGACTTTACTTTTTGATGATGAGTTCTCCTATATGTAACTCTCTAGAGGGTCTATTTAACCTGGAGTTGCACCGACGGGGCTTCGATATTTGGGATAGAAGACATTACATTTTTCTCATTTTGTGCATTTTGTAATCAAACTTGTAATTGTTAACCTAGTGACATTCATACTCTGAGGACTTACTATCACTCTTATCTAGTTTAAATAATTATCACAGTCTTCCGCTTGCATAATTTAAACGCCTTTGGAGTATGATATGTTGTTTTTGGTATAATTCCAATCATGTTTAATGCCCTTCTACAGACAACATTCATTCATCATTATCTATGTTGCATAAGTGATGTTTTGGAACTCGGGAGTTAGGTTTCCGCTCGACCCCCGATTTTCAGGATGTTATAATATTGGTACCTAATTTTTCATGCTTCCAACTTGTCTTCAGGTAGCTCGCCACGTTGTAATTAACGCACAATCGGGTCCATCCAGCTTAGTGTATTATTAATTAGGAGGGCCTCTTTCAGCTTGGGCAGACTAATACTCGGTTCTGGCAAGAACTCAATCGAAACTATTTTGGCAAGGTCGATATCGATGGCCGAGGCTAACCTATCCAGAGAATCTGCATTAACGATCTTGGATCTTGGGACTTGTACGATCTCGTAGTCTATGGGCTGTTTTTTTCATTTGGCCCCTCAAGTCGGTCAAACAATGACAATTGGCGAGAACCCCGATGACACTATACAAACATTAAATGAATGAAGGTCAATAAATATAAACAATAAAGAATAAAAGTACATCAAAGGGTACTGGCGTTATTACCTTGATCAACATTAACATCACCCTGCCTAGCAGAGGTTCAAGGTGCAAGGAGAGCATCGCATTGATCTCCTACTCAAATATATGGCCACAGTTCCAATGAGCCAGCATGGCCACGTGTTGCGGGAGAAACACATGGAATGATGTCCCTAAAGTCCTGGCGGCTGTAAACCCAACCCCCTTAAGGGCTTGCCGCTTAGAGGCACTCCTAGCTCTAGGGCCTCTACTTATCTCTCCTCAGCACGGGCAGGAGATGACTCCAAGTCAACCACCTCCCTTAGGGGCACATACGAGGAAGGGGAGCCTTGTGCACCACCATCTAGGGCAACATCCTGGAGTACCACAGTTGCAGCCTCTATGCCTACCCTTGTAACAACGATTGCCTTCGCCTGCTCAGCCGAGGGAGGAACCTCGAGGTCGAGCCTCGTCGTCGACCTCTCTGTGATGATCTTCACAACCTTGACCCCAGGTGTGCTTCGAGTAAGTGTAGGAGCAGCCTTCTTTACAGCAATCTTCAATCGCTTCAACTCCACTCTCAACTTCTTCAGTCAGGGGTGATCTGTTAACTCTACCAAAAAAAATAAAACACATAAGGTACAGAAAGAAGCTGACAACCTTCAAAACCATATCGAAATCAAACATACCTGCTGATCTGGCCACTGACAAGTCAACCTGCTTCAAGAGGGTCGGAGTGATCAGCTTCCTCTAGTCCCATTGAGTTGCAGGACACTTCCAAGCGATCTTGACTTGATGAAGGTGGACTACAGAGAGTTGGGGCTGATGCCGAGAGAGAGCTGCCAAAAAAGTAGCAGGTCAGTCAAATTACAAAGGGATAAGTAAAACATAAACTGCAACAACTAGAAGCTACAAACTAAAGACCCGACCTGGGGTAGCAAATTCGGTGGGAACTCGAGCTTGCAACCTGCCCAACTCTATTGTAGGCACCTCCCACTCTCTTGTAGTGAAGAACTGCATATTCTTCCAACCTTTATTGGAGCAGGGATTACTAGTGATAATGGCCTAACCCTTGCCCAACCATGAAGAAAAATATTACCAGCTGCGAGAGCGTGACTTTCTCTTGACTTGGTACAAGTACATGAGCTCGTTTGCAGTAAGCTCAGAGTGGCCGAGCTGGTGTCACAAAATATAACATCCAAAGACAGCTCGTCACATGTTAGGGTTAAGCCATCATGAGGCAAGCCTTGGGCACTGCAACACCTCTCTTACCATTATATGAAGAGGCAACCACAGGTCACAAGAAAGGAACACAGGATAGAGGGCTACCTCCCTTGAGGGAGGACCTTGCGAAAGTTCCCCAACTTGGGGCAGGCGCAACCCCACTGAATCGGGGATCCTAAACTCAAACTTGAGGCATAAAGATCCTCTGATTATAGCCAGGAATCAAAGAAATTGGACGTTTCGGTCAACCCATGGGAAGACGAAGAAGCCGCCTCTGCCTAGGGCGGAAGGGCCTACTCATCTAGAGCTAGCATTACTCATGAGAGGATGAAAGGATGCATTGACGCACGATCTCCTCCACGTGGTGATATGAGGTTCTTTTAGAGTCCACATTAATAGAGTCTTGTGAGTCTCCCGAAAGGCGAAGCGGTGCTTGTCACTTTGTGTATGACTCTTTGTACAAAGATACTGTTATAATATCATCCTCGATTATCATAATATGTGCCGTCTCTTTCAATTCCCACCTTCATCACTAGACGATAAAATCGAGGAACACTTATGGGTCGAACTGACCACCCATAGTTAGAAAATTGAAATCTCCCACTCATACATCGATTTAATTTTTCTTACTTCTCAAGCTCATGAACATAAAACTTGGAAGTAGGGGGCAACCGTATGAAAAAAATTGAGTTGATTTGACGTATGAGATACGTGACGGAGAAATATTAGAGTAAACTCCCTAAACTACCAAAACAACTATTACCAAGAAAGCTGAGCAGAGTAAGAAAACTTGATATAGACAAGTTGAATCAGTCAACCAAGATCAGTAATAAGATTCGTCGACAGACTTTGACCATGGACACCAACTTTTACATCGGATACCGACCTCGACCTCAGATATTGACACCAAGATGAAAATATTCAGAGAGAATCTTGTGCAGTATATGTAACACCCATAAATGCAAGGATCGAGTAACTACTTGGCCCTCGAATTCCCGAGTGCCACGTGTGCAATAATAAGTCACAAAAGCATACAGGTAATCATGTATTAGTAAGCAATGATGAATTAAGTTATGTATGTTTAATCATAATCAGATAACTAAGTTCCAGGTGCTACTAACCAAATAAAGTTCCATCGTAGATTCATATCCACATGACAATTTAATAAATTCAAGTAGCAGTCATTCAGAGATTCAATCTCATACACTCATCACACCCCAAAATGATATGGGCTCTGGCCCAGTCCCCCCGACATCCACCTCGCTAATATGCCCCGACAAACTCTTGGTAGTACACCCACTCCTCGTCATTGTCAGTACCGACATCGTCCAATGTGTGCTGCTCCAGGGTACTTGTATCTATATCGAGTTCTAGTTGGTGTTTTAGAACACCGTCTTAGAGTGGGAGTGAGTGATCAACTCAGTGGTACCATTAGCAATAGGCATACGAATTATCATGCATATGATACATTTAATGAACAATAAACAACATAAAATCTTAAACATTGTTGTTAATGCAAATCCATGGTTATGATATAATGCATGCTCCTCTCAAACTAACACTTCCTCAAAGCTACCTCGATTGCATAATCGTTGAAATAATAAATGCAATATCGTGGAACATGTTAGCCAGGTTGATTAGTTAAGTTCATTCATTCAGCAGGTTGGGGAAACCAGAATACCTTAATGGAGTTATTGCCCTAACTCGATTGCGCAGCTCAAGGGCCATGATCATGTGACTCTTGTGATCCTTAGCCATATATTGGAGTTATTAATCCCGAAAAGTAGTGTAAACATAGACGAAATAGATTGAGACTTAAATGTCCTACTCGCGGTCATTATAGGGTGGTTGTCACTCCATCACAGGCCTATAGCATGAGTACAGTGTCCCATACCACTATTCTCGGCTCACGAGTCTAATCGCTCAACAGACACTACGGGGAGGCTCGTCACCCTAGCGTAAACTGATAACATGGGCATAGTGTCCCATGCCACTATCCCCGGCTCATGAGACTTTTTGGGCCGTAATCACAATTAATAATGGGCGCAATGGTCTTAGGGTACTTCGAGTTCATGGCGTGATCAAACATGATTAACGTATAAGGATGGTCGACTAGTAGTCAATGTGCCATGACGGTCTAAACTATAATTAATCAGCTTGAGAACCTTGCCTTGTGTAGTCCAACTATGGCCAACAACGTACGATTCAACTATTTGAGCGAGATTCACTCATGGATAGGTCCAACAAAGACTGCCCAAGAAATTCTAATCGACAGATCCATAGGGGAATATGCAACAATTCACAACAAAACACGGATTCCTTGGATGTAATTCATATATATCAGACACAATTTTCTTAGACAGCCATATACAAAGTTCTACTCAAATTTATAAGTTCTACATAACATATTCCAGGTAATACAATTATGTGGACAACCATATAGTGATGCACCAAAATAAATTTATAACATCCTGGATTTTCACTTGTAACACCCTGAAAATCGGGGGTCGTGTATAAACTCAACTCCCGAGTTCCAGACCGTCACTTATGCAACAAATATGGTTATGATTCAATGTTGTCTGATTTAAAGCATTCACATGAGTAAAAGTATACCAAAACTGCAATTCATACTTCAGATCCAGTGATAAAAGCAAGCGGAAGACTAAACAATGTATATATCACTGTATGAAAAAAAACAAAGTAATCTCATCTGTCTCCAAAGTATGACTACATCACTGAGTCTCATGTACATATACATAACAAAAGAATAATGTTCAAAAAAAAAAGTCCCACTGATGTCCCCTCGATCCAGGTCGCCTACGGGAAGCCGTCATGATACTGCATATACGAGAACTCATCCTGGTCCTCGTCAACATCTAGCTCCACCTCCTAGATCTCGTCCTCACCTGCAACTACAACAGGGTCTGGTGGGTGTTGCAAACACCATCCCGTAACGTGGGAATGAGTGATCAACTCAGTGGAATCATAGAGCAAAGATTAGCATGTTCACAATTCAATCACGCGATAATAGTAAAGCAGTAAATCAGACAAATCCTAATACTGTTGTTAATGCAAGATGATATGACGTGATGTATGCCCTCACCGACGATCACCCTCATACGGCAACATCTTACGACCGCGGCATGCCACACTCCCTAGAGTGCTCCACATCTTCCAGGCACATGCAATGCTATGGTGATATGATTACCAAGTTGTTATTAATCCATTCAAACAGCAGGATTGGGAAACTAAGGTACTTCCCTTGTATCAATCCCAATACGGATCCTGTCTAGGGTCGTCACTCCTAGTAATCTCATACGATGTACATTTCGTAGGTCACTGCAAGGGCTGCCAGGGCTGTTGCTCGCACTCGTTGCACCGCTCCCCCATCACCTTATCAATACAGGCCTACTGTACTCTACTGCACGGAAGGGTCGTCGCCTCCCGTGAACTCAGAATACGCTCGCGGTCACTACAAAGGGCTCGTCGCCTGATCAGTGTAGGCCGACAGCTAGAATATTGTGTCCCATACCACCATAATCTGCTCACGAGTCAAGGTGCTCATTGGTCACTACGGGGAGGTTTGTGGCCCCAGCGTAGGCCGACAGCTCGACCACGGTGTCCCATACCACCATGCCCGGCTCATGAGTCTTCGTGGATCAAGGTACCACGGTTAATAGGGTTTACAATGGTAAGTTCAGTACCCTAGGTTCAAGCAGTTATGATACATACAAGGTTAACAAACATCGGCCAGTCGGGTTACTTGACGGGCTCGACTAGCGCGATCGCATCTCGAATTGAACGACATGAAGTGCGTAAAACACTTCGCGTGGCCTAACCACTGCCGCCAACTCTCAACACGAATCACATTCATCGACGCGTCGTTCGTGGCTATGACCAGTCAGCCACGAATTCGCTCGGTTACCGACTGCCTGGACTAAGTCAAGTCCCACACATCTATGGAATTACATTAACACTATAAAAAGGTATTGGAATTGAAATACATCATGTGAGCATGTTAGCACATGTTATAACATTCAACTTAAGCAAATCTTTAAGGCATACTTCCCATGCATATTCAACTTAAGCAAATCCTCAAGCACATACATTCCATGCATGTAATGAAATCATGCATTTTGTCAACATGTAGGAAATCATTTAGGTCAGCATAATAATTGAAAAATCAATCACAAACTATCAAATAACATCATTTAATTCAATACATACTAATACAAGCATTTATACAAACACATACACTACACACTTAAGTCTACATATAGTATGTCGACCCAAAGTGCGCCACTAGGCGAATCTCTTCGCCAAACTAATTATGCACGCATTCCTAACTTCCTAATGCGACAACAAACCATGTCAATCACATCAGAAAAATATGAATGTAAACGGTACTTCCTACAAATGACTAAAATGCCCTAAATCTCATATTCTTCGTTAGCTTACGAAACGGGAAACGGAGAGCATTTTGTACATGTCAAACGGCGATGCCGTCAAGAATCTACTATTAAACGACATTGAAAGCGTTGGGAACCGTCAATCAAAGCGTCTAAAATCCTCACCTAGTGTCTTGTAGACTTGGGAATTGAAGCGGAGCGTATATGCTTCGTCTACGGCGAGTAAGGAGCCTAATACATAAGATCCATAAGCTACATCGCTATGGAAACAAGGAAAACTCAAATCAACAACTATTTAGGGTTTTTACTTACCTAGGATCGCGGTGGAATCGCCGGGAAAGCGGTAGAGGAGTGTTGCTTAAGCATGTGCAACACGTAGCACAAGTGGCAGGAAGAACTCTCCCACTCTCTCACAATCTCTCACTCTTTTTCTCTCTCCCAAGCTAGGGCTTCTCTCAAATTCGGATGGGAGAGAGGAGTGAGGGTTTCAACCCCTTTTATAGCCTAAAACATTCCCAAAATAGGCTTGGGAACAATGTTTACTTGGTGCCTAACCAAATCGGGGCCGTTTCGGTCCAAAAGGGCATTTCTGAAGGTCCCCAGGCCAAATGCGGTCGGACTTAAGCTCATGCATACTGGATCTAGCACGCATCCAGTTTTCAGACCGGTTGGGTTCCCAGATCGCACGTGGCGGCCCAGTTTCAGTTTAACGGTCACCGCACCAAGATCAGGCCTATAAGTCTCGTGATATATAATAGATATTTTTCCTGATCCAAGGGTGTAATTTGGCTGTATTCTGACGGTCAGAACGCTCAATACTGATGCGTCAAATTGTGTGCCAGATTTGAATTTCAAATTCCAATTCTAACCCTATTCTCACTCTCTTCGGTCCGGACTCAATGAAATAGCCTGTGATTATCGGTTTGACTTGATTTTTGGAATGAGTGTCAAGTCCAGCTAGACGGTTCTAACGGTCTAAGATAGGAGGTATCGGACTTTCAACGTGCGGTCTAGATCCAATACAAAGATTCAAAGTGGTCCAGAGAACAAACCGGTTTAAAGTTTGATCTGAGGCTTTAGAGCATTATAGCACCCTTGGTTCCACTCGCTTCGGGCCTTGTAGAACGTATTTAAAGTGATCAGGGACCATTTCCCAGCTATTCCAACATTGCACTAGCTAACCTAGTCATATTTTCTAAAGGAATGAATTCTACGCAATTTCGGGTCGAGTTGATACTCGAGCCCAAGTATAGATTTTTCACGGGCGTTACATCACTGTTTTGGATTCTTAAAAATCCTTATTTTTTTCATTAATTAGCTCATATTATTACTTATTGACGATTGACACTTGATGTTACCTTATACACAGGTAGACCAGTCTGGTCGTGATAGGATCGAGTGCTGGCCGTCAAGCCGATAGCCCGTTTACACTTAGCAATAGCCCGTGCAGGCCATACCGCGACGCAAGAAGGTCAGAAAATTATAAAATTTTAGGGAACCATAAATCTCATTGGGCTTGTGGTCCATCGTGGACTACGGACTCATTGAATACCCCGAAGTTAATTAATCGGGCCGTTCGATCAACACTTGTCAACCCACCCAAGGCCAGAGTTGAAATCTGGCACTGACTAAAGAAACTGAGACTCTGAGATTTTCAGCTGTCGGATTTCTTCAAAAATTTCGGTGAAGGTTTAATGTGGTGTCCTTCACCCATCTACAAAATCTGGGACCCGATCGTGACACGATGACAGTTGATAGCAAACCGGACCCGTACGACCAAACCCCATATCCAATCATTCTCAAAATTTACATGGCCTTTCATCGGGCCATGGACCACTTATCCTATAAGTTTCGTGGCCAGGGGACCACCAAAATTTCCCCAACAACCAGAATGGACCCACAGGGCCATTTAAAGATTTGAAACCATATGATCAAACTCCATATCCGTTCATCCGTTTGATCTCAAAATTTGTATAGCCTCTCATCGGGCCATGAGGCACCTACCTACCAAATTTGGTGGCCTAGGGGGTGGTAGGGCCGCCTCTAAGCCAATATAGAGTCCTAGAGGGCCATTGTGGGCATTTGAGAAAACTTAAGGCCAAAGGGCCCAAGTCTAGGAAATAAACCCTAGCTCACTCCCTCATATTTCCTCCATTGTTCTTCCCAATAACCAAGCTCTCCCTTATACTTTCCTACTTTTCTCAAATCATCAAGCCCTCTTCCTCACATCTTCCTCCTTCTCCAACAACAAATTCCCCTCACCAACTCCCACCATCCACCAACAACCGACCTCTCTTATCTCATAACTCCCACTACCATAAAGAGAGAGCTTGGGAGTAAAGAGAGAAGAAAGAGTGTGTGTGGAGAGATCTAAGGTGGACCCTAGATCATGGTGGGGCCGAAGAGATCAAGCATTGTAACTCCCTACTCCTTTCTCCAAAGAAAATCCTATATTACCACCACAATAATCATTCCGTTGAGCATCTAGGTAAGATCCTTCACTTCTTTTGCTTGGTACCCATGCATTGAGAAAAGATTGGCTTGGATTTCTCACATGAAAGAACTTACTTTAGGGATTCCAGCCGTCTGACCCGAAGCCCTCATTCTTAGATCGATTTTCGAGTCTCCAACGACTCATAGGTGTGGACTATTGCTCTTAGGTGGCTTAACACTAATTCTATTATGAGTTTAATGATTTTAATTGCTTGTAGTCATTTTTGGAGAACCTAGAGAATCCCTAGGAATTGCATACTTATTGAAATTGTATGGAATGGTATATTTGATTCTCATGACGTTGTCCTTGTTTCTCACATGATTTAGTGTTTGATTGATTTATGCTCATGCCTTGTTGATTTTTCCCATGAATTGCCACTTCATAACATGTATGATTTCATTACTCTTATGTATGTGAATTCTTGAGATGGAGGAAGTGCTTAACTTCCTCACCCCCACACATATACTCACATGCACTTGTTTCTTGATATGGTTAACCTAGCTTATTATGAGAATATGAATTATATGTTGATATGTGTGAGAACATGAGTTTGCTTATTCTAGTGATACATTGTTAGTCGGCATATTATGAATCTCTATTCATGCCCTTGGATTGGCTAGAATCATAAGGAGAGCGAAGGTGGTCCTGATAGTAGGATCGCCTCGAGACTAAACTTATGGATTTGGACAAGTGTGTTCGGGTGGCTGCAGTTCGACTACATGGGTCTCTTGAGCCCGATGTCACTCGTCTCACGCTCGCCTGACTCTTGCGGTTTAATCTATTGTCTGACCAACCTTGAATGTTAACCTTGATTACTCACATATGTATGGAACCTGAACCACCCTACAACCATTATAGTTCATCAATAACCCACTTGAAACTGGTCCACAGCCTCGTGAACCAGACATGGTGGAATGGGATACTGTGTCCGAGGTGTCGACCTATGCTGGGATGCCGCGCCTCCCCGTAGTGACCTTGAGTGATCCCTTTCTCTCGGCACTCCTCATGTGCTTGAAGTCGGGGATGAGCAACCCGACGGGATCACGGACCGCGAGGTCTCGGCCTCAAGCATTGGGGGGTCTTGGCCTTGCAACCCGTTTAAGATATTGATACGTGGGGTGTATCAGATTTCCCAACCTGCTGGATGAATGGACTTAATTAATAACTTGGCTAACACGATCGCATTGCATCGCATTAGTTAGGGTGATGACTCAAAAGTTGAGGTCACTCTGAGGGAGTGCTGACATACACGATCGTTAGTTGGAGTCGCTCGAGGGAGCGTTGTAGCAAGGACATGCATCATATCATTCCGCATGCATGCATTTTAATAAGAATTACTAAGTATTGATGATTGGCTGTGTTTCATTAAATTCATATTATAATTGATGCCTGTTGTAACTTAAGATTAATAGCACTCACTGAGTTGATCACTCATTCCCACTCTGGGACGGTGTTTTAAAACACCAACCAGACTCTTTACTAGATGTAAGTGAGGTAGAGCTCGACGAGTCGAGCAAAGTGAGCAAAGATAGGGAAGAAGAGCTTTCTTGCTTCTAAACTTTCGGCGGATCTTTTTAGTTGAGTTAGGGCCGCCACGGGATATGGACTAGGGCCCTAGTCGCCTTGGGTCATGTATGGGTGGAACTAGTTCCTTATTTAAATGATTTTGAATTCGTCGTTTGTATATTTTTAATTTAGGAGCAATTGATACTGCTTTATGATGTATTTATACTTCATGCCTTGTTAAATCCTTCATTGTTTATGAGATCATCCAAATATAATCAAAATATGAAGCCCATTAGGGCACCCATGACACCTGGGAATTCAGGAGCCGAGTTCTTACACAGCTCCTGAAAACCCGGGGTGTTATAAAATTTTCTACATGTTAACATGCATTATATAATTCAGCCATGCATTGAAAATCCAGATAAATGACTCGACCAATCAGCCAATCCGCGACATTTCATGCTTTTATTTAAGCATAATTAATCACTAATTCAATAAATCAAGGACTCAAATACTAAATAGCAATTTACAACATTTCATGTCATCATGTTAGGCATAGTTAACACCAAACTAGGAAAAACACAATTAAGTAGCAACAATTTAGGGAAATCCACAATTTCGTATCCAACATGGCATGCGAATTTGCTAATCAATTGTTTGGGGGATTTGGGGCCTAATGCCCTTTCATAATTTCAGCAATTTCTAATTCATTACCCTAATTATACCATTAAAGGAAAAATTCAGCCACATGCACTAACATTCACTAAACAAGTTCATTAAACCTATACCAGGCGCGATAATCGGTCACTTAAAGGTAATAGTTCTCACATATTCTTAGTCGGAGGTTGCTAAGATAGTTCTAAAGACGTCGGGTCTGCAAGCTTGAGGTGTCGGGTCCCTGCATTGCTGTATAATCCTAGTTTACCTTAGATGGGTTGGAATTCTTTTTCTCCAATCATGGAGAACGACGAGGAGTTGCCGGAGGAGGAGAGGACGTTGAGATTTTTCAAATTAGATCATTGGGACCACATGCAAGCACAATGGCCCCTTTCTCTCTCCTCTTCTCTCTCTCTCTCTCAAAACTGAGAAATGAGATTTAAGAGAGAGGGCAACTATTTTATATGCCCAGAATTATTTCAGCTAAACCTAAGGTTTTGGGTAATTCCCCAAATAGCCAAGCGAGGACCATATCAGGTTATTGGAGCTACTCTGATGGGCCCCTGGCCCATCTGATTCATGGGCTAGGCGCCCCAGGATCCGATGAAGGGTTGGGTAAAGTTTGATCATAAACGGATGTGGAATTTTGCCGTAGCGACTCGATTTGCGATTAATGGTCACCGTCTCACGATCAACGGCCAGATTTTGTAAGCAAGGGCTGAAAATTATTTTCAACCTTCGGTGTGAATTTAGAAGAGATCTGATGGCTGGAACGCTCATATTTGCAAACTCAAGCAGCAGGGCTATTTGATTTAATTTCAAGATTTTATTTCTTTAGGCCAGACAACTTGCGGTTTGTAAGTGCCGGCAGAGCAGCATCGATTAACCATTTCTAGGTGTCTTCGGGGCTTGGCGTCTGCATGGGAGTACAAGCCCAATGAGACCTAAGGCCTGACACAGTTTCAAAATTTTTGGACATTCCTCAAACCATACACGACCCATATGGACAGCCACCAAGTATGGCTCGACCGCCTTACTCTACGGCCCGTGCTCAGCCCGAGCACGATTTAATTTAATCTCATTAGTGGTTAAGTTTGATATTAATTAGTCCATAGTAGGCCCACACGTGCGACTGAATTATCTGATCCTACGTCGGTTCGCACGTGTACCTCAGGACACTGTTTTCTTTTTGGACGGGGTGTTATAGTATACGAGTATGATTACCCAATGAAATTCTAACCGAAATTACGCCAATCGAGGCATAATTAGAGAAATAATCAATAATAGATTCTAACTCTAATATGAGTCTCTCTAACGTATCTTACAGATCCACTAAGATACACAAACTGCTTAACAAACCTATAAATACATTAGCCTTCTTAAAAGTAATATATGCACGACGATCCCGGCTCTAACCACGTGCATCTACTTTGAATTCATTTATAATATTTAAAAATCAGATGGTCCTTGGCCACAACCGATGCCCCTAGTCTCACAGTGTTTTTTATTAAAGTGCAAGTACCTGACAGCTGGTAGGAAGTGTTACCGGATTATCAGTCTTAAGCGATATCAATTTTTATACCACTTAAAGCAATTTATGAGTAATCACTAACTCCAGCGTATCATCCACCATGCGTTGCCAGTGTACCAGGGAATTTCTTATATGTGTAGCGCTCCCAATATTATCCTATTTTCCATTAAATTGCAGCTACCAGCAGCTAGCAGTAGGTGTTACTGAATTATCAGTCTTAAATCGACATCAATTTTTATACTGCTTAAACAATTTCTGAGTAATTCCTAGCTCCTGCGTGTCATCCACCACGCAGTGCCAGAGTACCAAAGAATTTCTCATCTGTAGTGCGCGCCAGTGGTACCGGTACTACCGTAACCTATGGTGGTACCGGGTAGATGTGGGACCCACGTGGCCACATCATAGGGAGCAAGTTGACAGGGTAAGTCCACCGTTGATTTTAGTTTTGGGCCCACAGAGTGTGTATATGCAATCCATGCCGTTCATCCGATGAAAGGTCGGGACCAAATTCAGTCTGTTTTGCAACAATTGTGGCCCCGAAACAAATAAAGAGTGTGAATTCCATCCCATCTACACTGGATACCATAATTTTGACGGTTTGATTTTACTAGTTTTATGTCACGTGAGCAATTTCCAAGTAATTTCTTAGTGCCTGCGTATCATCTACAACACTCAGCCAGAGTATTTGGATTTTTCTCATATTATATATACCCTCCCTCTCTTCTTCTCTCTCTCTCTCTCTCTGTCTCTCTCTCCAAATGACGGATTCCACGACCCGCCGACTCGGCGGCACCGAGTGGAGCTGGGCCCAAGCCGTGCCGGGTGGAACCGGCATAACCGTTGTAGCCATTCTCCTCTCTAAGCCCCCCAACCTCCCACATCTCCAAAATGCCCTCCACAAACTCCAAAATCACCATCCTATCCTCCGCTCCAAGCTCATCTCCACCCCTCCTTCATCCTATTCAATCCTTCCCTCCCCTTTCCTCCAAATCCAGACCGTCGATATCCCCACTACTTCATCCCTCCTCCAAACCCCCCAATCGTTCGATCCACTTCCCATTCCACCCCTCCACCGCCTCCTCGAGCACGAGCTTAACATCAACCCCTGGGCCCACGACATCAACGGCCCGATCGAATCCGATCTCGTCTTCGCAACCCTCTACGCCCTTCCTGATTCCAACCTCGTCTTCGCGCTTCGTCTCCACACATCGATCTGCGATCGGACGACTGCGGTGGCTCTGATGAAGGAGTTGTTGGTGCTGATGAAGGAGGAAGAGGGAGGGCCAGAAGGGGAATTTGAGAAAAGTGGGGAAGCTGAGGTGGGCTTGCCGGTTGAGGAGCTGATACCGAAGGGAAAGGCCGATAAGCCATTCTGGACACGTGGGCTTGATCTGGTCGGATATTCGTTGAACTCCCTGAGGCTGGCCCACCTGGGCTTTGAGGACGTTGGTTCGTCGCGACGTTCGGAAGTGGTCAGGCTGCAGATGGACGAGAATGAGACTAGTCGGCTTCTTGCTGTACGTCTGATCGGTGGGCCACATCTTTTTTATTTTCCGCAATTGAGCTTTTAATACTCTGGCAGCGAGTGACACTTGATACGCAAGCACACAGATATTATACACGTAGCATCCATTAACTCAAACTAAACCGACCGAATTGTGGAACCGGTAAGTCACATCCTTTGATGGAGGGAATTTTTTTTTTTTTCCTTGTTGAAATAGGACCAAAGGACGCCTTTCGCTTTTAACCGTCCAAACAATGTCCACCAATCAAATGCTCAAATGATCAAATAATCGTAATTATATTCTTAATGATACATCTGGACAGATACCATAATTTGGACGGTTTAATTTGAATTATTTATATGACACGTATCCAATTTCAAGGCAATTCTTTTGTGCCTGCGTATCATCCGTCACACTCTGACGGAGTAGAAAAACCTTTGATACTCGACAGTGCTATGGATGATACGCAGGCACTTAAAATGTACTATGAAATTGCATAATAGTCATTCAAATTAACCCGTTCAAATTATAGTTGCTTGGTTAGTTGTATTGTTGACCAAAAGTTTCGGTTATTTTATATAACTATCACATTGGTAAATATTTATTGGACGGTTAAAAATGAAAGTCCAATTTCGCACGAATCAGAGGTCAGTATTGTTAAATCGGTGAGGTTTTTTTTTTTTTTTTTTTTTTTAAAATTTATTAAAATTAATTTTGACTTAGAGACGGTGGGTTCCACAGTTTAATCGGTTTAATTTGAGTATCATGTTCCACGTATATCATTTCTAAGCGCCTGTGCATGAAGTATCATACACACTAGAGTATCAGATAACTCCATTGGATTATATTGGTGCAATGATTGGATAAGAATCCAGTGCGGATGGATTATGGAACCGGATACTCTTGGGTGGGGGTGAGCCGATTAGGTGCGGCCCCAGCCTCACTCAAGACGGTGCAGGGCCTACCTTGATTCATGTATTTTATATCCACGCCGTCCATCCGTTTTGCCTAATCATTTTAGGACGTGAGCAAGAAAATAATGAAGCAGATCCAAATCTCACGTGGACAGCGTGGATATAGAAGGTAGGACCCCGGTAAGGACCGAACTGACTTAGGTGAGGCCGGAGCCGCACGTAATCCGCACCCGATTCCGGGCGCGCCGCTTGGGTGGATTCCCGGATCCACCGAGGAGTGTGGGGCTCACCTTAATGTATGTGCCTTACATCCACGCCGTCCATCCATTTTGAAAGCTCATCTTAGGTCATTATCTCAAAGATGAAAAAGATGAAAATCTCAAGTGGACCATACCATAGGAAACAATGGTGATTGACAATAAAAACAAATTCTTGTGGGCCACAAGAGTCTTGGATCAAGCTGACATTTGTGTGGTCCCCACATCCAGGTCTTTGAGACCTGATTAGAGGTTGGATGGCAAATAAACATTGTGGTGGCTTGCGAGAAGTTTTTAACCGTGGTTATTCAATCACCAATGTTTCTTGTGGTATGGTGCACCTACTATTTAGATCCGCTTCAATTTTGGGATGATTCTTAAAATGAGCTGTAAAAACGGATGAATGGCGTGGATGTAAGGCACATACATCAAGTGGGGCTCTGTGATCCGTCGAAGCCGGAAGCGGATTGGCTACTCACCCTGCAACCATCCCCGTGGGTGGTGGTCGGTGCTCTGTGGGCCCCACCATGATGTATGTGTTTCATCCAAATGTGGGGGATTGAACGTCTATCATTGAAACTCTTTTGGCGTTTCAATGATATATATATTTGATTATTTTTGGATCAATATGATATATATTTTTTCCTCTTCATCTAGATTGGATGGAAAATAAACGTTAGGTGGGCCCTACGAATGTTTTAAGAGCGAGAATCATTGTCCGACTGCTATCTGTGGTGTGGTCTACTTGAGATTTGGATATGACTTATTTTTGGGTTCATGCTCTAAAATGATCTAACCAAATGGATGAACGGTTTGGATGTAATAAATCCAGCATTGTGTGGCCCATGTAACTTTGATCTCCTTTGAACCGTTCGTACAACTGGGAGATCGAGGAGAGTTGGCAAAACGGAGCTACGGAGGGGATAAAACACATACATCATGGTGGGTCCCATATAGTCATCAGACCATGGAGCTACATCGTGTTGTCATTTTCAAATTTGGTGGGATTTAATTGGGCCCCCCGCCGCATTTTCAACAACACCTATACCCATATCCAGGTCATTCAAAATATGGGGCACACTGTAGGTGAGCACATCTCAAAAGATCACACTGATTGAACAATCCTAACCGTCCAACCAGGTGTTATTAAATAGATGGTTAAAAGTGAAATATTCAGTGGTCTAGTTCAATAGGCGAAATCAGATGGCTGCTTTCATCTGCTCCGTGTGCAATTTTGTTCATGCTCCATCCACTATCAGTTCGGCTATCTGTACGGCTTGGATTTTCATGGAAGCACTACACTACTATATTTAAAATGTAGTGAACCATCGTGCGTGGCTGTGCAAGTGTGCAGTTGGTGGATTGGACTGTCCATTGGCTGGGTTCTACTAATGGTCCCACTGTCGGTGGGCCCACATGATAAAGACCATAGCCAGTATTAGGGCTGAAAGTGGGGCAGGTTAGGTCGGGTTGATTCTCAACCCTATCCTAACCCAAGGTTCCTGTACCTCAACCCTAACCCAACTCAACTCAACTTTGGGTTGGGAATTCTCAACTCAAGCCCAACCCAAGCAGGCTTTGTCGGGTTGGTCGGATGGATACTGTTGTTAAAAAAAGATATCTTAAATCTTTCTGATGCTCGACCAGTCGAGGGATTGGCTCGACTAGTCGAAATTCTCTTTGACTGGTCAAAACCTGCTCGACTCGAAGTCCAGCAACTATGTATTTGGGATTTCTGGGACGCTCGACCAGTCGAGGGACATGTTTGACCAGTCGAAGGGGCCCTTCGACTAGTCGAAGCCCTGGCTTGACTAGTCGAAGGTTACGCAGACTGCGTGCGGACTACGTAAATTTGAGGTGGTTTCTGGACTTTTCCAAAGTCGGTGCATAATGAGTGTTTCCTAAATTATAAATAGGAGTCCTTAGGACATTTTTTAGAGAATTCCAAGGCTTTCCAAAGGTATTCCAAGGGTTTCTAAAAGGGTTCTAAGGTTATTAAATGGTGTAGCAAGTGTGAGATTCAAGTTGTTTAAATCGGGTAAGTCCTTTCTCTTTGTAATTTCTATTTTCATAGTAGATTTCTGTTGCTTTGTGCTATGGTTTTTTTCTGCAAGGATTTTTCATGTTAAATCTTTGTATTTTCTTGTGATTACTTGATGCTATTGGATTGCTATCTTAGATCTATATCTGTGTGATTCTGCAGCACAAATCTCAACAAGTAGTATCAGATCAATTGTTGAGGCATAAATTTGAATATGCAGGGGTAGTAATAATGGAAAATGACAAGTTTGATATTGAAAAGTACTCAAACAAAAATAATTTTGAGTTATGAAAGGTTAAGATGATTAGCCTATAAAGTAAGCAAGATAAGACTAAGGCTCTTGAGGAGTGAAAATCTACTATGAAAAATGAAGAAAAAGAAAACCTTGATAGTAATACTTTACCCTCTATCCGTTTATATCTCATGAATGAGGTTCTCTATAATGTTTTGAGGGAGAAAACTGCGGCTAGTTTGTGGGGCGAAGTTAGAAAACATCTATACGAAGAAGTCCTCTAAAAGGGAAGGCTATAAGAAAGCTAAACGACGGCATGAGGGCATTTTTCGATGCAATAATTACGAGGGGCAGAGATTCTGAGTGAGGTATAAGATTTTCAAAACCTAAATTCAAATCCAAGGGTAAGGGTAAAACAAAATTAAAGTATTGGAATTATGGGATGTCTAGACACATGAAGAAGGATTGTAGAAATCCTAAAGCGAAGAAAGAAAATTCAGCTGCTTCTTCCAAGGAGGCTAATGTTGTCACATCTGATGAAGAAACAAGTGGTGGTGATGTTCTATCTGTTTCCATGATTGATCACTTACACGAAAATCATAAAGACGAGTGGATACTTGACATTGGAGCATCATATCATATGACTCCTTATTGGAGTTGGTTTGCTAGTTAAAAGGAACACGATGGTGGACAGGTTTTTATGTGCAATGACAATCCCTGTAATGTTGTGGCTATTGGTACGGTGAGCATCAAAATGTTTGATAGGATAGAGCGTACCTTGACTGATGTCAGGCACATTCTTGATGGGAAGAAAAGTCTGATTTTTCTTGGTGCACTCAAGGCTATAGGGTGCAAGCTCACTGGTATTAATAGTGTTCTTAAAGTTTCAAAACGGACACTCATGGTTATGAGAGCGCAAAGACACAGAAACCTTTACAGGTTGATAGGGAGCACTTCAGCAGGTGGAGCGACAACAACTATTGAAGATTCCACGTATCTACGTATGTGACATGCTCGTTTGGGCCACATGAGCGAGCGGGGCATGAAGGTACTATTTGATCGTTGTTTGATTCCAGCTTTCAAAAATTCTGATTTAAATATATGCAAGCATTTTATATATGGTAAACAATATAGATTGTCTTTTAAATCTGAAAAACATGTATGTAAGGGAGTGCTTGATTATGCGCACTTTGATGTATGGGGGCCCATAGTCAGAAGTTTTCATTGGAGGGTCGTCATGGTTTGTTTCATTCATTGACGAGTACTCAAGAAAAGTTTGGGTTTACTTCATGAAACGTAAATTTAAAGTTTTCATCATATTCAAACAATGGAAGGTAACGATGGAAAAATAATCAGGGCAAAAATAAATGTTTTAAGGACTGACAATGGTGGAGAATTTACTTTTACTGAGTTTAATGATTATTGCAAGGATGAAGAGATTATCAGACACAATATAGTGTGCCACACGTCCGATCAAAATAGTGTAGCTGTGCGAATAAATCGGACTCTCTTGGAGAGGGACAGATGCATGTTAAGTAATGCTGCGTTGGGTAAGGACCTATGGACAGAGGTCGTTAACATGGCTTGTTATTTAGTGAACCGGTCTCCTTCAACGGTGATTGAATGTAAAATTCCAGAGGAAGTATGGAGTGGTCAGAAAATCGACTACTCAGATCTATGCATATTTTGTTATGTGGCTTACTCTCATGTACTGTCAGTTAAGAGAGACAAGCTAGATCATAGAGTCAAAAAGTATATCTTTGTTAGATATGACATTGGTGTGAAATGTTGCAGTTTATTTGACAAAGTCACCAGCAAGGTCATCACTAGCCGTGATGTCAGATTCGATGAAAACTCTCTATTCCGCAAGAATGATTAAGAGGAGTAAGAGGAATCAGAAATGTTGATCGTGTACAGATTAACACAGATGATACTCAGACAAAGACAGATGCACAGACAGAGGTACAAGATCAGGTGGAGCAACCAACTATGAGAAGGAACCCACCGCGTGATCCCAGGTTACCGATAAGATACAGGGACAACTCTAATATTGCATATGCCCTTATTATAGATGATGGGGACCCGTCTACTATTTAGGAAGCTCTTGATGAGCCTGATGCAGAAAAGTGGAAGGCAGCTATGGATGATGAGATGAACTCGTTGCATAAAAATTACACATGGGAGTTGATGGAGCTACCAGTGGACCGAAAAGCGATTGGATGCAAGTAGTTATTCAAAAGGAAACTGGATACATACAAAGCAAAGTTGGTAGTGTAGGGTTATGCTCAGAGAGAAGGAATTAACTTTACAGAAATATTCGCGCCAGTGGTTAAACAGGTGTTTATTAGATTTGTGTTGGCATTGGTTGCCCAATACGATCTTGAGTTGGAACAGATGGATGTTCAGATTGCATTCCTACACGGGGAGTTGGAAGAACAGATTTACATTAAGTAACCAGAGGATTACAAAGTTAAAGAGGTAGAGAAAAAGGTTTACAAGTTAATGATATCGTTGTACGACCTGAAACAATCACTTAGGCGATTGTATAAAAAATTTGATTATTTCATGTTAAGTTAGAAATTTACTCGGACTGAATACGATCACTATGTATATTACAAGATATCGAGTGATGGCAGATTCATTATCCTAGTATTGTATGTTGATGATATGTTAATCGTCTAAAATTATATGTCTGAAATTAACGTATTGAAGACTCAGTTATCAGAGACATTCGATATAAAAGATCTAAGGGATGCAAAGAGTATTCTCGACATAGATATTCATAGAGATTGGAAGAGGAACAAACTTTGGTTATCACAGGTAGAATACCTTGAAAAGGTATTGATCAAGTATGGGATGGACCAGGTAAAGCCGGTGAGCGTTCCCCACGCGGCTCACTTGAATCTTTCCTCAGAACAATGTCCTAAATCAAATGAGAAAAAGTAAGTTGTCTCATGTGTCTTATTCAAATGCGGTTGACAGTTTAATATATGCCATGGTCTGTATAAGAACAGATATTTCACAGGTAGTTGGTGTTGTGAGCAGATACATGTCAAACCCTGACAAATAACATTGGGAAGCGGTGAAATGATTATTTTAATACATTCGAGGTACGAAAGACTACGTCTTAAATTTTGAGAAGACAGACAAAGTCGGTAGGGTACGTGGATTCCTACTATGCAGGCAGTGCGAATTCTAGAAAGTCTACTTCAGGATACTCATTTGTACTAGCAGGTGGATGTTGAAGCTTCAGTCCGTGGTGGCTCTTTTCACGACTGAAGCATAATATATGGTAGTGATGAAAGCATTTAAAGAAGGTGTTTGGCTCAGAGGCATGATTAATCAGTTAGGACTTCAACAGGAGGCTGTGTCGGTTAACTGTGATAGTGAGAGCACTATTAATTTGGCCAAAAATTCTGTTTATCACTCGTGTACTAAACACATTGATGTTCATCACCACTTTATCCGACAGGAGCTTAAGGAAGGACGTGTAACACTGGAGAAGATTCACACCAGCATGAATCCAGCAGACATGCTCACCAAGGTCATTCCTACAGAGAAATTCAACTTTTGTGCAACTTCTCTGAGCTTGGCGTTGGCGTAAAAAAAGGACGGAGTGTGCATGAGAAGCGTTGATTGAAGCTATGATGCGATGTAAAGATAAGAGAAGAGGTCAAGAAGCTACGGTTGAAGATTAAAGACATGGTAAAGATTGTTGTTAAAAAAAGATGCCTTAAATCTTCCTGTTGCTCAACGAGTTGAGGGATTAGCTCGACTCGAAGTCCAACAACTATGTATTTGGGATCTCCGTGACACTCGACCAGTTGAAGGACATGCTTGACCAATCGAAGGGGTCCTTCAACTAGTCGAAGCCCTAGCTTGACTAGTCGAAGGTTATGCAGACTGCGCACGGACTGCATAAATTTGAGACGGTTTCTGAACTTTTCCAAAGTTGGTGCGTAAGGGTTGTTTTCTAAACTATAAATAGGAGTTCTTAGGGCCTTTTCTAGAGAATTCTAAGGCTTTTTAAAGGTATTCCAATGGTTTCTAAAAGGGTTCTAGAGTTATTAAAGGGTATAGCAAGAGTGAGATTCGAGGATGTTTGAATCGGGTAAGTCTTCTATCTTTATAATTTCTATTTTCATAGTAGATTTCTGTCGCTTTGTGCCATGGTTTTTTTCCCGTAAGAGTTTTTTACGTTAAATCTTTGTGTTCTCTCGTGATTGCTTAGTGCCATTGGGTTGCTATCCTAAATCCATATCTGTGTGATTCCGCAGCACAAATCCTAACAGATACATACTAATATTTTCCTTATTACATTAGTCTATTATATTCCAATACATGTCTTATTTTTTGCACTAATGATTTTATTAATTATATATGTAGTCATTTATGGTAAAGCGAACCATTTTTTCAAAACAAACAAGCTAAAATACAGGACAACTACTTTAAAAGTCGTGTTGTGCAGCACACAATCTATTTGGGAGAGACAGATCCAACATATATTGTTAGCTTGAGTCACCGGAAATGACGTTGATCAATGAGACCCGACGGCAATGGAATTTGTGTGCCTTCAACACAAACGTTCCTCACTCAATTATAATTTATAACTTCTATATAGACTGGGTTCGGTTTGGGTCGGGCAACTCGAGCCCGACCCAAGTTTTATCGGTTTGGTGTTTGTATAAGCCCAATACCGATGCCCAAGACCGAATCCAATACATCCTACTCGAGCCCAACCCAATGTCGGGTCAGTCGCGTTGAACCCGCCCAACTCTCAGCCCTCGGCTACAACTGCTTGCAGCGTGTTTCTCTACTGCGGAGTATCTCTGCTAGGTCCCACGATGTAGATGGTCTGGATGGGCTAGCCCAGCCTGTTAAGTCAGTGTTTGAGTTCACTTTTGAGGCCCATGGGTCAGGCCCTGCGTGAATTTTTTCAGCCCTAGTACTAATCAGGCCATTCGGTCTTAACTTCCCAGGGCCCAACTGCTCAACCCAACCTGGCTGAAGTTTGTATAAATAAAGATCTATGACGGTCCATGGTAGGGCCCACAGGAAGGTTGATCTTGTACAAAACGTTGAGGTATGAGCGTCTATGCAGTGATATCATAAGTGGCGTTGGGCTGGGTCTGGACCACTATTTCTGATATGGGGCTAGAAATCAGGCCCATTTTATTTCTTGCCTGTGATGCAGTTGGATAGGACGCGGACCTGGGTCTTGATTGGTCAGCTTAGGGCTAAATAAGACGGCTGGTCCAACAACCCTAATCATAGTATCATCCACTAGAAAAAATCGGGTAATTCATATTAGCACCCTAAATCAGTGTTTGTGGGACTGCTAACCTAATGGACCCACCATTAGAATTCACGATGGCTCATTCCGTATTGGCCGCCTAGCCCTCAGGCTAAGTTCAGTGGCCCAAGCCCTAGCCATTCTGGGTCCGGTCAGTAAAACTAGGCTGGGCAGCTGGGTCCGGTCAGTGAAACTAGCCCAGGCAGCTGGGCCCATTGCCACCCTAGCTCTGGGATCAATTAATAAGTGGGCTTAAATTTTGGTCCTTGCGGCTGTTCGAGCCCAACCCTGGCTCAAGCGAACTGGCTCGGTTCACACAGTGCCTTAGTTCGAGTAACCCTGTGTTGTATTCGAGTCGACCCTCGACGAGTTGTCCCGTGTCAGTATCATGTAAAGACCCAGGACTGAGTTTCCTAGCAATTCAGCTGAGAATCTCACTGAGTCGTGTTGACTCAGCCATGTTTTGAGTAAACTCAGTGAGTTTTAAACCATGTTTCTGTTACAATGGCAGTTAAAACAAGTATTATTAAGAACTGTAATTCTTGCCGACAACCAATCTTATTATTTTTCTTAATTTTCCAATTACAGGAATGCAAGGACAGAGGGATCAAACTCTGTGGAGCATTAGCAGCCGCTGGATTGATTGCTGCAAATTCCTCTAAGCATCTCACTAATAACGAGTCAGAGAATTATGCTGTGGTCAGCTTGATCGACTGCCGGAAGATTCTGGACCCGCCACTCCATGATCACAATCTAGGTAAAGCTCTTCCAGCCCCTTGATCATAGGGTGGCTCGCTTCGTTTGGCTTTGGGCTGACCCACCCACCCAAATTGGGGTGTCTCGGGGTATCAAATTGTATCAAGTCGGACTGAGTTGAGTCCAATTCGATGAGTCGGACCACACTCATCCAAGTCTGAAAACCATGACCCAAACTGGTATAGGCTGGGATTGGAGACTAGGACTGGAATGTGGGTGGCTTCATCCGGTTCCAAGCTAAATGGGCAGTAGTCGGTCTTGGTGTAGAAAATGTAGCCCATTTAAGTAAATGGGTTGGGCTTGGGTTGAACCTTACCCAACTTAACCGGCTTATATGGCTTTTAAATGGGCTGGCCTTTAGACCTGAATCTGAGTAAACTCAGACGAGTCTGAAAACCATGAATTGAACGGCTGGGTGACACATCCCATCCGTCCACAAGGTTGGCTGCGCAATCAGTACCTACATTATAGATTATATGATGAGTGGATAGGGCTGTTCTCTGCAACTTTATGGTGGGCCAGCCCTTTTGGACGGGTTGGATGTTGCACACACTTGACACGTGGACACTTATGCGGTTGTGGAACTACGGTAACTCATCGTCCAGCTACTTGCCCTGCAAATGATCACATGCATTTATTATTATTATTTTACACACGCACACACACCCCCACACACTCACGCCACACGCACACCGAACCCTTGACCCGGTGTTGAAACTCCGAGGAGTCTACCACCCGGGTAAGAGTAAGGACCCATGCATTGGAACGCATGGTAATTACCATACATTCAAGCTATGTGGGGCTCACCACTAGTGATATGTACGCTGAATCCAAACCACACATCTATTGCACCTCTTCATTTTCACCGTCCACCCCAAGAAAAATCTGGATCCAAAGCTCATGTGGGACACCACAGGGAGCAACGTATAGTCACGCCTAGATGAATGTGTTTGATGAAATATAAACAACACGATGGACCCCACATTCCATCTGTAAGTTTCTACAGTGGACGTGGAGCCACCTCTAGTGTTCCCTATTGATCTCTTTGGTGTGGTCCACCTGAGTAATACATCAGGAAAGATTTTAATGGATACTCACATGTAACCATGTATCTAATGATGAACGGATGTGATCAATCCTAGCCTTTCATTAGAACTTCTTCAGTGGCTATAATCTCTGTTAAATGTTAATGCAGGTTTTTACCACTCTGCTATTCTAAATACACATACCATAACCAACGGTGAGGATGTATGGGACGTAGCAAAGAGATGCTACACAGTATTCTCAAACGCCAAGAACTCCAACAAGCATTTCACAGACATGGGCGATCTCAACTTTCTCATGTGTAAGGCCATCGAAAATCCGGGCTTGACCCCTTCATCGTCCCTCAGGACGTCGTTCATGGCCGTTTTTGAGGACCCCGTGATCGACGACTCACGTGGGTCGCAGCTGGAGGTCGGGCTGGAGGACTACATGGGGTGCGCCTCGGTTCATGGGATCGGTCCATCGATCGCTGTGTTCGACACTGTCCGTGATGGACGGTTGGATTGTGCTTTCGTGTATCCATCGCCGCTGCATTCAAGGAAACAGATGGACGGTCTGATCAATGACATGAAGGCAATCCTCATGGGAGGCGGACGGTGATGGAACCGTGAATTGGGTGGGCCATGGGGTTGGTTTTGTGTGCTATTGATGGGAATAATTCTGCGGTGTATGTGTGGTGGGGTCCAATTCCTGTGTATGATCATGTTTATGCGTATTTTAGCCATTTGCATACGGATACACTACAATGAACCGTGAGGGTCAAGTCACCCATCGCAACGTATTTTCAAGGTGGCTTCCACCTTGATTCGTTTGGACCGCTGGATTGATAGGATCCAACCCTGGATTTCCATGGCTCAAAATCTGCTCAGATCCAAAGGTCCAGACTGTTTGATCAAGAGCCTCCAGATGTGAGGATCAAATATGGGCAACAGTTGTTATTGAATGGAAGAAGTTTCATCTATTGGACAGCTTGGATTAATCCAATAGATCTAATCTCCGGCCTCGATGGTCCACTTATCCAATGCAACGGCCAGCAACATATGTACGGAGCATATATATAAAATTATACTGGTCAAGCAATCTCAACCGTCCAATCAATAGCTATCAAATGGATGCAGTGGTCCCCTTTCTAAAGGAAAAAAAGATAAATGGTTAGAACTATCTCCTTCATGCAAATTTCCGGTTATCCTCCATTTAAATAGGGTCAGAGATTTCGGCGGTCTGTATTGCAATACAACCGTGCTATGTTTATGTAATGAGTCGCAGCAATTTTTAAAATGGGGTGATGAATTTAGCCTGATGGTTAAAAAACTAGAGCTTTTCCAAGCTCACACGTGTGTGCAATAAAGTTCGTGCACACCACACACGTGTGCCAGCATGGCACATACGTGTGGAGATCTAATTCATCCATCAGGTTGGTACGTGATTGTATATGTTTTCCCAAAAATAAAATCTTATCCAAAATCAGCACGTGGCTTCACCCCAAGTTTGTAAGAGCCCTACATTTGTTTTGCAAAATGTGGACCCCTGACCAGTGGATCAACCTGATTCTTGGGCCAGAGCATCAATACAGTGGTGTCACTCTGATGGATGTACTGGATCTTGGATCTACAGCTGTACACGAGTCGTACCGAGCTTGGCACAGTTCCACTCGACCTGGCCACTATCTGACCGTAGCTTGAACTTGGCTCGGCTCGGTCTTCAAGCCTGACTGCTAGCTTGGTCCGGCACGGTTAGTAGCTCGGGTTCAAGCATGTGTAATATTTTATGAAATACACGTAGTGCACTTTCAATTTCTTACAGGTCGTAGAACAATCTCTTTAGTTTACATGTATTTCATCATATATTTGGTATGCAACATGAAAATCAAGATATAAGGATAGTTTTATCATGTAATGTTTAATTTTTTGTTAGTGATTTGTTTTATAACCATATCTTCCTTGCCACCAATCCTTCCCACTGATAATGTATCCACCTTGAACAGTACTTCGTTGAGTCATTTCATCAAACACTTGGTGAGCAACATTAATATCAAAATAACTGAGTCATTGAATTAGTTCAATCAGCTCGGATTGAAATTTTTTCAACCTCCAGTGGTTAACTTGACTAGGTTCAAACTCAGTTTCAAACTGAGTCGAAACCAAGCTTTTTCAAGTTCAGTTGGGTGAGTTAACCGAGCTAACTTGGTTCGTGTACAGCTCTACTTGGACCTATTGTTTGGGTATAAATATTTGAGAAATTTCCTATTGTACCACCCATTTATGGCCCACGGACCTTTTTTATCCCATCTATTTTTAGCTGCCAAGAATAAGCCCTAGCCGTACAGACAACTTTTTACAGGTTGAAAATGCCCCTGCTTTTTTAGAAATGTGATTTCTAAAAGATGGGGTTTCCTATGGATACGGATTATAACCATAGCTATAATCGTAGCCCTTGCTTTTTTGATATGTTCTTCAATATATGTACTTTAATATATATTGAAGGTCTTTCGATATGATCGAAAAAGGTCCAACATTATTCAGTGAGTTTGTCTCAAAAATCCTGTAATTTTTAATACATATTAAAGAGTAATTGATATGTATCAAAGATATTTTCCTATGGCTACAGATTATAACTGTAGCGATAACTGTAGTCGTTATAGTCCGTGCAAATTTTTTTTTTTTTTTTTTAATTATTTTTTTTTACATAGAGAATTTTATTCTACCTAAATTTTTCTCTAGTATATATTTATATAAATATGTATATATAAGCATATAAATTTTTTTTATTCATTTCTTTTTTTATTCATTTAATAAGAATATATTCTGAATCAAAATTAGTTACTTGACGTACCATAGATGATTTTGGGCTAGGAGAAGCTACTTTAGCCAACCAACCTGGTCATTTTCATAGATTCCATCAGGTCCATGGTCGAAAATCCATTTCATTTACTTCGTGGTCAATTTCAGTCACTTCACGATCAATTTCATTCATTTCATTCAGTTCACGGTCAATTTCATTCAGTTCGTGGTCAATTTCATTAACTTCGTGGTCAATTTCATTCACTTCGCGGTCAATTTCAATCACTTCACGGTCAATTCCCTTCATTTCACGGTCAATTCTAACGATTCCCCTTCACTTCACGGTCAATTCAATTCTTCAATTGATTTCACGGTCAATTCCTTTCATTTCACGATCAATTCCATGCATTTCACAATCAATTTCGGTGATTCCCCTTCACTTCACGGTCAATTCCCTTCACTTTATGGTCAATTCCCTTCACTTTATGGTCAATTCCATGCATTTCACGATCAATTCTGGTGATTTTCTTTCACTTCATGGTCAATTTCATGCATTTCACGATCAAGTCCCTTCCCTTCACAATCAATTCCATGCATTTCATGGTCAATTCCGGTGATTTTCCTTCACTTCACGGTCAATTCAATTCATTTTATGGTCAATTTCCTTCACTTCGCGGTCTATTCCGATGATTTCCCTTCACTTCACGGTTAATTCAATTCATTTTACGGTCAATTCCCTTCACTTCACGGTCAATTCAATTCATTTCACGATCAATTCCCTTCACTTCACGGTCAATTCCATGCATTTCACAGTCAATTCTGGCGATTCTCCTTCACTTCATGGTCAATTCAATTCATTTGACAGTCAATTCCCTTCACTTCACGGTCAATTCCATGCATTTCACGGTCAAATTCTGGCGATTTTCCTTTACTTCACGGTTAATTCAATTCATTTTACGGTCAATTCCCTTCACTTCACGGTCAATTCCATGCATTTCATGGTCAATTCCGACGATTTTCCTTCACTTCACGGTCAATTTAATTTATTTCACGGTCAATTCCCTTCACTTCATGGTCAATTCCATGCATTTCATAGTCAATTCCCTTCACTTTACGGTCAATTCCCTTCATTTCACGGTCAATTCCATTGATTCCCCTTCACTTCATGGCCAATTCCATGCATTTCATGGTTAATTCCGGCAATTCCCCTTCACTTCATAGTCAACTTAATTCATTTCACAGTCAATTCGCTTCACTTCACGGTCGATTCCATGCATTTCACGATCAATTTCCTTCACTTTACGGTTAATTCAATGCATTTAACACTCGATTCTCTTCACTTCACGGCCATTTCCATGCATTTCATGGTCAATTCCCTTCTTTTCACGATTAATTCCATGCATTTCATGGTCAATTTCGGTGATTCCCCTTCGCTTCACAGTCAATTCAATTCATTTCATGGTTAAATCCTTTCACTTCACGGTTAATTCCGTGCAGTTCACACTCAATTCCCTTTACTTCACGGTCAATTCTATGCATTTCACTTCATTCACTCCCTTACACTTAAATACATGTTCGAACTCATCTATGGCATCCTTATGGAGATTTAATGAAAAAAATGGGTCAAAAGAAGGAATAGGGATGACAATTATGTGTTTGGACGTGTATTTGAGTGTAAGGGAGTGGATGGAGTGGAATTGATAAAACACCGGCATTTTTGACATGTGAAAAGTTGTTTGGGAGTGGATGCGTCGTAGAGAAAGAAGAAAATGGAGTGAATAAAGTGAAGTGGACACGCCGTGTTATAAATATATGCATTTCTTCGATATATCGAATGTCACTCGATATATCGAAAGAAGTCCAACAGTCGAGACAAAAGGTTTGATAGTTTTTCGAGGTATTTGTAATCGAGTAAACTTTGAGTGATATCGAACTGTACTTTGATATATCGAAAGTCACTCGATATCATCAAAAATTTGTTTAAATGAACACAAGGTCTCTGGACAGTTTTGGGTCTTTTTTGATATATCGAAGAATATTATATCGAAGAGGTTTCGATATATTGTAAAATGCAGTGAATGGTTTAGTACGATAACATTGAATAGACTTCAATGTTATCGATAACTTAAGCTCGATATCATCAATTAGTCTTCGAAAATATCGAAGAGCACTTGATAATTTTACCTTTAATGTCATCAATAAATTCAAGGTCTTTGTAATAGAGTAAACTTCGAGTGATATCGAACTGTCCCTCGATATATCGAAGGTCACTCGATAACATCAAAAATTTGTTTTAAATGAACAAAAACTCTTTAGACAGTTTTGGGTCTTTTTCGATATATTGAATTCCATTTGACATATCGAAGAATAGCATATCGAAGTGGATTTGATATATCAGAAAATTCAGTGAATTTTCTGTGTATAAATTACAAGACGAAATTAATTTAGTTATGATAACATTCGTTATTTAATAAAGAGACTCACTCACAATAACATTGAGTAGTTTTCGATGACATTGAAGAGCCCTTCAAAATTGTAAATTTTGTTTTGAAGAAATTTAAGGTCCATGTAATCGACTGACATTCGATGATATCGAATTCATTTCCATGTAATCGACTGAAATTCTGGACAGTTTTTTCACTAATAAGATCATATCGAATTCCGTGAAATGAATGGAATTGACTGTGAAGTGAAGGGATTTGACTGTGAAAGGCATGAAATTGATCGTGAAGTAAAGGGAATTTGACCGTGAAATGCATGGAAATGATTGTGAAGTGAAGGGATTTGACTGTGAAGAGAAGGGATTTGACTGTGAAAGACAAGAAATTGACCATGAAGTAAA
Source organism: Magnolia kwangsiensis (assembly GCA_037074715.1). NCBI lineage: Eukaryota > Viridiplantae > Streptophyta > Magnoliopsida > Magnoliales > Magnoliaceae > Magnolia > Magnolia kwangsiensis. The sequence continues at coordinate 68,995,681 of CM073587.1, read as the reverse complement.
GGGAATTGACCATGAAATGCATGGAACTGACCATGAAGTAAAGGAAATTGACTGTGAAATGCATGGAAATGATCGTGAAGTGAAGGGAATTGACCATGAAATGAATAGAAATGACCGTGAAGTGAAGGGGAATCACCGAAATTGACCGTAGAATGCATGGAATTGACCCTGAAATGAAGGGAATTGACTGTGAAATGCACGGAATTGAGCATGAAGTGAAGGGAATTGACCGTGAAATGCATGGAATTGACCGTGAAGTGAAGGGGAATCGCCGGGATTGACCATGAAATGCATGGAATTGACCATGAAGTGAAGGGAATTGACTATGAAATGCACAGAATTGACCGTGAAGTGAAGGGAATTGACCGTGAAATGCATGGAATCAACCGTGAAGTGAAGGAGAATCGTCGAGATTGACCATGAAATGCATGAAATTGACTGTGAAGTGAAGGGAATTGACCATAAAATGATTGAAATTGACCGCAAAGTTAATGAAATTCACCGCAAACTGATTGAAATTGATTGTCAAGTGAATGAAATTGACCGCGAAGTGAATGAAATGGATTTTCGACCATCAACCTGATGGAATCTTGAAAAATAACTAGGTTGGTTGGTTAAAGTAGCTTATCCTACCCCAATATCATATATGTTACGTTATGTAACTAATTTTGGTTTAGAGGATATTCTTGTTAAATGATTAAAGAAAGAAATGAAAAATAGTGAGAAATTTTTTTTTATATACTTCTATATACATATTTATATAAATATGTACTAGAGAAAAGTGTAGAATAAAGTTTTCCATGTAAATAAATAAATAAAAAGAGAGAGGAGTGCGCATATTGCTGTTGCACTTGGTTATGGCTACGATTATAATCCATAGTTATATGATCCTTGCGTTTTTTTTTTTTTCCTGCTGTAATCCCCACTACTTTTTGTGGGTCCTATTATGAGGTATGTGTTATATTCAAACTATCCATCTATTTGACAAACTTGTATTAAGGCTTGATACAAAAAATAAGACAGGTCTAGATATCAAGTGGGCCACACTGTAAAAGATAGTGAAGGATTGAACATCTACCATTGAAACCCTTCTAGAGGTTAGAGAAGTTTTGGATAATTATAAAATTTGTTTTTGCTCTTCATCCAGATCTTTGACCTTACGAATAGATTGAATGGAAAATAAATGTCATGCAGGCCTACCAAATTTTTAACGGTGAAAGTCAATTTTCCTGCTGCTCTTTGTGGTGTGGTCTAGTTGACCTTTGTATATGATTCTCCTTTCTGGGATAATGCTCCGAAATGATCTTGAAATAGGGATGAACGTAGTGGATATAAGAAATAAATAACTGTGGGCCATGTAACTTTGATCTCTTTTGAACCATTCGCACAACTCGGAGTGCGAGGAGCGTCAGCGCTCGACCGGCCGATCCTCCTGCGGAAGGGAAAGCAGGGGCATTTTTGACATTTGGCAACTCTTCCGCACGTATGACGTATGCGGAGTATTCCGGGGAGGTAAAAAGAAGTGGGCTTAAAAAGGTAAATGGGCCATAAATGGATTGTATAGTTGAAAATTTCTTCAAATTGATCTCAACCATTGATTAATGGTCAACAAAATGAATAGTCCATTACATTTATTTTTTTATATAGAAAGTTTCAATCATCAATCTAGACCATTCATCACATGGGTTCCACCTTCCCTTCCTTATACCTCTCAAGAATAGCTTTGATTTAATAGTCGTGGTGACCACTAAAATGGACAGTCGAGATGAATTAAGACAAAAAGCTCCGATCATGAATGTGGACCGTCCACAAGGTGCCCCCACCTTTGACTCTCCACGCCTCTAAAAAATCACTTTGATCCAAACCATCTCTAATTGAAATGGTTTGAACTTGGATGTTGTGGGCCCCATTTGTAATTCCTCACTCCTCTATAGAAACTTCCATTTGATGATCCCATCTATCTGATCAGTGGCCAAAAATACGGAGGCCCACTCAACATGATGGAGTTCCACTCATCATCCCAGCTGGTGGGCCCATAATGGTTGTCACGTTGGCTGGTAGTAGATTCGAGCAGCCGTCCATTTATCCAAAAAAGACAGCCGTATCGGCCGTTTGGATACGGCATTTTGAGAATATTCGGAGTATAAAACCTCAATAATTCAGCCGGCTTCTAAAAGAAAACAAAACAAGATCTCATGCCAAACAGTCAAACTAATAGAAAACCGGACAAGGAAGATATCGTCCGTTGAGTTGCACATGACCTACTTGTCACATGCATACGAAATCTGATCCGTTGAAAAGGTTTGGCCCACCTTGAAGATCATTGGATGCAAAAACCAGGTTGATGCATTCATCAATCTTCATTGTTTATTTTCCATACTATTGATCAGGTGTTTATGATAATCTGATTGGCGTGATTTTTGTACCATGGCTTATTCCTAATTGTACAAATAAATGAACTATTCAAATCGATGATAAGTCATTTAAAAGCATTGGGGACATTGCTAATGCATCCCACCGATCTTGGCGTTAGCAAAATCCTTTTTTAATATTCTTTGGAAGTAGAGTAGCATATTTTGTACTTTTTTTAAAAGTATATCCAAGTTGAAGAGGAGTGGGCATCTAACATGTGTGGTCCACATGGTGTTTGTATAGCATCCTAACGGTGAAAATAGAAAGCTCTCTTTGGTACGTGGGATTAGGTGGTATTAAATTGCATTACATGAAATTAAAACTATTCTTACATAATGATTATATGTTTCTAATCTCATGCTTAAGATCAAATTCTTCCTTTGAGAAAAATACTATATTAAATAAAATTAGTATTTGGTAGACCATAAAATTATAATCAACTTACCAAATTTCACCACTAATGCCAATCTCCCATACATATATGCAATTTGTGTGTCACATGTGAGGCACATATAGTGAATTCCAGATTTCAATAGAAAACCCTCCATATTTCTTGCTGGAACTGGATGATATTATTCATGAATAAATTCAATCATTTCCATTGATTCTAAACACCAAATGAAATTTACACCCGACCGAATGCAATTCCATACATTCTAATCCCAATTCCAACCAAGCCCTAAAAAGATAGGATGATCAACCAACATGTCGGCCACTGTACCATTGTCAGCGTAAACCTCGTAATGGAAGTTTTATCCTAACTACTTGGTTGGCTACACAATCCTAATCCTCTGTTTCACTCCGCCATGGATTATATCTTCAATTATTATATATCATAAAGATAAATTATATCTTCCCTTTGCATTAGTATAGCCTTCGTATGAATCAACCCACTCCTAATCGGTGCTGTTCTTGTGTCCATTTCACATGGTGGCCCACCATGTGAATGTCGAAATTTTGGGTCCTTGTCCATTTTTCTATGGTGCGACCAACCGTACACTCCAATGACTAGATTTGTATGATTTTTGGGTGTCACTTTTTCAAAGTGGGGCAACCATACCATATGAGTTGGATAACATACACACAGTCAGTGGGCCGACATGCATTGCTTGTACAAAGAATAAAAAGACAAAACAAGAAGAAGAACAAAATGAAAATCCAAATTGGGAGCATCTGTGAACATGTACACATGACCCTTGTAATTATCTACAAAATCGTCGTATTACAAACAAATCCGGAGCACCATACAATCCAAGAATCTCACCCAACCCTAACTCTTCTCTTCTAACTCAAGCTGTATCTAGATCATGGGCATTTCAAAAGCGAAAAACATTACTTAAAATTTTTGGAAAACTATACTCTTACTAAAATTTCCGTAAATTGCAAAACGAGGCTCTTTCATGGCCTATCTAAAGAGAACAAGCTGCTTAGTAGCAGTACGAACATCTTTTTATGTCATTTGAAAATTTTATAGAGATCAGAAATCTCAAAATTAACAAATTATGTTTTCTCACAAGCCCAAGCGAAATGCACACAGACTCCTCCGTAATTTGTAAATCGTAGCAATCCTAACTGCGAATTGGAGGTTTGCCTGTCCAATTCGCTTTCGAAGCAATTTGCAAACCACCCAATTCATGATCTAGCATGGCGCCCAAACGGCACTTATGCAACCAACTCGCCGACCAAGGTGTCAAGATCAAACTGCCCATGACAACACTCCATAGCATTGACCACCTCTAGAAAAGTTGGCACAGTGCATGGGACCACTAATCCATTCCTTTGTTCAAAACCATACTCCTTGTAGGACTTCTCTAGTAACATCTTGAAGAGTGGGTGTGATAGGAATGCCATGGGCAGGACGAATCTCTGCCGTTCTTCCCCAACATAGACCGCGAAGAACCCAGTCGGTGTCTCAGGCGAAGACGCCGAATCATCCACCTCATCGTAGTGCAGGAGGCACTTGTATTGTGGTTTTTGCCGGCTTCTAATCACCTTCTTGGCTAGCTTCCTAACAGACTCCATTTTCTTCACCAACATCTTTCTTGAAATGAGATATGGAGAAATGGGCAGCTCTTGAAATCAGAGAGATGATAAGGGTGGAATTTTTAGTAGTGCAATGAAGGGGAATACCCCAAAATTCACGCCTTTGATAGCTAATTTTCTATCCTTCCAATGACTAAATAAAAGGGAATGGATCTAGACCTAGTGAAATGTCACTGTCGTGTGAAAATGTTCTTGTTGTACCTTGACTTTTAAATACAGTGAGTTAGGTTGGGTTTTCCAAGAGGGTTTAAAACCAAGCCCATAAGGACTGCCTGGAGTTGAATAACTAAGGCGAGTTTTCTTATACCGTAGCTATCCATAATTAGGTAGGTTTGGCATATTAGATGTTCTTGTCCAAAACTGAAACTGGTCTATTCATTAAAAACTTAGACATTACTTCATGAAAATTACTCTGCGAGAATAAAATATAATAAAAACTTGAATTTGTAATTAAAATTTATGTTATTCTTGTGTTTGGTATACCAAAGAAGAGAAACAAATTGTTGATGGAATCTATATTTGTTACTCAGCTCTATACACATCTTGAGATGCCTATTTGCTTTATTCAGGAGAGGGCATCTAGATAGTATCTCTTTGATGAATGGATTGGATTTAGAACCGATGTTCCATGCTGGTGATTGAGTACATGACTCGCCTTGCACATGTGTGGGCTTAGCAAAGCTCTTTCTTTGGTGATAGTATTTAAAATATAAAAGTGATCATGGAAATTAATGGACGGTTGCAATGAGCGGTATATTGATACAATGCCTTTAATATGGTGCAGTGCTATTCGGTCTTGGGTCGATGTTCCTGGTCATCCGAGATATGCTTCGATTGACCGAGAGACTTTGTAATGTCTTGATTGATAGCGATCTGAGTATAATGCAAAAGTATGAGTTTTTATTTCTAATTTTGTGCAAAAGTATATAAATAGGGTTCTACTTATGTAGTTATGATAGAATGAAAGGAGCTTAGCATATTTTGAAGGGTTTTGAGGGAGAAGACATCGTTTCTATTTATAAGTTGTTTAATCTCTTGTAACTTCCTAATTATAGTAGACTGTAGTTTTTTCTTGTAATTTTTTATTTTCACATAAAATTTATATACTCTCTCTGGTTACTTGAATTTTTCTTTCCCTATTTCTTTATATGATTTCGTTTAAGGTTGCTTTCATACTAAACAAGTCATGTTAAAACTTGTTGCATTCCCAACTGGGTAGAGATGTCAACCAACATCAACATTAGGATAGATAGTCTTCAATCCCGTGAGTGGCGAATTGACAGGAACTTTGATTACAAGAGAAACGTGAAATCTCGGTGGGATCAAGAATGCACCTCTAGCAAATCAGACATAACACACCTTGCTAGAAATTTAGGAGGAAAACATATATTTTAAGATTACATATATTTATATGCCTTTATCTTGGCAAAAGGTACCATAAGTAATCTTAAACATCTATTTCAATAAAATACAAAAATAATTCAAATATCCCTAATCTCGTTACAACCATACATGCTTATAGTAAATTTACTATGATTCACTCAAATGGTGTTGATATTACATGATCCTAAGCTCATTGCAAGTTTAATAAACTTTTAAGTGGGACCAATTTTAGATTATTCAAGTATAATTAGATACCCCCAAATGGGCTATCTAGGGACCAATCTTGAGTTCTCTTATACATCATCATACATTAGGTAAGTTTCACATGCTAGATGTTCTTGTCCAAAACTAAGGTGCCATTAGATAAAACTTATTTTCAGCAATTATATAACTCAAATTATTTGAAAAATTTCAGATTATTAAGTGCTTAAATTAATTTTCACTGAAAATTAGAAGATTTTTTTTTTTCCAGCTCTCCTCCCTTTACTTAATGTTGAAAGATGAAGGCTGAAAGTTGAAAGTGGCCATGCATTAAAATTTCTTTTCACTTTTGACTATAATATCCATAAAATAATTTTAAAATTATAACTCAATATTCACGTTTTTAGAACTTTTTTTTTTTCCAATTTATCAAATGATACCCTAGTCTAGTCTATTCAGCCGAGTCAAACCATTTTAAAAAAAACCATCTCATAGGCACAATAGAAACTTAAATGTTATTTCATGGAAATTATTCAACTAGAATAACATGTAATAAACGCTTGTACAGGTACCAAAATTAGGTCCTTGCTCTTGCTCCCATGGTAGATGTTATGGGGAGATCCGAGCCCATGGCAAGGCACCAGTCCGAGTGCCGGTCCGAACCAACTTGCTACCACGATGTCTAAATACGTGAACAGTCCGAAACGACAAGCGCCTTGGAGAAAGCCTCTCACTTCGGTTTGGACTGTTCAGACTTGTGAGATCAGCTCGGACTTGTCCGATTACGAATTTCACTCAGATCTAGGAGCCATCCTTGTTTGACCGAGCAGGCATAGAGACAGACCGCCAGTTGAGTAGGGCCGAGGCGATACTCTGAGGCGCACATCCCATCTGTCCGACATGGAAACTGCCATATCTGAACGTGGTTGATAACTTCGCTCGCAGATGCACACGATTCACCAGATACGCTGCGCAATCAGTAGATTACGGGCAGTATCTCCATGATCCTAGAATCCCTCTGATCATGCCGAGATTATCGGACCCAGACCATTCCACATGCAAGTATAAATATTACCTGATGCCATATCTACAGGTACGCGATATCAAGCTCTCGCTCTTCTCTACTCTCTACCTAGACCCCGATTCCCTTGTCCTGACTTAGACATTGGAGGGTCCCCCGGCTTAGCTAGGGTCACCTTTGCCCGTTTTCTTGGTGCAGGCTTCATGGACGATACGTAGAGGGCGACGTGGAGAGAGGGCAGACCAGATTTTGACCTTAACATTTTTTGGTGCCGTCTGTGGGAAGCTGAAACTAAAAGTCAGGTTCTCGTTTTCTTAAGCAATGACGAGGAAGAAGAAAGCTACAGTTGTGCAGCCGCAACCTAATGAGCAGACTCGGTCGTCATCACCGCTTCATGCCGAGTCCGCACCAGGACCTTCCCAACGTTCACGCAATCGGTCGAGTAAGTATCGCGCCATACAGAACGAGATCTAGGCCCTGCGCGATGAGATAAACCGAATGAAACAGCAGAGAGAGCCAGAGCCACGTCTGACTCAGGAACGACCCATTCTCGAGCCGGTGGGGTTGTTCGTGGAGACTCGCTATGTACCGAGGAGTGTGAGACCTGAAGCCCCCTAACACTCGGGGGTGCCGCATTCGAATCAAAATTCTCCTGCGGTATACGCCAATGTATCCGCATGGAATGCCACCACTCGGGCCCCCACAACCATTCATTCAGCCACATTTGCCCTGCCGCCCACGGAGCTCCGTCATCAGTTTGAACGGAGGTGAGAAAGGAGAACGCTGGAGGTCGAGGATGCTCCAGAGGTCATTGTGGAAAATAGGGATCCATGGGAGGCACGATTTGCGGAGTTGAAAGACCGGTTCCTGATATTGGAGAAAAAACAGCAACAATCGACTGTTCCAGCCACGATCCAAACGATGATGAAAGAGACCGAGCCTCCCTTCACCCCATCCATCATGGCTGAAGTGATGCCGCAGAGGTTTTGGATGCCTCCCGTCATCCACTATTTAAGATCTGGGGACCCATTCGAACATCTGGAGTCCTACTAATCATGGATGCAGATGCATACTGCAACAAACGCAATGATGTGTAGGGGATTTTCTATCACCCTCACAGGATCTGCTCGGATTTAGTATCGCCAGCTCAAACCCAACTCCGTGGGTTCTTTCATGGAACTAAGTTGACTATTCTTTACGCAGTTTATAAGTGGTAAAAGAAGTCATAAACCCAACACTCACCTGCTCACCATCAAGCAGGTCCCGAAAGAGTCATTAAAAGATTACATCGCCCGCTTTAATGAAGAAGCATTGCATGTCGAGGACTACGATGATAAGATGGCTCTCGCTGCCATTCTGAGCGGATTGAAGGAAGGAAAATTCGCCTTCTCTATCAGAAAGAATCCTCCAAAGACGCTAGCGAACTTCATGGCGAAAGCTCAGAAGTATACCAACGCCAAGGAGTTCACTAACGCTCGAAAAGGCAAACAAGTATCCGACTCGACGAACAAAGGGAAGAGACCTCGAAATGAAGACTCCCAGTCGACTGGCAAAGGGGCGGATGACCGCGCTTCCCGCGATAGTCTACCGAGCCGCAGGACAGAAGGAAAATTTCGTTCCTATACCCCACTTAATACATCCGCCGAGCAGATTCTACTGGATATCCGAGAAGATAAACTACTTAATTGGCCGGTCTGCATGAGGGCTGACTTAGAGCACCGGGACAAGCGAAAATTCTGCCGCTTCCACCGGGACCATGGTCACAACACGGACGACTGCGTGGACCTGAAAGATGAGATCGAGTCCCTCATACGCAAGGGGCATTTACGTCGTTATACCAAAAAAGAGAAGTCCGCTCGGAGAGAGGAACGACTGCGAGAAGAGTCGAATAATCCCCCAGAGGAACCCGTCGAAATTTGTACCATCTTTGGGAGTTCATCTGGGGGAGGAGATTTAAAAGGAGCTTAAAAAGTCCATTCCAGGAGATCCGAGCCTGAACACCACGTTCACCTAGTGAAACGTCCCAGCAAGGAACTCTGAGTCGCTCCGTGCAGCCTGACTTTCACGGAAGATGAGCGCGGGATCCAGCATCCGCACGATGACGCGCTAGTGGTTACCATGATCATAGAAAATCACAAAGTGTATCGCATCTTGATAGACACCGGGAGTTTGACTGATGTTATGTATTATGAAGCATTCGAAAAGATGAGAATTCTACGGTCCCGGTTTCAGCCTATGAAGACTCCTTTGCACGGCTTTGTCGAAGAGAGAGTTATCTCCGAAGGAGCCATCTCCCTCCCAGTAACAGCAGGAGAAGGGCAACATCAAGTCACACTTTTGGTGGACTTTTTAGTTGTTAATGTTCCATCTGTCCACAACGTGATCCTGGGCCGACCCTCCCTCAACGCGATGAGAGCGGTGGTCTCAACTTACCATCTGATGATGAAGTTCCCAGCTGAAGGTGGGATTGGTTATCTCCGAGGCGATCAACACGAGGCCCGGAGATATTATGCGATAACCGTGAGAAAAGGAGCTGCCAAACAGGCGCTTGTAATGAACGCCTTGGATCCTCGAGGACCGATGGAAAGCTCCTTAGTTGAAGATCTGGTAAGAGTGCCGCTCGATGAATCAGACCCGAGCAAAACTGTTCAGTTCGGATCATCACTGAATCCCGAGCGGAGAAATGAGTTATTGGCCTTCTTTAAGCAGTACCGAGACATCTTCGCATGGTCGCACGTAGATATGTCGGGGATCTCACTTAATGTGCTGGTCCACAGGTTGAACGTGGACCCAGATCACCGGCCAGTTAGCAAAAAAGAAGACTGTTCGATGCCGAACTATATGAAGCTATTGCCGAAGAGGTCTCTGTCCTGCTCGATGCGGGTTTTATAGAAGAAGTATACTATCCTGAATGGATAGCAAATGTTGTGCTCGTCAAGAAATCCAACGGAAAGTGACGGGTCTGTGTAGAGTACTCTGATCTGAATAAGACATGCCCCAAAGACAGCTTCCCGTTACCTCGGATCGACCAACTAGTGGACAGCACGGCTGGACATGAGTTACTCTCGTTTCTGGATGCTTATTCCGGGTACAACCAGATCGCCATGTATCCCCAGATAGGCAGAAGACTACCTTTGTCACGGACAGAGGACTCTACTGTTACCGGGTCATGCCATTTGGCCTGAAAAATGCTGGGGTAACATATCAGAGGCTGGTGAATCAGATGTTCATCAGTCAGATCGGGCGCACCATGGATGTGTACTTAGACGATATGTTAGTGAAAAGTACCCGAGCCTCCAACCACCTTGCCAACCTCGGAGAAACATTCAGCGTCCTCCGAGAATATCAGATGAAACTAAATTTCGCTAAGTGTGCATTCGGGGTTGGGTCAAGAAAGTTTCTTGGCTTTCAAGTCAGTCAGCGAGGTATCGAGGCTAACCCGGATAAGATCAAGGCTCTCCTCGACATGAACTCGCCTTGGACTCTTAAGGAGATACAGTGTCTCACGTGAAGAGTTGCCGCCCTCGGACGCTTCATATCTAGGGCTATAGATAAATGCCTTCCTTTCTTCCAGCAGTTGAAGGGCCACCAGAGGGAGGAGTGGATGTCAGAGTGCGAGCAAGCCTTCCAGCAATTAAAACAGTACTTGGTTTCGCCGCCTCTCTTGTCCAAGCCTGAAGAAGGGGAGCCCTTGCTCCTCTACCTCACAGTTTCGGCTTCAGCAGTCAGTTCGGCTCTGCTTAGAGAAGTTGGAAGCAAGCAGTACCCCGTGTACTATGTAAGCAAAGCCATGGTACCAGCTGAAACAAGATACCAGTCCTTGGAGAAACTGGTGCTCTGCCTCGTCGTCTCGGTAAGAAGACTGCGGCCGTACTTCCAGGTCCATTACATAGTTGTACTGACCGACTCTCCTTTAAGACAGGTCCTCCAGAGACCCGAAGTCTCGGGTCGGATGACCAAATGGGCTGTAGAGCTCAGAGAGTTTGACATTCAATTCCGTCCCAGGACGGCAATTAAGGGTCAAGTTGTAGCAGACTTCATCGCCGAGTTCACAACTCCGAATGAGGAGCAAATCAGTAAGGAAGTCGAGATGACACCACCTGTCTCGTTGAGCGACCAGGAGGCAACGTCGGATCCGAGATGGGTTCTCTATGTTGATGGGTCTTCCAACATTAGAGGAGCAGGAGCCGGTGTTGTCCTGGTTGCACCTGACTCAACGACAATCTGATACGCAATCATACTCGGATTCAAAGCTTCGAACAACGAAGCCGAGTATGAAGCGTTGTTAGCTGGGCTCATGATGACAGCGAGCCTAGGTATTCAAACCCTGTAAGTCCGTTGCGACTCGCAGCTGATAGTGAACCACATCTCTTCGGAGTATGAGGCTAAAGAAGTCAGAATGATCGCCTACCTCGAAGAGGCGAGGAAATTGATTGAGAAATTTTGGAGTTACACCATCCGGCAGATCCCCAGAGCCGAGAACTCATGGTCTGATGCCTTGACAAGACTCGCCTCGTCCTCCGAGGGAAAGATCCCTCGCTTTGTTCCCATCGAGTTCGTTAAGCACCCAAGTATTGGCCAGTCGGAGAAGTTCGATGGACCCAATTTTTAATTACCTGTCAACCGGCGAAATTCCCTTGGACAAGCTAGAGGCGAGGTGACTTAGGATCAGAGTGGCCCGATACGCTATATTGGACGGAGTGTTGTACAAGAAGGGGCATTCTCAGCCTTACCTTAGATGCCTCCGACCGGACGAGGCCGACTACGTGATTCGGGAGATTCACGAGGGAATCTGCGGGAACCATTCTGGCAGTCACGCCTTAGCCATGAAGATACTTCGTCAAGGGTATTTCTGGCCGACTCTTAAGCAAGACTCTAAGGACTTTGTTCGGAAGTGTGACAAGTGTCAGCGTTTTGCTGCCGTACCGAGGCAACCGGCAAAAGAAATGACCCACATGAGTGGGCCGTGGCCGTTCGCCCAATGGGGGATCGACATCATCGGTCCTTTGCCCACTGGGAAGGGACAAGTCAAGTTCGCTATAATTGTAGTCGACTACTTCACTAAGTGGGCCGAGGCCGATCCAGTTGCAAAAATCACTTAGCAAAAAGTAATCGACTTTTTGTGAAAAAATATCATCTGCCGGTTTGGAATCCCACGAACCATCGTTTTTGATAACGGCCGCCAATTCGATAATGACAAGTTCCGTAGTATGTGTCAAGGGCTTGACATTGTGAACACTTACTCATCGCCTCGACACCCGCAGTTGAATGGACAGGTAGAGGCGGTCAATAAGATCATCAAGCACCATCTCAAGACAAAGCTGGAAAAAGCAAAGGAAAATTGGTCCAAAGAGCTCCCATTCGTGCTCTGGGCTTACAGGACCACAACCCAAATGTCAACGGGTGAATTCACATTTTCGTTGTCCTATGGCTCGGAGGCAATGGTGCTAGTGGAGATCGGACTCCCAACGGTACGGGTAAGCAGCTTCGAAGAAAATCAAAACTCTGAGCAGATCGCTACTAATCTGGATTTGCTCGAAGAACTAAGAGATGTTTCCAAGCTCCGAACGACGGATCGACATCAGCAGGTAGCGCATTTCTACAATTTAAAGGTCAAAGTCAGGCGCTTCCGCCCAGGGGACTTAGTCCTTCGACGGGTATTCCAGAACACGGCTGAGCCAGGGGCAGGAGCACTCGGACCCAACTGGGAAGGAACATATCGTGTGGTCAGGTCTGCCAAACCAGGCTCGTATCACCTGAAAGACCTCGAAGGCCGTCAACTCCCTCATCCTTGGAACGCTGAGTAACTGAAGGTCTACTACCCATGAGGAACTATCCTTTAAGGCTCATAATAAAATGTACGCCTTCGAGCGACTAGACTTAAGGCTTTTAATAAAAGTTCAATTCTACCTTGGTTGCTTACCCAATTATCTTATCAATACAAGCATGAATTAAATGGTCCGATCCTTTAAGGGATTGGAACCTAATCTTATGAAAGGCATCCCCTCGAGGAAAAAAGCCTAATAATGACCCGACCCTCCATTAGAGTACTTGGCTCGACAATATGACGGAATAAAGGCGTCAGGCCTGTAAAGAGGTCTGCTCGATTACATCTCAGAACGAGTTAACACAATACCAAAGAAATATTTTTCATTGAATTCCCTCGGAGGGGCAAAAAATACATTTACAGTAAAATAAAATGATAAAACATGTCTTCATGCTGAAGGAGCCTGGGCGTCAGGGGCTTGGTCTGAGCGGGTAACTTCAGCAGGGGCATCTTCGGGATCCTCAGGCAGAAGAGATTCAAGATCGAGGTCTGGGTACAAACCCAAGACTGCCTCGAGACAAGCATCGAAGCCGCGGTTGTACAATATCGTAGCTTCGGCGTCCCTCTCCTTGGAGGTCTTGAAATCTTCAACCGCGGCGGCAACCGCTGCGGCCAAAGAGGCCTCATCTTTAGCTCGCTGAGCCTCCATGACCTGATCCATGGCTTGGGTCCGCTTTTCAGCTTCCTTGGCCTTGGCGGGTTTCAGGGCTTCACCTAGTTGAGTAGTCTCCATGGCCAAAGAATCTGCATGAGCCCTGGCGTGGGTCAGCTCGGCGGTCGCTGCATCGCCGCTGGCCTTGAGATTATCCGCCCTATCCTGTAGCTGTAGCTCCCTGGCCTCCAGGTCGACGACGACTCCTTGCAGTCGAATTACTCTGGCCTTCTCGTCCGAAAGTTACCGGCGTAGCTCACCCTGATCGGACTTCAAAAGGGCAGATTCATCACGTAGAGCTGCCGTCTCGGCGTGGAGAGTCTCGAACTCCATCTCCCTTCTCTGGTGTTCCCGTGCTCTCTCCTAAATTGAGAGCAACACCGAAACAGCTTGAATAGGAAATAAGAATCATAACTTGAGAAAACATATACGATAATTATACAACACAGAGGAAACGGGAGAATCCTCTCGGAGACGTACCGTGTAGCATACGACGGGTAGGTCATTCAGAAAGTCGCCTTCTGATCTGCCAATGTTTCGAGCAATGTCCTCCTCGGGGGCATGCTTGGCGGCTCACGGAGTCAAGCAGGCCATATGATAGCCCGGCTCGAATCTCTCACCACTCGTGCCCGCCTGGGGCAAGGCCACAGCCTCCTCAGTCCCTACCCTGCTGCAGGCTGAGTTTTGACCCTCGGCACGGACATCTCCTCCGGCCTCGCAGGGGGAATCATATTGTCGGCCATTCTAATGGCCTCCTCCTGTTTGTAGGAAGAAGGGATAGCGATGGGGGGCTCGGGGGCCGCGGCAAGAGCCTCCGTGGTGGGGGGAACGGTGATAGTAGGAGCACGAGGAGCAACAGGGCTCAGAACGACTGGGGTATCGGTCACGGTCGTTTGGATGAACCCCGGAGGAGGAGATACCACCGGGCATAAAACTGTCGAAGGAGCCACGACAGTACTAGGGCGCGCCGGGGTCTGCACCGCGGGGGCAGAGCCGACTGGTCTCAGAGCTGGGGTGCTAAGGTTGGCGTAGTGGAAGATTTCCCAGCTCGAGGGAGGACTGGTTTCTTCCAAGTGATCTTCACTCGAGGGGCTTCCTTCAGCAACTCCACCGCTATCGGAGACGCTTTTCTCTTCCGAGCGCCGGACGCCTCGGTCATGCCTGCGAAATAAAAGACGGTATCAGCTACTAAGTGACCGAAAGGAAGACCATCGAAGAGATTAGGGCAGCTTACTGAGGGACGTGGACAAAGGATGAGACTTGCAAAGCCCAGACCAGTGAAGATTGGCCGCGGTGATCAGATCAGCCTAGGAGAGAAGCATCTCCGATCGCACTCTGGCCTTCGCAATATGATTTTTCTAGTCTGAGTCGAGGAGCGGCAACCCCTTTGGGAAAGCTGCAAAAGGAAAAGGAGAAATTTTACTTCAATTGAAACAGGTGAAAACTAAGACAACAATCTGAATGTTAGATGAAGTCTGACCTGATTTCATAAAATGGGTCGGAATACGAGCCGTTGAGGTCCTAAGCTCAGCTGCTGGTACCTCTCATTCACCTGCTGCCCAGAACCACTTATTTTTTCAGTCCTTGTTGGAGGACGGTAGGTTCATCACCAATCCCGACTCCTTGCTCTCTCGAGTTACAAAATAGTACCTTGGATCGTTGCTATCATGCTTGACCAGGTACAGACTCAGCAGTTCCTCTGAAGTCAGCTCAGAGTTTCTAACTTGTCTCCAAATAATGTAGGCGAAAATCATCACCCTCCAGGCATTCAGAGTAAATTACCCAGGAGCCAATCCAAGGTAAGCCGCAACCTTCTTGATAAAGGAGTGTAGTGGGAGCCGGACCCCGCACTGCAGCGCACAAAGGAAGATGGTAACTTTTCCCTTGGCAGGAGCACCAGCTACGTCCATAGGCGTATGGGCCCTTATCTGAATGGAGTTAGGGATTTGGAACTACGAACGGATACACTCCATATGAGATTCTGACATAACAGAACCTCCTGGGACTACCTCCCGAACGGATACACTCCATATGAGATTCTGATCGTGCCGAGATTATCGGACCCAGACCATTCCATATGCAAGTATAAATATTACCCGACGCCATATCTACAGGTACGCGATATCAAGCTCTCGCTCTCCTCTAGTCTCTACCTAGATCCCGATTCTCTTGTCTTGACTTAGGCATCGGAGGGTCCCTTGGCTTAGCCAGGGTTACCTTTGCCTGTTTTCTTGGTGCAGGCTTTAGGGACGATACGTAGAGGGCAACGTGGAGAGAGGGCCGACCAGATTTTGACCTCAACAGTAGACTCTTGGGAGTTTCAACAAAGGGTTCGAGTACCCATAGGTGGTGAAATCCCACTACGGTGTGAGTGTGTGCGCTTATGTAAAAAAAAAAAAAAAAAGTACCATACCACCTCTACATATCCTGAGATGCCTATTTATAAAGACACATTAAATAGTGCTTGATGCTTGAACACCTTTTTTTTTTTTTAAATAAATTTTTTTAAAATTTTTTTTATACACACCCACACACTGACGCCGTAGTGGGATTTCACCACCTATGGATACTCTCGAGCCTTTGACCGAGTGGTGAAACTCCTGAGACTCTACCATTGGAGCAGGAGTAAGGATCCTAATTCAACTCAAATAATGAAAATGTCCCTCATGCGCAAGACAATACCAAAGAGAAATTTACAACTGTACAACCCATTTATGGCTCATTTACGCGTTGAAGCCCACCGCATTTTATCTAACCAGAATAAGTCCCAGCTGTACGGATGACTCGCCAAAGGTTAAAAATACCCCTGCTTTTTCAACTTTTTGAAAAAGCTGGCGTTCCCTATAGCTACATATTATAACCGTAGCCTTAGATACCAAAAATTTGTTACCATTGATGACTGTCTGGGGTGGGCTCGCCGAACTAGCAGCCTCATGTCAGTTGCTGGTCTATCCGGCGCGGCCACGCTAATCTAGCGGGGCTACACCCATCTAGTGGCCCCTATAGCTACGGATTATAACCGTAGCCATAGAGGGACTGCCATGACAACATTCTATGTAAATTATTTTTTTTTTTTTTTTTTTACATGGAGAACTTTATTCTACCTATAATTTTCTCAAACACATATTTATATAAATATGTATATATACGTATATAAAAATTTTTCCTTTCTTTTTTTCATTTCTTTCTTTATTCATTTAAAAAGTATATCTTCTAAAGCAAGATTAGTTACTCGATGAACCCTATATGATTTTGGGGTAGGTGAAGCTACTTTAGCCAACCAACCTGGTTATTTTCCAAGATTCCATCAAGTCAATGACCGTGAAATGCATGGAAATGACCGTGAAGTGCATAGAAATGACAGTGAAGTGAAGAGAATTGACCGTGAAATGCACGGAAATGACCGTGAAATAAAACAGAATCGCTGAAAATGACCATGAAATGCATAGAAATGACAGTGAAGTGAAGCGAATTGACCGTGAAATGCATGGAAATGACCGTGAAGTGCATAGAAATGACAGTGAAGTGAAGAGAATTGACCGTGAAATGCATGGAAATGACCGTGAAATAAAACAGAATCGCTTAAAATGACCATGAAATGCATAAAAATGACAGTGAAGTGAAGCGAATTGACCGTGAAATGCATGGAAATGACTGTGAAGAGAAGGGAATTGACCGTGAAATGTATGGAAATGACCGTGAATCAAAACGGAATCGCTGAGATTGACCGTGAAATGCATAAAAATGACCGTGAAGTGAAGCGAAATGACCATGAAATGCATGGACATGACTGTGAAGTGAAGCGAATTGACCCTGAAATGCATGGAAATGACCATGAAGCAAAATGGAATTACCAGGATTGACCGTGAAATGCATGGAAATGATTGTGAAGAGAAGGAAATTGACCATGAATGCATGGAAATGACCGTGAATCAAAACGGAATCGCTGGGATTGATTGTGAAATGCATGGAAATGACCGTGAAGTGAAGTGAATTGACTATGAAATGCATGGAAATGATCGTGAATCAAAACGAAATCGTCGGGATTAACCGTGAAGTGCATGAAAATGACTGTGAAGTGAAGCGAATTGACCATGAAATGCATGAAAATGACCATGAAGTGAACGGAATTGATCGTGAAATGCATGAAAATGACCGTGAATCAAAACGGAATAGGGGGAATAGGCGGGAATGATCGTAATATGCACCGAAATGACCGTGAATCAACATAGAATTAGCGGGAATGACCGTGATATGCATGGAAATGACCGTGAAGTGCAGCGAATGGACTGTAAAATGCACGAAAATGACTGTGAAGTAAAGGGGCATGACCATGAAATGGCAGAAATGACCGTGAATCAACACGGAATAGGTGGGAATGACCATGATATGCATGGAAATGACCATGAAGTGAAGCAATTACACTGCGTAATGCGTAGAAATGACCGTGAAGTGAAAGGGCATGACCATGAAATGCGCTGAAATGACCGTGAATCAACACGGAATAAGCTGGAATGACCATGGTATGCATGGAAATGACTGTGAAGTGAGGTGATTGGACCTTGAAATGCGCGAAAATGACTGTGAAGTGACGGGGCATGACCGTGAAATGCGCAAAAATGACCGTGAATCAACATGGAATCGCCGGGAATGACCGTGATATGCATGGAAATGACCGTGAAGTGAGGTGAATGGACCGTGAAATGCGTGGAAATGACCGTGAAATGAAGGGGCATGATCGTAAAATGCATTGAAATGACCGTGAATCAACACGGAATGGGCGGGAATGATCGTGATATGCATGGAAATGACCATGAAGTGAAGCGATTAGACCTTGAAATGCGCTGAAATGACCCTGAAGTGAAGGGGCATGACCGTGAAATGTGCAAAAATGACCGTGAATCAACACGGAATCGCTGGGAATGACCATGATATGCATGGAAATGACCGTGAAGTGAGGCGAATGGACCGTGAAATGCGCGAAAATGACCGTGAAGTGAAGAGATATGACTGTGAAATGCGCTGAAATGACCGTGAATCAACACGGAATAGGCGGGAATGACCGTGATATGCATGGAAATAACTGTGAAGTGAGGCGATTGTACCGCAAAATGCATAAAATTGACCGTAAAGTGAAGGGGCATGACCGTAAAATGCACCGAAATGACCGTGAATCAACATAGAATAGGAGGGAATGACCATGGTATGTATGACCGTGAATCAACACAGAATAGGGGCATGATCGTGTTGATTCACGGTCATTTTAGTGCATTTCATGGTCATGCCTCTTCACTTCATGGTCATTTTCGTACATTTCACGGTCCATTCACCTCACTTCACGGTCATTTTCATGCATATCACGGTCATTTCTGGTGATTCTGTGTTGATTCACGGTCATTTTTGTGCATTTCACGGCCATGCCCCTTCACTTCACGGTCATTTTCGCACATTTTATGGTCCAATCGCTTCACTTCATGATCATTTCCATGCATATCACGGTCATTCTCGCCTATTCCGTGTTGATTCACGGTCATTTCAGCACATTTCATGGTCATGCCCCTTCACTTCACGATCATTTTCGTGATTTCACAGTCCATTCACCTCACTTCACGGTCATTTCCATGCATATCACGGTCATTCTCGACAATTTCGTGTTGATAGGGTCATTTCCGCGCATTTCAAGTCCAATCGCTTCATTTCACGGTAATTTCCATGCATAACACGGTCATTCCCGCATATTCCGTATTGATTCACAGCCATTTCGGCGCATTTAACGGTCATGCCCCTTCACTTCACGGTCATTTTCACGCATTTCACGGTCCAATCGCTGCACTTCATGGTCATTTTCATGCATATTACGGTCATTCTCGCCTATTCCGTGTTGATTCACGGTCATTTTTGTGCATTTCACGATCATGCCCCTTCACTTCATGGTCATTTCCGTGCATTTCAAGGTCCAATCGCTTCACTTCACGGTCATTTTCATGCATATCACGGTCATTCCCGCCTATTCCATGTTGATTCACGGTTATTTCGGTGCATTTCACGGTCATGCCCCTTCACACATTTCAAGGTCCAATCGCTTCACTTCACGGTCATTTCCATGCATATCACGATTATTCTCGCATATTCCGTGTTGATTCACATTCATTTCGGTGCATTTCACAGTCATGCCCCTTCACTTCACGGTCATTTACGCGCATTTCACGGTCCAATTGCTGCATTTCATGGTCATTTTCATGCATATCACGGTCATTCTCGCCTATTCCGTGTTGATTCACGGTCATTTTGACGCATTTTCTGCTGCTTTTTGTGGTGTGGTCCAGTTGATCTTTGGATATGATTTTTTTATAACAATGCTCCGAAATGATCTCGAAATATGGATGAACGTTATGGATATAAAAAATACATAACTTTGAGGCCATGTAACTTTGATTTCTTTTGAACCGTTCGTACAACTCGGAGTTCGAGGAGCGTCAACGCTCGTCTTCGAGCACCAGCTGATTTGCTTGAAGGAAAAAGCAGGGGGCATTTTCGACCTTTGCGAAGGCGTCCGTGCATTTCACTTCACGGTCATTTCCACGAATTTCATGGTCAATTCGTTCACTTCACGGTCATTTTCATGCATTTTACAATCATTCCCTACGATTCCGTGTTGATTCACAGTCATTTCCACGTATTTCACGGTCAATTCCCTTCACTTCATGGTCATTTCCACGCAGTTCACGTCAAGTCGCTTCACTTCACAGTCATTTCCATGCATTTCATGGTCATTCACAGCGATTCCATGTTTATTCACGGTCATTTTCACACATTTCACGGTCAATTCCCTTCACTTCATGGTCATTTCCATGCATTTCACAGTCAATTCGCTTCACTTCACGGTCATTTCCATGCATTTCACGGTCCTTCCCAGTGATTCCGTGTTGATTCACAGTCATTTCCATGCATTTCACGGTCAATTCCCTTCACTTCATGGTCATTTCTACACATTTCATGGTTAATTCGCTTCACTTCATGGTCATTTCAATGCATTTCACGGTCATTCCCAGCGATTCCTTATTGATTCACGGTCATTTCCATGCATTTCACGGTCAATTCCCTTCACTTCACGGTCATTTCCACGCATTTCACGGTCATTTCGCTTCACTTCATGGTCATTTCCACACATTTTACGGTCAATTCCCTTCACTTCATGGTCATTTCCACGCATTTCATGGTCAATTCGCTTCACTTCACGGTCATTTCCATGCATTTCATGGTCATACCCGGTGATTCCATGTTGATTCACAGTCATTTCCACGCATTTCACGGTCAATTCCCTTCACTTCACGGTCATTTCCTCGCATTTCACGGTCAATTCGCATCACTTCACGGTCATTTTTATGCATTTCATGGTCATTCCTGACGATTTCGTGTTGATTCACGATCATTTTCATGCATTTCACAGTCAATTCCCTTCACTTCACGGACATTTTCATGCATTTCATAGTCATTCCCGGCGATTCCGTGTTGATTCACGGTCATTCCCAGCAATTCTGTGTTGATTCATGGTCATTTTCATGCCGGGAATGATTGTGAAATGTGTGGAAATGACCGTGAAGTGCTAAAGGAGAATGGTCGTGAAATGCGTGGAAATGACCGCGAAGTGAAGCGAAGCGAATTAACCATGAAATGCGTGGAAATGACCATGAAGTGAGGGGAATTGACCATGAAATGCATGGAAATGACCGTGAATTAACATAGAATCGCCGAGAATGACCGTGAAATGCATGGAAATGACTATGAAGTGAAGCGAATTGACCGTCAAAATGCGAGGAAATGATCGTGAAGTGAAGGGAATTGACTATGAAATGCGTGAAAATGATCGTGAATCAACACAGAATCACTGGGAATGACCGTGAAATGCATAGAAATGACCGTGAAGTGAAGCAAATTGATCGTGAAATGCGTGTAAATGACCATGAAGTGAAGGGAATTGACCGTGAAATGCGTAGAAATGACCGTGAATCAACACGAAATCGTCGGGAATGATCATGAAATGCATGAAAATGTCCATGAAGTGAAGCGAATTGACCATGAAATTCATGAAAATGACCGTGAAGTGAAGGGATTTAACCATGAAATGCATGGAAATGACCGTGAACCAACATAGAATCGTCGGGAATCACCATGAAATGCATGAAAATGATCGTGAAGTGAAGCGAATTGACTGTGAAATGCTTGGAAATGACCGTGAAGTGAAGGGAATTGACCGTGAAATGCATGGAATTAATCACGAAGTAAATGAAATGAATGAAATTGATCGCTAAGTGAATGAAATGAATTTTCGACCATCGACCTAATGGAATCTTGAAAAATAACTAGGTTAGTTGGTTAAAGTAGCTTCTTCTACCCCAAAATCATATAGGGTACATCAAGTAACTAATTTTAGCTTAGAAGATATTCTTGCTAAATGATTATAAAAAGAAATGAAAGAAAGAGAGAAAAAAAAAATTATATGCTTATATATACATATTTATATATATATATACGTGTTAAAGAATGTTATAGGTAGAATAAAGTTCTCCATATAAAAAAATAATAATAATAATACTAAAAAAATGCATAGAATGTTGTCATTATAGTTTATTTATGGCTACGGTTATAATCCGTAGCAATAGGGGCTAGCAAATGGCTACGGCCCTACCGGACAGGCCAACAACTGACATGGGTGCCCTTAGTTTGGCGAACCCACCTAAGATAGTCCTTTATGACTACATATCATGACATATATATCTATAGTTATAATCTATACCCATAGGTCTGACCTTAACATACACCATTACCATTCCGTCTATAGTTATAATATGTACCTATTAGCCTAACCTTAGCATACACCATTGCCATTCTACTTTGAACGTCAATCATTGAAACCCTTTTAGGGTCACTGAAGTTTTGAATCATTATGAAATTTGTTTTCATGTTCATCCATGTTTTTGTGACCTTATGAATAGATTGGATGGAAAATAAATGTTACGGTGGGCCCTAAAAAAGTTTCAACGGTGAAAATTAAATTTCTGTTGCTCTTTGTGGTGTGGTCCAGTTGATCCTCAGATATGAATTTTTTTTTTTTTTAAATAATGCTCCGTAATAACCTTAAAATGGGAATGAATGTTGTGGATATAATAAATACATAACTGTGCGGCCATGTAACTTTGATATCTTTTGAACCGTTCGTGTAACTTGAGTTCCAGGAGCGTCAGCGCTCGTCTTCGAGCACCAGCCGATCCGCTTGAAGCAAAAAGCAGAGGGCATTTTAGACCTTTGGGAAGGTGTCCGTACAGCCAGGCCTTATTCTTGCAGGGTAAAGTGAGGTGGGCTTGGTCTCGTAAATGGGCCATAAATGGGTCGTACACTCATAAATTTCTCGATATCAAAACTACCTTCACTGTATGCACGTGGACGATGTGACTGGATGTACGTATTCCAAGGAGAGGACATATAGATGGCCGTAACTCGTGGTATTTTAGTTGACATTTCCACCGCTCATTGAAATGGATGGCTGCAATGAAGAGTGGAAATGATGACCAAAATCATGGATTGAAGTGGAATTTGATTACTCGTTTTTATGCTTTTATCTAAGTAAAAGATACCCTACGTAATCCTATTCAATTTTTTCTCAATGATTCTAATAATCTATTTCAAAAAAAGAAAAAAAAAGAGCAAATATACCTTATCCTGTTACAGCCATACATGATAAATTTGGAAGCAGATCTAGGTACGTGTCGTACGAAGACGAGCGGTGACGCTCTCGAGCTTTGAATTATACGAACGGTTCAAAAGAAATCAAAGTTACATGCCCCACAATGATTTATTTATCATATCTAAAACGTTCGTAAATTTGAAAAGATAATTTTAAAACTATATCCCAAAAAAGAATAATTTCAAGGCTCATGTGGACCACACCACAAATAGCAGTAAGAACAATGATTCTCACCGTTAAAAAATACATAGGGCTCACCGTAACGTTTACTTTCAATCCAATCTATTCATAAGGTAAAAAAGTCATGGATGAAGATTAAAAACAAATATCATATCGATCAAAAGGGTTTGAATGGCAGACGTTCAATCCTCGCTGCTTTTTACAGTGTGGTTCACTTGATTTTTTTATATATTTTATTTTTGGGCTCAAGCCCTACGATGAGCTCACCAGCTTCACTTGATTGTTGATTTGCTTTATTTTTGGGCTCAAGCCCTACGATGAGTTCACTAAGTGTACGGGCGATTTGGATATAACTCATACCTCATGATGGGACCCACGGAACTTGGTTACATCAACACATCAGCCACATCGGTGGTGTATGGTAGACCCAGCCAATCATACACTCATGCCGTAGTAGATTTTCACCACCTATGGTACACGAACCCTCAACCAGGTGTTGAAACTCTGGAGAGTCTACCACCGGAGTAAGAGTAAGGACCCTCCAGTAAATTTATCATGATTATCCCTAGGGTTGCACATTTAACCGGTAGAATCGTAGAACCGGACCGGAACCGACTAAACGGTCCGGTTTGGTCCAGTTCTAGAGTGCACCGGTTCCGGTTCCGGTTTCAAAAATCAAAGAACCCTTAACATCAGTTCGGTTCTCGATTTGGGAGTATGTAGAACCGAACCGAACCGTGAACCGATTCGTAGAACCGAACCGTGGATTCGATCCGTAGAACCAAACCATGGAACCGAACCTGGTACCGAACTTGGAACCGAACCAAGAATCCTTTGATTATTTCCATATTTGACTCATGATTTATGGTTTATAATGCACCATTTAATTATTTTCATAAATATATTTTTGCACACCTTATACAATATCTAAACCATTCATCAAATGGACCACAACATGAATCGACATAGGCTAGATAATAAAATTAAATATGTAATTGGGTTGGATTATAAAAAGCCCAGAACTGTGGAATCGATCCGGAATCGAACCGGTTTTAACGGTTTGGTTCTAGGGTGCCAACGGTCCGGTTCCGGTCCCAAAATTTTCAGAACCGTTAGGAACGGTTCGGTTCCGGTTTCACCCCAGAACCGGTCCAAACCGAACCGTGTGCACCCCTAATTATCCCGTTAGGCCGTTACAAACGGAGACGGATTGGCTACTCCCCCTGCCACCCGCCCGGTGGCTGGTGGTCGGTGGTCTGTAGGCCTTACCATGATGTATGTGTTTCGTATCATTTTAGGGCTAGATGGATATAAATCTCTGGTGGACCATACTTGAGGAAATCAATAGTGATTGGATATCCACAGTTAAAATCCTCCTAAGGCCCATTGTACTGTTTATTTGACATCCTTGATTAGGTTATACATACTAAGATGAAGGGAAAAAACGAAGACCAACTTGATCCAAAACTTTTATAGCCCCCAAAAAGTTTTCAATGGTCGACATTCATTTAACATTGTTTCCTATAATGTGGTCCACTTGAGATTGGGATATACCTAATTTTTGGTATCATACCATAAAATTATGTATAAAAATAGATGGACAACATGGATGAAATATATACATCATGGTGGGGCCCATATAGCACCGACCATAAGCCATTGGCTGGTGGCAGGGGAGTTGCCAACCCGTTTCCATTACAGATATCCCTTATCCAGTTACAGCTATACATGATCATGGTAAATTTACCATGACGCACAGACACGGTAATATTGCGATCTTGGGCTCATTGCAAGCTTAATTGTAACTGAAGTGTTATCACTAAGCTTTGTGGCCCCACCATAATATATGTGTTGTATCCATACCGTCCATCCATTTGGAGAGATAATTTTATGGCATGAGCCAAAGAATGAGGCAGATCTAACGCTCACCACAGAAAAAAAGGGCCAGTGACATCCACCATTGAAACATTTATAGGGCCCACCATTATGTATTTTTGAGATCTAACCTGTTCATAAGTTAACATAGAGATAGATGAAATGAAAATCAGCTTGATCTAAAACTTTCGTGGCCCTATGAAGTTTTGACCGGTGGGAGGCACTGTCCCCACTGTTTTCTATGGTGGGATCCACTTGAGCTTTGAATCTGCCTCATTCTCTAAAATGATCTCTTCAAATAGATGTAGGGTGTGGATATAACGCATACCTCATGTTATAGCCCACAGAACTTGGTGACGTCACTCCAGTAGCGACTTGGCTACTAACATTGCGAGTATCTAATCCGCGTCCAAATTAGTGGGCCATGAGATGAGCGACGGAAATAATAAGGGAAGCTTAAACTCTATTTAGATATTTGAAACTAGGAGAAAATGTTTTGAAATTACTAGTTTGAGTTAGAAGTAACTCAACTAGAGGACTCTTCACGTGGGACCCACAATGGTGGCCCACTCAATTGTGAAATCACAATCACAGTTCTCTATGGTAAAAAAATATATATATGATCCCCACCCTTGATAGCTTGGAAACTCTAGGCATATGAGGGTCATATCATGGACCACTTGATGGTCAGTGGTGAAGAACAATAAGGCCCAGGTTGGGTTGGACTCATTCTCCATATGCCTCGCCTACAGGTGTTAAATTATCAAGGGTGGGCCTACATGAATTTTGAAATTTTGGGTCTTTGTCCATATTTTCTACCCACTGTCCAATCCGATGACTAGATCTGAGTGATTTTTGGGTATGAAATTTTCATGGTGGGGTAACCCTACACACCCCCAATGGGCCCCACATGCTCTGTTTGTACATAGAATTAAAAAGACAAGAAGAAATAAACAGAGGTGAAGAACAAGCAGAAAATCCAAAATGGGAACATTTGTGAACATGTATACAAGTATGTCTTTGTAATTATTTACAAAATCGTTGTATTACAAACACATCTGGAGAATCATACAATCCAAGAATCTCACCCAACCCTAACTCTTCTCTTCTAATTCTGGCTGTATTTGGATCATGGACATTGTAAAAGCAGAGAAAAATAATTCAAGATTGTGGAAAAGTATAATTTTAATACAGTTTCCAAGAATTGTGAAATGGGTTTCTTTCATGGCCTATCTAAAGAGAATCAAGCTATTTCATAACGGCACCAACATCTTTTCATGTCATCTGGAGATTTTATTAAGAATAGAAATCCCCAAAATAGTAAATTGTGTTTTCTCACCAGCCCAAGCCAAACGCCCACCTAGACTCCTGCACGAGATCGAAATGATTTACAAACCATTTATGATCTTGACCAAACACACCTGCAATTCGCAATCGAAATAATTTACAAACCACCCAATTCATGATCTAGCATAGCGCCCAAACGGTGCTTACGCAACCAACTCGCTGACCAATGGCTCAAGATCAAACTGCCCATGACAACACTCCATAGCACTGATCACCTCTAGAAAAGTTGGCACGGTGCATGGGACCACTAGCCCATTCCTTTGTTCAAAACCATACTCCTTGTAGGCCTTCTCTAGTAACATTTTGAAGAGTGGGTGTGATAGGAATGCCATGGGCACGACGAATCTCTGCCGTTCTTCACCAATGTAGACCGCGAAAAACCCAGTTGGTGTCTCAGGCGAAGACTCGAAATCATCCACCTCATCGCCGCGCCGGAGGCACTTGTATTGCGGTTGTTGACGCCTTCCAAACACCACCTTCTTGGCTAGCTTCTTAACAGACTTTATTTTCTTCACCAACATCTCTCTTGATATGGGATTTGGAGAAATGGGCAGATCTTGAAATGAGAGAGATGATAGGTGTGGAATTTGTAGTCGTGCATTGAAGGGGAATGTCCCAAAATTCACGCCTTTGATAGCTATTTTTCTATCCTTCCAATGACTAAATAAAGGGAAGGAATCTAGACTTGGTGAAATGTCACTATCTTGTGAAAATGTACTTTGTTTGTACTTTGACTTTTAAATAGAGTGAGTTGGGTTAGGTTTTCCAAGATGGTTTAAAACTGAAAAACCCAACCCAACATAAAAAGGACAGCCTCAAGGCAAATAACTCATGGCGAGCTTTCTTACATCCTTACTGTCCATTAGATGTTCCTGTCCAAAACTAAAACTAGTCTATTCTGCTGTGTAAGCTTGTTTTAACAAACCATCTGACAAGCATTATAGAAACTTAGACATTACTTCATGAAAATTACTCAGCTAGAATAACACATAATAAAAACTTGTATCAGTAATTAAAAATTTTATATCATGCTCTGAGAAGAGAAACAAATTGTCGATAGAATCTATATTTGCTACTCACCTCTACACATCTTGAGATGCCTATTTGCCTTATTCAGGACTCCTGATTTAATTGAAACAGTACTTAATGCCTACACATTTTCCTAACTCAAGACTGAAATAATCAAACTGTCAATCCATGTATGAGGACTATGTGAATGGATATAACTGATTCACAGGAGAGGGTATCTTGATGGCTGTATCTCTTTGATGAATGGATTGGATTTAGAATCGATGTTCCATACTGACGATTGATGATAATATTTAAAATACAAAAGTCATTGAAATGAACGGTTGATGAGTGGTGGAAATGTCGACCCAAATGGACATAAGTATGGAAAGCCTTCAATCCGGTGAGCAACAGATTGATGGAAACTTTGATTACAAGACACCCATGAAAGCTCGGCAGGATCAAGTAAAAACCTCTAGCAAATCAGGCAATTAAAACACACCCTTGTTAGAGATTTAGGGGGGAAACATTTCTTTTAAGATTACATGTAGTAATAGTTTTAACTAATCAAAAGATACCCAAGTAATCTTAACCATTTATTTTCTATGATCCTAACCATCTATTTCAATAAAATAAAAAAATAACCCAAATATCCTTAATCTCATTAAGACCATACATGCTTAATTACAGTGGTTTTACCATGACTTACTCAAACAGTGTCAATATTGTAGGATCTTGAGCTCATTCCCAGCTTAATAGACTCTTAAGTGGGCCCAATTTTTTGTTATTCAAATATCATTAGATATCCCAAAATGGGCTATCTAGATACATGCCAAAGTACTAAGGGATGCTTATACTCTATCTAGATAGCTGAAATTAGGAGAAAATCGTTTGAAAGTACTAGGTTGAGTTGGTAGTCACTCAACTACTCAAATAGAGGACTCTTCATGTGGGACCCACAATGATAGACCATTCATTATGCTATCACAATCACAGTCCTCTATAACCAAAATAAAAAATAAAAAATCAATGATCCAACCCTGCTAGCTTGAAAATCTAGGCATCTGAGGGTCATGATCAAGGACTACTCCATGGTCATTGGTCAAGAAAAAATTGACCCACGGCCAACTAAAGCAATTAGTCATGGGGTGGGTTGGACTCATTGTCCATATACTTGCCCTGATAGTGTTAAATTATCAAGGATGGGCGGGCCTACATGCATATCAAGCCTAGGCCCAGCTTAATTAATTATTGGGCCTAAAAGCAGTCAAGGATGTAGTTTAATTCGATACAATCACCACACCAAATTCGCTATTTAGGAACGGTTGAAATCCGGTAGTTTAATAAAACCTGGTCAAGAAAAGCCCCGATGCCTAGTCTGAAATAGGTGTGAAGCGGGTTGTCCTCATGCTAGTTTGGGCCATCATAGACCATTTTCCATCCTAGTTATAAGGGATGAAATATCATTAGAATCATTATTTGATAAAATTAAATTCCATCGTCTAGATTGCTAACTGGGTTACAGTTGTCCAAAAAAAAATTCAACTTTTGAAAAGCTTGATTTTCAAATGCATTATGTTCAAACTAGCTCTTGAATGTCTAAACCTACTAGATTATTTTTTTTTGGAAAGAGGAATGATCATCTACAGGAAGTTGTGGGTCAGTCAACTTACAATGTTTTAATTAAATAGTAAAGAAATTATGAAGGAATCCCAGGCTAGAAAGATTGCATCCCAAGGAATCCCAAGCTAAAAACATATTCTCATTGTTCGGATTTTCATTATTTTAATCTTTAGCTATTATTGTTGGTGACAAATCTCATTTCATTTTAAAAATGTCTGCATGATTTTAAAAAAATCGAGGCTTTTCTTGGGATATTCTCAGAAAAATGAGAGATGATTATATCCAACCGGTTGGACCACTAAATTAACATCCAACAAGTGGATACTTTTTATTCTATCATGTTTGTGTAAAAACCAATCCACCCCAATGGTTTAACCACCATGAGGACCACCTTATGTGAAGATCATCCTAATCCACCCATCAGGTGGGCCACACCTTTGTTTCTATATATTATCAGTGACTATCCCTTGTTTTGTACCATTTGTCCCATCTGATGAGCGGAATGGATCAACTTTTGCAATAGCCGATTCTCATAGTTCGACCAAACTATTGAATGGGTTGGATTGTACACATTTTCTTGATGGACAGTAATTAATTGTCCAACCAGTTGAATGAAAAAATATTATCTTAGCATGGAGATCTCAACTGCTTTTAGCTGTCACATGTTCGGTTCTTGGGACTATTCATCGAGTGGGGCCATCACATTTTCTTTATTACGAAATCATTACTACTTTAAATGTATGGCATCTTCTTCTCACGTATAATGATGAGACTAGTGGTGAGAAGGTATGGACATGGTAGAGATTGAAATGGGGTGTGTGTGTGTGTGTGAGAGAGAGAGAGAGAGAGAGAGAGTGTGTGGGGTGGGTGGTTATGTCAATTACCATGCCGTGTAGGATGTATGTGTGGTGTGTGGTTGTCCCTTATCATGTGTAAATTTCTTAAATATTTTTTAATGGGGAAGTTAAAAAGTCAAATTAACATAAGAGTTTTATTTTAATTAGTACTGTAACATTTTTTTCAAATATATAATGGTTTTATTTTATTTGTTGTAATGGTTTTCTTTTTAATTTATAACTGTTACAGAAATAAAAAGCCTCTGTTGTCCCCTAGTGAGAAGTTGATATTCACAAATTACAAATTTATAATTTCTTTAAAACAAAAAAAAAAAAAAAGAAATTTAAAATATTAAGAACATGTTGAAGCACGTGTGATCATACTGTCCTTGAAGCGTTATTTGCCCATTCTCAAATTAATTGGGACTGCTGACAAGTTGCAAGAAAATAGCTTTGAGGATATGATGAGCCTAAGTATGGTTTTGCGTTCAGTAAGCACGGAGAAACTACTATTTGAGACTCTGTGAATACAATTCTTTGGCAGATGAAAAATTTAAAGAAAAATTCCCAAATTAGAGAGAGTCAGAAAAAAATTGCTGACTTAGACCACTACACTGGTCTGTTTCTTGAGGACTTGCGGGCTTAGGTTCGTATTGAACCATCCAAGCTTAGTTTATAAAGGCTAGGATAGCTGGACGTTTTAGTTAGGGTTATAACTCTTAATTGATTGTTTCTAACTGTTGGTGAGAAATTAGTTGTTATGTAGTAGTTTTTGACTATTTTGCGTGTGGGCAAACTAGCTGCATGCTAGCCACTT
This sequence comes from Magnolia kwangsiensis, assembly GCA_037074715.1. Taxonomy (NCBI): domain Eukaryota; kingdom Viridiplantae; phylum Streptophyta; class Magnoliopsida; order Magnoliales; family Magnoliaceae; genus Magnolia; species Magnolia kwangsiensis. Next base: position 68,964,711 of record CM073587.1, on the reverse strand, counting down.
AGACTCAATGGCTAGTTGTTTATGGCTGTTGGGCTACCCACATGCAGTAGTTTTTGCATGGTCCAGTCTATTATTGCATAAGTAGTTACACCAGACCTCTTAAACAGATAGTTTTAACCCTTATATAAGGCAGACATATCTCTCTCAGACCTCTTACTCACAACGCTCCAGCTGCCTAACCCACACACCTCTTAGCTACTGTCTCACCGCAACTCACACTCATCTTGCTATGATTCATGGGGGAGCAACCCATCTGCAACACGATTAAAGTTGGGCATCGGACCGAGTCGGATCGGATTGAGTCTAACTCGACTCAATCCGGAATCAACATGGACCAATCGAACTCGAACCGATCCAGGACCGAGTCCGAGTCATCTGACTTAGACCGACCCAAACTCCTGCTGTCCTGAGCCAATCCGAGTTCGACTCGGTCATGAAAACCGAGTTGGATCGGATTGGGCACAGTTTGGATCGATTCCGTCTGCAAGAGAAAAACAGGCACCAATCCAATTTCGTCAAGAGAAAACCGGACTCCTAACAGGAAGTCTTGTTCATGAGAAAATGGCAATTGAGTTATTTTTCTAATCCAACAGCAGATAGATTGATATGGTATTGGGTGTGCCTGAGATCTCTCTATTATTTTTTCCAGAATGATTTATGTTAAAATGCCATTCTCCGTTCGTCATTTAGCATACATACTGTAATCATCAACGCCATTTTTTCTTCTGCATTAGACTTTTGCTTACAACAGGATTGCTAGTTTCGGTTCAATGGAAGGAGAAAAAGACAAGGAAGATACACTTACGGATGGAGGAAGATAAGGAGGAAGATGGGGCAAAGCTCCCAGAGGTCTTGTAAATGCCCTCTCCAAGGCTCTATGTACATTCTCCTCATGTTTGAGCTTCTTCCTTAGCCTATCAACTTGCAAATTCAAACATGAAACATATCAACAAGAAAGAAAATGAAGGGATGAGGGAAAAAAATCAAATTTAATCAACAATTCATTTTTAAAAACAAAGCAATACATCTTTTTCTCTCTTTTTTTGGCAACAAACAAATTTGATGGAAATTCCATTAGTTCTGAATTAGTTTCACAAGAAGTGAGATTACATTTGGAAAAGTAATCAACAAAATGCAAGCAGCACCAAAGCAAAAGAAACAGCTCCTTCAGCTTTGATGTGTTGAGAAGTACTATGTGGGGTATTTGAAAGCATCTTCTTGTTCTTTAGGGTCTTTGTAATGCTGATAGGGAGTAAGCCAAAACTCCTGCTTCAGCCCTTGGATCACTCTTAAAACTCTGCATTTCAGCAACTCTAGAGCTGCTGCAATCAGTCTTGAATTATGAAGAAGTGCGCTTTGTCGGTATTCAAGAATCCACGTATTGGGGTCTAGTTGAAGGGCGGATGTGCTCCATTTTCCATGGATCCGAGAACTATTTGCATTCCGAATTGAGAATCCAATCTTTCCACTCGACCATTATGTAACTCTTCCAAATAACATGGTGAGTGATCGAGAAGAAAACCCAGTCACAAGTAATCCAGCAGTCTGCAAAGGCCATCCCCAAATACTCACTTCTGCTGCACTTGACTTGCATAGTACACAGAGTGAATGGATAAGAAAGCCATCCCGATTCACTTCCCAGATAGAATCAACAACATTGCAGTTCATAACCTTGTCATGAATCAACTCCTCCTCCAGCTTTCTTTGCACAAATCCCAACCTCTCATTCAAATCTCTCAACATTCCAGATTCCTCACCGATCCTCTGGACTGCCTGTGGCGATACCATAGTCCCCAGAAACCTAGGAACCACCCACTAAAATCCCAAATCCACCATAGCGATGATCAAGCTCACACCCAGCAACCTGAGATCTCCTTGTCTTCTCCTCTGAGTGCTTCGACTTCACTGTCGATTGGAGAGCCGGTGTTAGATTCCGACAGGCGAAAGACTCAGGCGTCGAAGGGATCTGGAAGTTGAAGGAAATAGGGGTTCTTTCCAGGGTCAGATGTATTGCATAAAACAATACATCTTAATGTAAGGCCATTTTCCTCTCTTTGCTTGAATGCCATTGGTTTGATGCCTTCTCAGCATACATTAATCTACTCCCATGCATCTCTATCTTCTCCTTCTCCGCCTTTACCAACTCAAAAAATAAGAAAAAAGAAATCACTCTTTGTAGATCTTACAAGGAAAAGTGGGCAGAGTTTTTTTTTCGCAAAATGAAAAGCGGGCGGTAAAACTTCTGTTTTTTGAAAAGATATGTGGGCGGTAAAACACTAAAACTAGAGATATATTTCAGTCCCAGGTCGGGTCGGGTCGAGTTGGTTCGAACCCTTTCGATCCGAGTTTTGGATCGATTCTGTCCAAATACATCGCTATCTGAACCCGATTCGAAAATTGATCGGATATGAATGGATAGACTCGATCAGGGCCGATCTAAGCCGTCGGTTCTGTTCGGAACGGTACCGAGTCGGGTCGGATCCACCGGATCGGGTCTAACATGCCCACCTCTAGACACGATGTGCACATGTGAAGTGTGACACTAGCGCCTCTACAGCCACAATCTCACATGCACATGCCCATGCCCAAGCCCTCGCACCGAGCTAGAGCCATGACCGTGACTGTGCCTGTGCCCATGCGTGTGCGTATGTATTCCAATACTTCACACTGGAACACACAAGTCTCGGTACTCCTCAAATTCACGAAGCAAATAGTATGGTACTCAACACCCTATTTATTAAAACAAATTTTCTTCACTCCTTTTCGATATGAGACTATTCCCAAAACACAAAAATTAAGTATTTACAAACCTCTTATATATATATATATATATAATTTTTTATTGAAAATATTTTTATTCAAAACATTTTCCATTACATCTCCATATAAGCAATATCAATGAATGATCCAATACATCACTGGAATCAACTCTCTCTCTCTCTCTCTCTCTCTCTCTCTCTGCATCATTTTTTCTTTTGTTTAAACCCTGCCAGTTTCTTAGGTTGAAATCATTGCACCTTTGTTGTACGAAACTAATTTTGAAGATAGCGACTTAGTCGTGATCAGTACCTTCCAGCAACGCTACAACTTATTCAACAAAGTGCTTTTATTACTGTAACAAATTTAAAAGCTTACTGATGCATCGATTGCACATAACAATTATCATCATAGTCTAATTCAAAAGTAAGCTCTTTCTTGTTATTAGCCTTTTTGAATTATCATTTTTATGACCAGCATCACATTTGAGCACATCTTCAAAAATAAGTTCAATGGAACTAATTTTCAACAATTACAACAAAGGGTGTTGTTTTTGTTAATATCATTAAAACTAACTTATGTGCCTCACTCATGAACTTGAAGTCTACTTAGCCTTTACTCGTAAAAAAATGGAAGAATATAACTACATATGCAAGAACCATATCCACAATTTGGTTGTCGATCAAATCTATGACTTATATTTTGAAACTCATATTATTTGAGAATTATGAAAATTTCATGCCCGAATATGACACTAAGGTACATTCAACATAGATCCTGCACCTGAAGGCCTAACTTATAAATTATACGCTCACAAACTATAATTCCACAAACCAACACATAATATTATTCTACAATACATATACACTTTTTAAAGATAAAATTAATAATTATTAAAAATAAATAAATTATAGTCTCAAAGTCTAATAAAACCTTTCACTAAGAGTCTTCTTATTTTCGTGATGTTTATTTGTTATCCAACCTATTGATAAGGTCACATAAACCTCGATAAGGAATTAAAAAAATAAAAAATAAAAAATACCATCTTATCCAAAACTTGTTGCTCATAAGAAGTTTTTAATCATGTGGCATTAAATCACCATTGTTTCATATGTTATGGTTCACTTAAGATTTGGATCTATTTCATTTTGGGCTCATTCCCTAAATTGATCTAGAAAAATGGTTGGATGACAAGGATATAGGATGCATACATCAAGGTTAGCCCTGCTTGCTCTCCTGCTTAGGACTGGTAGTCTTCTTCAGTGATGGGGGTATCATGAAAGGTAGCCTCTGGCTGCGTGATACGCTGATCTTATTGTATGCTCGTCATTGCATTCATCTAAATGAGTCTTTATTAATCGATTCTAACATTTTATAAAATATATTAAATTGAATTTTTTAAGCTCGACTATGTTATCTATTATTATTTTAATCAATCCCTCGTGGTGAAATCAATAGACACACTACTCTTAGGAAGAAATACTCGAGCATCTCAGTCCAAGTCTGAGCAGTGACATCCTCTAAAAAGGAACAATAAATCTTATATTGAATTTAATTCAGAATTTTCATTCCGTAATTCCATTATGTAATTGAGGGGACTCTCTCTCTCTCTACCTCTCTTGCTTATGAATCTCCTTCAATCTGTAATATATAGATATTTAGTTTGCATGCTAATTTTAATTTTAACGATAGATCTTAAAACCTTGGCTATAACACTTGAGCAAGATTGAAGTTTTGCTCTCCATACAGTAACGATGGCTCCCAAATTACACTTAATATTACACCCAACACCATAGCGATGATTCTCTAATAACATTGAGCTACCCCAAATTATTTTATAGAAAATTATCTTAGTGGTAAACCATTTAAGAAGAATAATTTTTATGAGAAATATTAATTGGTCATTGGTTCTATTGTTATAAAATAAAGGCTTCTTTTACTTATGAAGCAGATATAAATTTAATAGTATTATGTTAAGTGTGAAATATTATATATTTCTTTCTTATTGTGCATTTGTTTTATAAGCATAGATGCACTTAATTGATTTATTTATGTATATTTTCCTATATGAAGTGATTTGAAGAGCTAAAATGAAAAGAATGATTAAAAAGAAAATTTAATACTCAAAGAGTGACCAAGTGAATATTTAGAAATTTTGAGGTGATTAATGAAAATTTCAAGTGTCAAAGATACAAGAAAATTAAGAATGAAAGAAATAAAAAAGACAATATAAATCACAAAGTGCATTAATAGAAATAACAGACTTTTGATCCCACTTAATGTTGATTCAATCTAACCAAATGAGCACAGAACAATCAAGTACGAAATTATGATTTTCAGAGTTAATTCAGCACGACACTTAGGTCCGACTGAAGCCATGTTCGGTGCCAATAAAGGGAGGTTTGGTTTGACTTACGGGAGATAGAGACTTCCAACCGAGAGACTAATTTGGTGCGATTGAAATGATATTTGGTGCGATTGAAACATATAATCGGTGCAACTGAAGCATACTAAAAGTATGTAAAGTTGAAGTCGATTCTAAGTCGGTATAGATTTTTTCTATTTAAATGGGTGAAGATTTTAGTTATTTTTAATATCTCATTTTAATTTGATTCAAGTAATTAGTTTGATTATAAAACAATTCATTGATATTTGGGTTGAATAAAAGTTTATTTCTAATTTATTTTGATCCATTGTCGACTATGGGTATATTGGATACTTAGGAAAGCTAAGAGTAATTTTTTATCTATATTGTAAGGGATTGATCTGTAAAATTCATTGATTTATTGTATACTAAGGGCACTATAGATGCTTTGAATTCCATGCGATTAATACTTTGGTGCTTTATGTGTGAACAAATTCAATTGAAGTTCAAATCTATTTAGATTTATGAATGAGAATTTAACCGATCTATTATTCGGCTGAATAGGATAGGACTTCGATTGTAATTGAGTAATCTAATTGAATCAAGTAAATTAAACATTAAGGAATAACTATAAGCGGACCTTTGGTGCTCTAATAATTTATTCCTATTAATTTTCTTTTTAATTACATCATTATCTCTTAATTCAAACTTCATTAGTTAGTTTATTTTTAGTTCTAGTTCTTAAGTATTCCAAAAATCGCACAATCATAACTTCCTATGAGTACGACCTCGGTCTCACCGATTTATTACTACATTGCAGCCCTATACTTAAAGTTTATCTTAATCAATTACCAAACTCAGTAAACATCAGATGAGGACATATGTGTTACGATGCCCCCTATCCAAAATCTACTAATTACACAAGTGTTCAACCTTGAAAATAGAAAATATGTCAAGACCACTCATCCCCTCGTTGGATTTCACTTTTAGCCTCTTTCAGTGAATCATTTGACTTCTCATTCTTTTGAGTTTTGAGATTTATATAATCATTCTCTCTGTCATGTCTTGCCACAATTTCAACACTTTAAGTTCTCTTTGCCCTTAGACTTAACCTCAATCGTGATTTTCCCTTCTCTCGCTAAGATGATCTTCTCCTGGCAAATAGTGCACCCGTAAAAGTAGATTCTCCATCGTTATTCCTTCTCAATTACTTCGATTGAAGAGATGAGATAATGATATCAAGGTCCAAATTTTCCCTACCATGGCACAGAGTCTCCACCAGATATTCATAAGAATTCGGAAGATACGTTAACAAAATTAGGGCTTTATCTTCTTAATTGATATCCACCTCCACACTTTTCAATTTACAAATCAGTTTGTTGAAGGCATAAATTTGTTCAACAAGATTCGACCCTTCCACCATCTTCATATTGTACAACTGTCTCTTTAGATATGAATGATTGGAGAGTCACTTCATCACGTAAATGCTCTCTAACTTCGCCCATAGGTCCACAATAGTCCTCTCATTAATGACATTATAAAGAATTTTGTTAGCCAAGCACAATTAAATTACGTTGATCGCCCTCTGATCAAGTTTATCATAATCTTCTTCTTTCATTGATTCATGTTGTTTCGCTTTGCGAAGAAGTGATTGCATTAACCCTTGCTAAATTAGAAGAGCTTTTATCTTCAACTTTTATAATTTAAAATTATTTTTACCCGTGAATTTTCCTATCTCGAACTTCACATTTGATCTATTCGATGTCATATCTCAGATTCTATACAAAAACCTAACTTTTTCTCTGATACCACTTATTAGGGATACGACTTGACCAGCGTGGAAGAAACCTCAAATAAAACGATACAATGCAATAGGGAAAGAAAATTTCAAGTAACCATTACGAACATAAATTTAATGGAAAAATTCTTACGGAAAAAAACCATGACACCAAGCGACGAAGAATCCACTATAATAAGAAAGTTACAAAACATAGAATAACTTACAGATGAGAAACTCTAGCTTCTTTCTTAAAATCCTTGAGAAGGTTTTAAGCTCCTTTCGTTCTACCTTAACTGTGTAATTAGAATACTATTTATATATTTTGTATGAAATTAGAAATAAAAACCCACACTTATGCATTCTGCTCAGTTGCATCTTCAGTCGATCGAGACATCAATAGAGTCTCTCAATCAACTGAAACATATTTCGGTCGATTGGGAACATCATCACGTGCTTCAGTTAACTCAAGAATTCCTCGGTCGACCAAACAACATTGCACCAGATTATATAAAAGCACTCTGTCAACATAATTAACTCAATGTTCGAGAATTTTTTCTATGTTAAGAAGTCAATCGATAGTAGTTAATGAATCAAGAATTCAAGTAGTATTTTTTTTAATAGGATCAACATTTCTTGAACCCAAGAGTCCTTACAAATGCTTATTTTGTCTTTATTTCCAATGGTCCAAAAACATTGATTTCTAATCTTGTTCTTCTTCTTCTGTATTTTTTTAATGGTTTTAACATAGATTGTTTGTTTCTCTTTTAATTTTCCACCCTAATTTCAATATGACTACATTATTCGCAAGGTTTTTTTTTAATTAAAAAAATTATTATTATATGGATTTCTTTATTATTGTTCCAAAAGAATTTTCTTTGATGGTTTTTTAATTTGTTAATAACTTCGACAAAAACTTATAAATTTATATTAGACAATTCAAAGATGATGTTAAACCCAACTTAATTAAGGTGATTATTCCTACCATATAAGGGAACTTAGTCCAACTACTTAATCTATATTGAAACTTATGAGTAAGTCTTTCAATTTTAGCTTTTAACTAAAAACTAGGCCTTCAGTTGGTTTGAGGGATTTATCTACTAGTCTTTTAAATAATGTTTATTTTTTTTTTAATTCTCATGCATAAATATGTTAGACAAATCATTATTTATTTGACTCGAACAACCTATAATGAAACTAACTATACTTACATCCAAATGATCCCATACAATTCATTAAACAAAAAGAGCTGATATGAGAAATTTAGAGCATAGTTGGCACATACGAAATTAAAAAGTACCAAGAAAGGCTAATTTAATTAATGAACTGGTTCCAAGTTCGTATGAGATTAATATGTTTAAATAACTTAATATCAAGGTATAAAATTAGTTTACCCAGTATCATATAGTTGTCCACCAATACAGGCCACATCACCTCATTTTTTGTTTGGATCAAATTGTTTTAGGCCCATTCATTAGGTTGTGAGCACTAAAAATATGTCATCTACAAAAAAATTAGGGTAATTCACTCATCAAGTGAGACACATGTGTATAGTAAATATACTTACACTCATCAAGTGAGCCTCACGTATATAGTGAATATCCTTGAGACTTGTTCTCTAACCAGTCAATTTTCTTATAAAAGTGTGAATTGTTTGATTAATGGACTAATATTATTTTTATTTTTTTGCCAAGTAATATAAATAATATGTCAAATGGACTTGATTTGTGATGGATCATCAATGTAGAACTTATAAGATTTAACCATCTAACTGGTGGGGTTTTCCTCTTCAGTTCAAGGGAGAGACAGTGCAGCGGGTTGAAAAATCAGAGTAATTCACCGCGCTGCTCGACCGGTCGTAGGTGGTCCACGACCGGTCGGGGGTTTGTGTTCGACTAGTCGTGAGTTGCACGACTCAAAGTCCAACGAGTTTGGACTGATTTTCTCCGGGGTGCTCGACCGGTCATGGAAGGTGCACGACTGATCATAGGTGGTGCTCGACCGGTCATGGGTGGCGCATGACTAGTCATGGTTACGCAGATTCGTTCCATGATTTTGCACAATTTCATGTCGCAAGTCCTTTCGCAACTGGGATGTGGAAAGGAGTTTCCCAAAAACTATAAAAGGGGTTGTCTAGGATTTTTCTAGTGATAATATATGAAGAAAAACACAAGAGGGCTATCAAAGGGGTGAGAGAGAGAGAGAGAGAGAGAGAGAGAGAGAGAGAGGAAGCTTATAGAAGGGAAGTTATGTTCGTGGAGGTGATTTACCATATATCAGCATTTCTACGTCCTCGTAATCGATGAGATTTCTCAGTTTTCTTTTATTCTCTTACTGTTTATCTACTCCTGCGTGAGTGATGAAGGTTTGATCATAACAAGGTATGCTTGTGATCGGTTGTAACATTCTACTTCATAGTGGATTGTTAATCTGGACGAGGTCCCGTGGTTTTTACCTCTTTGAGGGTTTTTCACGTAAAAATCTCTTGTGTGGTTGTGATTGATGATTTGATTTATTTCATTGCTTTGTTATTCGATAATTCTGGTTTGTTCTGGAGGGCTAGATCCTAAGGTTTTGTGCAAGGCCCCCAATAAAGTGGTATCAGAACGCTAAGTTCATTGAACGGGTAGGATTGGTTTGGAATTGTGGAAGGTGGCTCATCAAGGATGTTCAGCCTCAATGGTTCTAACTGGACCATATGGAAGGCTAAGATGGAGGACTTACTTTATTGCAAGGACTTATATTCTTTAATTTTAGGCATATCAGCAAAATTCAAGAATATGTCTGATGATGATTGGAAGAAGATGGACTGGAAGGTGGTGGAGCTTATTAGACAATGGCTGAATGATTCTGTGTTTCACCATGTGTCTACGAAAACCTCAGCCGCCAGCCTATGACTGAAATTAGAAGGGTTGTATGAGAGGAAGACAGTCGGTAATAAAATTTTTCTGATAAGGCGACTTGTGAATCTCAAGTTTAAAGATGGTGGTTCTGTGGCCGAGCACATGAATGAGGTCAGTAATGTAGTGAACCAACTCTCCTCTATGAAGATGGTCCTGGATGATGAATTACAGGCTTTGTTATTGCTTAGTTCATTGCCTGACAGTTGGGAGACATTGGTGGTGTCTCTAAGTAACTCCGTGTCAGACGGAAAGATATCCATGGAACAGGTTACTAGCTGTCTCTTCAATGAAGAGACAAGGAGGAAGTCTCAGGGGTCTACTCAGCAAGAGACACTTGTGACACAGGAATGGGGGAGAGGAAAGAACAGGAAGGGCGGGAAGGCCCGAGATAAATCAAGAGACAAGTCGAGTAACAAAAAATATGTTGAATGTTAGAATTGTGGCAATAAGGGCCACTATAAGCATGAATGTCGTAAGACTAAGAACAACAAGAAAGGAAAAGGAAAGGAGAAGGAAGATGAATCAGATTCTACTGCGGTCGCTCCAGATGGCGACATTGTTATTATTTTTTCAGCAGATCACGATGTATGTTTCACGGCTATGAGTCAAGACACCGACTGGGTGATTGACTCAGGAGCTTCTTTTCATGCGACTCCACATTGGTTTTCAGGGATGTGAGGCATATCCCAGACCTTCGCCTCAACTTGATGTCAACGGGAAGGCTGAATGATGATGGCTATGAAAGCCGGTTTGCTGGTGGGTGCTGGAGCTTATCAGGGTTTATTGATCGTAGCTAGAGGAATGAAGTGTTGCACCCTTTACAAGGCATGTCTTAGTGTATGCAAAGGTGGGTTGAACGCAGCGGAAGATTCAACTATTAACATGTGGCACAGGTGTTTAGGCCACATGAGTGAAAAAAGGGCTTCAGCTACTAGTAAGGAAGCGGCTCCTTCGAGAATGACAGGTACGCCTCTCAAAACCTGTCTCTATTATTTATTAGGGAAACAACATGGAGTTTCATTCGTTAAAACTGTTTTTCATGTTAATAAAGTGCATGCATTAAATTTGGTTTATTTTAATGTTTGTGGTCCTGTGAGGATAAAAATCTTGGGTGGGGCATTGTATTTTGTTACTTTTATTGATGATGCATTTAGGAGGGTTTGTGTTTATGCATTGAAATCCAAAATCGAGGTCTTTGGTGTGTTTAAATTATTTCATGCTATGGTCGAGAGAGAGACAGGTAGATCATTGAAGTGCATCCGCACTGACAATGGTGGTGAATACACTGTCGACTTTCATGAGTATTGCAAGTCCCTGGGTATACGGCATGAACAGACGATTCCCAAGTCCCCCCAGCATAATGGTGTAGCTGAGCGAATGAATCACACCATTGTTGAGAGAATTAGATGTATGTTATCTCATGCAAAGTTGCCCAAGATGTTCTGAGGAGAAGCAATGAACATAGCGGTGTATTTGATAAACAGGTCTCCATCAGCCTCGTTGAATGGAGAAGTACCTGAGAAGGTATAGTCTGGACAGGATCCATCATACAGTCATCTCAGGGTGTTTGGATGCAACTTGCATCCGTTCACGTACCAAAGGACGAGAGGTCCAAGCTCGATATGAAGATCATGCAGTGTGTGTTCTTGGGGTACAGTGATGAAAAGTTCGGTTACAGATTGTGGGATCCGACCGAGAGGAAGCTCGTCTGGAGCAGAGATGTGGTTTTCTTTGAAGATCAGTGTATAGAAGACATTGGTAAGTAAGAGAAGAACCAGCATAGTTCAGGTGAGCTAGAGGACATGGATCCGATTATTCCTCCTGTGGTGTTTGATGATGAGGGAGTGCAAAAAGGTGCAAAGGATGAGGGAATTCTTACAGAAGATGGACCAAGAGAGTAGCCCCCACTTGATCCACCTGTTGAGCCATATGTGAGGAGGTCATCTAGGGACAGACAACAGTCCAAGAGGTACTCACCACATGAGTACATTATGCTGACTGATGGGGGAGAGCCAGAAGACTATTCTGAAGCCCTAGCCGATGAGCATAAGGAGGAGTGGTTGAAAACTATGCAAGAGGAGATGTAATCTTTGCATAAGAACCACACTTATGATATGGTGAAACTACCTAAGGGCAAGAAAGCTTTGAGCAATAAGTGGGTGTTCAAAAAAAAGGTTAAGCAGAAGAATTCATAGACGAGGTTAAAGGCCAGACTTGTGGTAAAAGAATTTGGTCAGAGGAAAGGCATAGACTTCGAAGAGATATTCTCACCAGTGGTGAAGATGACATCCATACGGGTGTTGCTTGGGTTGGCGGCTAATATGGATCTGGAGATAGAGCAGTTAGATGTTAAAACTGTCTTTCTCCATGGTGACCTAGAAGAAGAGATCTACATGCACTAACCAGAGGGGTTCAAAGTCAAGGGCAATGAGCATATAGTGTGTAGGCTGAGGAAGAGCTTGTATGGGCTGAAATAAGCTCCACGACAATGGTACAAGAAGTTCGATTCGTTCATGTTATAACATGGGTATGACAGAACGGAGTTGGACCACTGTGTGTTTACGCACAAGTTCTCAGATGGTGATTTCTTAGTTCTGCTGTTATACGTTGATGACATGCTCATCATGGAAAAAGACATCAAAAAGATCGATCGGCTGAAATAGGAGTTGGGCAAGTCTTTTGCGATGAAAGACTTGGGCCCGACTAAACAGATCATAGGAATGGAGATAACCCGTGACAAAAGCAGCAGGAAGCTTTGGCTGTCACAAGAGCGGTATATTGAGAAAGTCTTAGAGTGGTTCAATATGAATGCAGCGAAGCCAGTCAGTACTCTACTGGATGGTCACTTGAGATTAAGCGACAGACAACGTCCCAAGACCAAGGCAGAGGTGGAAGAGATGTAGAAAATACCCTACGCATCAACCATAGGAAGTTTGATATATGTTGTTGTGTGTACACGCCCAGACATAGTATATGTTATTGGTGTTGTCAGCCGGTATCTTGTTAATCGTGGCAAAGAACATTGGACAGCGGTGAAGTGGATACTGCGGTATCTAAAAGGTCATCCAGGTTGAGCCTATGCTATGATGACAGTAAACCTATGCTAGAGGCTACACAAATGCAGATATGACAGGTAACATAGACTTCAGGAAGTCTACATCGGGGTTCACGTTCACATTTATAAGGGGAGCGGTTTCTTGGCAGAGCAGGCTACGGAGGGTCGTAGCATTGTCGATGAGAAAAGTCGAGTACATTGCAGTCACAGAAGCATGTAAAGAGATGCTTTGGATGAAGGGGCCTACAGAAACTTAGCCTAAAGCAGGAGCAACACGTGGTCTATTATGATAGTCAAAGTGCTATACACTTGAGCAAGAATCTAAGTCAGCATTCCAAGTCGAAGCACATAGAGATTCGGTATCACTAGATCAAGGATACTTTGGAACAAAAGGTGTTACAGCTTGAGAAGGTCCACACGGACAATAACGGGTCAGACATGATGACCAAGGCTTTGCTCAAGGGCGAGTTTAAGGTTTGTAAAAATCAGGCTGGCTTAAAGAAGATGCATCCCTCCTGAGTCAGAAAAGGAAAGATTTGATGAAAATTTCCTCCTTAATTTAGGTGAGAGACAGTGCAACGGGTTGAAAAATCAGAATAATTCACCGTGCTGCTCGACCGGTCGTGGACCACCACGACCAATCGTGGGCTGGTGTTCGACCAGTCGTGAGTTACACGACTCAAAGTCCAGCGAGTTTGGACTGATTTTCTCCGGGGTGCTCAACTGGTCGTGGGAGGTGCACGACCGGTTGTAGGTGGCACTCGACCAGTCGTGGGTGGCGCATGACTAGTCGTGGTTATGCGGATTCGTTCCGCAATTTTGCGCAGATTTCGTGTCGCAAGTCCTTTCGTAACTGGGATGCAGAAAGGAGTTTCTCAAAAACTATAAAAGGGGTTGCTTAGGGTTTTTCTAGTGATGATATGTGAAGAAAAACATAAGAGGGCTATCAAAGGGTTGAGAGAGAGAGAGAGAGAGAAAGCTTGTAGAAGGGGGGTTATATTCGTGGAGGTGATCTACCATATCTCAGCGTTTCTACGTCCTCGTAATCGGTGAGATTTCTCAGTTTTCTTTTATTCTCTTATTGTTTATCTACTCCTGCGTGAGTGATGAAGGTTTGATTATAGAAGGTGTGCTTGTGATCGGTTGTAACGCTCTACTTCACCGTGGATTGTTGATCTGGACGAGGTCCCGTGGTTTTTACCTCTTCGAGAGTTTTTCACGTAAAAATCTCTTGTGTGATGTGTGATTGATGCTTTGATTTATTTCATTGATTTGTTATTCCATAATTCTGGTTTATTCTGAAGGGCTAGATCCTAAGGTTTTATGCAAGGCTCCCAACACTAAATAGCAGATTAGCTAGTGTGTCGCACAAGTTTGATAGTTTTATTTGACTTCCCACACATATCAACCATCACTTTGCAAGCGAAGAAATAAATAAATAAAATTTGAATGCCCACATATCAATCATTACTTTGCAAGCTAATAAAAAATTTTTTAAAAATAAATACATAAATTTGAGTGCCTACATATCAACTATCATTTTGAAAGCCAATTAAAAAAAAAATAAATAAATAAATAAATTTGTGTGCCCACATATCAACCATCACTTTGCAAGCGAATCAAATGACTCTCCCGAACATACAGGTTTTATTCACTCAATTGAGCGCAGACCAGCTTTGGTGGATCATGTGCTTACATAGCACATGTGTGAGATATCTAAGCCATTAATCAGGTGGTCCAGATTGCAAGAATGCCATGGAACAAATATTTAAATAGTAAGTTCATATGAAATAATTAGCACGTAGACGAGTCTGTACTATGGATTTTCTTTTCACAGCTCTAAAAGCATCTCGCCATTTTGAATTTTTAGGGCGAGGAACTTGGATTTTTTTATAAAAATACCTCTCATTATTTAGGTAAAACAACTAAAAAAAAAATGAAGAGATATTTTCATCTTTTTGAATTCGTCTATGCAAATAATAACCTAATTTAATAATTAAGATTTTTCGGATGGAATGAAAAAACATAGATAGTACGTCAGGTCTATACTAAAAACATGTACCCCTAAGTTCATAGGTTAAACCGTACGTATGTTGAATCTAGACGGTTGGGGTTCTTTTTAATTGTCTATTTTTATAAGGTTAAACACATGGAAGGTCGAGAGATGGATCTACTCCGTTCATCTAGTTGTTCTTGTCTGCATATTCCCTTGGCTAAGAATCACACGGTCAGTTGGACAATCATGAAAACGAGCCAGTGTTTAAAACCCATTTTGGAAAAGAAATCCTACCAACCATCGGATTCTCCGTTCCACTATTTAGTGTCCACTTTAGTTCTATACCCCCTCATTATATATCAGTTGGCCCCCTACGGTTTTGTAATCTAGACCATCGGTTTGTTGAGGCCTTCTGAGGGTGAAGAATTCCAGCAAAATCTTTCAGGATGGCCCCAGTGATCAAAATTCGGAACATGTTGTAGTATTTCTCTTGTTGGCCGTTTATATCTGCACCACATGTCTAAAGGTTAAGACTCCACTGTCAAGGAGATTTTTGAGGCATGGTCCACCAGAGGTGGGACATAACAGACCAACGGCCTAGATTACGAAAAAATGGGACTTATTTGTCAGAATTGAAAACGCTTGTTTACCATGCAAATATGCATTGGCCCGTATCATATAATTCCCCTTAAAAGAATTAAGAAACATGTTACTCTGGCAGCGTGTGATAGTTGATATGCGGGGCAAGAATAATAGTAACTCAATTAGACCGTCCAGATTGTGGGTCCTAACGTAGATGTACGATTGATAAGATGTTAGGTTGATTTAATTAACTAAATTGCTGATTGGTGGATATGTACTACACGGTTGAAAGTGAGAAGAGAGTGAGAGAAAAAAAACCATCGGTCACAGTTCTGCAAGAAAGTGTCCACGATTCAGAGGTTACAACCGTTCAATAAATCTGGTTTTTGTATGCCGGCCCATCCACAACGGGCCGTACGTCAATCTGTACGGCTTTAATTGTTGCAAGCCGCGTGTGCAATTTCTTAATACCTACACATCAATCAGCACACTCTGCCAGTGTATTAAATAACTCATAAATACTATACAAGCTTTTGTGAAGAAAAATTATAAACAGTCTACGAACATCACACCAGCGGGGCCCAGCTACGTATGGAGTCGTGAGTCCCTGTACGGCACTATTTAGAGACGCGAGCAATGGGGCTATCTTTTTCTTTGAAAATGACAAAGAAAAAAAGTCCGTACAAAATCTTTGTTGGTAGACTGGCCTCATCTAGGACTCGGCTGAACGTCGGGCGGGGCGGGGCGGGGCGGGTTCGACTCTAGCCTAACTCAAGGTTACTATACCTCAACCTTAAGTCAACAAGCTCAATTTTGGATAGAAAATTCTTAACCTAAATACGCTCGGCCGGATTAATCGAATTGGCCAAGTATATATATGCTAATGTTTTTGTTATTACATTAGTTTATTATATTTTAATATAAAATTTATTTTTTTTATCTATAATTTTATTAATTATATATGTGATTATTCATTATAAAAAATTTTATTTTTTCTTTAAAAAATAAGCTAAAATATAAGACAACTAATCATTTAAACATCATGTAGCATAGTATGAAATCTATTTAAGAGAGTAATCTGGCATATCTTGTTAGCTTAAGTCTTTGAAAATGATGTGGACAAATGAGACTTGACATCATTAGTATGCTTTCAAGACAAACGATTCACACTCAATTATAATTTATAAGTAACTTATATATTGATCGGGTTCGGATTGGGTCAGGCAATTCGAGACCTTAATCCGAGCTCAACCCAAGTTTTATCGAGTTGATGTTTGTATGGCCTAAGATTAAGATCGGATCCGAAATATCCTATCCGATTCCAACCCAATGTTGAATCGATTACGGGTCGGTTGAGTTGAACCTGCCCAACTTTCAACCCTAGCCTCATCCCTTGGTGGGATCAACATTTAGTGATCTGGACCATTCATTTTACTAACATCTATATTTGATGGTACATATCTCTAAGATCCGTAGGAGAATTGTACGTGCATTTCCTATATTCTAACCATGTTTAAAAGTTAAAATGAAAAAAACAGCATGGCCTACATTAAATAAGATGAATTTATGACCGTTGCCATAAAAGTGACCATGATCGAGTGTCTATGGTTTGTGACTGGATCGCATTAAAATTGCTTTCGCCATAGCATAAATTTTCCCATGATTAGTTGTCCACTTTATCGCTTCATGTAAAGGGATTGTGAATAGTTTTTTAATCATTTAGGCACTGTTTAGTAAAATATTGATTCGCGAGGAATTTTGCAATAAAAATAAGAAAATTTAAATAATTAGTTGAAATAATAAGGCTGTTGGACACCCTATATCTGCTTTAGAAAGGAAAACTTCAATATTTTGAGTTCTTAAGCTAAGGATGGGATGGTTAGGATTGTCTAATAAGATTGATTCTGTAGATTTTAAAGTGATCATGGTGCCCTCCAACAAATCGATGAATTAAATTGTTAATTGAACCTTTTTATATATATAAAAAAATCTTGACCATTCATTTTATGAACCATGGATAACATGTTAGAATTATTGGGTTGGTGCAGTTTTTGCATGGTAGTCCATGAAATGTGTGCTGAATCTCATGAACGGATCAGATCAATCAATTGAGTGTTCCAAGTGCCCTCATGCAACTAGAAGCACTGGAACTATTAGAGCTACAAAGAACAGTGGATCATTTCTCTATTTTGAAAGATCTCTTTTCTTTTTCAGCCTCATAATTTTAAAATCACAAACTACAGAAATTCCCACAATGAGTATGGATTAGTCGAAGAATAAAAATCTAAAATATTATAATTTCTATTTTTTTAAATTTGGTCCTTTGATTCCTTGACCGGGCATCATATGTATACCGGCGTTGACGGTGGGCTTCTACTCTAAGATGGTCCCACTGGCACGACGAGAGCTTTCTCAAAAATTGATTGCTTGGCTGGCCAGATCCACGTGGACGGAATTCATAACATGAAAATAGAGGAATTTTTAATATGAAATTACAGAGGGACTTAAATTTAAATTGCTCTTTTTTCTTTTTTTCTTTTTTTTATACATATGTTATTATGTTTGCTAAGTTTCCGTGCATATGGAGTCTTGTCTATACACATGCAGCTACATTTTCCAATATTACATCTATATGTGTGAGATCTGAGACTTTCATCAGGTGGGGCACACTGATTAGATCTTCTATCTATAAAATTGTGATGTTTAACCATTCTAGAGAGATATAATGTGCAAAAAAAAAAAAAAAGAATAGTGGAAGAATGTTTCTTTAGCTGTCTGTTTGTTTATGATTTCTGGCCCACTTGAGAGTGAAAAGCTTTGATTTTTATTCAGAATACCTATCCATTGTAGGCCCACCTGATGAAGAGATCAGATCTTAAATACGTATGCCGTATTTTGCACATGTGGCTGTGCGTGTAGGCTTAGTAGGATTCGTTTTTTCAAAGAACCATATAAAAAGTTCATCTTTTTGCTTCGTAAATGATGGCTACCACGTTGTTGCGGCCTGTTTATAAATTGAAAAACTTATATTAAATGGTACCAAACACACACGCGTCTAATTCGTTTGGGTTTGATAGGATATGTACATAGGGTACCTGATGTAGAGCACGTCGTGGACAATTTCATGGATAAGTTGGATCAGAAAAGGCACGGTCAACGACATAAGTGATTCGGACCATCAAACCTTAGATCGGTCGTATCACGCAATTTGAAATGAGTTATCCGACGTAAAATATATGATTTTGAGGTAAAACGAGCTACTTTAGCCAACTAACCCCGCTATGCCGGGTTGCGCAGCCGAATTTGCAAGAAAACTCCTGATCGACGGTCATTTTCTCGTTTTAATTTCATTTTTACTATAAATAGTAAGCTTGAGTTTGTTTATAGCTCTTTATCCGTTGGGTTTTAGGAGTTGTGTACAACATGAAAAGTGCTTAGAATAATTAGGAGAACGGTTTGGTGAAGCCAAATAGGACACTTACTATTTTTGGCCAAAAACCTTGCGCACTAGTAGACATCACGACCGTCTATAAATAGTAAGTTTACTATTTATAGTAAGTCGCAGATTCTAGGAGTTTTAGTTGTAGATTGAGTCTGATTTCTTTTATATTGCATAGTTCCCTTATTTAAAGGGGTGTAAACTCGTTTTTATTCATTCAACAAATAATTTCAAATTTTATTAGAGTTTATTCCTATTCTCTTGCTTTCTTTCCTCGTGGATTCAAGAAGTCTCTGTGAGGAGTCCAGAGAAGCTCCGTGGATTCGGAGTAATCATCCTTGAGGAAGATAGTGATCGACCTCATCACGTTCATCCCTGCGTCAATTTGGTATCAGAGTGAGGTTTTCCCTCGAGCTGATAACAAACAACGAAGGTATGAATCAAAATCCTATGGACGGTGATCCAAGAATTCGTTATCTTTTGGAAAGAATGGAAGCTTTCCATCGGGAGAGTCAGTTGACCATGCAAGGGCTGCAGGAAACCCTCGACCGTCTGGCGGATGCGCTACTTCCGTCCCGAGCCCTAGGCAGTGCTCCACCACCTATGGTCGCTCCACCACCCGTGGTTGCTGTACAACGTGACCCCGATTATCGCAGAACTCTACCAGTGAAAAACCGTAAGGCTACATCAGATGATTCTAGTTCCAACGACGAGGACATTAATGAGGGTTTTGACCGACGACCAATCCATGGAGGTGATCGTTTAGATCGTGCTGAACGAAACTATCGAGGTAAGGCTGAACTTCCTAGTTTTAATAGTTTATTACGTATCGAAGATTTCCTCGATTGGCTAGCCGAAGTAGAGAGATATTTCGATTATATGGATGTACCATATCATAAAAGTATGAAGTTGGTAGCGTTTAAATTAAAATCTGGTGCTTCTGCATGGTGGGAACAATTACAACTCTCACGATCCCGGCAGAACAAGGCACCCATCGCATTATGGCCTCGAATGAGACGTCTTCTTCGATCACAATTTCTCCCCAGTGATTATGAGCAGATCTTATTCCAGCAATACCAGAATTACCGACAAGAAAATCGAACTGTTACAGATTACACTGAAGAATTCCAGCGGTTGGCTATACAAAACGATTTGTCAGAATCTGAGTCACAGAAGGTGGCACGATTTATAGGTGGGTTGCGACCGGCAATTCAGGACCGAGTTCAGATGTATCCAGTCGGGACAGTAGATGAAGCAGTTCAATTGGTAGGAATGGCAGAAACATAACTTGCAAGAGCTTCTACTCGTCCCTATCCTTCAAATCGATCCCCTATAACGGGTCTCACACAGGATCCAATGCTGGCTTGAGAAAAAGATCCGGAAGGAGAACGTCCTCAACCTCCTCCACCCGTGAACCACGATACGGGGAGTGGACCATCCAGACCTCAACGGGTAGCACCGACAACAGTGGGGCCGAGTAGGATTTCGAATCTTTATGCTCGGCCAAGGCCGAATAATTGTTACCGCTGTGACCAACCAAGGCACTTATCAAACACTTGTCCTCAACGTCCGACAGCACACTTAACTATAAACGAAGGGGGCACTGAAGATGAGACCGCAGAAGAAGATCATGGCTTTGATGAATATGAACAAACCACTGAAGAAATAGCAGCTGGCGGTGAAGTGACAAGCGAGGATCGTGGCGAATCTCTCATTGTGAGGCGACTACTATATACCCTGCGAAAGGAATTACATCCACAGCGGCACAATATATTTCATACTCGATGCATTGTCAACGGAAAGGTCTGTGATGTGATCATAAACAGTGGTAGCAGCGAGAACATTGTCTCAAGAGTGATGGTGAACAAGTTGCAACTACCAACGACAAGACATCCTTCCCTGTACTCAATTGGCTGGATAAAAAAGGTGAATGAGACCAAGGTAACTGAACAATGCACTATCTCATTTTCAATTGGTAAAAATTATAAGGATCAGATACTTTGTGACGTGGTTGACATGGAAGCCTACCATATGCTACTCGGTTGACCCTGGTAGTCGGACCGTGATGTGACCCATCGGGGACGAGATAATGTCTACATATTCATCAAGGCTAGTCGAAAAATAATCCTTGCCCCTATGGCACCAGAGAACCACCCTGAAGCCTCTAAAGTAGAGGGGAGTTCTCTCTTGACTATTCGAAATTTTATGAAGGAATCCAAGGAAACCGGCGAAGTATATGCCGTAGTGGTGAAAGGCGAGGAAGAGGATCCCTCAAACATCCTTACAAGCTTAAAACCATTGCTAAACAAATTCAAAGAAATCTGTCCTAAAGATTTACCTGATGGATTGTTCCCCATGAGAGACATCCAATATTACATAGACCTCGTCCCTGGGGCTAGCCTGCCCAATCGCTCTCATTATCGGATGAGTCCGAAGGAGTGTGAGATACTTCAGGGGTAAGTGGAGGAATTGATCCGTAAGGATCTATTAAGAGAGAGCATGAGCCCATGTGCTGTACCAGCATTATTAACGCCAAAAAAAGATGGAAGCTGGCGCATGTGTGTCGACAGCCGAGCAATCAACAAAATTACCATCAAATATCGGTTCCCAATACCACGGTTGGATGACATGCTTGATATGTTGGGAGGAGCCAAGGTGTTCTCTAAACTAGATCTAAAGAGCGGGTACCATCAGATTCGTATTCGATCCGGTAATGAGTGAAAAATGGCATTCAAGACAAAAGAAGGATTGTATGAGTGGCTGGTCATGCCCTTCGGCCTATCGAACACACTAAGTACTTTTATGTGTTTGATGAATCAAGTTCTAAAACCGTTCACTGGCCGATTTGTGGTAGTATATTTTGATGACATATTAATATATAATCAGGATGAGGCGGAGCACACGAAACATCTCAGGCAGGTGCTGCAGGTCCTACAAGATAACAAGTTGTACCTCAACTTGAAAAAATGTAGCTTTTTAACTGACAGCCTGTTGTTTTTAGGATTTGTTGTAATGTCCACAGGCATTCGAGTGGACGACGAAAAGGTGCGAGCTATTAGGGAATGGCCGATCCTGACAAACATCCATGAGGTAAGGAGTTTTCACGGTTTGACGACTTTCTATCGTCGATTTGTGCGAGATTTTAGCACCATAGTCGCGCCTATAACAAATTGTATGAAAAAGGGACCATTCCAGTGGACCGATAAAGCTGACAAGATCTTTCATGAGATCAAGCATCGTTTGTCTACAACACTGGTCTTGGTGCTTCCTAATTTTGATAAATTATTTGAGGTTGAGTGTGACGCTTCATACGTCGAAATTGGGGGAGTATTATCACATGAAGGCAGGCCGGTAGCCTTCTACAGCGAGAAGCTAAGCGAAACACGAAAGAAGTGGTCAACTTATGAGCTTGAGTTGTACGCAGTTGTTCAGGCGCTACGACATTGGCGGCATTATCTGATTCAAAGAGAGTTTGTTCTGTACACTGACCATCAAGCATTAAAGTTTATTAATAGTCAGACTAACGTGAATCGTGTGCATGCTAGATGGGTTACGTTTTTACAGGAATTTACTTTCGTTCTGAAGTACAAGTCAGGACAGCAGAACAAGGTGGCTGATGCACTTAGCCGTCATGCATCACTACTTGTTACGATGAGCAACGAAGTGGTCGGCTTCGACTGTCTCAAGGAGCTGTATGCCGAGGATGAGGATTTCAAGGATTCTTGGATAAAGTGCCATATACAGGACGATTTTCTCATCAAAGGGAATCGATTGTGCATCCCCCAAAGTTCTCTAAGGGAGCAGATTATTCAAGAGCTACATGGAGGTGGCCTCGGTGGACACCTTGGGCGAGATAAGACGTGAGCTCTTATGGAAGAACAGTATTACTGGCCGCAATTAATACGTGATGTGGGAAGAACCGTACAACGTTGTCATATTTGTCAAACTTCCAAGGGGCAATCTCAGAATACGGGACTCTATACCTCGTTACCTATGCCTGATGGTCCTTGGGAGGATTTATCAATAGACTTCGTGCTTGATCTTCTACGAATACAACGCTGCATGGATTCGGTGTTTGTGGTGGTTGATCGTTTCTCCAAGATGGCGCACTTTATACCATGCAAAAAGACCCTCGACGCAACACACGTGGCGAATCCTTCTTCAAGGAGGTCGTACGGCTACACAGGGTCCCTAAGACCATTACTTCTGATCGTGACACGAAGCCACTTTTGGCGGACTTTGTAGACTCGATTCGATACACGACTTCAATTTAACAGTGCTTACCACCCACAGACTGATGGACAGACCGAAGTTATGAATCGCACATTAGGAAACCTCCTTCGCAGTATTGCAGGAGAAAAGCCGAAGCAGTGGAACTTGGCCTTGTCTCAAGAAGAGTTTGCATTCAACAACACGGTGAACCGCTTGACAGGAAAATTGTCGTTCCAGATTATCTACGGACGAGTGCCTCGCCACACACTTGACTTGGTCCATTTGCCCAAGCACCCAGGCACGAGCGTTGCAGCAGAACATATGGCAGATAAGATCATGGGCATTCATGCAGAAGTGCAGGCCAAGCTACATGCCTCGAACGAGAAGTGCAAGGAACAAGCGGACAAGCACCGGCGACAAAAAGTGTTCAAGGTAGGCGACCGCGTTATGGTCCATCTGCGTAAAGAGAGATTTTCGACCGGGACATACAACAAGTTGAAAAATAAGAAGATTGGACCGGTACCGATCATCCGAAAGATCAATGACAACGCTTATGTTGTTGATCTTCCAGATGACTTGGCAATCTCTGTTGAGGGTCAAATATTGCATATCAGACCCTAGTAATTACCTGATTTTACGTATATGATACTGTTTAACGGCCTGGTTTAATCATATTTGTGCTGCAAGGTGGATTTATAAGCGGGGACTGAAAAGGATGTTTACAGCATGGATTTAACACCTTGATGACACCAAGGCAAGATACGGACTCCAGGGGACCAAGATCAACGCCAGGGATCAGCAAAAATCAAAGAATTGAAGCTCAAATGGCCTAAAACTCATCCAGAATGCAAGATCACATGTTTCCCACTATCCGTTCGGTTCGAAACTTCACACGTGGCCTGAGGACAGAAATTAACCGTACAAGTCAAATTTCAGCCAATGGATCTCTCTAAAAGTGGCTCAACATACAGATCAGCCCTGAAAATCTTGATTTTGGGCCCACCTGGTACTTGTAAATGCTTTAAAATTAGACTCAATGGCTTAAATGATATAGCAGGATGGATGGACGGAGCGGATCTTGTGCATACATCATGATGGACCCTACCTATGCACTGAGTGTGCACAGTGTAAACATGCACCATCCGTGCACTGGACCGAGGCCTTCGGTCAAAGTCGATGTAGATCGACTCCTCCAGCAAAAGGAAATCGTTGTTTTTAAACAGCGTCCGCGAGCGTCCGCCCGGACGCTCGATTGCTGTTGTGGGGTCCACACATTGTCCCAATGGACAATCCAACCCGTCCGTCATATTCCCAAGGCCCATGTTACCAAAGCTTAGGTGGCGGAATTCCGGAATACAACAGAGAGATGATTTCAGCCGTCAAAATAGAAGTCGATGGTGCAACGAAATTACCCATGGGCCACACCTTATTTGATTCGAAACCGGTTATTCCCACCCGGTTTTTCGCGTAGATCTCAATGGACGCTATGAATATCCTCACTGACATCGCCCATGGGCACACCAGCTATTGCGGAGCCAAATACGCAGGCTCTGTTTCGCAACAGAGCCTGCAGACGAAGCTTAGTGGGCCACCATTGTACTGCAGGGGTTTGATCTGAGCTATCCATCAGGCAGAGGGAGGAAATCCAGTTGAATCATGCTGATTTTTTGGAGGCCATGCACATGTACACGATCGCTACAACATTCGTAAAATGACGGTTTAATGGCCGTTGCAGCCTGATTGTTTCAGTGGACCACATTAAAAGATGATTAGAACCATCCATAACCGATCAAAATTTCGAGGACAAGATGATGGACGGTGTGGATTTCGTAAATGCCATAGAAAGTGGATCCCACCGAGAGTTCAGCGCAATCACATGCGCCGTTTACGCAGTCCGGGGAAAACCGGCACTTTGGGGCCATTCTGCGATCAAGGGGACATCCAAATCCATGATCCAGACCGTTCACAGGCTTTAACGGGTATCCAAAAGCACAGCCAAGAGGTCAGACTGATTGGATTGGTCAGAAACCTACGCCAAATGCGGGTTGAGTTCGTGGACAAGTAAAAGTAACTACGAAATTGTTTCGAAATTGGAAACTTCTTTTGTTGTGCGTAAAGAGAACTTGCGCACGAAGCTTTCCAGCCACTGTCCCTGCTACTATAAAAGAGAGAGAGAAAGGGATGAGCAGGAATTCAATATTCAACCGGGAGGAGGCAGCTGTGGGAGCTTGGAGTTGGAACGTAGAGAGAGAGAGAGAGAGAGGAGCTTTGTTTTCTTTTCTTTCCCTTTTCTTTTCCTTTTCTTTTTCTCTCTATTTATTTGGATTGAGCTCATCCATGGCAGGCTAAATCCTCCTAGCTAGGGCTAGGAGGTGAAGCTTGTAGTGAGATGAGAGATTATATGCTTTTAATTTAATTTTAATTTTTGAACTGAAGTTGGTTTTAGTTTGATTTTAATGGAAATATTTTTGGTCTTTAATGGTCTGTTGTGACTGAAATTACAATGGGTTTGCAATGCTTTGAATATTTTCTTATCTCTTTTATGTTTATGACGTCAGGAAGCCCTGTTGTTCACCATCGTCTCCTGGGCATGGTCGGATGACTGTACCCTTCCTAACCTTCATACATGTGATTGGTTGGTAAGTAATTTAATTCTGTTGTTTGTCATAGTCTCTTCGGCATGGTTTGGTGATGGAATCCATTCTAATTCATATACCTTTCATCTCTTTGAAAACTAGATCAACGACAGTTCAGTAAATTCCATGATTCTTGAAGTAGGCATAAGATCTCTCTGATTTCTACAAGTGGATCCTCTGAATCCCTAGTTTCTCACCTCTGATTTCTCCTAAGTTTTAGATTAATATTTCATAATCATTCTTCAAATTACAACTCAATTTAGATTTCATCTCATTCTAGTTCTAGTTCTTGTTAGTTTTAGATAACGTACAGGTTTCAGTCCCTTGGGATTCGACCTCGATCTTACCGAGTTATTACTATATCACAACTCTGCACTTGGGGTGTGAACAAGTTTTTGGCGCCGTTGCCGAGGACTGTCAGCTACGTTTTTCTGTAATTAATTAGTTTCAGGATTAGTTTAAGATTAGATTTTCTTTTTAGAATTTTTTAATTCTAAGCTTAGTTATTTTCCTTGTTAGAAATTTTTCCTAACTTTAGAAACTTACTATTCTTCATTCTATCTGATTTTTAGAACTAATCCATTTTTTCTATTTTGTAGGAAACCTCTAATTTAGTAAGCTATTTCTAATTTCTCTTTCTTTGAAATTTCTTCTTTTCTTTATAAATTAGTTTACTTTTATTTAGAACTTTCTATTCTTAGAAACTAACTTGTTTTGTTTATTCTGCAGGTTCTTAACATAGGACTTCAAATTTGGTAATTTCTTTCCATCTCTCCCCTTTATTTTCTAGATTTCTACTTCTTCCTTTCTCTTAGGTTTAAGTTAGAATTTGATGGCTGAGTGTATTTTATGCTCCAGTGGGCACGCGACAACACTCGACGTCTCGTGACTGAAGGAGGATTAGTTGAGGGGTTGACTGTCCATCGAAGGACTAGACACCACTTGAATTCTCCTGAGTTAGAGGAGGTTATGGCTGAAAATCAATCTCAAGCACTACCCCAACCAAGGGTTGAGGAAGTACATGATGAGAATAAGGTGCATCAGGCAGCCCTGCCTCGTACTTTATAAGATTATTTACAACCGACAGGGGTGAGTGCGCCCTCATACATGATTTTTCCTGAGAATACAAGACATATGGACATCAAGCCAGGGGTTATCCAACTCCTTCCTAAGTTCCATGGGCTTGAGTCTGAAGAACCATACTTGCATCTGAAAGAGTTCGATGAAATTATAGGCACCTTATACTTTCCTAATGTATCTGAGGATACTATTAGGCTGAAACTCTTTCCATTTTCCTTGAAAAAAAAAGCCAAGACGTGGTTACATTCACTGCGTCTTAGATCCATTGGCATATGAATTGATATGCAGAGGAAATTTATAAAGAATTTTTTCTCACATCATAAGACAATTACCCTCAGGAGAGCAATCATGAACTTTGCCCAAAAGAAAGATGAAACATTCTTTCAATGTTGGGAAAGGTTCAAGGATCTGGTTAATGCATGCCCACAACATGACTTTGAAATATGGCGCATTATGAATTTTTTCTATGATGGGCTAACATCTTCCATGCGCCAAATGGTCGAGACAATGTGTAACGGAGAATTCATCAATAAAAATGTCGATGAGGTATGGGATTACCTCGATAGTCTCGCTGAAAAAACACAATCATGAGACTATTACCCAAGGACGAACACTACATCTAGGCCGACTCATTCAAGGGAAAAAGGAGGAATATATCTCCTGAAAGAGGATGATGATCTTAATGCTAAGGTGGCCAATCTCACCAGAAAATTTGAGGCCATGGAAGGAAAGAAGGAAAAGGTTAATGAAAGTGTTTGCGGCATCTGTGATTGCAACATTCATACTACTGAAAATTGTCCTTCAATACCTGCCTTTCGAGAAGTATTGAATAAACAATCTAATGCCGTAAATAACTATCAAAGACCTTTCAATGGACCACCCTCTAATACGTACAATCCTGGCTGAAAAAATCATCCGAATTTTAGTTGGAGGAACGGACAAACTGCTACCCCTCAAGGTTTCTTCAATCAAAATCCAAATCAGGGGAAACCTCAAGAAGAACCGGCTCAAAATTCTATGTAAGAGCTGACGCAGATAATGCGAAATTTTATACAAAAGATAGATTCACGTATGACGGCTATAGAAAAGGGGATGCTTCCTGCACAACCAATCCCCAATCCTAAACCGCAATACGAGATAGGTAATTCCAGCTCTTCAAATCAAATGGGGCATGCTAAATCCATCACCACTCTTAGGAGTGGGAAGGTTATTGATAAAACCCTTCCGGTTAGGCCTAAAAAGCCTCAAGAACCAGAAGAGGACAACAATGATGGATCTAGTGGCGCCCCACAAAAATTTGAACCAGAACCTCTAGAAAAGCCAGTTGCTCCGTTTTCCCAACGGTTGGTTGAACCAAAACGTCTCTCTAACTCTCAGGATATCCTAAAGGCGTTGAAACAAGTGAAAGTCAACATTCCTCTGCTTGATGTTGTAAAATAGATACCTTTATACACTAAATTTCTAAAAGACTTATGCACGACCAAACGACGAAAAAGTGTTCAAAAGAAAATTTTCTTAACTTTGAAAGTGAGTGTCATCCTGAAACAAGATGTGCCACAAAAATTCAAAGATCCCGGTTGTCCAACTATATCATGTGTAATCGGGAACTACCGAATTGATCATGCACTTCTTGACTTAGGAGCGAGCGTCAATCTGATTCCTTACTCGGTATACCAACAGTTAGGCTTGGGTGAATTAAAACCCACTCGAACCACACTACAACTTGCTGATCGTTCTGTTCGTATACCAAGAGGGATCATCGAGGATGTGTTGGTCCAGGTTGATAGATTCTACCACCCTGTTGATTTTATCATCTTGGACACCGAACCCATCAATGACACGAGCACTCAGATTCCCGTCATTCTTGGTCGCCCATTCCTGTCCACTTCAAATGCAATTATCAATTGCAGGAATGGTGTTATGACTATGTCTTTTGAAAATTTGACATTGGAATCGAATATCTTTTTCAATAACGGCAGCAACTCAGAGGATGATGACAATTTCCACGATGTTAACATGATTGATTCTTTTGTGGAAGATAGAACACCTCTCACCTTATCCTCTGATCCTCTAGAGACGTGCCTGGCCCACTCCCATGATCTTAATGATGATATAATTAGGGAGACGTGTGTCATGCTGAATACTACACCGGTACTTGAAGTTAACCGGTGGAGGCCACAAATTGAAGAATTGCCTCAAACTGATGTAGTGCCTCTACCGTCTAACCTCAATCCACCGAAGCTTGACCTAAAACCTTTGCCCTCTGATTTAAAATATGTTTATTTAGGTCAAGATGAGACATACCCGATGGTGATCTCTGCCCACCTGGAGAAAGAACAGGAGAGTATGCTCATATCTACTCTCATTGAGCATAAGGGAGTTCTTGGATGGACGATAGCAGACCTCAAAGGAATTACCCCATCGATTTGTACTCACCGTATATATCTTGAGGACAATGCAAGGGCTGTTCGGCAATCTCAACGTAGACTAAATCCAAACATGAAGGAAGTGGTTAAGGCCGAGGTTATCAAACTATTGGAAGTGGGGATCATATACCCCATATCCGATAGTCAATGGGTGAGTCCAACTCAGGTGGAACCTAAGAAGTCCGGGGTCACCATCGTAGCCAATGCCAATAATGAACTCGTGCCGACTAGAGTTACTACTGGTTGGAGAATGTGCATTGACTATAGAAAACTGAATACCGTCACTAGGAAAGACCACTTTCCTTTGCCCTTCATTGATCAAATCTTGGAAAGGCTAGCTGGTCATTCTTATTACTGTTTCCTCGACGGGTATTCAGGTTATAATCAGATTGAAATCGCCCCTCAGGATCAGGAAAAGACCACATTTACATGTCCTATGGCACCTTTGCTGACAGAAGGATGCCATTTGAGTTATGTAATGCCCCTGTCACCTTTCAGCGATGTATGATGAGTATCTTTTCTGACATGGTGGGAAAATATTTAGAGGTCTTCATGGACGATTTCTCTGTTTTCGGTTCATCTTTCAGCGAGTGCTTAGCAAGTCTTAAATGTGTGCTGAAAAGATGTGAAGAAAAAAATTTGATACTTAACTGGGAGAAGTGTCATTTCATGGTTCAAAAGGAAATTGTCCTTGGGCATATCATCTCGTCCAAAGGAATCGACGTAGATAAGGCAAAAATCGATCTTATCTTTAACCTACCTCCACCCACGAACATCAGAGATGTGCGATCCTTCTTAGGACACGCAGGATTTTACAGACGATTCATAAAGGACTTTAGTCTCCTCTCTCGTCCTTTATGTAATCTTCTTCAAAAGGATACACCATACGAGTGGACTGAGCAGTGCCAAGAAGTTTTCACTAAGCTTAAGGGCATGTTAACCACTACACCTATCATGCAGCCACCCGACTGGATTTTCCTTTTGAACTTATGTGCGACGCCTCTGATTATGCTCTTGGAGCGGTTCTAGGCCAGAGAAAAGATAAGCGGCCTTACGTTATTCACTACGCAAGTAGGACTCTAAATCCTGCCCAAGTGGACTACTCGACTACGGAAAAGGAACTCTTAGTCGTAGTGTTCGCTTTAGATAAATTTAGATCCTACCTGATCAGATCTAAGATCATCATCTACACAAATCACGCGGTACTTAAGTATCTTCTTTCTAAGAATGATTCTAAGCCCTGCCCGATACGATGGATCCTTCTACTCCAAGAATTTGATTTGGAAATTAAAGACAAAAGGGGAGTAGAGAACATAGTGGCCGATCACCTTTCTCGCCTTAATACCTCTGATTCCCTTGAGGTGACTCATATTAATGATATGTTCCCTGATGAACAACTGTTTAGAGTCTCTCATTCACCTTAGTTAACTGATATTGCTAATTATCTTGCTACAGGTTCCATACCGACACATTGGACATTGCAAGATAAGAAGAAATTCTTTACCAAGGTGCGTAACTTTTTCTAGGACGATCCATATTTGTTTAAATATTGCCCAGACCAAATCTTAAGGAGGTGTGTGCCAGACGATGAGCATCAGAGTGTCATCTCCTTCTGTCACTCACAGGCCTGTGGTGGTCACTTTTCTGCTAAAAAGACCACGGCCAAGATTCTACAGTGTGGTTTTTATTTGCCCACCATGTTCAAGGCACTCATGAGTTTTGTAAGGCTTGTGAGCGTTGTCAGAAATTGAGAGCATTATCCCGTCGAAATATGATGCCCTTGAATCCCATCCTTATTATAGAAGAGTTTGATTGTTGGGGCATTGATTTCATGGGACCATTCCCCCAATCATTTGGAAATTTATATATTTCGTTTGCCGTAGATTATGTCACTAAATGGGTTGAAGCAATTCCGTGTCGCAACAATGACCATCACACGGTCATTAAGTTCTTAAAAGAAAATATCCTGTCGCGGTTCGGGACGCCTCGAGCCATCATTAGTGACGGGGGCTCACACTTTTGTAATAGACCATTTGAGAGCTTAATGAAGAAATACGGTATTTCTCATAAGGTGAGCATCCCATACCATCCACAGACAAGTGGACAAGCTGAGATTTCTAATAGGGAGATCAAATATATCCTAGAGAAAACGGTTAACCCTGATCGTAAGGACTGGTCAATCCGATTGGCCGATGCCTTATGAGTGTACCGTACTGCTTTTAAAACTCCTATTGGAACATCTCCCTTTAGACTTGTCTATGGAAAGGCTTGTCATTTGCCTGTGGAATTGGAACATAAAGCATACTGGACGATCAAAAATCTGAATTTCAATCTGGACAACGCTGGCTCGCTACGCAAACTTCAGTTGAATGAACTTGAAGAAATCCGGAACGATGCATATAAAAATTCGAGAATTTACAAGGACAGGATGAAGGCGTTTCATGATCAACATATTCTCCGAAAATCATTCACGACAGGTCAGAAAGTCCTTTTGTACGATTCTCGACTACATCTCTTTCCGGGTAAGCTTCAATGTCGTTGGACCGGCCCTTACATTGTGGTCACTTCTTATCCTCATGGGGCCGTCGAGATAAGAGATCCCGACAATGGTAAGGAGTTTAAAGTAAATGGACATCGATTAAAGCCATTTTTCGAGACATTTGATTCAGAAGACATGTCCATGCCTCTGATTAATCCTGTTTACCAGGACTGATCTCCTAGTCTGATGGAGGTATAGGTAGGTTTATCGCTTTCATAGGTCTAGGATAGTTGTTTTATTTGTCTGGCTGAAGACGGTAAATTTAGCGCTCCTGGGAGGCAATCCAGCTTTTTTATTCCATTTCATTTTTTTTACTTAGTTAGTTCAATGTTTGTGGGTAACATCACTGTAAACCCTCACGAGACTACAACACGTCCACTAGGGGTAACTTAGGGATTTAAAGGCTTATTGCATACGCTAAATGCAATCGAGAGCACCTGCGAAAGTGGTATAGGTAGGATTTTATTTTTGTTATTTTTATTTTACTTTCTCTCTCATACTAACCTGCTATCTCCCAGTGATCTCTTAAAAAATCTCTCTCGATTCATTATCCAAGTACTGTCCTCCCATCACTTCTCATTTACTTTTGTTGTCCCATATGCATTGCATGCTCATTTCTTTTACATTGAGGACAATGTAGATTTTAGGTTGGGGGTGGGAGATTAGGTTACCTAATCAGTGTTTTCTTAGTCTTGAGTGTTTTCTTAGTCTTGAGCAAAAATTGTGAAATTTTTTAAAATTTTCTAGGAATTCTTATGAATTCGAAGTGATTTTGATAGATATCCTAGATTTAGAAGTTCAAGATAAGTGATGTTGATAATTTAGGACTCTTGAATTCAGTATCTGTTAAATTTCACAGTTAAGATTGAGTTATTAATCCAGAATTAGAGGTTGTAAACATTGATTGAGTCATGATTTCACATGTCACATCTTGCTTCCACATTAAGATTTCAGTTCAATATTGAAGGATTGACTGGGTAATCACTAAGCATGTAAGGAACCAGCCTGAAAAAAAAAAAAACATATGCCTAACAGGATCGATATGAAAAAAAAAAAAAGAGAAGAGGAAGAAGAAGATCTCTTAAAAAGATTTGAGCGAATAATCTTCACCATAGGTTTGCTCCCTATAGGTGTGGAGTTAATTCCCCATGAATGATATGTGAAAAAGGGTTGGGTATATAGTCTTCACCATAGGTTTGCTCCCTGTAGGTGAGGATTTGATTCCCCTTCTTGACATTACTGGAAAAATCAAAAGCTGAAGGAATGAAAAGACGATCTATGAGACAAGTTTTGGTTTATGCTGGTTGTCATGAATCCTCTTATTGGTTATCAATGATATCCTAAAATAGAGAAGTGAATTTTTTATGATGATAAGTTGAGATTGAACTATACACCCATGGAACTCAATGTTTAGAATTTTTCTGATTGATGGATTAATATTTTGAAATTGACTATGAAGTTTACCATGCACTTGAGTCCAGGAGAAAATAATGCCCAACATTTATGAATATCAGAATTCTAGTATTTGGATTGTTTTCCAAAAATCACTCGAATTCATAGAAATCGTTTTATAATTCTCAACTTATTTTTCGCATACTTTGCGTGGGACTAGCAAAACGCTGGTTGGGGGTTGTGTTGAGGGTCAAATATTGCATATCAGACCCTAGTAATTACCTGATTTTACGTATATGATACTATTTAACGGCCTGGTTTAATCATGTTTGTGTTGCAAGGTGGATTTACAAGCGGGGACTGAAAAGGATGTTTACAGCATGAATTTAACACCCTGATGACACCAAGGCAAGATACGGACTCCAAGGGACCAAGATCAACGCTAGGGATCAGCAAAAATCAAAGAACTGAAGCTCAAATGGCCTAAAACTCATCCAGAATGCAAGATCACATGTTTTCCACCATCCGTTCGATTCGAAACTTCACACGTGGCCTAAGGACAAGAAATTAACTGTACAAGTCAAATTTCAGCCGATGGATCTCTCTAAAAGTTGCTCAACATACAGATCAGCCCCAAAAATCTTGATTTTGGGCCCGCCTGGTACCTGTAAATGCTTCAAAATTAGACTCAATGGCTTAACTGATATAGCAGGATGGATGGACGGAGCGGATCTTGTGCATACATCATGATGGACCCTACCTATGCACTGAGTGTGCAAAGTGTAAACATGCACCAGTCGTGCACTGGACCGAGGCCTTCGGTCAAAGTCGGTGTAGACCGACTCCTCCAGCAAAAGGAAATCGTTGTTTTTAAACAGCGTCCGCGCACGCGGACGCTCGATTGCTGTTGTGGGGTCCACACATTGTCCCAATAGACAATTCAATCCGTCCGTCATATTCCCAAGGCCCATGTTACCAAAGCCTAGGTGGCGGAATTTCGAAATACAATAGAGATGATTTCAGCCGTCAAAATAGAAGTCGACGGTGCAATGAAATTACCCATGGGCCACACCTTATTTGATTCGAAACCGGTTATTCCCACCCGGTTTTTCGTGTAGATCTCAATGGACGCTATGGATATCCTCACTGACATCGCCCATGGGCACACCAGCTATTGCGGAGCCAAATATGCAGGGTCTGTTGCGAAACAGAGCCTACAGACGAAGCTTAGTGAGCCACCATTGTACTGCAGGGGTTTGATCTGAGCTGTCCATCAGGCAGAGGGAGGAAATCCAATTGAATCATGCTGATTTTTTGGAGGCCATGCACATGTACACGATCGCTACAGCATTCGTAAAATGACCGTTCAATGGCCGTTGCAGCCTGATTGTTTCAGTGGACCACATTAAAAGATGATTAGAACTATCCATAACCGATCAAAACTTCGAGGACAAGACGATGGACGGTGTGGATTTCGTAAATGCCATAGAAAGTGGGTCCCACCGAGAGTTCAGCGCAATCACATGCGCCGTTTACGCAGTCCGGGGAAAACCGGCACTTTGGGGCCATTCTGCGATCGAGGGGACATCCAAATCCATGATCCAGACCATTCACAGGCTTTAACGGGTATCCAAAAGCACAGCCAAGTGGTCAGACTGATTGGATTGGTCAGAAACCTACGCCAAATGCGGGTTGAGTTTGTGTACAAGTAAAAGTAACTACGAAATTGTTTCGAAATTGGAAACTCCTTTTGTTGTGCGTAAAGAGAACTTGCGCACGAAGCTTTCCAGCCACCGTCCCTGCTACTATAAAAGAGAGAGAGAAAGGGATGAGCAGGAATTCAATATTCAACCGGGAGGAGGCAGTCGTGGGAGCTTGGAGTTGGAACGTGAAGAGAGAGAGAGAGAGAGGAGCTTTGTTTTCTTTTCTTTCCCTTTTCTTTTCCTTTTCTTTTTCCCTTTATCTATTTGGATTGAGCCCATCCATGGCAGGCTAAATCCTCCTAGCTAGGGCTAGGAGGTAAAGCTTGTAGTGAGATGAGAGATTATATGCTTTTAATTTAATTTTAATTTTTGAATTGAAGTTGGTTTTAGTTTGATTTTAATGGAAATATTTTTGGTCTTTAATGATCTGTTGTGACTGAAATTACAATGGGTCTGCAATGCTTTGAATATTTTCTTATCCCTTTTATGTTTATGACGTCAGGAAGCCCTGTTGTTCACCATCGTCTCCTGGGCATAGTCGGATGACTGTACCCTTCCTAACCTTCATACATGTGATTGGTTGGTAATTAGTTTAATTCTGTTGTTTGCCATAGTCGCTTGGGCATGGTTTGGTGATGGAATCCATTCTAATTCATATACCTTTCATCTCTTTGAAAACTAGATCAACGACAGTTCAGTAAATTTCATGATTCTTGAAGCAGGCATAAGATCTCTCTGATCTCTACAAGTGGATCATCTGAATCCCTAGTTTCTCACCTCTGATTTCTCCTAAGTTTTAGATTAATATTTCATAATCATTCTTCAAATTACAACTCAATTTAGATTTCATCTCATTATAGTTCTAGTTCTGGTTAGTTTTAGATAACGTACAGGTTTCAGTCCCTTGGGATTCGACCTCGGTCTTACCGAGTTATTACTACATCACAACCCTGCACTTGGGGAGTGATCAATCTCACAGACTTTCAACGTCGCGGACCTGACCGAGTATCATGAACCAGCGCAGGAGGAGAACTTGAGAACGAGTTCTTTTCAAGTGGAGGGGACTGATGTAGAGCAGGTCGCGGACAATTTCATGTCCAAGATGGATCAGAAAAAGCACGGTCGACAACATAAGTGATCCGGACCATCAGACCTTAGATCGGGCGTATCTCGCAATCCTGAATGAGTTATCCGACGTGAAATGTATGATTTTGGGGTAGAACGAGCTACTTTAGCCAACCAACCCTGCTTCGCCAGGTTGCGCGCCCGGATTTGCGAGAAAACCCCTAATCGACGGTCGTTTCTCCGTTTTAATTTTGTTTTTTCTATAAATAGTAAGTTTTAATTTGCTTATAGCTCTTCATCCGTTGGGATTTAGGAGTTGTGTCCAACATGAAAAGTGCTTAGAATAATTAAGAGAACGGTTTGGTAAAGCCAAATAGGACACTTACTATTTTTGGCCGAAAACCTTGCGCACTAGTAGACATCACGACCGTCTATAAATAGTAAGTTTACTATTTATAGTAAGTCGCGGATTCTAGGAGTTTTAGTTGTAGTTTGAGTCTGATTTCTTTCCTAAGTAGTAGTTTGAGTCTGATTTCTTTCCTATTACTTAGTTCCCTTATTTAAAGGGGTGTAAACTCATTTTTATTCATTCTGCAAATAATTTCAAATTTTATTAGAGTTTATTCTTATTTTCTCGCTTTCTTTCCTCGTGGATTCGAGAAGTCTCTGTGAGGAGTCTAGAGAAGCTCCATGGATTCGGAGTAATTATCCTTGAGGAAGATGGCGATCGACCTCATCACGTTCATCCCTGCGTCAGTGCCCCGGACTCCATGTGACGATCCAGACCATTCATCTGCAAGGTCCGAGCATGGATGGGGTGCATGAAAAAGCAAACATATGTTAGATTTTTTACCCGTCCATTTTTTCCAAATCATCTGGTGCAGAAGTTCAGGCATGTTGACTCCAAAGGTGGACAATGTTACACAAAATCAATGGACGGCTATAGGCCGTCCATTTATCATGTTCACTCCCGCCTACTTGGGAGTTTACCATTTTGATTTTTGGGCCAGATAATCTACACAAGGTGGCCCATCTAATGGAAAGCCCTGATCTTGTACATGTGCCATATTAACACACACGTGCCGGCATGTAGATTACGTGGGGTTACACAGGCGTGGGGCCTCGGCAAACCACTGGATTTATATCAGAGTTTAATCTTCGCCATATTCAAACTTTCAAGGCTTAAATATCAACCCATATAGTGGTGGTTAATTAATGATAATAAATATTATTATTTCACGTTAACTGTGGAAAAGGGACGCGGAGTAGATACCGACAGGTTGAGTGGCTAGACTCGCTTCTGAAGTGACGTCACCGAGTTTTGTGAGACGATGTATGGGTTGTATCCACACCATCCATTCATTTAGAGAGATCATTTTAGGGCACGAGACAGAGAATGAGTCAGATCAAAATTTGGAGTGACCCCACCATAGAAATCCAAATTTGGAGTGGACCCCACCACAAACAAGAGTGGGAAGAGTGACGCACACCATTGAAACCTTCCTAAGGTCCACTAGAATGTTTATCAGCAATCGAATGTATTCATAAGTTAAGATAGACATGAAAGAAGGGAAAACAGAAATTTCAGCTTGATCAAAAACTTTTGTAGCCATTAGAAATTTTTAATGATGGGCGTCACTCTCTCCACTGTTTTTGGTGGTGGGATCCATTTGAGCTTTTGATTGACTCATTCTTTATATCATGCCGTAATTTGATATTTCTAAATGGATGGACAGTGTGGATACAACACATACATTATGGCGGGTCCCACATAACTTGGTGACGTCACTTCAGTAGCTCTCCCTACTCAACCTGACAGCAGCTAAGCCGCGTCTGTGGAAAAGAGGCCCACGCCTGGGGTGGACCCAAATCCACTTAGACCACCGGGTGGGTCACAACAAGTTAGACTCATAGTAAAAAAATAACCCTTTATATTATTCAAGTGGCCCACACAAAGGACTATAGTTGAGAGAGAAACAACCACCCTTGATTTTTACAGCACCCATTGATGATTACGTGAAATCCACTGCCATCATTAATGCTATATTAAAACATATGATTCAGGTGGGCCGCATAATTTGGAGGGTGATCGTTGTCTTGCATACTGTTTTTAACAGTGCGGTCTACCTAAATCACAAATAGAAGTGATTTTTAAGCCATGAGCCTAACAGGGTCTTGGGTGCTAGACTCCCAGGAGTTTCAACTCCCAGTCAAGGGTTCGAGTACCCACGGGTGGTGAAACTCCACTAGCGGGAGAGCGTGGGGGTGTCAGTGCGTGCAAAAGATTTTTTTTATATATAAAAAGGCCTAACAGGTGCCGTACAACCAAACATTTCAGCGGCCGCGTTTGTTTAGGGCGCGGATTAGCTACTGACTGGTTAGTAGCAATATTGCTACTGAAGTGATGTCATCAGATTTTTTTGGATCCCACCATGATGTATGTGTTGTATCTACACCGTTCATCTATTTTGAGAGACTATTTTACAGTATGAAGGAAAGATTGAGGCAGATCCAAAGTTCAAGTGGATCCCACCACAGAAAACAGTGGGGATTGAACGCCTACCATTAAAAACTTCCTGGAGGCTAAAAAGGTTTTCGATCAAGTTTATATTTGTGTTTTCCCTTCATCCATATCTGTGTTGACTCATATACAGGTTTCAAGTTAAATAAACATCATGGTGGGCTTAAAAATGAATCAACGGTGGCCGTCACTATATCTACTGTTTTCTATGGTGGGGTTCACTTGAGCCTTGGATCTGCTTCATTTTTTGGTTCATGCCATAAAAATTATTTCTCCAAATGGATCGACGGTGTGGATACAACACTTAAATCATGGTGGGGCCTACAAAACCATGTGACGTCACTTGTTTCGCTACTGAACCAGTCAGTATCTAATCCGCGTCCGTTTATGCCATGATATTTAGTACCGTACAATCAAAAAATAGCCTAGGAAAACATTTCAGCGTGGCCATTTATTTCTTGCCACATCGTGGATGGGGCGTATCCCAAGAATCACAACCGTCCAAGGGTCAGACCAATGGCCAAGACATTAACGGGTAAAAATCTCCCACGTGGTGATTAAGATCATCTCACTGGTGATTAAGCGGATGGGTTTTGTTTTTCATGTGGTTGGATAAGATTATTGTTCAACCAACCACTTCATTTTCAATGCCCAACCCCGGGGTAAAACAAGCCGTCCATCACAGAGGGTTCAATTGCCAATTGTACAAAGGATCCCATCCACTGGGCCATCACGATCATATCAATAGATATAGGTCTAGCTTTCAGATGTGCATGATCTCGAGCATGGTGGGAACACTGGATGTACCCTGGAGATTTAACGGTGGATATTTATCCATCCACCGTGAGAATCACTAAAAGACGATCAAGATCGAATTTTGATTAGGCCAAGATCAGCCCAAGCCCATCCAGAGGCCTCAATAGAAAATGTTTCGAAATCAGGCTTAGCCAAGGCTCTTTTGGCTATTGGGCCTGAAATAAGGTTCAGTCCAAAAACCTCACGGGCCTAAAATTTAGGTCGAAGCCCAGCCCGTGGCAGGTTAGACCCTGTAAGTTTGGTGGGCTAATCCAAGTGGGCCAATATTTTTGGGCCTAAGCCCGTTGAATAAGTGGACCACCATTTTTGGTTAAGGATGCAACTATTTTCATCAGAAGAAATAACAAAAAATTGGTGATGTTTCCTAGTTTTTATGAAGATGGCCAATACCGCATGCATGTGGTATCCTGTCCGTCCACATGCGATCATGGAACATGTGTATATGATCTGAGCTTTATAGCAGGTGGGCTGCATCTAAAGCTGTTCACAGGCAGGCCGGGCCTAGTATACATCCGAGCCTGGCCGCCAAAATCAAACGGACCCGAGTTTGGTCTGTGATGATTTCGCTCGAGTCCAGCCATCCTATTTTGTGCAAGATCTGGACTGTCCATTTGGTGTGCCGGATCATGCATGATATTCAAAAAAAAAATGGAACTTAAATTGTTCAACGGGTCTGGCTGTGCTGATGAGCTCTCGGATAGCTCAGCCTGGTCGAATTAATAAATTGGCTTTAATTTTCCATCCGGGCCGGGCCCGTGGGTCTAGTATTTCAACCCAAAACCCCACAGGCCAGCCCGGCCCAATGACGGCCCTGACTACGTCAGGAAACTCAGGATATCTCGAAACTCAAAGTGGGCAAAATATCTAATGAACGGCTAGAAAAGGATTTTATTTGTGCAGAATATCTAAGCACCATTTCCAAATTCCAGTAAGATGGAAAGCTCGGATCTCACACAAGTACCCCATGCTACCACGTGGCAGGCTTCACACAAACTGCTAACATGTGGCTTGGCACATTGGATTTAGAGGTAAATGCGTGTATTTCAAAATGCTATGATTTCAGTGTAATATAAGAGGAATGCTTTGAAAAAAAAAGTAAAAAACAGTTTTAAAGGTAGAAGAGCTGATGGTACTTCAAAATAATTCTGATTATTAAGTACAACACTAAAATCATATTAATAAGGTGATATGAATGATCCAAATATTAGACATCTAAATGGATGATAAAAAACAAAACCAACAAGTTGCTTATATGTGATTTTTGCATTTGTGGCTTACCTAAAGCTTTCAATTTTATTTTTATTTTTTTTATTTATATATTTTAATGAACTTATTATAATCATTCTATCTCATATTAATTAAGAATATGAAAGCTAATTTTGTTAATCAAATCTAGAATTCAAATGCTTACTAAATCGTAGCTTCCAAACAAAATATTTGGATTTCAATGTATTTGGATTAAAAACAAATGAGGAAACAAAATTATTTGGTTTTAATGTTATCGTGATTTGGATTCAATGCATTCTAAACCTAATCTCCGAACATCAGAAGTAATTTGTCGGACGCGGATTGTTTTCTACCTCACCCTGAATGGAAATCTGTTCAGGCAAGGCTCCGTGGAGCCCACCGTGATGCAAGTGTTTTATCCATGTCGTTCACTACTTTTCTAAGATCATTTTAAGGCATTATCCTAAAAATGAGGAAGGTGCACAGATCCAGTGGACCACACCAAAGGAAGCAGCACTGATAATTACACCAACCGTTGAAATATTTCTAAGGGCCAACGTGATTTTCTTATCATCTAACCTATTCATAAGGTCATGTAGACGTGGATGAAGTAAAAACACAAATATCAGATTGATTCGTAGCTTCTCCAGCTCTCAAGAAGTTTTTAATGGTGGAAATTCAATCCCCACTTTGTGGTCCACGTAAGCTTTGTACCTGCCTCAATTTTTAATATTATATTAAAATGATCTAATAAAAGCTTTGAACGGCTTGGATAAAACACTTACACAAGGTGGCCCCCACAGAGCCCTGCCCGGACGGATTACCGTTCTGCCGGGTAGTAAGCAATCCGTATCCTAATTTTCCGTACCATCATTTACAGTTAACACGTTTAGAAAATCGGTACCATGAAAGCGATGGGTCCCACCATGAATATCATCCTTCTCTAAGATCAGTCTGATCCGTTCATTCAGTCGGCCACACCCGTATATTGAGTGAAACCAACGGTAGTACATGGACTCAAACGGTATGTGATGATCTAATTGGCCTGATTTTCGTACCACGTTGATCTTCATGATTGAACCTATCATTTCCATGGTCATGATTTCCTGCACAAGTGGCATGTTGGTAGGAAAGATGGCACGGTGGCAGAGGTTGTAGGGTCCCTTGTGCTTACCAGGAAGGAAACTCCATCCTCGCCGCTAATTCAAAAGTTGGTGGGCCTAAACGGGCTGGACCGTTCTGATGTGCATCCCGGAGTTCTGACCTAGTAATCTAGACCCTAGAGAGTTGATCCAACCAGCCTTCCACATGGACCGTCCTGGTCCTAAATGGACGATTTGTGGTTATTTGACTGACGGCCACTTAATACGATTAATCCAGACCGTTCAGCAGGTGGTTATAGAAATCAGGCTCGGCGACGAGACCAAAGTGAATATTGATAAGTGATCTATCAATTCCATCCGTCCATAAAAGACTCAAGCGATTTGGACCGACTAGCCCGGGTGACTCGGGGTACTGAACCAGATCGGTTCCTACTGAATCCGAGTCGAGTCAGATGGGCTGTATCAGACTCATCCAAGCCCTAAAACCATGGACCCGGCCCTCATTACTTGGGTGGAAAATGGGCTGGGGTTGCCTGGGTAAACATACTACTAAATACTCGACGCTGGGGTCCATAAAATCATTGGAAGAGCCGGTAATGATGAAATCTTGCATTTAAGAAATTAAATATTTAAGAAATGAGTGACGTGTTTGGGCGTTTGGTCTAGTGGTATGATTCTCGCTTCGGGTGCGAGAGGTCGCGAGTTCGATTCTCGCAACGCCCCTGCCGCCACGTTATGGGTTTTTTTTAATGTGGGATTGAGGTGTCCGCATTTCCGTCAAAGGAAAGATTGAGTGAGAGTAACGAACGCCGTGGATTTGAAAAACGGACAGATGGACAATGTGCATTAACACCCTTAAAAGGTCTACTCATCACTAAGCTTGCTGAATGTACCGCTTGATCTCATTGACGTATGCCACGTGTACGACAATCTGTGTGGGGGGCTTGGTAACTTCTTGTTTCCCGAAGCAATGGATCAGCTCCCTAAAATCTAAAAAGCGGATGCCCATTGCCTATTGAGTGGGGCCTACCGTGATTTATGTGTCGTATCTACACCGTCCATCCGTTTTTCCAGATCATTTTTACGACATGATCTCAGCAATAAGCATATCCGGATCTTAAATTGACTACGTAACAGGGAACTCCTACCGTTGAAAACTTCTTGGTGGCCACAGGAGTCTTGGATCAAGCTGATATTTTTTTTTTCAAAAAAAAAAATTTTAAACTTCATCCATGTCTTTATGACCTTATAAACAAGTTGGATTACAAGTAAACATCACTGCGGCCATCAGAAGGTTTTAACGGTAGACACCCTCATCTTCGCTGTTTCATGTCGTGTGGCCCACTTGAGCTTCAGATATCTTTCAATTTTAGTTTCATGCCCTAAAATGATCCGAAAAAATGGATGCACGGCACGGATAAGATATATACATCACATATGGGCCCCACAGTGTTTACTGTGGGGCCTACCTTGATGATATGTTATATATCTACACCATTGATCCGTTTTATGAGCCCCATTTTAATATGTGTTCCCGAACATTAAGCAGGTCCAAATCTCAGATCAACCACAAGCAGATAAATAATGATTATTTGCCATCCAACCAGTTGATAAGGCTAACAAGAGCTTGATGAACGGCAAATATAAAGATCACTTGATACAAAAAGTAAAATAAAAAATGTAGTCTAAAAAAGCTTTTAATGGTC
Source organism: Magnolia kwangsiensis (assembly GCA_037074715.1). Classification (NCBI taxonomy): domain Eukaryota; kingdom Viridiplantae; phylum Streptophyta; class Magnoliopsida; order Magnoliales; family Magnoliaceae; genus Magnolia; species Magnolia kwangsiensis. Next base: position 68,921,411 of record CM073587.1, on the reverse strand, counting down.
ATTCACTATTTTTTTGTTTCATTGGATGGGATAACATTTAAAATTAGTTGAAACAATGAATGATCCGCGTGGATATACAATAAATTCATCACGGTGTTACCCTTTCCGTGTGTAGCCCATGTTATGAATGTATTGTATATCATGCTGTCCATCCAATCTTCAGATTATTTTTGGATGTGATCCTATAACTTAAAATCAAATCCAAATCTCATATGGACCCACTGCTAAAAAACAATGGTGAATGGCCATTAAAATTTTACTGAAGGCCATACAAGTTTTGGAGCAAGCCTATCTTTATATTTTCCCTCTATCCAGATTCGGTTGACCTTATCAAGGGGAACTTTTTAATGAAGAGCCTTCAATCACAATTATTTCCTCTTGTGTGGTTCATTATTATTTCATCTTGTGTGGTTCATTAGAGATTTGGATTTGGATTTGCTTAAAATTTAGGACCATGGCCTTAAAATGGGATGGAAAAATTGGATGGACAGCTTTGATACGGTGCGTTATTCAATTAAACATGAGACCATGTGTTAACAAAGGACTTTTTAGTTAAACGTGTGCAGTTAAGATAGAGTGAGTATACATGAGTTATGACTTGAGTTTGGTTGAACGCTCCTGGTGAACCTAGTGCTCAGACCAACTAATTAAGTTTAGATTGAGAGTATCGGGTGCCTTCCCAACTATTAATTGTTACAATGATCAAGCGATTTAGAAGGATATGAGTTAACCATTTTAAATTGATTATTTTTATATTATATTAATGAATTTTCTTTCAACAATGATTATAGGCCTTGTATTTTTTAATAGAACAATTATAGATAAAAAAAAAGATTTAAAACAAAAAAAATAACAATGCCAATTATATTTATATGCGTTTGAAGATCAGAATAATCAATAAATGAATAAAATAAGTAGAAAAATAAATGAAAGATAAATATTTACAGCTGTGTGTGTGGACAAATAATCAAGACAAATGGCTAGCAAAATGTGACTGGGTGAGGACTCAATTGATTGAGGATCCAACGACAATGTGTCGCATATATTTATACTGCTCCTAAGCGTACTCTAGTAATGACGCCGGACAGTAGCAATCCAAGTTAACCAAAACTCTGGATGTTTTAAAATGTGGCTGGACAAAGGTGGAGTAACTAAAAGCTAAGGATATGCAACATTGCACCCTGTAAATTGATTATATTTGATGTGAGGTTTCAAACTCTTCATAGTGTGCTCCTTGTATAGGTTGGGATAGTAATAGTGTGCGCATAAGATTCCTCATCATTAAAAATTTGGATTGTCAATTGTGTAAATCCCCTTGATTGTCTTCGTAAACATAACCAATCATATTATGTCACTTGTATAGAAAATATCTTGTACACTTCTTACTAATCCAATCGAGCAATATTCATATGAAACTTTGTTACAATCTTGACGTGATTAGGCTCTTTTCTTTTGCTAAGTTATTTTTTTTTTATATGACTCAAGAATTTAATGCCTAGAAACTTACTTTGATGAAATTTTCTTTAATTATAATTATTTTTAATAGAACTTTAGTATTTAATATCTAACTCACACACACAAACACACACACACACACACACACACATATATATATATATATATAACTCTTTTATAGTTCATCTACGCCACCACGTGTGGCACTGCTGCTGTGTGGCAACTTCTGAAATGCTTGATCTAATCGTGCTCGGACGAGTGTAAACAAGATATACGACAAATCATCGAGGTGAACCCTACGGTAAAGATAACACTCACTAAACTATTACTTGGGTAACACCTGACCTGCAACACCTGATCTGCTCCTTAGGAAGAAGACATCGGAGCCTTCTATCTTACGACAACGCTTGCCAGCTATAAGGGATTTGAAGCTCTACATAGCCAACCGTGATGTATGGCTTATATTCATTTCATTCATTTTTTTAGCCATCTCATTTTAGGACGTAAACCCAAATACGAGGTTGATCTGAAGCTCAAGCAGACCACATCAAAAGAAAAGGGGATAAAGAGCCTAAATTAAAACTTTCAGAGCACACTGCAAGGGTTGTTTGGTTGATGATAAACTGTTGAAATGGATGGTAAAGGGATGCATATACATAGAAAGAGTCATTTGGTTGATGGTAAACTATTGTCATTGGAGTCAAAAGTGAAATGGAATGCAATAAAAGAATTGGAATCCTCTCAAAAGGCCAAGAAGCGGATGAAAGCTCCCAAAAGGTGAATTTTCGAAAGTGGGCCCACTTTTTTGCCAATGTATATATTTCAATAGGCCCATTACAACTAGCATGCCAAATGTCACATATACTAATTTGAGGTATTAAAACTGATTTACATGATGCATTCAAATTATAAGCATCCAAATACACTTCTAGGATTCCAAACTATTTTAATTGCTCGGCATCCAAATACATTTCTAGGATTCCAAACTATTTTAATTGCTCGGCATCCAAATATAACTAAAGATTCCAATTCACAATAACTCCATTTAACATCTTATTTGGATTCCAATGTATTTCAATGCATTCTTTTTCCCTTCATTTCGTGAGGAGCTTGGGATCACCATTCTCTGGCCTTTTTATTACTATTACATCCCAGAAAATAATGGAAATTTCATCTTTGATTTTATCCTAAGTGTGTTTTGCAAAAATAGAGAAACAAAAATTCAAACCCATAAATTTCCCCTAACATCATGTCAATGTAATTAAAAAATATCCCACCCTAAATACATCTCACTACAGCGCCACTTAGTTGGTACCCAAAACAAATAATTTGGATACCACCCTGACAATGGTCTACCTTGATGTTTTGGGTACCACCCTGACAATGGGTCTACCTTGATGTGTGCATTGTATATTGAACTATCCATCCATTAAGGGGGCCCCACATGCCTAATTAATTACCTTCGTTCCAATCACATAATTAGTCAAATCTTTAGAAAGCCGAGTAATTTACATCTTTATCCAAACACATACATTAGTTAGTCAAAATATACGGACAGGCACTTAAAGTGTAATGGGTAAGGATGATTGCTTATTTGCAATGCGATACAATACTACCAAGTGGCAATCCAAACAGGCCCTAAATGAAAAAATGCTAGGCTCTGAGTGAGTTTAGCACCATTCTTAAAATGGTGGTGACTCATTCTCCTCACGCATGGCAATAACTTACCGCCATGCAAAGCATTTGAACTGTGACTGCATACACAGCTGGGTTGGTTATTAGGACATCATATAACTTCAACATGTATATGATTGAAAGAAATTTCTTAAAACCATGCAAAACTAACATATACAGGTGTAATTTCGTTTGGATCAAATTACTGTGTGGTAAACGCTGGGAGTGACTTTTGGCATGTGTTTGGAGTTGATGTAAAATGCAAATGAATTACGTCTCAAAAGACGTGATTGCATGCATGGAAATTGGATGGGAATTACCTTTGGCATGTGTTTGGAAGAGACATAAAATGCACATGAAGTAGGCCTCAAAAGACGTGATTGCATTTATGGAAATTCATGGAAATTAGATGGGACTTGGTCTGATTAAATCGGTGGGTCCCACTGTGATGTATGTGTCTAATCCACATGTCCATCTGCTTTACCAGCTCGTTTAGGGCACAATCCTAAAATTGAAGTAGATTATAAACTTAAGTGGATCACAGTACCATTGGAAACTAGAAGGATAATGACGTCCACCGTTGAATGCAGAAACGTAGTTCATTGCTCATAGGGATGTATATCTGCCATCCAACCTCTTTTATAAGGTCACACAGACATGGATAAGAAGAAATCACAAATATCAGCTTCAACCGAAACTTTGGTGGCCACCAATAAGTTTTCAACGTAGGCATTTAATTGTCCCTGTTTCTTATGGTGTGGTCCACTTGCACTTTGGATCCGACTCATTTTTTGCCTCTTGCTCTAAAATGAGTAGGTAAAATGGACGGATGGCATAGATCAGGTTCATATATCACGATGGGGTCCACAGATTTTACATTCATGGTACTTTTTTTTTCCTGAATTTCAGCCCCAAGTTCTCCAAACAGAGCGCTACTTGGCTGAGACTCCGGAATCAGCTGTGGGTAAGACTCTGAACGTAGGGCCCACCTCGATATGTTCATTGTATATCCATGCCGTTGATATGTTTTTTTTTTTTCACCTTATTTTATATCATGGTTCCAAAAATGAAGTGATAAAAGTTTCAGGTAAACCACACCAAAGGAAACGGTGTTTATTGAACTGCCATCATTAAAAGATTCCTAGTCTCCACTGTAACGTTTACTGACCATCCAACCTATTGATAAGGTCGTGCAGATCTGGATGAAATTAAAAATATATATATTAGCTTGATCTAAAACTTTTGTAACCCACGGAAGGTTTTTAATGGGCATTAACCATTGTTTCCTGTAGTGGTCTACCTGAAAAGACAGATGAACTGCATGGAAATACAATGCATGCATTGAGGTGGGCTCCTTCGGTGAGGGTCTCACCCACATTGGTGGTTCTAGGTCGTTAGAGGACCTAATAAACCCACATAGTTAGTTATAGGTCGTTAGAGGACCTAATAATTAGTGGGTTTGGGTCTAAATTGTAGTGACAAGTTGTTTTGGTCCAAAAGTTCAACCTACAAATTGACCCAACCCAATCAAATTTTAAAATAGATTAGATTTAGGTTATACCAAAGGGAGTAACACATTAATGGGTGTTATTGGGCCACCTTTTTTTTTTTTTTTTTTTAACACACACCCCCACACACTCGCGCTAGTGGAATTTCACCACCTATGGGTACACGGACCCTTGATCGGGAGTTGAAACTCCTAAGAGTCTACACCCAAGCAAGAGTAAGGATCCATTATTGGGCCACCTCAATGTATTTGTTGTATATCCACATTGTCCACCTGTTTTTCTATCTCATTTTACAAGGCAATCCCAAAACTTAAGAAGATCCAAATCCCAAGTAGATCATACCACTAGAACAATGGTGAATGACCATTAAAAACATTTTGTGGGCCATACAAATTTTAGATTAAGCTGATCTTTGCACTATAAAGGGTTGTTTAATTTTTATTGTATTTCTTGGTATATAAGTTATGATTATTTATAATTGTAATTATGGTATCCTTCGTAATGTTGATGTTGGCAGGTAGAGCTGGGCAGAATCCGATCCAATCGAAACTGAACAGAAAGCCCAAATCGGTGCGGTTCGAGTAGGACCATTCAGATCCGATCATACATTAGATCGAGTTCAGATCATGGTTAATCCAAACCAATCTGATCCGATTCGGTCGGGTACTATATAAGTAATACTTTTTATTTTCATTTTTTTACTACCGCCTCACCCGAATGAAACCCTAATCCCTCCCTTATCTTTCTCTACCCAAACGGCTCCACACCACCCATCTCTCCTCCTTTCTCTCCCTCTTTCTCTCCCCTCCTTCTTTCTCTCCTCCTTTCTCTCCCTCTTTCTCTCCCCTCCTTCTTTCTCTCCTCCTTTCTCTCCTTCTTTCTCTCCTTCTTTCCCACCTCTGCTCCTTTCTCTCCCGATCTTGATTCAACCCGACTGGACAAACTCCACTCAATCTGACTCGGTTTGGTTTCCCTGACCGAATCGGACTCGGTTCAAGTCAGGCCAGTAAGGATTCGGATCGGATCGAGTCAACCCTTCTAGACTCGATCCTAGATCGAATCTAGTTCGGGTCAGGTTCTTGGAAAAATCGGATCAAGTTGAGTTGGACCTAATCTGATCCAACTCGACTTCATGCCCACCTCTATTGGCTAGTAACTTGTTTGAAAAGCTTGGCTGTTTACTTTAAATTTGTTTGATTGGAGCATGTAAAAACCGTAAGGCCATTGTATATGTATGTGTCTTATCCACACCATTCATCTGTTTCTTTAAGCATTTTTTAGGCCATGAGTCAAAAAATGGGATATATTCAAAGCTCAAGTTGATCACACCACATGAAACAATAGGATTTGAATGCCTACCTACTGCTGAGAACTTATTTGAGGCTTTGGAAGTTTTAAATCAAGCTCATATTTGTGTTTTACCTTTGTTCATGTATGTACAACCTTTTGAATAGGTTAAATGATCCTAGTTACCATCACGGTAGGGACCATAGATGGCTATCGTCTTTCAACTATAGATGTCATTAGGATCAATCTTTTTAGGTGTGGTTCACTTGAGCTTTGGATTTATCTCAATTTTGGAATCATGCCCTAAAATGAGTTGACAAAGTCGATAGATAGTTGGATAAAACATAGGCCTGAAAGATTTTCCTCCATACTCAAACACATTTAGTTTCATGCATTTTGTTATGGGTGAAAATGAGCTGGTTAGAAGCATGAGGTCGGCTTGGATGTCTGTATAGGTTGCATGGTCGCCAATGCCAATCACGACCAAGGAAGCTCCTCAACGGCCAAAAAATTATAATCTTGTATTTTGACTATACGAGGTCGAGCTCCCCCATGTACGTACGGCTATACACGAATCGAGTTAGCTCGGTTAGCTCGCTCGACTCGACTCGAAAAAGCTCGATTCGACTCAGTTTGAAACTAAATTCGAGCCAAGTCGAGCCGAATTTTTTTAGCTCGAAAAAAATTTTAAATCGAGTTCGAGCTTGCCCTAGCTCGACTCAACTCAGATCGAACCGGTTCGGTGACTCAGTTAGTTTGATATTGATGTTGCTCACCAAGTGTTTGATGAAATGACTCAACGAAGTGTCGGCTGGTGGCAAGGAAGGTATGTTTCATCCAACAAATACCATTTTTTCTTAATTTTGAGGTTGCCTATAAGGTGTTTGATGAAATACCTGCAAAACCACTGTTGTTGTTTTACATATAGTGAGAATTTGAAGGTACAGTTTATGTGTTTGTGAAAATGCTACACAGCCGAACTTGGCTAGAATTGGCCCAAGTTGCTGACCGAACTGAGCCGAGCTGGCCAGTCAGGCTCGAGGACCGAGCCGAGCCGAGTTTGAACTGAGGTCAGCTAGTGGACGAGTCAAGTCGAGTTGTGCCCAGGTCGACTCGGATCGACATGTGTACACCTCTACTGTTCACTCCCCAAGTGCAGGGTTGTGATGTAGTAATAAACTCGGTAAGACCGAGGTCGAATCCTAAGGGACTGGAACCTGTACGTTATCTAAAACTAAATAGAAGTAGAACTAGACTAAGATGAAAATAAAATCAAGCGTAAATTGAGGAATAATGATGAAATAATTATCTAAAATCTAAAGAATTCAGAGGAAGGAAACTAGGGATTCAGAGGATCCACTTGTAGAGATCAGGGAGATCTTATGCCTGCATCAAAAACTCAACTGGACGTAAAGTCCATCTTCATCTAGTTGAAGGGTGTAACCATGAGAATTAAACTGTAGCGCCCTGAAAATCGGGGGTTGTGTATATACTCGACTCCCGAGTTCCCGGGGTCACTTATAACTGGTTTTCATTAATATGCGATTAATCCAGTATAAATGCGCAGCCTGAAATTTTCTGGAACATGAATCGTAACCACACAAGTCTACTGAAATGAAAGATAGCTCGCATATATATATGTCTAAAAATATAAATGGGTTGCACAAGGTGTTGCCCAACAAAAACAAACAAAAAAATACTATGACCCAAAAGAATAAAGCTGAGTCCGCAACTCAGCGGTCTAAATCCCGCCTGATTAAGGCGATGGAGAGTCGTCCATCAACTGAAAGTAGGATAGCTCGTCCTCCTAGTCCAAGCTCGTGCTGCAAGGCTCCTCGTACTCGGTGTCACCTGTAACTACTAAAGAGTCTGGTTTGTGTTTTAAAACACCGTCCCAGAGTGGAAGTGAGTGATCAACTCAGTGGGTGTTATTAATCTTAAGTTACAACAGGCATCAATTATAACATGAGTTTAATAAAATGCAACCAATCATCAACACTTAGCAACTCTTATTAGAATGGATACATACGGAATGATATGATAAATGCCCTCGCCACAACGCTCCCTCGAGCGACTTCATCTAAAGATCGCGTATGTCAGCACTCCCTCAAAGTGACCTCGACTTCCGAGTCGTCACCCTATCTAATATGATGCAATGCGATCGTGTTAGCTGCGTTATTAGTTAAGTCTGTTCATTCAGCAGGTTAGAGAATTTGATACACTCCACATATCAAATGCCCTGAACTAGTTGAGAGGCCAAGACCCCCAACGTGTGAGGCCAAGACCCCGCGATCCTTGATTCCGTCGGGTTCCTCATCCCCGACTTCAAGCACATGGGGAGTGCTAAGAACTGGGATCTCTCGCGGTCATTACGGGGAAGCGCGTCACCTCAGCGTAGGTCGACAGCTCGGACACAATGTTCCATTCAACCATGCCCGGCTCACGAGACTGTGGATCGATATTCAATTCGCTATCGATGGGCTACAACGGTTGTAGGGTCTTCCAGGTTCCATACACATGTGAGCAAACATGGGTAACAATCAAGGTTGGTCAGTAAATAGGCTAGACCACACAAGTTCAGGCAAGCACGTGACAGACGACATCGAGTACAAGCGACCCATGTAGTCTAACTACTGTCGCCCACCCGCACCCGCCCAAATTCATGGGTTTAACCTCAGGATAGTCCTACCAACGGGACCGCCTTCACTCTCCTCGCATTCCTGACTAACCCAAGGGTTTGGTGGTAATGTAAAGCATGCCGACTAACATGGGTTATCAACTCGCATAGGTAATAACATGCATTAATACTTTCCATTATAAAATCTAAATTTTTACAAGGAAAATGCTAACAATATCATGAAATAAAGGTGCAAGTGTTGTGTGGGTTAGTGTAGAAGGCAAGCATTTCATATATCTCTTAATACCAAAATATACACAAGGGTTAGCACAACAAATATGTTATGGGAAAAACATCATACATGAACCGAGCAAGGAAGGCACAAGCAATCATCATTAACATACTCAATCATGTTTGAGAAACAACAATCGGATATGGGGGTCTGGTCGTATAGGTCCAATTTATGATCAATGGTTACCGTGCCACGATCGGGTCCCAGATTTTGTAGACGGGTGTAGGACACTACATTGCACCTTCACCATAAATTTGAAAGAAATCTGACGGTTAGAAAGCCCGGAGTCTCAGTTTCATTTTCTAGTGCCAGATTTCTACTTTGGCCTTAGGTGAGTTGACATGGGCTGTTGGAGCGGTTCGAATAATTACTTCTGGGTGCTCCAATGAGTCCGTGGTGTACAATGGACCACAAGCCCAGTGAGATCTACGGTTCTCTAAATTTTTATAATTTTTTTACCTTCCTACGCTGCGGTATAGCCCGTACAGGCTGATGCTAAGCGTAAACGGTCCTCTGGCTTGGCGGCCCGCACTAGGCTCTATCATGACCTGTCTGGTCTACTCTAATGGACTAATCATAGGTCAATTAACTTGTGGTACCCCACCACGAGCAGTTTAAACGAATGGTCCTATGGTAAATCCCACGTGGATGCCCCAGGACACCGTGTTAGTTGGACGAGATGTTACAGGGGTTGATTTGGTCTATTAGTTAAGTTCCGGGCCTTATCTGACTCGATTTTGGTTAGATTTTTAATTTAGTTATGCTTGTCTTGATTTAGTTAGCGACGGGTCAGTTTAGATTTGGGTCCTATGTGAGTAAATCATGGGGCTACACCTGATGTTCAAGTGATCGGGCGAATTCGGTGGTTTCCTATGGTTGATTAATCAGATTCGTGTGGTTCTTTATTAATACCACCCCTGTGTAGACTAACATTGAGTGCTAATGATCATTTAAGTGATATTATAAGTTAATTTATATAAAAAAATTTAAGGATTTTTGGGAATCTAAAACAGTGAAAATCCAGGATGTTACAATCTACCCCCCTTAAAAATAATTTCGTCCCTGAAATTGTCTAAGAGTATTAAGTAAAGGTATTATTATTTCATTTGCCTAAGTTTTTATTGACTCCAAGTTTATATACATGGTAGGGAGTATCTTATATATAATAGTTTGACTCATTTTAGTCTACCCCCCTTAAAACTTTTTTCACCCTGATAGTATACTACAATTTATTTAATTATCTATTTATTTTTAAAGGTTTAGATTTATGGCAACGATTTTCCTCTATCTAGAGTAAAAATATTTATTTTTAATATTAGACCAATACGGAGAGACGGTCGTAGTGGGTTTGAACCTGATACGTCAGTCATCTACCTGACCAGGGTAGAAGGCGGTCAGATAGATGACTCATCATATCCCTTCTTCATCCTGGTGGATCCTGGTCTTTTGATCGGTTAAAGCAGTGAGTCCATTAGTAGTCTCCCAGGATTGAGAATTGAGTCAAGCCGCAAATGCTTCGTAGACGTATACTTTCATAATTCCATAGTCTAATCAATCTAAATGTTTAAGGAACGGCCATTGTTAGAAAGTTTAAATATTTTATTTATAAGGTTGTCCTTTGGGTCTTGGTCTACGAGAGTCCTCGTTTTAATTCATATCCAATTTGGGGTTTAATAATTCTCTCAACATTCCTATGGGTAACGATCATCCTAAAAAGTTTTTAAAGACATTTTTCTATACGAATTACCATTTCAATCCTATGACTTGTGGGTTAATCGCAGACTACACTTTGGTTTCATAAATTTCGAGAATGAAGAAATAGTCGAGGTTCTAAGATATTCGGGAGGTTTGGAGTGCTAATAATGTTAGTAAGGGCGCAGGAAGGCAAAGATGAAGGATATCATCATCTCGATTTCGTTAGAACATTGGATCCATAAGAGAATGAGAAAACTCAATACTATAGTCCGCCTCTTACATGAACTTACAGAGTATTAAACTATGGAACTCAATCCTACTTAAGGGTCCTAACGTGATTGCACCCAAAATAACTTAAACATATATATATATATATATATATATATATATATATATATAAAAACTTAATTACGGAATGATTCCTAGCACGATTATAAATAATTCCTAAATAGACACTCACTGTTAAACTTTAATATGAAAAGGCATGACTAGTCTATTTGCAACAATACATGCAAGTATTCACAAAGTGACAAGAGAATTTCAATCCATACATTCACATCGAATTCCAAAATGTCATTGGCATGGCCAGTTACATGTTACAACATAGATTACAAACATTATCAAATACGGTAGATGAAAAGAAAATGCAACCTACTTAAGCAAAAGTCCTGACTATTTCAGTACATAGGATTTAACCTAAGCAATTTAAAGCAAACTACTCATCATTAGTAAGGTGGTGCCGCTACTCGTCTGAGTAGGGAGAAAGTGGAGGTACTTTTTCCCCCTTGCTGTAGCAGATCAGGGCCTTTATGGCCGATACATCTTCTTGTTCCACTTTTCCTGCTTCGCTTGGTGCTCCATTCTAGTCAGTCTAGCGTCGAGCGCCTCCCAATGCTAGCGCATGTCTAAAGCGGCAGGTGGCTCCCTGCTAACTTCCTGGATCTCCTCAGCTTACTCAGCCCTTTCAGCATTTCCAGCTCCTTCCTCCCCCTCATCGTCCTCATCATCTTCATTGCCTTCCTCTTCTTCTTCAACAGGTTCTCCGTATTGGTCGATGTGGGCCTGTCGCTGCTTGGGGCCTATTTTCATATTGTTTAACACATCATCACCCAACAGCACTGTCGGCACAGGATTTTTGTCTGTTCCGCCCACCCCATATAGTTGGGCCAACTGGCAAACCAAACAACCAAACGGAAGGCACGTGCTTTTCCTCGTCACCCTCGTGGCGCACACAATCTGGTGAAGCACCACGCTAGGGAGGCACAAGTTCGCTCCCTAACCCACCTGATATAAAACTCCACCATATAGCAGGAGCACTCGAAGCGGTTCTCCAGCCTCGGATAGACGTTATGGGTGCAAACGCGGTGAAGTACCCGATACTCCGGGAGGAAATTGGCCGAGCTTAGACCTACCTCTTGCTCCACTCACTTCCACTGGGCAACACGTCCACACAAAAAGCGGGTTCGCTCCTTACAGGCTCGGCTTGTATCCAAGTCCTCTTCGATCTGGACTTTGCCACGTGGCACCGCGAGTATGCTGGCAATGACCTCCACACCAATTGGGAACCTCTTGCCTCTCACCACCAGATCGAAGCCCAGCAATATGAATTGAGGGTTTCTAATCCTCACGTAGAAAGCCCTAGCTTGACCTTCATCTGCCTGGGAGTCTCCATAGAATTCTGGACCCCATCCCTTCTTCATAAGCCGACTGAGTAGGGCATTCTTATCGAACAAATGCTCCTCCACGGAGGCTTCGAAGGCGACACTGCGTACGCAAAAATTTCTCCTATCCTCAACGGGTGGTCAGGACATTTGGGCTGTGGGAGCCCCTTGAGAGTCGTTCTTGCATTTGGATCAGACTTCCGCTACTTCTTTCCCCTTCGAATCGCCCCTTGGCTTGCTTCGCATCTCTCGGCTTAGTCTCGGTTCGGCGGTTGCCGTCCTTTCTTCCCCATAAGTGAAAGAATCACCGGGATGGAGAAATTGGTGGTAACGGTAGCTAGAAACTCCATTTCTTTGGCAAGGAGATGGATGGTTGTTGGGAATGGGTAAATAGGAAAATGGGTTTAGGGTTGGGCTTGTGATAAGGGCTTAAGATGAGTTTGGGTGAATGAGCTGAAAAGGGATTTTATGAAGATGATTTGAAATGGGTTTTGGGAGTTTGTTTTAGGAATGGGGTATGAAGAAAATGACGCAACAGGGACTTAGAATGCTAGGAACCATCCCAGACCCTGAACTAACAACTTTCGACGAAAGGAAGGGCTTGCAAGGGGTTAGGAATGGGTAGCGAGCTCATGACCCATGGCCCAAGGGATTCCAAACTATTACTCTGTTACCATCTTGTAGCGCCCTAAAAATCGGGGGTCGTGTATATACTCAACTCCCGAGTTCCCAGGGTCACTTATAACTGGTTTTCATTATAACTGGCTCCTGAGTTCCCGAGTTCCAGTCTAAATGCGCTGCCTGAAATTTCCTGGAACATGAAGCATAACCACACAAGTCTACCGAAATAAAAGATAGCTCGCATATATATAGGTCCAAAAATATAAATGGGTCGCACAAGGCGTTGCCCAACAAAAACAAACAGAAGAATACTATGACCAAAAGAATAAAGTTGAGTCTACAACTCAACGATCCAAATCCCGCCTGATCAAGCCGATGGAGAGTCGTCCATCAACTGAAAGTAGAATAGCTCATCCTCCTGGTCCAAGATCGTGTCACAAGGCTCCTCATACTCGGTATGACCTGCAACTATTAAAGAGTTTGGTTGGTGTTTTAAAATACCATCTCAAAGTAGGAGTAAGTGATCAACTTAGTGGGTGTTATTAATCTTAAGTTACAATAGGCATCAATTATAATATGAGTTTAATAAAATGCAACCAATCATCAACACTTAGTAACTCTTATAGAATGCATGCATGTGAAATGATATGATGCATGCCCTCGCCACAACGCTCCCTCGAAGCGACTCCATCTAACAATCGCGTTTGTTGGCACTCCCTCAAAGCAACCTTGACTTTCGAGTCACCACCCTATCTAATGTGATACAATGTGATCGTTTTAGCCGCGTTATTAGTTAAGTCTGTTCATCCAGCGAGTTGGAGAATCGATACACCCCGCATATCAAATGGCCTGAACTAGTTGCAAGCCCAAGACCCCTCAACGTGTGAGGCCAAGATCCTGCGATCCTTGATCCCGTCGAGTTTTTCATCCCCGACTTTAAGCATATGGGGAGTGCTGAGAACTGGAATCGCTCGCGATCACTACGAGGAGGCGCATCACCCCAGCGTAGGCTGACAACTCAAACACAGTGTCCCATTCCACCATGTCTGGCTCACGAGACTGTGGATCAATATTCAATTCGCTATCGATGGGCTACAACAGTTGTAAGGTGTTCCAAGTTCCATACACAAGTGAGCAAACATGGGTAACAATCAAGGTTAGTCAGTAAATAGGTTAGACCACATGAGTTCACGTAAGCACGTGACAGACAACATCGGATACAAGCGACCCATATAGTCTAACTACTGTCGCCCACGCTCACCCGCCCAAATTCATGGGTTTAGCCTCAAGATAGTCCTACCAACGGGACCTCCTTCACTCTCCTCGCATTCCTGACCAACCCAAGTGTTTGGTGGTAATGTATAGCATGCCAACTAACATGGGTTATCAACTAGCATAGGTAATAACATGCATTCATACTTCCCATTATAGAATTCAGATTTTTACAAGGTAAATGCTAACAATATCATGAAATAAAGGTGCAAGTGTTGTGTGGGTTAGTGTAGAAGGCAAGCATTTCATATATCTCCTAATACCAAAATATACACAAGGGTTAGTACAACAAACATGTTATGGGAAAAACATCATACATGAACCGAGCAAGAAAGGTATAAATAATCATCATTAACATACCCAATCATGTTTGAGAAGCAACAAGCGTTCCATCATCATTGCACATTAATTTGAGAGAAATCTAAAGTGTAAGGTCTTGCCTAGGTTTTGATAGATTACCCAAATACATCATCCAACAAACAAAATCATTAGATTCATATTAAAATTGGTGTTAGGCCACTTAAGATCAATAGTCCGCACCTTAAGAGGAGATTTCCATTCTTTGAGATCTTAGGGTTTGGGAATTTGGGTAAAACCACTATTTCCTTTACTTCTTGGCATGGGTGTGTTTGGTGGAGGTTTTCTTGAAGAAGAGGTAGGGACTTATGAAATTGAACTCCCTTAGGCCCCACTTTAGCTATGACCCACTTCCTCTCCCTTCCTCACTCTCCCCTCCTCTCTTCTTCCTTCTTCTTTCTCTCTTTTCTCTCTTCTCTCTTTCTCTCTTTCCCTCTTTCTTTTCTCTAGGGCAAAATCGTATGAGGAAAGAGGGTGCTCAAATGAGGCCCCTTTAAAATGCCAGATTTGGAGTAAATGGCCCCAAGGGCTAAGTTTTCACTATACTAGACCTATGGGAGGGTCTTTCCAAGCTCTAGGGCCCACTATGGGGTGTACAAGTTGATATACATCGTAAGATAGTTAGCCCTAATGATGATCTACGTATGGATACGATCGTCCAGCTATTTAGATGCACCGATCGACAGATATAATTAGAAGTCTGTTTAACGGTCACCAATAGTTGATCGAGGCCACGGCTATACGGATATGAGTAGAGAAATATCCTTACTACACATGAGAAGTTTGGTCGTAAACCGACGGTCCAAAATTCTCAACTTTGCATAAGAGTGGACGACTCAATTCACTTAAGTTTCAGCTCCTTACTTTAGGGTATTTGCGCTTCTCATGCACTCGTCCTTTGGCTCAAGTTGAGTGGTTCTGGACAGTACTCAGTTCCAACTCCCACGACGAACGTCAAGCTCAGCAAGACGGACATTTCTCTATAGTTTTGGAACTAGTGGCCCGCCAACGAGCAGTTTAGAGCTTGTTTAGAAATTCAGGGTATTTCTGGTGGCCCCCTAGCCATGAAACTTATGTGATAGGTGCTCCATGGCCCGATGAAGGTCCATGCAAAATTCGAAAACGATCGGATATGGGGTCTGGTCGTTCGGGTCCAATTTGTAATCAATGGTTACCGTGCCATGATCGGGTCCCAGATTTTGTAGACGGGTGTAGGACACTACATTGAGTGCTAATGGTCATTTAAGTGATATTATAATTTAATTTATATAAAAAAATTTAAGAATTTTTAGAAATCTAAAACGGTGAAAATCTAGGATGTTACATAAACTGAACTTTCTTTGACATAATTTTTAAAGAGATGAAAGGTATATGACTTAGAATGGATTTCATCACCAAACCATGCCCAAGAGACAAAGTAAATAATAGAATTAAACTAATTACCATCCAATCAACAATGCACGAAAGGTTAGGAAGGGTACCGTCATCTGACCATGCCCAGGAGGCGATGGTGAACAACAGGGGTTCTTGATGTCATAAACATAAAAGGGATAAGAACATGCTCAAAGCTATCGCAGACCCATTATAATTTTAGTCACAACAGACCATTAAAAACTAAAAATATTCCGTTAGTTAAACTAAAATCAATATCAATTTATTCTAAACAAAAGGCACAAGCAAAGGTCTTCCCATCACGCTACAGCTTCACCTCTTAGTCCTATCTAAGAGGTTTAGCTCAACATGATGGAGCTAAACATCTTAAAAGAAATACTTAGAAGAAGAAAAAAAATAACTAAAATTACTCTACTCTCTCTCTCTGCCTCTACCCAAACGTCCTAGCTCCAGATCCCCTGCTCTCTCTCTTTCTTCTCCTTTTATAGCCAGCGAGGGAGAGACGGTGGAGTGCTGGAGTGCGTAGAGAAGTCAGTTCGTTTAGAGTCGGACGAACCAACTCTTCTTAAACAGTAATAGCGCCTGTGAACTTTTCGTAGCAACAGTGCCACATGAGTTTTCATATCAATTTATGTGCTCATAAGGTCTCCTCTAGATGCGACACAAATTTTGTTGGGGCCGTATTTGTCTTCTGAGTGTGATAGACAGAATGGATTACCTAGTCCGATCACAAGGATGGATCACACTGTATTCCAAACGAACGCTGTCTGTTGCGTGCGCAATGGGGAATCCCTTTGATTCCGGGATTCCGTGCGAAACTAAGTTCCTATTTCGTTTCTTTCAAACTATCTCCCTGCGTGGCCCATTCCTTGCGTGTACTCCAACCAGATGGACGTTTAGAATCATCAGTGGGCCCCATCATCAAGAAAAATAGGTCCCACCTCTTGCTACCAACGTATTTTCACTGAGATATTCGTACATATACGTGTAGATGTACACGAATTCGCACCTATAGTCCGATCGGATTACCCCTGGGAGCGCTCTGGTCGGCTCAGATCTTTCCAAACACTCGCGATGGTAGGCCACACTAAATTTTAAACGGTCATTGTCTGTGAATAACGCACTGCAGTAGCTCTCTTTCTGCAGGAGAATCTAAGCACTTTCGTTCTCATTTTCGCATGAAGACTCCTAGGTTTATGAGATCTGTGGCTTCTGAACATGATGAGCAGTTTGGATCATTGATCTGGATTCTTCTTGGTGGCCTACAAAAGTTTCCCGCAGCCCCTGTTTTCGAATTTCGCAACGAGAA
Source organism: Magnolia kwangsiensis (assembly GCA_037074715.1). Taxonomy (NCBI): domain Eukaryota; kingdom Viridiplantae; phylum Streptophyta; class Magnoliopsida; order Magnoliales; family Magnoliaceae; genus Magnolia; species Magnolia kwangsiensis. The sequence continues at coordinate 68,904,271 of CM073587.1, read as the reverse complement.
GCTGTTGTTGCATGAGGAGTACGGTTAGCATGCGTGGATCGACTGTTGCTAGTTCGGTGTATTGCGAGTGCACAGCTACTTTGCACTCACATTCACATAAGGTGGGTCCCATAATGATGTATATGTGAAATATGATTCGTCTATCCATTTTTCCACCTCGATTAAGGGGTTGGGACCAAAAGTAAAGCATATCCAGATGTCAGGTGGGCTCCTGATTGACAATTCATGGACTAATCTGACCATTGAACCACTTCCACAATGATGCGAGGGCTGAAATTTTACGTGTACGGTTAATTTATAGTCCTCATATCATATATAAATTCTTAAGCCGAACGGATGGTGGGAACCCTATGATCTTGCATTCTGGATGATTTTCAAGCCCGTTTAACGTGAATGGCATGATTTTCTCGGATCTCTGGCGTGTGAATTCTTCGATCTCGGTCTCCTGGAGTCCGTCCCATGCTTTAGTGAATTTTGAGCATCAAATCCATTCTTTTAGTACCCTTTTTCAATTCACGCTCGTAAATGCACCTTGCATCAACAACATGATTAAATCGGACTGTTAATCAGTACCAAATTCGTAAATTCAAGCAATAACTAGGGTCTGATATGCAATATTTGACCCTCAACATCTACCCCCTTGACCTTGTCCGTGCCCAAGCTGATGTTCAAATCTTCTGGAAGAGCCTTCGAGGCACGATCCCGTATAAGACCGAGCACGCCCTGCTCAGAAAGCTTGCAAAAGAGCTCATGCACCAAACGATAAGATGAAGACGATGACCATCCCAGATTTCACCTCATGTCCTACAAAGGAAGGGAGCTCGATCCCGATGCTCGGATACAACACTCGATATTAGGTTGGCAATTTACTCAATGTTAGGGGAAAGCTCGATCACAACCATCAAAGAGCCTAGGTTAGTAAACTATTCTTTAGGATAGCCATGCAGGCCAGCTCGAATGCTTGACTTCAACCTCTTACTGCATGTTTATCCTGATTCCAGCCACTCAAATCTTATTAAAGAAATTTGAGATATCCGCGACACGCTCGGAATTCAAATCTCTTTACAATACGCACCTACTAAACAAAGAAATCGCCATCTATGCCACCATCCCTTTTAGTTATAAATAAGAGCATCTGTAATGGTGAAAAGTATACACAAATCTCACCCAAAAATTCTACATTCTTCTAGACATAGCTTACCTGTTTGACTTTGACATCGGAGGGTCTCCGGTTGCAATCAGGGTCTCCAAATTTGTCTTCCCTTACATGTCTTAGGTGATCTAAGGAGGGTGTCAAAATTTATGCATCCACACATTTCATCTTGATTTTCAAGACATACACAGTCTCTGTTTAGTCTCTCTGAAACACAAACACGCTACACAAGTCATTGCGAAGCTTTTACCAATATTTACATGTATTTATATGACAACAAACACCCCCTCGGAATTTTTAACCGCCACCAAGTGAATGGTTTAAACTATTATTTGTATGAAAACTCAATTATAATTTCTATACCCAAGCTTAACACTCGTATTATGATTGGATTGTGTCTTCATCCTTTCATATTAGACCCAACCCATTAAGCTAAATGAGGGACTCTCTTGCACTCAAACAATCGCTGTGTGAGATAAACATGAATCCAATCCGTCCATCAGGTCTGCTGTCTAATTTTCACCATGGATCCTTAAAGTGAGTCAAATAAAAAACTTAGGTCCGCCACAACCTAGTTAACCATTTTAAAATTAGTTTATAACTCTAAAATCACTTGATGGGACCCACACCAGTCTGCAAATATCCCATCAGGGAGTCCATTCACCATGATGTGGCACCATAGATGAGTGGATTGGATGGCATATGCACGTGGGACCTTACAGTAGACCCGACCTGCCTGAGTGTTGAATGGACCTGATTTTTGGGTTCCACTCCAAACACAGGATGGTCCTTGATGGGACTCGGATTAATTAAATAGCGTAGCACACAGCACCTGGTAGTACTGTACTACTGGAAAAGCTCTATGGCCCCACCATGATGTTGTTTATCCAGGTGGCCCAGCTATTTTGTTAGCTCATTTTAAGGCATGAGCACAAAAATGAGGTAGACTGCAAAACATTTCCTGTTGGGCCCAAAAAATGTGGCAGATCCAAGGCTCAAGTGGATATAATAATGCATCATGATGGCCATGCGGCCCCTGCCTCGACGGAAGCAGATTGAGTACTGTATAAACTAAGTGGGACCCACGGCCCGCTATAATGTATGTGTCTTATCCACACAGTCTGTATCCGTTCTATTTAGTTTTATTTAGTCATTTTAAGGCATGAGCACAATATTGAAACATACCCGAAGCTCGAGTAGGTCACACCATGAGAAACAGTATGCTTTATTTACTCATTTTAGTGCATGAGCACAAAATTGAAGCATGTCCAAAGCTCAAGTAAGCCACACCATGAAAAACCGCATGAATTGAAAACTTACACCTGATAAAGTTTTTGACGGCCCAGAGAAAATGTGATATTTATCTTTTCCCTTCATCCACGTCTTGAGTCGGATGACAAATAAACAATGCAGTGGGCTTTAGGAAGGCCCCAACAAAGGGGCTGTTTGATTTTGAGGGAATAGAAAAATACCCTTGAAAAAGGTTATTATTAACTTTTTTTTCTGTTTGGAATTTCAAATGCATACTCACCTTAAAAATTAGTCTGAAAAAGCTAACTTGTATTTGTAGACCCCACTATGATGTGCATGACATATCCACACCGTTCATCTATTTTATCAGAAGATTTTAGGGCCTAAGTCCAAAATTGATCATAAAAATTTTAATAAGGAGTAAACACAAATATCAGCTTCAAACAAAAATTCTAAAGGCCACATGAATTTTTATACGACAAGCATTCAATTTTCACTTTTTCCTGTGGTGTGGTTCAGTGGAGCTTTGGATCTATCTCATTTTTCGGTTCATAGCTTAAAGGAGGCTGATGTATAGGATAAACAGTGTTGATACATCACGTATATCACAGTGGGCCCTATATTCTTTTGGCAATCATTCTCGATTTTAATACCAAAAAGCTAAGCTATCAATGCAGGTGCAGAAAAGATGGGATAATTCCCTGGTAAGTAATTAAACTTATTTACCCATTAATTATTATTTCCTTCAAAAATCAAACAAGCCCTAAAAGTATTATCCCGATGGTTTCCTGTATTGTGGTCCACTTGGGCTTTGGATATGTTTCAATTTTTGGTCCACTTGGGCTTTGGATATGTTTCAATTTTGGGCTCAGCCCTGGAATGAATGGACTGTGCTGTATTCGCATTCGCCGCTGACAAGTTCAGTAGCAAGATACGGTGGATCCGACGATGACGTATGTATTGTGTCAACACTATCTATCCATTTGAATAGACCACTTTAGGACATGAGACAAATAAGGAGGCACATCCAAAGCTCAAGTGGACCCTGCTACCGAAAACGCTAGGGGTTGAGTGCTTGTCGTTAAAAGCCTCTTAGGGGACACATTTTTGGACATGAGACAGAATGAGGTAGAACTAAGTAGACCCACCATAAAATAGTAGGGATTGAATGCATACCATTAAAAACTTTTTAAGAGCCACGGAAATATTCGTTTAAGCTGATATTTGAGTTTTCCCTTCGCCTGTATCTGTGAAGAGGTTAGATCTCAAGGATCTCAAATAACCGTTTTCGGTAATGGAATCACTTGAGCTTTGGATATACATATTTTCTGTCTCAGGTCTTAAAATGATATACGCAAATGGATGGACGGTGTGGATACAACGCATGAATATACGCAAATGGATGGACGGTGTGGATACAACGCATGCATCATGGTAGCCTACGTAACTTGGTGACGTCACTTTAGCAGCAGATACCGCTACTGAAGGCGTCAGTAGCGTCCGCCCTACCGTGTGCGTACGAAAGTCACGCGCGATTGTTTTGGTTTCCGTATCCGCGTCACTACCTGACGAATGACCCGGATCTCTGCACGTGTGCAGTCCGACCGATTCTCTGACACGTGTTCTACCCCTAACACGAGATTCACGACCCAAATAGCCGTAGGGTTGCCCGCCCATCCCTATTTGAATTTGAAAAGAGTTGAAATCTGTGTAGGACTGGAACTGCTAGCTTTCCCGTATGTGCTAGGACTCCTTTTCTCCTGCACAGACAGCAAAAGCCTTCAGCTTTTCAGCTTTATCTACTCTTCTCTGGAACCGATCGGTGTCCAAAGGAAACGGATTGGCTACTCACCCTGTCGGTGCTCTGTGGGCCCCACCATGATGTATGTGTTTCATCCATTCCATTCATCCAATTTTAAAGATTACTTGAGGTGTTAAACTAAAATTTAGAGGTATATAAGTCTCAGGTAGACCACACTATAGGAAAACAATAGCAATTAGATATCCACCATTAAAATCATCCTAAGGCCTAATGTACTGTTTATTTGACATACAATCCGTTGATTAGGTCATACAGGCCCAGATGAAGGGAAAAAACAAATATCAGCTTGATCCAAAACTTTTATGGCCCTCAAAAGGTTTTTAATGGTCGACTCTCATTCAACACTTTTTCCTGTAATGTGGCCCACTTGAGATTGAGATATATCTCATTTTTGGTCTCATATTATAAAATGATATGGAAAAATAGATGGACGGAATGGATGAAATACTTACATCATTATGGGGCCCACAGAGCACCGACCATCAGCCATTGGCTGGTGGCGGGGGGGAGTAGCCAATCCGTTTCCGTATCCAAAATAGACCCGAAACCAATGTGGAAGGAATTTAAATAAGAGCCGCGATCTTAAAAAGAGAGCCACATATGTGGAACTTTAATGAGATCCACTCCGTCCATCAGATATTATCTGTCATTTTAACCATTAAATTCAAAGTCTATGATCATCCCAAATTAAGACAGACCACACTATAAGAAACAATTGGGATGGAACATCCACCATTAGTTTCGTGTAGAATCCACTGCGGCGTTTATATACCATCCAATACATTCATATGAATCTCTTCGTCAGGATGAAAGAATCACATTATTCTAAAACTCAGGTGGGCCATGCCAAGCGAATTTTGAGGTTTAGGTAGAAATGTTTTGGGGGCCCACTAGAGCGTTGATCTGTCATGATTTTTGGGATAGAGGCCCAAGAAAGAGTGGTTTCCGTGATGGACGGTGTGGATTTTATTAACGTTTAGTCCTTTCTCCCATGTCAATGAAAGTAACCCCGGTATTTACCTACCGTTAGGTACCACGCGTTTTCCACATGCGTACGATAAGAAAAAAGGGTTCTGTATCCAGTGCTTATGGAAGCATGGAGTATGTGCCATGCCTACCTTTCATTGCTAAACAGATAGCCTATATGAAAAAGATCTAAACCGTTCATCTGGTAGATCAAGTGGTGAAAATGGGCTATCTTCTCTTTGGACAATTATAAAGATTGCTTCCAGTCAGGAGCAAAGGTTCCATTTTTTATACTTTGATACTCTGGTAAAATGATGGATGATATGCACGCAATTAGAAATTCCTTGGAAATTGCATGCGTGACATTATATGGCTGTCCTGTCAACGGGCCAGACATGGAGCTCGCTTCGGCCCCATTTTGAACCGTTCAGGCCGGACCTGACAGATGGGCCCGAGACCGGCCCATTGACAGCAGTACGTGACATGCAAGGATATCAAATTAACTGTCCATTAAACAAATACCAACTGCTTATTGGACGGCTAAGAATGAATTATACCAGTGCTCCTATTCCAAAGAGGGACCGAGATTGCATAGTGTAGCACAGCACGGTCTTGCTACTGTGTGCAGCTGGAAAAGTTCTTTGGGGCCCACCATGATGTGTTTTATCCATGCGGTACATTTATTTTTCCAGCTCATTCTAGGGCATGAGCCCAAAAATGAAGCAAATCCAAATCTCAGGTGGACCACACTACAAAAACAGTGGTAATTGATCTCTGACCATTAAAACTTCCTTAGGGCCCATTATAATGTTGTTATTTTCCATCCAACCTGTTAAGTAGGTCATGCGGACGCAGATAAAAGGGAAAACACAAATGTAAGCTTGATCCAAAACTTTTGTAAACCACAGGAAATTTTTAGTGTGGGTGTTGAATCACCACTATTTCTTATGATGTGGTCCACCGGAGAATTAAATCTGTCTCATTGTTGGGCTCGTGGATTAAAATGAACTGGCAAAATAGATGAACGGCGTGGATAAAATACATACATCATGGTGGGGCTGCTACATTATGCAATCTGAGTCCTCTAAGTATGCACGAATCAGATGTTAGATTGTTCAACGAATCCAATTTAGGGACCCAGATGCCAGACATGTCAGTCTGCTTTAAAGATAAAGCTGACTCATAGAGGTACTTAATTGAATATCTTATGATGTTGTGCCTACACCAGGGAAAGGCAATTTCCACTCCATGTCTGATTTTATATGGGGGCACACAAATAAAATTTTCGAATTGTAAAATGAACTCTTCTACTCGAATACTTAGAGACACGTAGGTTTGATTTATTTGTTAATTACTGGCCATGAAAAGCATGATTGAAAGTTATTATGTTAAGTTCACACTCAAGTAGCTCTTTAATAATAGTACATTGCGTGATTAAATGGGGCAACCTTCCCGGTATCACTTTGGGGGTGACAGTGCAATCTGCAGTCCTATTTACCCATAAAAATAATAAATAAATATATTAGTCTAATAAAAAATTAGTTAGTCTTTGTTTTGGGAAATATGGCTAGACTGTCCTCAAGGTCAGCTCTGGCCGACGGGCCGACGAGCTTACATTCCTGTGCCCTCTCATCCAAAAATACTGTTTGCTTCCCAGAGGATAAGCTGAGAAGGTGATCTACTCGATGAAGTTGAGGAAGAGCTCGTTAAGGGCAATTAGGACCAACAAGAGGATAAGTCTAATCTTCGGCTTGGCTTGGCTCGACCAACACAGAACTCCCATACTCCTTAAAATAATCCCTTGGCTGACTAACTGTTGAGTTCAGCTCGGCGCTCGGCTCAATCCTAGTTGATCAACAAGTTCAACTCAACTTAGTTCAAGTCAGCTTTATTCAGGCTGTCAGGGTTCCATGGTAACCGTTGATGCCCATTACTTACGTAACCGTCCACTGCATAATTCTAAGATAACTACCCACATTTACTACTCGCACACATCTTTCCCAATGGCTAAGATCGTGCCTAAATTTGTGGACCACCTTATCCTACAAACACTATAAATAAGAGGACCATTTACATGAAAAGATACGCAAAATCTCTCACCCTAAACCCTCCAACACAAGTAGACCCAGATTCCTAGCCTGACTTTGGCATCAGAGAGTCCCCTGCTCTAGCCAGGGTCTCTTTTATTTTCTCTTTTGCAAGTGCTCGGAGGTCCGAAGAGGGTGGTCCAGATTCTTGCATCGATAGTCTCTATAACAAGGAAAATATAAACCTGTAAAAGTAGTTTGCATCCTACACTTGCCGTCTCTAGTGGGGAGTAGACAAGAGCTTCGAGTAGCCACTGTGATGTATGGGTTTTATCCACACTGTCCATTCATTTCTCCATGGCATTTTATTTAATATGATCAAAAGTTAGGCAGATCCAAAGCTCAAGTGAACCACACCATGTTAAGCAACGGTGATAATAATGCTTACTGTTGAAACTTTTGTAGGTCTCGCTATGATGTTTATTTGCCATCAAATTTATTCACAAAGTTACGCATATATGAATGAAGGGAAAACACAAATTTCAGCTCAATCCAAAACTTCTGTGACCCTAGGAAGCTTTCAACAGATTGTATTGTCGACTTGTCTTGGATTTGCTTCAATTTTGGGCCCATATCTTGAAATGATATGGAAAAATAGATGAACGGTGTGATGGAAAAATCTTATCCACCCTCTCTAGACCTTCAGATACCTACACAGGAAGAAGACTAAGGAAACCTTAGCGAAAGTAGAGGACCCTCCGATGCCAAAGTCAGGCTAGGAATCTAGGTCTAATGGTATCGAGGGATTTTGGGTGAGAGATTCTACGTACCTTTCAGTATAGACAGGTCCCCTATTTATAGTGTAGATGGGTCATTATTGGGGCTAGAGACGATTCTCGATCACTGGTGCAATCTTCGCGTACGTTTCTCAACCGTTGCGCGAGATTTGCGGAGGTGATAAGTGTTAAAGTGGCCGACCCTAGAATAATGCAATGAATGGTCGAGGTCAAGCTAAGCTGAGCCCTCGATCAATCGAGCTGAGCCGAGCCCTTGATCAATCAGGCTGAGCCAAGCCCTTGATCAATTGGGTCAATCTCCATGGTCAACTCAAGGTGAACTTTTACACTAACCGTCACTGGTTGACTAAACAATTTCTTGGTATATCTATCCACACTTTGGGCATAGGGAGCAGGCTCATCTCCTCGGCGAGATTTGTCGTTCTGGATAGCCATCCCCTTAATCTTGTCAAACTGAGTGGTCTCTTGATCATCTTTTGGTCATACGAATTTGGACATTCATTGGAGATTAGTTAAGCTTGGTAGAAGCTCGAAAATGTATGGTAATGAGGCCTACGCTCACGAGTTCAGCACCTGCTCCTTTTTAGATCGATCTAGGACAGACGGTCGTTTAGGAGCTCCTTGGTCATGATCAATCTTGGTCCTTTATTCCAATCTTAGACCAGGAAGTACGTGTTTGTGAGTTCGAGCTGACCCCATGAGTGGTCAGACCATTATTTCCCACAACAAATGGTGTGGATAAAACCCATATAGCACGGTAGCCGAGCCCCTCACTGATCTGAGTTGGGACTGGTGTGGTATGTCACAATTAGGGTTGTCATTGGGCCGGGCCATCGGACCAGCCTATTTCAAAATATGATTTTTGAGGCCCGAGCCCAGCCCATTGACATCCTTTTAGTTGCAAACTTGCAATCCGCCTCCTTAAAGCTGCAACTAAAAACCTCTATGTTCATGCGCCGCGGCCGGCCTAAGATTTGGATTAGGTTCTGGCCGCCTAAGATTTGTATTAGGATGAATTTTTATCTTCCCTTCATCATGATGAATCACACTTGATGAACGGATGTGATGAAAGATGCATACCATGTTGGTACCACACACAAACCTATGGTTGGTATATCATCCCCACGGTTCCCTGTGGTTTGTCCCACCTCAGTTGTAAAACTAGCTGAATTTTCACATCAGGACTTGGCATAAAGGATTGCACCTGATGAACGGAATGGATTTTACATATACAGCATGGTGGGCCCAATGATCTTGGGTGATATACGAGATACCTCAAAACCAAACGTTGTACCGGATTCCAGTCCCCAAATCCATTCCTAGTCAGTGTATATGATGCAAACGGACACCCTCATGAGAATCCGAGGTGGGGCCCACCAGACATTTGGTAATGGAGAGCGGATTAGGTGAGGCCCGGCGTTGCGGCCCTTAACCGTGGGGTTACTGTGGGTCCCACCTTGATGTATGTATCATTAATCTACGCCGTCCATCCGTTTTTCCGGAGATCATTTCAGGGCATTATTTCAAAAATGAAAAAGATCCAATTATCAGGTGGACCATACCATCAGAAACTGTGGTGATTGACCATTAATGGGCCACAAAAGTTTTGGATCCAATTATCAACAGATATGATGGTAAATAAACATTAAGGAAACATTAAGGTGGGCCCCAAGGAGTTTTCAATGGTAGGACGGTCAATCACCACTGTTTCTTATGATATTCGTCACCTGATAATTGGATCGGCTTCATTTTTTGGGATAATCTTTAAAACTGTTTGGAAAAACGGATGGAGCGTGTGGATACATATGGATACACGAACCGTTGACCGGTGTTGATACTCCCGAGAGTCTACCACCCGAGCAAGAGTAAGGATCCATGAGTACGAAAACCTACTTCATGGTGGGCCATTTGATGGAGAAATCTCTGCGCTGTCACAGCTACAACACAAAATACGGATCGGAATCCTCAACAACACCTGGTTACGCTCAACCATCGGTTTATATCTGGGATCCACACGGTGTGTAATTCTCATCAAACCCGTTAATCAGGTGAGAATCAACAGGATGAAGTGAAAATACAAAAACCTTCCAGATCCAAATATTAGGTGGGCCGCACTGTGTGAACTTAGAGGTTTTCCAGCAGTTTTACACTGCTGTAATTGTTATGGGTCATTAGAATCTTTTTGGATGATATTTTGTATGGACGGTTAAAATAATGGTTATCGACTGATTGATGGAGTAGATTTACATATGAACATGAAAGGACCGACGGAACCGTGTATTTATGCAGCTGCGTAAAACAGGAGTGGTACGACTCTTTCTTAAGAGAAATGTTTTTATACTCTGGCAAACTGTGATGGATGATACGCAGGCACTTACAAATTGGATGTGTGGTGCGGTGTACAATTAATACAGATCAAACTGTCCAAATTACGTGTCGCAGTCTAAATGCATCATAAACCAAAAATTCCGACCATTGCTAGACAATTGGACGGTTAAAAATGAAAAATATCCAATGATCCTATTTTCCACAGTTCAGAAGTTAGAATTGCTACACCAATTTGTCTTTTAATGCGATTCCTTTCCGAGGGAGGGCCTGCGCATCAAGTGTCATACTCAGCCAGAGTATCAAATATTTCCCCTATGTTTTATAACTTAAAAAGGAGGTATGATCTGTACAATCTTGACCGTAGCTTACCTACCAAGACAAAAGAATGTCCTTAGAATCTCAATTCCCAAGTCTTCTCAAACCCCACTTTCGTACTTTGTGATGTGTCAGGATATTCGTCTTTTTACATCTTGAGAGCTGCTACGACCGAATAGATACTCGAGAGGTGAGTCGCAGCACACGTGCAAATTTCCTATGCTTGTGTGAGATCCAGAACATTCATCTGATGGCTACCATGGAGATCATCTCTACAGTTTGTTCACATATAGATGAAAAAAATGGGCAGCTATAAGAAACATCGTCCTATGATTTATAATTGATCAATACTGGACCCGTCTGATGATCAGATCATATCGATTTTTCTTCAGATGATGTTCACGTTGGGATCCTCCTGATGAATGGTGTGGATCTTTCACATGCATGCCAAATTCATCAGTGTCCCTTTATTTCCCTCTTTGATCTCTCTTTGCGCGAATGTCCTCGGCATTTCCGTTTTCTGTTACCTAAGAGCCCGTGGGCCCATGCCTCCTCGCTCTTAACAGCTGTGCGTGTACCTAACGCCACTTCCTTGCAGTGGCCGGTAATCATACGGTAGATCAGGAAGAGCCCGAACATGGAAGAGTCATCTCTCCATCGTATACAGTACACGTGGCAGGATGATGGATCAATCGGGTCCATCCATATAAGGGACCTATCACTGGTTGCTTTTATTTCAAACATTGAAACTGTTAGGCAATACCATCCGTAACTTTTCTTCAATTTCTCCTGCCGAATATTTTATTGTAGTTCTTTTGTTTTATTTCAACCGTTGTTTTGATGGACATAAATCCGAAGGATATGATTATCCTATCAATCCTAATTTTAGATCATTTTTTATCCACAGTACGAGTAGCTAGATGCACGGTCTAAAATCATTATTTTCCCTCGCACGTATTCTGATAAGAGATGGTTCTACCATATTCCGGTTCGTCCGGACCATGTCATGGTAAATAAAACAAATAAATACGAGTTGGCTCCTATGTTAGTTTAGCATCATCTAAAACATAGTGGTGACTCTTAATTAGTGCACATGGAATGTTTTGATGGCAATCCAGACCGTCCAAATCGAAGAACCAACCCTTGATCGATCATCACCGGACATGTGTGCTGAGAGGATAATATTATCCATCTGATTTTTCCCTTAAAACTGTTACGACTCACCATTTACTCTTAGCCATCCATTCCATAAACATTACTCGAATTATTGGAATTTCTTGATCAGTGTGATTATAGAGATACTCCATTTGTTATGGGACTCGCAACTAGGATGGTCTGGATAGCTGTTCGTCGGTGCCACGTGTAAGGAAAATGTGTCACCACCATGATCAAAATGGTGATAAACTAACATGGTGGGAAATTTCTACTCTGGCAAAGTATGATGCTTAATACGCACGCACTATAAAACTCTGTATACGTGCCACACATTAACTCAAGTAAGCATTTTTATTTTTTTCCTGATACATCTGAATTGGAATTCATAATTTAAATAATTTAATTGACATTACTTATTTGCCATATATACTATTTCTAACTTAATTTCTAAGTGCCTGCGTATCATCATCACGTTTTGCCAGAGTATCTAAATTTTCACATAATTTACAGCGAGTCTTAATCCCACGGTGTATGGTCCAACAACCACTCACACTCACCACGTGCATTAGATCAAAACCGTCCATTAGGTGAGCCCACACATGCAGAGTCCTTATCCAATAATCAATCGGATCCACCCATAAGGAAGGTCACACCACCCCACAACATTTGGTACACGGTATCAACCCTGCAAAACCTTGATTAGTGCACTTCATCAGAGAATCCGGACTGTCCAATAAGTGGGCCGCCACGAGGCCCAAAATTCACCAACCAATGTTCTGAATCCCACATTAGTCGAGTTATTTGCCACGTGCCCATCCAGGAGGTGGCTTGTCAGTTGGTTGGTTTTTAGATTGAATAGCTCCACCGCTTATATATATAATCCGAGTGGTTAAGGGCAGACTTTTTCACTCAATTAGGGACTGTTTGGCAGACGCCTGAAATTGGGTTCACTTCATTTTAGTCTATGCTAATTAATGTATTAGAGATCGTAATTATCAAATGGGATTATTTTTTAGATACCCTGGTTTCTAATACATTATGAGAAATGCTACCAGTTATATATGATTACCGAATGAAATTATTTATTACATTTGTAATTTCTAATACATGATGAGAAATTATATATAATTATGATTACCAAATAAAATTATTTATTACATACGTAATTTTTAATACAGAATGAGAAATGCTTTGAAGCTCTGCAAGCACGATAAGTTATGGTCTCTTATTTTGTTTGGCTTTAAATTCATTCATGCATACGTGTATATTGTGTCGGGTGTGCTAGAGCCTTTTACAACTCGATCTGAATCAAATGCCTTTGATCCTAAGCACCGAAATAGATAAAGACACTGATGATAGTTTTCTATAACAAATAATTGAAGCAATTTGGTTGTATATTCATTCACTTATATGCATAATTAAGCAATTTGTAAAGGAGACGGTTTATCCTTCTAATAATTAGTATAATTCTCTTCATTAGAAACAAAGAAAAGAAAAGCTTCATTATGATTTAGCGGTCAGCATATATAGAAGGAAATTCCACTACTCCGAGTCTAGGTCAGTCCGGCATTGCAGTGCAGATAAATGAAATTATAATACTCCTATACTAAAGTCGATCCAACATAATACTGTAAACAGATTATCCAATGCTAAGATAAAATAAAATATTAAAAAACAGGCAGCATTGGGCTATTGATTTTGATGAGATTTTTTGTGCCGTCGTCGACCGGTCGTGAGCCCTGTTCGACCAATCGTGGGCTGGTATACAACCAGTCGTGGAGTCGAGTCGTAACTCGACTCAAAGTCCAGTGAGTGCAGACTATTTTTCTCCAGGGTCCTTGACCGGTCATAGGTGGCGCTTGACCGGTCGTGGACTCCTCTCGACCGATCGTGGTTACGCAGATTCGTTTCGCAATTTTATGCGGATTTTGTTTCGCAAGTCCTTTCGCAACTGGGGGAAGGGAGTTTCCTAAAACTATAAAATGGGGTCTCAGGGTTTTTCTAGAGTAGGATGGTGTACAAGAAAAACATAAGATGGATATCAAAGGTGTGAGAGAGAGAGGAAGCTTGTGGAAGGGAGGCTATGCTCGTAGAGGTGATCTACTATATCTCAGCGCTTCTACGTCATCGTAATCGGTGAGATCTCTCCGTTTTCTCTGTTTCTCTTACTGTTTATCTACTCTGCGTGAGTGATGAAGGTTTAATCATAGCATGGTGTGCTTGTAATCGCTTGTAACATTCTGCTTCACAGTGGATTGTTGATCTGGACGAGGTCCCATGGTTTTTACCTCTTTGAGGGTTTTCCACGTAAAAATCTCTTGTGTGGTGTGTGATTGTTGCTTTGATTTATTTCATTGTTTTATTATCCATAATTTTAGTTTGTTTCGGAAGGCTAGATCCAAAGATTTTGTGCAAGGGCTCCAAACAAAGTGGTATCAGAGCTTAAGTTCATTGAACGGGTAGGATCGGTTTGGAATTATGGAAGGTGGCTCATCAAGGATGATCAACCTCAATGGTTCTAACTGGACCATATGGAAGGCTACGATGGAGGACTGACTTTATTGCAAGGACTTATACTCTTCAATTTTAGGCATATTAGCAAAATCCAAGGATATGTCTCATAATGATTGGAAGAAGATGGACCGGAAGGGGGTGGGGTTTATTAGACAATGGCTAGATGATTATGTGTTCCACCATGTGTCTACGGAAACCTCAACCGCTAGCCTATGACTGAAATTAGAAGGGCTGTATGAGAGGAAGATAGCCGGTAGTAAAAAAATTTTGATAAGGCGACTTGTAAACCTCAAGTTCAAGGATGGTGGTTCTATGGCCGAGCACATGAATGAGGTCAGCAATATAGTGAACCAACTCTCCTTTATGAAAATGGTCCTGGATGATGAATTGCAGGCTTTACTTTTGCTTAATTCGTTGCCTAAGAGTTGAGAGACATTGGTGGTGTCTCTAAGTAACTCCGCACCAGACGGAAAGATTTATACAACAGGTTACTAGCTGTCTCTTCAATGAGGAGATAAGGAGGAAGTCTCAGGGGTCTATTCAGCAAGAGGCCCTTGTGATACAGGAACATGGGAGAGAAAAGCACAGGAAGGGCAGAAAGGCCCGAGTTAAATCAAGAGACAAGTCGAGTAATAGAAAATATGTTGAATATTGGAATTGTAGCAAGAAGAGCCACTATAAACATAAATGTCGTAAGGCTAAGAACAACAAGAAAAGAAAAGGAAAGGAGAAAGAAAATGAATCAGACTCCGCTGCGGTCACTTCAGATGGCGATGTTGTAGTTATTCTTTCTACAGATCATGATGTATGTCTCACGACTACGAGTCAGGACATCAACTGGGTGATAGACTTGGGAGCCTCTTTTCATGCGACTCCATGCAGGAATTTCTTCACAAGCTACAAGTCAGGTGACTACGGGACCGTGAAGATGGAAAATTCTACCATATTGAAGATCGTAGGGGTCCGTGATATTTGTGTGAAGACCGATGTAGGCTGCACATTGGTTCTCAGGAATGTGTGGTATATCCCAGACCTTCGCCTCAATTTGATGTTGACAGGAAGGTTGGATGATGATGGCTATGAAAGTTGGTTTACTGGTGGGCGCTGAAAGCTCATCAAGGGTTCGTTGATCACAGCCAGAGGAAAGAAGTGTTGTACCCTCTACAAGGCAAGTGTCAATGTATATAAAGGTAGGTTGAACGCAGCGAAAGATTCAGCTATTGACATGTGTCATAGGCATCTACGTCACATGAGTGAAAAGGGGCTTCTACTACTAGCGAGGAAGTGGCTCCTTCAAGACGTGACAGGTATGCCTCTCAAAACCTGTCTTGATTGTTTATCAGGAAAATAACATAGAGTTTCATTTATTAAAACTACTTCTCATGTTAATAAAGTGTATGCATTAGATTTGGTTTATTCTGATGTTTATGGTCCTATGAGGACAAAAACCTTGGATGAGGCATTGTATTTTATTACTTTTATAGATGATGCATCTAGGAGGGTTTGGGTTTATGCTTTGAAATCCAAGGACGAGGTCTTTGGTGTATTTAAATTGTTTCATGCTATGGTCGAGAGGGAGATAGGTAGATCATTGAAGTGCATCCGTACTGACAATAGTGGCGAATACATTGGCGACTTTCATGAGTAATGTAAGTCCTTGGATATACGGCATGAACAAACGGTTCTCAAGACCCCCCAGCATAATGGTGTAGCTGAGTGAATGGATTGCACCATTTTTAAGAGAATCAGATGCACGTTATCCCATACAAAATTTTTTCAATACCTTCTAGGAAGAAGCAATGCACACAGCGGTGTATCTGATAAACAGGCCTCCATCAACCCCGTTGAATGGAGAAGTACCTGAAAAGGTGTGGACTAGACATGAACCATCGTACAGTCATCTCAGGGTGTTTGGATGCAGGACATCCGTTCACATACCCAAGGACGAGAGGTCCAAGTTCAATATGAAGATCAGGCAGTGTGTGTTCTTAAAGTACGGTGAAGAAAAGTTCGGTTACAGATTGTGGGATCCGATCGAGAAAAAGCTCGTCGGGAGCAGAGATATGGTTTTCTTTGAAGATCAGTGTATAAAAGATATTGGTAAGCTAAAAAAGAATCAACCTAGTTCAGGTGAGCAAGAAGATATAGATCCGGTTATTCCTCCCATGGAGCCTGATGATGGGGAAGTACAGTAAGGTGTAGAAGATGAGGGAGTTTCTTCAAAAGATAGACCGGGAGAGCAGCCCCCACTTAATCCATCTGTTGAGCCACAGGTGAGGAGGTCATCTAGGGACAAACAGTCATCCAAGAGGTACTCACCATATGAGTATATTATGCTGACTGATGGGGGAGAGCCAGAAGATTATTCTAAGGCCTTAACCGATGATCATAAGGAGGAGTGATTGAAAACTATGCAAGAGGAGATGAAATCCTTGCATAAGAACTGTAAGACCCGTATCGTAATTCCGTACCGTTCCATAGACTTCCGCGGTCTTACCGGTCGAATTCCAACAACCTTCGACCCTTAACCGATATTAGCGTGCGACCCTGATTCGTATGCCGTCAACCCGAGTTGACTCAACCCAAGACCATTACCATAGCGACCGCGTCATCGCTGCAGTTCCGATGCCGCGACTTGCGCTCCGAGGCGATACCTTGGTCAAGAGATGTGGGCCAAGGATCAGTGAGAGGAAAACGTCGCACGTTGCGAAATCCAAGAGAATCTCTACGAGATGTCACATCAATCCCATCAATCAATCCATCACATGTCAAGTACATGTCAAGTACACATCACCTTTCATCCATTCCCAAGCAACCACAAAAGTCAAGAATCTCTTATAAAGCCCATGCTTTTCTTACACAAAAGGGCACCAAAGTCAAAAAGGTCTTACACACCCATCACCACCACACCCATCACCACCACATCCATCACTCCATCACCCATCACTCTCTCTCCCTTACAACTCTCTCTCTTTCTCATTTCTCAACTCACTTTTCTCAAGCAACAAAAAATCCCACGTATGAGAATTCTCCAAGCCTCTCCCTCTCTTTCAAAACTCTAAGTGTGGCCCACCTCTCCATCCTAAGATCTCCCATCCTAGCCATTCATTCCTCATCTCCTCCATTAGGATTGAAGCTAAGGTGCTAAGGAGCCCATAGGAGCAAGAAGATCGAACGGTGGGTGCTTGATAATATTAGTTTTTCATATTTTTGAGATGGGCCAAGTGAGGCCAACCGATCAATGGTTTGGATCTCTCTTGGGACCCTAAGGTGTGGCCGATGGCCCACTTTTATCATCATGATCATTCTATGATGGAGCCATTCTCCATGGACCCCATCATGATGTTTATTTCATTACATTTAAAAGTCATCTAGACCGTCCATATTGGTGGAGAAAGGATCTCCACCGTTGAATCCGATTTTTGTTAGTTCCATGTGTAGAGGGACCCATTTTATTGTATGATCTGTTACAAGGGAGGGCTCATAGTGGCGGAGCCCTCCATCACAAGCGTGTCCCACTCTCCATCTCTCTCTCTCCCTTCTATTTCGTTTTTATTTTATTTTATGAGATTATAATATGGTTGTGTGGCCCACTTGGATGGACCCCACTAGGATGCATGTATTGGATCCAATCCATTTATAGATGGGGCCCAACTTGTATGTGTATGGGTAATCATGTGATGGCCCACCTAGGCAGGGCCCACCTTAACCTAATTCCTAGGCCCAAACAAAAAAAAATAAAAGAAAAGGAACCGGTCCAGAGACGCTGTCTCTGGACGTGGCTGTGAAAACACAAATAATAGCTTTCTTTAAAGCATTGGAGGTGGGCCACTTGTATAGGACCCACCTTGATGTTTGTATCCAATCCATACTGTCCATCCTATTCCTTGGATCATTTTAAGCGTTGAGCTAAGAGATGGGGTTAATCGGAGTATTTAGTGGGCCATAGTGTTGAAAATAACATTGTTACCATTAAAATCTATTTAGATTTCTTCTGCACGTTGAAAGTGGGCCGTTAGCAGACTCAATGGATTCATTATGAGCCATAGAATCCAATGGCTGGAATAGATTCATTAGATGCGGGCCCCACATGAAAAAAACCTCAAAAATTGATTTTTTTCCAAAATTTTGAAATGCAAGAGGCCCCTGCCGTGCTGCAACATCAGCATGCTGCTACGTGCAGCGAGCACACGAGCGGGCGGACAGCCACCCACGGCTGCTGCCGTGGGCCACACTATGATGTATATATGAGATCCAATCTGTTCATGAGGTAGGCCACCCCAAGCAGTGGGGCCCCTCCAAGTTTCAGCTCCATCCAACACTTGGGTGGCCCACGTTGCAGGAAACAGTGGGGTTGAACCTCTACCATTGAAACCCATTGTTGGGCCCACCTAAGTTTCAAATCAATCTGAAATTTGTGTTTTCACTTCATCTAGGTCCGAGTGACCTTATGAATGGATTGGATGGCGTATAAACATCAAGGTGGGCCCCATGTGGAGCCCACAGTGATGTATGTGTTGCTTCCACCGTCCGCTGGACGGTGGAGTCCACTTGATGCGTGTGTTTATTCACACCACTCCAGGCGTGCGTGTGTTGTGTGTGTGCAGCGTGTGTGTGTGTATATATATAAATATATTATATTATTTATAATATTGTATATCTATATATATACATATATATACATATACTATATGTAATTTATATATTATACTATTTATAATATGCATGATGGTGGGCCTTCATGTGGGCCCCCACCCTTGATACAGATGAAAAGAGTTAAAGAATGGGCCAAAATCCATAGTCTGAGTGGACCCCACCTTGGCATATTTTTTAAGCCCATTTTTATGTAATCATAGTGGTTCATTGGGGTCCACTTTGATGTGGATCTTAGGCCCATGGAATGGGGTCATTTGGTGTATTATAAGGCCCATGGGAATGGACCCATTTGATGTGTTCCAAGGCTCATGGGATTAGGCCCATTTAATGTAATTTAAGGCCCATGGGAGTGGACCCATTTAATGTATTTTAAAGCCTATGAGGTTAGGCCCATTTGATGCAATCTAAGGCCCACGGATTATGACCCATTGCAATGCACATAAGGGCCATTGGTGCGGCCCATTTATTTGGCCCATTTGATGAATAAAAGGCCCATATGATATGGCCCATTTGATATATATGTAAAGTCCAATGGGATGAACCTAAGGTCCATTGCAATGTGTAAACCCAACTCGGATTATGTAATGATGTTTACGACGATCGTGCCTTGGGAGTAATGTTGGTTTGACGTCCACATTGCGAGTGTAATGTTGGTTGGATGTCCACATTACGACTCTCCTTAGGGCCCATTATTAGGCCCATACTTATTGTGTATAGGCCGTCCAGGCCCATCTGCATTGTAAGGATAGTTCATTTCATTATAACATGTTTAATATAGTTTCATGACTCGTGATCATACGCATCATATGTATGCTAGATATGAGAAGTGACTGATCATAGCATATGCCTTCGGGCAGATTGTTTATGGGCTCCCAGTTAGGCGGTGTTGCCCTACATGAGCGCACGATACGCGCAGGATTTACTGCATGACTGGATAGCGTGATTCATGCATTTCGTATTATGTGATATGGTTACTATACGCCCTAGCGACATCAGGGCCGTACTTCCACAGACGTATCGTGGTTGACAGAATTGGATACTAAAAATCTTATTCTACATGGGGTGCTATAGATATCCCTGGGTGAAAGTCCCTAAACCCTTATAGTACCAAGAGGTTGCTCCAACGTCTAGACCGAGTGGATAAATGAGCGTTGAGTACCGATTACCAGATGGTTGCACTATCCAGTGTCGTGGTCTGTTAGAAGGGGGTGCGGCCTTACCCGCCCAAGTGTAGGGGGCAATGCTAGGATGAGTTTGACCAGCTTGAGGAATGGGTCCGCTATCGACGAGTCGAGCCCGATATTGGCAGACGAATAGTGAGGTCTCTTCCACTTATCTTATTACGCGCGATGAGGTGGCGATCTGGTTTAGAGTGTACTAGACCCCGGTGATATCCCAGAGTTGAGTTGTATTGACATGTGGACTTAGATGAGGATTGTATGCTTGACTTGCATCTTGCATAACCTTGGTACGGCTCATGATATTTATGGTTTCATCTGCATATTTCGCATTACTCTGATACTGCATGATCATATTACTACCTTGCGCACACACTTTCACCACCCTCTAAGCTTTGTATAAGCTTATGCACAACCGTTACATGCAGGTGACGTTGGGGCGCAACAGCGTTGAGGCAGGAGCGCTTAACAGATCGTTTTGGAATTTTTGTTCATCATCATTGTATTTCCCCTTTATGCTCATTGTACTTGTGAAGTTTTTTATCATAGTGGAAATATAATGGAGTTCTTGGTTGTTGTTTGTGGGTTATGCCTTTGGTTATGCTTATCACGAATCAAACTGATCTTGAAAATCCTCCTCGTAGCATCCCAGGATCGGAACTTGGCGAATAGGAAATGGGAGCCGAGAATGGGGTTCTACGGAGGCTGTCGGCGCCGGATTCGGCGATCGAAAATTTTGTGAGCCCGATTTCCAAGTTTGGAGCGTGACAGAACCACACCTATGACATGGTGAAACTACCTAAGGGCAAGAAAGTTTTGATCAAAAAGTGGGTGTTCAGAAAGAAGGTTGAGCAGAAGAATCCACAGACGAGGTTCAAGGCCAGACTCGTGGTGAAAGAGTTTGGTCAAAGGAAAGGCATAGACTTCGAGGAGATATTCTCACCAGTGGTGAAGATAACATCCATACGGGTGTTGTTTAGGTTAACGGCTAGCATAGATCTATAGATAGAGCAGTTGGATGTTAAAACTGCTTTCCTCTATGGTGACCTGGAAGAAGAGATTTACATGTATCAACTAATGGGATTCAAAGTCTAAGGGCAAAGAGCATATGGTGTGTAGGCTGATGAAGAACTTGTATGGGCTGAAACAAGCTCCACGACAATGGTACAAGAAGTTTAATTCGTTTATGTTACAACATGGGTATGACAGAACGGAGTCAGACTAATGTGTGTTCACGCAGAAGTTCTCAGATGGTGATTTCTTAGTTCTACTATTATATGTTGATGATATGCTCATCATGAAAAAATACATCAAAAAGATCGAAAGACTAAAATAAGAGTTGGGCAAGTCATTTGCGATAAAAGACTTGGGCACAACTAAACATATCCTAGGGATGGAGATAACCCATGACAGAAGCAGCAGGAAGCTTTGGTTGTCACAAGAGCGGTAAATTGAGAAAGTCTTAGAGCGGTTCAATATGAATGCAGCGAACCCGGTCAGTACTCCACTGGATGGTCACTTCAGATTGAACGACAGACAGTGTCCCAAGACGAAGGCAGAGGTGGAAGAGATGCAGAAGATACCATATGCATCAGTTATAGGAAGTTTGATATATGCTATGATACATACACGTCCAGATATAGCATATACGATTAGTGATGTCAATCCTAGCAAAGAACATTGGGCAGTGGTGAAATAGATATTGCGGTATCTAAGAGGCTCATCCAGGTTGAGCTTATACCATGGTGACGGAAAACCTGTGTTAGAGAGCTACAGAGATACAGATATTGCAGGTAACATAGACTCTAAGAAGTCTACATCGGGGTTCATGTTCATGTTTGCAGGGGGAGCGATTTCTTGGCAGAGTAAGCTACAGAAAGTCGTAACATTATCGATGACAGAGGCCGAGTACATTATAGTCACAAAGGCATGTGAGGAGATGTTTTACATGAAGAGGTTCTTACAGGAACTTAGCCTGAAACAGGAGCAGCACGTAGTCTATTGTGATAGTTAGAGTACTATATATTTAAGTAAGAATCCAAATCAGCATTCCAAGTCGAAGCACATAGAGATTTGGTATCACTAGATCTGGGATACTTTGGAACAGAAGGTGTTACAGCTTGAGAAGGTCCACACGGACGATAATGGGTCAGACATGATGACCAAGGCTTTGCTCAAGGATAAGTTTGAGGTTTGTAGAAACCAAATTAGCTTGAAGAAGGTGAATCCCTCCTGGGACAAAAAGGGAGAGATTTGATAGGATTTTTTGTCCCATCGTCGACCGGTCGTGAGCCCTGTTCGACCAGTCGTGGGCTGGTATGCGACCAGTCGTGGAGTCGAGCCGTGACTCGACTCAATGTCCAGTGAGTGTGGACTATTTTTCTCCAGGGTGCTCGACTGGTCGTAGGTGGTTCACGACCAATCGTAGGTGGCACTCGACCGGTCGTGGTTACGCAGATTCGTTTCACAATTTTGTGTGAATTTCGTTTCGAAAGTCCTTTTGTAACTGGTATGTTGAAGGGAGTTTCCTAAAACTATAAAATGGGGTCTCAGGGTTTTTCTAAGGTAGGATGGTGTACAAGAAAATACAAGAGGGATATCAAAGGTGAGAGAGAGAGAGAAAGAGAGAGAGGAAGCTTGTGGAAGGGAGGCTATGCTCGTAGATGTGATCTATCATATCTCAGTGCTTCTACGTCCTCGTAATCAGTGAGATCTCTCCGTTTTCTTTGTTTCTCTTACTGTTTATCCACTCCTGCGTGAGTGATGAAGGTTTGATCATAGCATGGTGTGCTTGTGATCAGTTGTAACGTTCTGCTTTATAGTGGATTGTTGATCTGGACGAGGTCCCGTAGTTTTTACCTCTTTGAGGGTTTTCCACGTAAAAATCTCTTATGTAGTGTGTGATTGTTGCTTTGATTTATTTCATTACTTTATTATCCATAATTTTAGTTTATTTCGAGAAGCTAGATCTTAAGGTTTTGTGCAAGGCCCCCAACAGATTTGATTTTATGTTGGGTTGACGAGGGCATGGAGCTCTTCGATTTTTCTCAGATTTATAAAATTTCTAAGATAGTTGTAAGGAGAGATCTTCATAACCACTTCTCTTGTTTGCTGATGTAGAGACCACCGTTTAGACTTAAAGATAGACATGGCCAATGAAACAACTCCATGTATGCTAGTTGTTTGTCATGAGTTGTCCATAAATTGCATGCACGTCCCACTCCCATTACGTGGATGAGTGTTTCTCTTGAACTACTACATGTGATGATAGCTATCTACTTCTCAGCATGAATGTGAACAATGTGTCATAACCTTAGGTCAACTCAATGTATGTTATTTCACTCCTAAAATATTTTCAGCCACAAGAACCATGCAAGATGTCATAGTGCACTAACCAAATTTATCATTAGGTGTGATCGTGTTTCAGTCGATATCCAAATGTGGCCATGAGGTCATTGTGGTGATTAGTTGGTTCCGCCATATGCATAGTATGGTATATGCAACACGTCTATCCTTGGCGTAGGCAACTGAGTTTATTCTTTTTATTAGGCTACTCAAAACTTTACAGATCCTGATCTCATTCGGCCATTAGAACAATTGAAAAAATCTCCTTATTAAGATTTTGTTGTCACGTGGCATCATCTATATCGATAAATCTGATTGATCTCATTCGGCCATTAGAACAACTGAAAAAATCTCCTTATTAAGATTTTGTTGTCCCGTGGCATCATTTGTATCGATAAATCTGACGCAATCAGATCACGCACAAATATATTTGTACTGAGACACTTAAATGGCCCAACCATTGATCTAGACCCTTCATTAGCCAAAGCCCATTTTCTTTGCCACCATGAAAAGCATCACATGAAGATGACAAATATTAATCATTTGATCAATGGCTAAGTATGGACAGTTGGTATCATTTACACCAAAATAAATTTTGGCAACAATTTGATCCATCTATTTATCAGGAGCTATCCTGGACGGGTCATGTTTTTAAAGATTTTTTTTTTTTATCCGGCCAATCAAAACCATCCCAATCTTGGCTTGGAGAAAGGATACCTATAGAAATAATGCCAAATGCCAAATGGAAAATGCATTGGATCATCCGATAATTGTAATTTCGGAATGGTAGTCCATCAAAATGTGTTCTAAAACTTAAGGATGGCTCACATCAATTGATTGGACTGTTCAGTGAACCAACGTAACTAAGAGCAATATAGCTTATGGAAGTGGATTGCGTACTTAGTAAACTCTGTGAGGTTCATGATGATTTATGTATTTAATCCCCTCAATCCATCCATTTTACCTGGTAATTTTAGTGCTTGAGACAAAATATGAATAATATCCAAGGCTTGAATTGACCACACTACAGGAAACAGGAAACAGTGTGAATTGAACGTCTACCGTTGAAAAATTCTTGTGGGCCGAAGAAGTTTTTTTATCAAGCTTATATTTGTGTTTTCCTTTCATTCGTGTCCGTAAGATCTTATGAACAGGTTGGATGGAAAGTAAGCGTCACTGTGGGGCCCATAAAGGTTTCAATGGTGAAAATCATTATTACCATTATTTCCTGTGGTATGATACACTTAAGGTTTGGATATTCTTAAATTTTGGGTTCAACCCTTTGAATGACCTTAAAAAATGGATGAACAGTGTGGATAAAACATATACATTCACAGTGGGCCCAACTAAGTTTACTAAGTAACTCAATAGGCAATCCCATTTCACAGCTTCTTATTAGGGGTGTACATTGAGTCGAATCAAGCTGGCCTCATCTCGACTCGGCTCGGTCACTAGCTGACCTTGGCTTGAACTCAGCTTAGCTCGGTCCTCGAGCCTGACTGACCAGCTCGGCTCGGTTTGGTCAACAGCTCGGGCCAGCTTGGGCCGAGTTCGAGCCAAGTTCGCCATTGAGGCATTTTCACAAACACCCGGTCTGCAACTTCAAAATCTCACTATAGGTAAAACATAAGCAATGGTTCTACAAGTATTTTATCAAACACCTTCTAAGCAACATAAAAACCAAGAAAAAAAGAGTATTTGTTTCATATACATACCTTTCTTGCCACCGGCCACACTTGGTTGAGTCACTTCATCAAACACTTGGTGAGCAACATCAATAGCGAAGTAACCGAGTCACCGAATTGGTCCGATTCGAGTTGGATTCGAGCCGGATTCGATCCGAGTCGAGTTGAGCTGGGGCCAGCTCGAACTCATTTTTGAGCTCAAAAAATCAGCTCGACTCGGTTCAAACTTAGCTTCGAACTGAGTCGAATCAAGCTTTTTTGAGTTGAGTTGAGCGAGCTAACCGAGCCAGCTTGGTTCGTGTACACCCCTACATGTGATTCACACATGGAGCATTTCTTATAGAGAAATTGACCACTGTAAATGCCACCTTTTACTTAGCATCTTTTCTGAATCCTCTAAAACTTGTTATCTGAATCTAAACCAAAGCTGTACAGATAGAAAATTGAAGACGAAATTACCCCTGCTTTTCAAAGCTGTACGAATCTACTGAAGCTATGGCTATGCTACATAAGGCTACAGTTATAATCCGTAGACATATATCACAATCCGTAGCCATAGATCCCATTTTCTGGTACTGGATGGTGCCACCATGGAATCCATTGTCGTTCATCCATATACACCATTTACATGTGACATTTTAATTATATATGTGTACAAGTGAACGACATCCGTTATGAATTTGGTCTATTGATTACAATTTCATGGTCCACCAAATATGATTTTACTTGATCCGATGTTTTCTAGTAGCAAATTTTTAATCCCAAACATAGGTTTGGATTGCTACAATACCATATTATTTCTAAATATGCAATCATTGTGCAATAAAGGTGTTAATCCCATCTAATACAATTTAATACTATTCAAATCCATGAACCAAACACGCCCCAAGGGGATAACTACTCTGAATCTACAGAGCTGGAAATTGAGCGAGGCAAATTGGAAATTGAGCAAGGCAAACTAGAAATTGAGCGGGGTAAATTGAAAATTGAGAAGGCAAACTGCAATTGAGCGGAGCAAATTAGAAATTGAGTGGGGCAAACTAGAAATTGAGCGAGGCAAACTGAAAATTCAGCGGGGCAAATTGGATATTGAGCAAGGGAAACTGAAAATTGATTGGGGCAAACTACAAATTGAGCCAGGGAAACTGAAAATTGAGCGGGGTAAACTGAAAATTGAGCAGGGCAAACTAGAAATTCAGCAGGGCAAAATGAAAATTGAGCGGGGAAAACTGAAAATTGAGCGGGGCAAACTAGAAATTGAGCGAGGCAAACTAGAATTTCAACAGGCAAACTGGGAATTCCGCGAAGCAAACTGGAAATTGAATAAGGGAAACTAGAAAATCAGCGAGGCAAACTGAAAATTGAGCGGGAAAAACTGAAGATTGAGTGGGGCAAACTGGAAATTAAGTAAGAGAAACTGAAAATTGAGCGGGGTAAACTGGAAATTAAGTGAGTCAAACTGAAAATTCAGTGGGGCAAACTGAAAATTGAGTGAGGCAAACTAATGATTGAGTGGGGCAAACTAGAAAATGACTGAGGCAAACTGAAGTTCAGCGAGGCAAACTTGGAAATTATATAGGGTATATCAAACACCTTATATAATGGCATTAGGAAATTATACAGGGTATATTAAACATTGTATATAATACAACATGAGTGAGGGAACATTTACAAGTTATAAATTTTCATTGATTATAAATTTTCATTCAACAAAAATTTTACAGGGTATATCAAACAATGTATATAATACATCTATATCAATCAGTGTATATAATACAACATCTCACAAAAATTCATTCTTTCTGCCATGCCCTTGACAAGTATTATTTATAAGTTACAGACAAACAATCATATGTTATTGACTTCCTTTAAACGTCAGTAAATTTTTACATGTATGTTCCCGCCAAGGTGAAACCGCTGCACAATATATCGATGAATTTCATTACGAATATGCCGCAATAATAACCATTGTTTTGCTTCAACGTCGATTTATCTTCTTTGGTGGTCCACACCTTCCCTTCAAGAGCAATGATGTCTCCGACAGCATGGAAGAGAATGGGGAGCGCCTCAGTCATCACTTTAATCTTCTGCTTGTACTTAATAATGCATTTGTGCATAAACTATCGATGATAACGATCTCTCTTTTTCTTGGGTATATGACTATCAAGAACCAATGAGAATTATCATGGTTCACAGGTACATACACCTATTCATATTTAACAAAATAATATATCCGTAAAAACATGATAGAACACGTTACAACCAGAGTTGATGTTTTGTGACGAATGCATTACCCGTTCACAACACCAAATGACCTTGACCTATGGTTTTTCCGTTGCTTAGCAACTGCAGAGACAGTGCTCTTCTCACTTATTAACTTCGCACATTCTGACACAAACTTAAAGTGCTGGAATGCTATCAGAATCAGCATGCTTGCTTCAAGGCATTGTTGTTACAAACATGATCAAAGATCAATACAACTAAGAAAATAAAAAAGAAAAACAGATTAACGATAGTCCAAATTAAGCAGTTACCATAAAATACGTGGGACAAAACTTGCAATCCTAAGGATATGTTATTGAAGGGTCAGACTTTGTTTCCTCAAGCAATTCAATGTGCTTATCTATAACTTAATCCATAGGATAGTATGATTCAACCATAATTTAATATAAGAGATAAATATATGTAAAACAATGTATATAAACATAGAATTAGTAATGTTTACCACGCTATCAACCCACACATCCTTCACTCATATGGTACTGAGCCAACAACCCGCTGCCGTCTCCTGATTTGCTTGATACTAGTCCTTTAGTTCTTTCAATTCTTACGTTAATAACATCCTGAAAATTGAGCGAGGCAAACTGAAGATTGAGCTGGGCAAACTGAAAATTAAGCGAGATAAATTGAAAATTAATCTAGAGAAACTAGAAAATCAACGAGGCAAACTGGAAATTGAGTGGGGGAAACTGAAGATTGAGTGGGGGAAAATGAAAATTGAGCAAGAGAAACTGAAAATTAAGCAGGACAAACTGGAAATTGAGCAAGGGAAACTAAAAATTGAGCGGGACAACCAGATATTTAACGAGGCAAACTAGAAATTGAGTGAGGCAAACTTGAATTTGAGAGAGGTTAACTTAAAATTCAGTGAGGCTAAGATGAAATTCATCGAGGCTAACATGAATTTGAAAGAACTTTAAATAAAATTGAATTGGGCCTGCCTTGAATGTATGTGGACTATCCATGACGCTCATCCGTTTTTCCATCTAAATTAAGGGTTTGAGCTGAAAATCGTAGCGTATCCAAATATCAAGTGGATTATACCACCGGAAACAGTGATTCGATAGTTGAAACCTTGTTAGGCCCCACAATGATGTTTTATTTGTAATCCATCATGTTCATGTAACATCCCAGATTTTTACTGTTTTGGTTTTCAAAAATTCTTATTTATTTTTTTTTTTGTAATTAACTTATATTGTCACTTACTGACCATTAGCACTCAATGCTAGCTTATACATGGGTGATTGTAATGTCCTGTCCAACCAGCACAGTGTCTTGGGCCGTCCACATAGGATTTTCCCCAAGGCCATTCATTTAAACCACTCGTGGTGGGGTACCACGAGTTAATTAACTTAGATTTATCCCATTAGAGTAGACAAGTCCGGTCATGACCAGACCAAGTGCGGCACGCCAAGCCAGATGACCTGTTTACACTTAACAACAGCCCGTGTGAACCACCCAACGACTGAGGAGGTCAGAAAAATTTAAAAATTTAGAAAATCATAGATCTCACTGGGCTTGTGGTCCATCGTGGATTACAAACCCAGTGGACATCCAGAATTGGGATCTGGCGCTTGCCAAATGCACCCCACCAATGTCAGAATTAGAATTTGGCACTTGCAAATGAAACTGAGATTCCGTGCTTTTCAGCCATCGAATTTCTTCTAAATTTGCAGCAAAGGTGTAATGTATTTTCCTACGCCCGTCCACAAAATCTGGGTCCCGATCGTGGCCCGGTAACTGTTGATCGTAAATATGACCCGTAAGACCCAACCCCATATCCGATCGTTTTCAAATTTTGCATGGCCCTTCATCGGGCCATGGACCTCTTATCGTATAAGTTTCATGGCCAGGGGGCCACCAGAACTGTCCCAATCACTGATATAGTGCCCATAGGGCCATTTAGAGACCGGAACCATATGATCAAACCCATATCCGTTCATCCATTTATTCTCAAATTTAGCATGGCCCTTCCTCGGGCCATGGGACACCTACACACCAGATTTAGTAGCTAAGGGGGTGTTAGGACCGCCTCAACATCAATTGGGGGTCCTAGTGGGCTATTTTGAGAATTTGTGAAAACTTAAGGCCAACGGGCCTAACTCTAGCAAATAAATCCCTAACCCTTATCTCATAACTCCCCCATCACCACCATTGCCAAGGGAGTAAAGAGAGAGAAAAGAGAGGAAATAGAGTGAAGTTGAGCAAGGTGGACCCTAAATCAAGGTGGGGCCCAAGGAAATCGAACCCCACAACTCCCTACATTTTCTCTAAGAAGAATCCCTCATCCTCGACCGCCTTTTTCATTCCGTTGATCATTTATGTAAGATCCATCACTTATTTTCGTTGAAACCCATGTGATTGAGAAGGGATTAGCATGAATTTCTAACATACAAATGCTTATTTTAGGGATTCCAACCGATCGACCACAAGCCCTCATTCCTAGGTCATTTTCTAAGTCTCCAACGATCCAAGGTACGAACTATTGATCTTAGCTGGCCTAACACCACTTATATCCTGAATCTAATGATTTTGCTTGCTTGGATGAGGCACTTGTAGAATCTAGAGAGACCCTAGGATTTGGGTGATTTGTTTGGAGATGTATGAAATTGTATGTTGTGTATTATTATTATGATGTTATTTATGCCGCTCACATGCTTAAGTTGTAGTGGATGATTGTATACTCATGTGTTGCATGATCTCCTCATATGTTGTTGCTTATGACATGTATGATGTTTTGCCCTTGTGCATTTTCATTCCTTGAAATGTAAGAAGTGTTTCACTTCCTCACTAATCCACACGACTCACATACACCTTGTTTATGATAATGTAACATGTTGGTTATGAATGTTTAAACTGTATGATAGAATGTATGCAACATGCTACTGTAGGCTAGTTGATAACCTTAATGTTGGCATGCTATGAATCATCATCAACCCTTGATTGAGCAGAAACTTGAGGTGAGAAGTTGGACTACCCTAAGACTAAACCCGCGAATTGGGCGGGTGCGTATGGGCGGCAGTAGTTCGACTACATGGGTCTCTTGTACCCGATGTCGCTCGTCACGTGCTCGCCTGACTCATGCAGTCTGGCCTACTTACTGCCAATCCTGATTGTTAACCATGTTTGCTCACACATGTATGGAACCTGGAACACCCTACTACCGTTTTAGCCCACCGATAACTACTTGAAGTAGATCCATTGCCTCGTGAGCCGGGCATGATGGAATGGGATACTGTGTCCGAGCTGTCGGCCTACGCTAGGGTGATGCGCCTCCCCGTAGTGACCGTGAGCGATCCCTTCCTCTCGGCACTCCTCATGTACTTGGAGTCGGGGATGGGGAACCCGACAGAATCAAGGATCGCGGGGTCTCGGCTTCACACATTGGGGGGCCTTGGCCTCGCAACCAGCTCAGGGTATTAATACGTTGGGTGTATCAGTCTCCCTAACCTGCTAGATAAATTGAATTAACTAAGAACTTGGCTAACATTATCATCACACTAGTTAGGTTATACACTGGGCAGTCGAGGTCGCTCTGAGGGAGTCTTGTCATATGCGATCTTTAGATGGAGTCGCTTGAGGGAGTGTTGTGATGAGGGCATACATCATATCATCCTTCATGCATGCACATTAATAAGATTTGTTAGGTATTTCTAAATGATTATTTTTCATTAAATTCGTAATATAATTGATGCTTGTTACTACTTAAGATTAATAGCACCCACTGAGTTGATCACTCACTCCCACTCTAAGACGGTATTTTAAAACACCAACCAGACTCTTCAGTAATTGCAAGTGACGTAGGGTGCGAGGGCACTGGTGACACGAGCCTCAAGGAGAAGGACGAGTTCTCCTACTCCAGTTGATGGGCGGTTCTCTATCGGCTTAGGAGACTGAATTCTGGAGGGTTGAGTCGTGGGCTCAGCGCACCATTCTTTTGGATATATGATTCTCTTTGTGATTTTTATTGGGCAATGCCTTGGGCGATCCCTTTATATTCTTTTGGACTTGTACATATATATATCTCTTTCATTCCAGTAGACTAGTTATGGGTGTGTTTCATGCCCCAAGTAATTCCAAGTTGCACATTTAAACTTGATTAATCATAAATCCATAAAATTGATGATAAGTGACATTCAGGAACTTGGAAGTCGAGCGTATGCACGACCCCCGATTTTTCGGGGCGTTACAGTTCATAAGATGATATATACATGGATGAACCGAAAACCCAGATGCAAGCTTCATCCAACAATTCAATGGCCCACAAAAAATACTCCGTTTAGGGCAATATATTAAAATATACGTTAAGGCGCGTGCTTTCTTGAGTGGAGGGACTATTTTCAGAAAATCCAAGAAATGTTGATGTGTGAAGGGAGTGTGATCCAATGCGGGGTTATTTCCGTCCAAACTAAAGGGATTTTTGCAGAAGTTGAGAGGATGGTGTGATCCAAGAAGGGATATTTTTGTCCACGGCAAGAGTTTTTTGTTTCTTTTTTTTTTTTGTGGGAATGGAGGGAGGCAAACTGGTGAAAGGGATGCTTTTGAAAAGCAAGGGTATTTTCGTCTTCAGAATGTGCGCCCGTACAACTTGGGTTTACATTCAGAAATAAGGTTTTGGAGCATTCAAAAAAGACGTTGGGTAAAAGGTAGTGTCTACAGTGGTCCGTTTCTCTTTCCGATAAATAATTATTATTACCTAAGGGAAATGGTACTATGAGGTCAACCTCATGGGAATTTCCCACGAGGTTGAGCTGTGTGGGCCCCACCATGATGTGTGTCGAATATTAACCCCATGCATTTGACGAGTCCCCTTTAGGTTATGGCATATGCCAAAAATCAACCATATACGGAACTTAGGTGGGCCATACCATCTAAAACCATGTGAAGACATATTTAAAACCATTCACAGCACTTGGCGCGGCCCACCTGAGTTTTGGATGCAACCGAAACTTAGTCTTACCCCTCATCCAAGTGGGACACACACAATGGATGGTCTGAATTTGTGAACCGCATCTCAGTGGTCACAATAAATGATTATGGATGTTTTAATGCGAGGGTAACCCCTCTCAACTCTTGTATGTGGTGTGGCCCACACAATTACTAGATTAACTTGAGTTTCAATCCTGTGGCCAACATGGAATGGTGCATCTTACTAATGGGACAGATGTTCGATACACATCATGGTGGGGCCCACACAGCTCTACCTCATGGGAAGTTCCCACGAGGTCGAGCTCATTATACCATTTCCCATTAACTAAAATGAGATGAACTCATTTTCCACAATTCCCCTACTAAGCTCTTAGCGTTTATAAATTACTATGCATTATTAAGAATATGAGGAGGGGTTTAAAGCAAAACAAAGAGCACTTATGTAATTTAATAAAGTCAAGCCATGCATTGAGAGAAGCTCTCCATCAAGGACTTGATTTCATGACTTAATCTCCCAAGCATGTGTCACCCCATTAGGGCCCACACAACTAGAGGGTCATACGATCGGAACCATTCATTTTCTAGATAATACCCTAAAAGGGCCTCTTTATGAGATTACATTGACAACGCTATATAAACATGTGCACAAATACACAATCTGTCAGAATATTCATATGAACTCATCATCAAGTACCTATCATAGTTTCTTTGTGATTGTTGCATACAGAACCACCAAGGATTTGTCATATCCTCAAAGCGGTTCACTGTAAAATCTAATAGTAGCCATGTAATGAATAGATGGGGTGAATAATGCTCTTAAAAAAAGCACATCAGATACGTGCTTCAGAGCTTAATTAATTTTGATTTTCCTTTTATTACAATTCATATTTTTCCAACAATTTATCGGGCCAATCTTGTTATGCACATGTAATACAAGTATTTTCACCTGATGAGCGAAGTGGATTTTACATATACAACATGATGACCTCAAAGCTTGGGCGTATAAAATAAGTGTTTTGTGGACAATTCCAGCCACCCTTAGGAAGTAAAGAACGACATATAAAAAAAGAACAAGAGAGAGGCATGTAGGAAACATGTTAGGGAAGAGGTTGGAATCCATCGTTTGGGCTCATAACAAATTAAAAGTTGCTTCAGTTACTCAGCCAAAAGTCTTGAGCATCGTACAAGTACGTGCTTTAGGAGTAACCCATTACCTTCTGGGTGGAATTGCCACATAAGAGTAAGTGTTAGAGAGAGAGCAGACTTCCATCATACCTAGAGGAGTGGGACCCATATGAGAGGTCTTTAGTGTTCATTAAATATTGCTATATGAGAGTGCTTTGATTTAGAAATGAGATTGGACAACTAATAAAAAGGCCACATAAATATGAGAGAATCCACGTTACTATCAAATGAACCCATATTTTAAGTGTGGCCTACTTGTAGTGTGACCTGCCTGATATTTAGACAGGACATGTTCATGTGATGATTGATGGATGTTCTAAATGGTCCGGATCTTGTACATTTGTGCAATGTTGGCGCATTTGGGATTACCTACTGAAGGCTTCAATAGTTATCTCGCCATTAGGCAACATCACCAAGTTCCCTGGACCCCGCCATGATGTATGTGTTGTATCCGCACAGTCCAACCATTTGGGTGGTTCACTTTAGGGCATGAGCCAAAGAATGAGGCAAATCTAAAGCTCAAGTAGACCCACCACAGAAAACTACAAGGATAGTGACACCTAGAGCTGTACACAAACTAAGTTAGCTTGATTAGCTCACTCGACTCGACTCGAAAAAGCCCAATTTGACTCGGTTTGAAACTGAGTTCAAGCCGAGTTGAGCTGATTTTTTGAGTTCGAAAAAATTTTGAACTAAGTTCGAGCTTGCTCGAGCTCGACTCGACTCGGATCAAACCCCAACTCAAATTGAACACAGATGGAACTAGTTCGGTGACTCTATTACTTTGATATTGATGTTGCTCACCAATTGTTTGATGAAATGACTCAATGAAGTGTCAGCTGGTGGCAAGTAAAGTATGTATATGAAACAAATACTATTTTTTCTTAATTTTAATGTTGCCGATAAGGTATTTGATGAAATACATGTATAACAACGGTTGTTTTTACATCCAGTAAAAAATTGAAAGTGTACTACATGTGTTTGTGAAAATGTCGCATATACTTGATCTTAGCTCAAATTCAGCTCAAACTGGCCCAAGCTGCTAACTGAACCAAGCCGAGTTGGCCAGCCAGGCTTGAGGACCGACACGAGCCGAGTCAAGTTGTGCCAAGCTCGACTCAATTTGGCTCATGTACACCTCTAGTGACACCCATTGTTGAAGCATTCATAGGACCTACTATGATGTTTATTTGAGATGCAACTTGTGCATGAGTTCACACATATATGGAAGAAGGGAAAACACAAATATCAGCTTGATCGAA
This sequence comes from Magnolia kwangsiensis, assembly GCA_037074715.1. Taxonomy (NCBI): domain Eukaryota; kingdom Viridiplantae; phylum Streptophyta; class Magnoliopsida; order Magnoliales; family Magnoliaceae; genus Magnolia; species Magnolia kwangsiensis. The sequence continues at coordinate 68,869,423 of CM073587.1, read as the reverse complement.
TCCTTATGTAGCCCAAAGAAGTTTTTAATGGTAAGTGTCCAATCCCCACTGTTTTCTGTAGCAGGGTCCACTTGAACTTTGGATCTGCCTAATTCTTTGGTTCATGCACTAAAATGATCTCTCTAAATGGATGGATGATGTGGATACAACACATATGCCATGGTGGGGCCCACAGAACTTGGTGACGTCACTTCAATACTGAAACCGTCAGTGCCTAATCGGCGTCCATACATGGCACTGCAATGGTAAGCAAGACAAATAAATAAGATTAAATTATCTTTATTTCAGTTTATTATAAAAGTATCATTAAATATTAATTAATTCACTCAAAAGTAATAATATTTAATAGTAAATTACTTATAGAGGTTTTTACCTCCAGATTTCTCAAAAATCCTCATTTCACTGAATAATGCATTGACTAACCTACTCTTCTGAAGATAAAATGACCGTTGTAGGGTCCCAATGATGTGTATGACATCCAAACCGTTGGGTCCAATGGCATACACGTCATGTTGATTGGACAGATCAAAAATAAAGCCAACCTAATTATTGAGACTTGCTTTTGGTTGACATTGATCTTGTAGCACTTAAGAGCATATCGACGTGGATCGAACATCAATCATGCAATGCTAATGCTGAAGTGCCCATCCCATCTGCCATTTAGTGACAGTAGTGTTAGATTAAAAAAAAAAAAAAAAAAAAAAAAAATAATGAGAATTAAAAATTCTAAAAAATTTATTCTCTACCTTTGTTAATCAACTTATTCCAATTGAGTTTAGTTTTGTCCCATGTTAAAAAGTTATTAAGAAAATTAAAATTTTATATTAAAGCATCGTTACTTCTTTGTATTGAAAAACAGATGTCTTCCGTGGAAGCAACTTAGCACGCTCACACGTAGCAGCTGTGGTCATAGCATAGCGAGGCGTGATGCAGTACGGTGTATATTTGATTAAACACTTTTAACTCTTGTGACATATATTCTATACCCGAGAGCCATCGTACACTTACCAAGGAATTTATTACACCTCTACCTACTTTTCCTTTACAAGGGCATTCCTTATCCATTGTAAAATTAATCCTAAAAATCTCTCTTTTTTGGATTTTCATTTTGTTTTGAGAAGAAATGAATGCTTTTGGTTTGAGAATTTATCATTCAATAATAATAAAGAAAAGAAATTTATCATTCAATAATAGTAACGAAAATAGAAGAATATTTATCATCATAGATTTTATTAATTCTGAGTTTGTTTACATCCTCATATCTCCCTTGATTTTAAAACAAAGTACAAAGAATTAGTGTAATGAATGAAATGAGAAACAGTTCAATGGCAATTTCGCCAGCATTTCAACGTGTTTTGCATCAGTCGGAGCGACAGAGGTGTTGTGCGGGTCCAAATATTCACTTTAAGCTGACATTCTCTTGTTGCGCAGGTCCGCACAACTCATCTTTTGTCGCACGAGTCCACACAACTCATCTTTTAGTTGCGTGAGTCCACACAACTCATCTTCAGTCGCACGAGTCTGCACAACTCATCTTTCAATTGCGCGAGTCCACGCAACTCATCTTCAGTCGCGCAAGTCCACACAACCTATCTTTCAATTGTGCGGGCCCACACAACTCATCTTGAGTACTTATCTTGAGTTGCGCGGGTCCGCACAACTCATCTTGAGTTACATCGGTCCTTACAACTCATTTTGAGTTGCACGGGTCCGCACAACTCATCTTCCTAATACTTATCCCTTCTCTCTCTCGTAGCACCTCTCTAAAACTTCTGATGATGCAAATGAGAGGGGGAATGGGTGAGGCATCGATTTTTGTACTACGGGCCCCATTCCATGCAACACTATTCATCCACGCGACACTATTTACCCATGCAACTATTTATCCACACAACACTATTCACTTGTGCAACACTATTCATCCACGCAATTATTCACCCGTGTAACTATTCATCCGTGCAACTATTCATCACAGTACTATTTACCACCACAGATTTTTCAAAGAGGGATGGTAGAGAAAGGGTCGCGTAATGGGCAGGGCTACCTATCATGGATACTTGATGCGCAACAAACTAAACTCTTATCGACCCATGTATTTTTATGCCCCAACACCTTTTATGTTCTTTTTGGACAAATCGGTTCGAATATTCTTAAGTTCATATGCTTGAAATTAAAAGTGCACCAGATCTAAGCCGTTCATTTTGGAGAAGATCTATTGTATCACAGGGGTAAACTTGTTAAGATCCATTGTATCAAAGATCATATTCCTGTGAGGGAAAATTTTTATCTTTAAAACAGTGACGGTAATGTGTCTCAGTTCTCCAGATTCTTCTATTATTATTTCTTTTTTATTATTTTGAATTTTCTACTATATCTCTGTATTTTATAACCAACAATTTAAAGACATATTTCTCTCTAAAAAATTCTGACATTATGTCTACTATTTTTTAGACTCTTAGAATCGAGATTTTTTTAGAAAGAACTTCAAAAGTTTGTCAGAGGAAATAGAGTTTTATCTGACTACCATAAAGTTAGTTTTTGTTATTAAAGATTCTGTCCCATCACTTGAGGTAAATAAACCAACATGATCTTTTGAACTACCAAAATAGAAGAATATGACTATCTGTATTGGAATCATATTCTAAATGTGATGACCAACGAAAACTATAATATCTATTGACATCTCTCCACCATCAAAGAACTGTAAAATCGTCTTAAAAAGAAATTCAAAATGGAGGATGCCGAAATAAAGAAGTATGTAGTTAGCCATTATATTGATTTTAAAATATCCGATGATGAGTTTATAGTAAATTAGGTGTATAATTTACATAAGATAACTCATGAAATCTCATATGAAAATATAGTGATTGATGAGGCTTTCCACGCTGGTGTAATGATCGAAAAACTTCCATCATCTTATAAAGAGTATAAAAATTCTCTGAAGTATAAGAAAAAGGACATGAGAGTGAAAAAGGATTATCAAAAAGTGTGATTAAGTCATGTGAATTATCATTATTTTGAAAGTGTGTGAATTATCATGAAAGCTTAATATATGGCATGCTAGAATAAGTTATGTGAATTATCATTCTCTTGAAAGTGTGATTAATACGTGGCTTATTCATATAGTGAAAACAAGAATATCAAAATAAATGTAAAATACGTGTACAATCTAAGCATTCCAAAAAACTATTCAAAAGAATTAAAAGTAATAATTAAGTTTAGGATTTGATTCACAGTGACATATGTAACCTTAAAAATATTATAACTAGTGAAAGAAAGAAATACTTTATAATCTTCATACATGATTACTCCATTTATACAAATTTATATATGATACAGAGTAAAGATGAAATAAAAGATAGATTCATAACCTTTATGAATGAGGTGGAGAATCAATTAGAAAGAAAATTGTAATTAGATTAAAACTTTATTAATTATTTGTATTAGAAAACAAGAGTATGTCATATGAGCAACCTCGCACATGCATCACGGTTGTAGTCGGTCGTGGTGTGTGGAGGCGCGGCATGGTGTAGTGTGTCTTTGATCAGACACTTTTAGTTTTCATGGCATATGTTTTGTACTAATATACATGAAGACAAAGATCCATTATACACTGACCAAAAAATAAATGAATAGGTATGCGCTGACATGCATTTATTATGCCGCTTGCATACGCCTCGGGCCCCAACAACTATATATTTTTCCTTTATAAAGACATCTAATCTCCATTGCAAAATTAATTCGAAAAATCTCTCTTCACTGGATTTTCCTTCTGTTTTCTTTCTAGGCAAATTAGTTTGAGTATTCTTGAGTTTATGTGGCTATGATCAAAAGTGCATCGGATCTAAATCGTTCATCTTGGAGGAGAGTTGTTATATCTCGGGAACAGACTTGTTCGGACCTAGTGCATCAGGGATCGTCTTCTTGTTGGGAAAATTTTATCTTTAAGACAACAATAATAACATGCTTCAGTTCTCTAGATTCTTCCATTATTATTTATGGTTTATTATTTTAGATTTTCTGCTATATCTTTATATTTTAGAACTGACAAATATGTGCTTCCAATTTATGTTGAACTTGCTTTACTAGGGTACGCTTACCATTTACACTACTTACATGTGAATTTGAAGGTTTTTGGGTGGTGTAAATGGCTTTTTTATGAGTGGCCACTTTTTTATTGTAATTTTTTAAACCCCCACACCCCCACACACCCATGACACCCACCCACACCACATAGGAACTTGGTTCCCTAATCTCAGTGTTGAAACACTCTCTATCTACCACTGAACCATAGAGCTAGATGCTTATAAGATTGTCATTTGGTGATCGAATTGTCTTGCTTTTTATAATGTCTAATTATCATGGTGATGCACATTTATTGGATGTCACACGCCTGTCACATGAGCCACTTAGAAAAGATAAGTATTTTTTTAATCATTTTACCTTAGAAAAGATAAGTTATTTTTGGTAGCTTAGACTTCAGTCATGGACTTTTTGTTTGTTTTGTTATATGGATAATTTTGTCATTACAATTAGTCTTCATAACATTGGTTTGGAGAGGATAAATTTATCATAAAGATATAGGCGTGACAGGTAATGGGTTGAAATTTTACACACCAAAACTAACCTAGATTCAACATGCTTCCTTCGTTTCTTTTAATCCATGAACCTGCATACATTAAAGTAATTTCTCTTGAACTATCATGCATGAAAATGGCCGTTTTACACTCCATGAATCCACCTTATTGCATATGTAAAATTCACATTGTCCATAAGGTGAAAACTGTTGTTTGTAAGTACTCTACAAAAGGTATGCCTGATGGGGTTTTCCTCCTCAGTTCAGAGGAGAGACGGTGCAGTGGTTGAAATTTCAGAGGGTTTCATCGCGTTGCTCGACCGGTCGTAGGTGGTCTTCCACCGATCGTGGGAGGCGCTCGATCGATCGTAGGTTCGAGCCCTGGCACGACTCAAAGTCTAGCGAGTTATTGCTAATTTTCTCCACGGTCTACGACCAGTCGTGGGTGAGCTATAACCAGTCGTAGGTGGTCTACAACCACTCATACGTGAGCTATGACCAGTCGTAGGCGGCTAGAACCAGTCATGAAATTTCTAGGACCAGTCCTAGGTTACGTAGTTTTTGTGCGAAATTACGGATTTGAGTCCTTTCGCAACAGGGATGCGGAAAAGAGTTTCCTAAAACTATAAAAATGATTTTTTAGAGTTTTTCACACATGAGAAAAATTACAAAAAGATTTCCTAAAGGCTTTGTAAGGGTTTGCTAAAGGGTTTAGGGTGTGAGAGAGAGAAGAAAGAGAGAGAGGAAGCTTGTGGAAGGGAGCAGTCATTTCAGCGCTTCTACGTCCTTGTAATCGGTGAAATCTCTTCGTTTTCTTTGTTTCTCTTACTGTTTATCCACTCCTGCGTGAGTGATGAATGTTTGATCACAGCAAGGTGTGCTTGTGATCGGTTGTAACGTTCTGCTTTTATAGTGGATTGTTGATCTGGACGAGGTCCTGTGGTTTTTACTTCTTTGAGGATTTTTCACGTAAAAATCTCTTGTGTGGTGTGTGATTGTTTCTCTGATTTATTTCATTGCATTATTATCCCATAATTCTGGTTTGTTCGGGCGGCTAGATCCTAAGGTTTTGTGCAAGGCACCCAACAAAGTGGTATCAGAGCGCTAAGTTCATTGAACAGGTGGGATCGGTTTAGAATTATGGAAGGTGGCTCATCAAGGATGATCAGCCTCAATGGTTCTAACTGGACCATATGGAAGGCTAAGATGGAGGACTTACTTTATTGTAAGGATCTATATTCTTCAATTTTAGGTATATCAGCAAAATCCAAAGATATGTCTGATGATGATTGGAAGAAGTTGGACCGAAAGGCGGTGAGGTTTATTAGACAATGGCTGAATGATTTTGTATTCCACCATGTGTCTACGGAAACCTCAGCCGCTAGCCTATAGCTGAAACTACAAGGGCTGTATGAGAGGAAGACAGCCGGTAATAAGATTTTTCTGATAAGGCGACTTGTGAATCTTAAGTTCAAGGATGGTGGTTCTGTGGCCAAGCACATGAATGAGGTCAGCAATATAGTGAACCAATTCTCCTCTATGAAGATGGTCCTTGATGATGAATTGCAGGCTTTACTATTGCTTAGTTCGTTGCCTGACAGTTGAGAGACATTGGTGGTGTTTCTAAGTAACTCCGCGCCAGACGGAAAGATATCCATGGAACAGGTTACTAGTTGTCTCTTCAATGAAGAGACAAGGAGGAAGTCTCAGGGGTCTACTCAGCAAGAGACACTTGTGACACAGGAACGAGGGAGAGGAAAGAACAAGAAGGGCGGGAAGGCCCGAGATAAATCAAGAGGCAAGTCGAGTAACAAAAAAGATGTTGAATGTTGAAATTGTGGAAAGAAGGGCCACTATAAGCATGAATGTCGTAAGACTAAAAATGACAAAAAAAGAAAAGGAATGGAGAAGGAAGATGAATCAGATTCTACTGCGGTCGCTTTAGATGGCGACATTGTTATTATTCTTTCAGCAGATCACGATGTATGTCTCACGGCTATGAGTCAGGACACCAACTGGGTGATTGACTCAAGAGCTTCTTTTCATGTGACTCCACGCAGAGATTTCTTCACAAACTACAAGTCAGGTGACTATGGAACTGTGAAGATGGAAAATTCTGGCGTATCGAAGATCGTGGGAGTTGGTGATATTTATGTGAAGGCCGATGTGGGCTGCACGTTGGTTCTCAGGGATGTGAGGCATATCCCAGACCTTCGCCTCAACTTGATGTCGACGGGAAGGTTGGATGATGATGGCTATGAAAGCCGATTTGCTGGTGGGGGCTGGAAGCTCATCAAGGGTTCATTGATCACAGCCAAAGGAAAGAAGTGTTGCACCCTGTACAAGGTGAGTATCGGTGTATGCAAGGGTGGGTTGCACGCAGCGAAAGATTCAGCTATTAACATGTGGCACAGGCGTCTAGGCCACATGAGTGAAAAAGAGCTTCAGCTACTAGCGAGGAAGCGGCTCCTTCCAGACGTGACAGGTATACCTCTCAAAACCTGTCTTGATTGTTTATCAGGGAAACAGCATAGAGTTTCATTCGTTAAAACTGTTTCTCATGTTAATAAAGTACATGCATTAGATTTGGTTTATTCTAATGTTTGTGGTCCTAAGAGGATAAAAACCTTGGGTGGGGCATTGTATTTTGTTACTTTTATAGATGATGCATCTAGGAGGGTTTGGGTTTATGCATTGAAATCCAAGGACGAAGTCTTTGGTGTGTTTAAGTTGTTTCATGCTATGATCAAGAGAGAGACAGGTAGATCATTTACAGTGCATCTACACTGACAATGGTGGTGAATACATTGGCGACTTTCATGAGTACTGCAAGTCCCTAGGTATACGACATGAACAGACGGTTCCCAAAAGCCCCCAGCATAATGGTGTAGCTGAGCAAATGAATCACACCATTGTTGAGAGAATCAGATGCATATTATCCCATGTGAAGTTGCCCAAGATGTTCTGGGGAGAAGCAATGCACACAGCGATGAATCTGATAAACAGGTCTCCATCAGCCCCGTTGAATAAAGAAGTACTTGAGAAGGTGTAGACTGGACAGGATCCATCGTACAGTCATCTCAGGGTATTTGGATGCAGGGCATCCGTTCACGTACCAAGGGACGAGAGGTCCAAGCTCGATATGAAGATCGGGCAGTGTGTGTTCTTAAGGTACAGTGATGAAAAGTTCGGTTACAGATTGTGAGATCCGACCGAGAAGAAGCTCGTCAGGAGCAGAGATGTGGTTTTCTTTGAAGATCAGTGTATTGAAGACATTGGTAAGCTAGAGAAGAACCAGCCTAGTTCAGGTGAGCTAGAGGACATGGATCCGGTTATTCCTCTCGTGGTGCCTGATGACGGGGGAGTACAACGAGGTGCAGAGGATGAGGGGGTTCCTACAAAAGATGGACCGGGGGAGCAGCCCCCACTTGATCTACTTATTGAGCCATAGGTGAGGAGGTTATCTAGGGACAGGCAGCCGTCTAAGAGGTACTCACCGCATGAGTACATTATGCTCACTGATGGGGGAGAGCCAGAAGATTATTCTAAGGCCCTAGTCGATAAGCATAAGGAAGAGTGGTTGAAAGCTATGCAAAAGGAGATGAAATCCTTGTATAAGAACCAAACCTATGACATGGTGAAACTACCTAAGGGAAAGAAAGCTCTCAGCAACAAGTGGGTGTTCAGAAAGAAGGTTGAGCAGAAGAATTCATAGACGAGGTTCAAGGCCAGACTTGTGATAAAAGGGTTTGGTCAGAAGAAAGGCATAGACTTCGAGGAGATATTCTCACCAGTGGTGAAGATGACATCCATACACGTGTTGCTTGGGTTAGCAGCTAGTATGGATATGGAGATAAAGCAGTTGGATGTTAAAACTGCTTTTCTCCATGGTGACCTGGAAGAAGAGATCTACATGCACCAACCAGAGGGGTTCGAAGTCAAGGACAAGGAACATATGGTGTGTAGGCTGAGGAAGAGCTTACATGGGCTGAAACAAGCTCCATGGCAATGATACAAGAAGTTCGATTCGTTCATGTTACAGCATGGGTATGGCAAAACGGAGTCGGACCACTGTGTGTTCACGCGCAAGTTCTCAGATGGTGATTTCTTAGTTCTGCTCTTATACGTTGATGACATGCTCATCATGGGAAAAGACATTAAGAAGATCGACAAGCTGAAACAGGAGTTGGGCAAGTCTTTTGCGATGAAAGACTTGGGCCCGGCTAAACAGATCGTATGAATGGAGATAACCCGTGACAGAAGTAGTAAGAAACTTTATCTGTCATAAGAGCGGTATATTGAGAAAGTCCTAGAGCGATTCAATATTAATGCAGCGAAGCCGGTTAGTACTCCACTGGATGGTCACTTCAGATTGAGCGACGGGCAGTATCCCAAGACGAAGGCAGAAGTGGAAGAGATGCAGAAGATACCCTACGCGTCAGCCGTGGAAAGTTTGATGTATGCTATGGTGTGTACATGCCTAGACATAGCATATGCGGTTGGTGTGGTCAGCCGGTATCTTGTCAATCCTGACAAAGAACATTGAGCAGCAGTGAAGTGGATACTGTGGTATCTAAGAGGCTCATCCAGGTTGAGCCTATGCTATGGTGACGGTCAACCTGTGTTAGAGGGCTACACAGATGCAGATATGGCAGGCGACATAGACTCCAGGAAGTCTACATCGGGGTTCATGTTTATGTTTGCAGGTGGAGCGATTTCTTGGCAGAGCAAGCTAAAGAAGGTCGTAGCATTGTCGACTACAGAGGCCGAGTACATTGCAGTCACTGAGGCATGTAAAGAGATGCTTTGAATGAAGAGGTTCCTACAAGAACTTAGCCTGAAGCAGGAGGAGTACGTGGTCTATTACGATAGTCAAAGTGCTATACACTTGAGCAAGAATCCAAGTCAGCACTCCAAGTCGAAGCACATAGAGGTTCGGTATCACTGGATAAGGGATACTTTGGAATAGAAGGTGTTATAGCTTGAGAAAGTCCACACGAACGATAATGGGTCAGACATGATGACCAAGGTTTTGCACAAGGGCAAGTTTGAGATTTGTAGAAACCTGACTGGCTTGAAGAAGGTGAATTCCTCCTGAGTCGAAAAGGGAGAGATTTGATGGGGTTTTCTTCCTCAGTTCAGAGGAGAGACGGTGCAGTGGTTGAAATTTTGGAGGGTTTCATCGCGTTGCTCGACCGGTCGTAGGTGGTATTCGACCGATCGTGGGAGGCGCTCGACCGGTCGTAAGTTCAAGCCCTGACACGATTCAAAGTCTAGCGAGTTGTTGCTAATTTTCTCCGCGGTCTACGACCAGTCGTGGATGAGCTACGACCAGTCATGGGTGGTTTATGACCAGTCGTAAGTGAGCTACAACCAGTCTAGGCGGCTAGGACCAGTCCCAGGTTACGCAGTTTTTGTGCGAAATTACGGATTTGAGTCATTTCGCAACAGGGATGCGGAAAGGAGTTTTCTAAAACTATAAAAAGGATTTTCTACGATTTTTCACACATGAAAAAAATCACAAGAAGGTTTCATAAAGGCTTTGCAAGGGTTTGCTAAAGGGTTTAGGGTGTGAGAGAGAGAAGAAAAAGAGAGAAGAAGCTTGTGGAAGGGAGCAGTCGTCTCAGCGCTTCAACGTCCTTGTAATCGATGAGATCTCTCTGTTTTCTTTGTTTCTCTTACTGTTTATCCACTCCTGCGTGAGTGATGAATGTTTGATCACAACAAGGTGTGCATGTGATCGGTTGTAACGTTCTGTTTTTATAGTAGATTGTTGTTCTGAACGAGGTCCCGTGATTTTTACCTCTTTGAGGGTTTTCCACGTAAAAATCTCGTGTGGTGTGTGTTTATTGCTTTGATTTATTTCATTGCATTATTATCCGATAATTCTGGTTTGTTCGGGCGGCTAGATCCTAAGGTTTTGTGCAAGGCCCCCAACAATGCCCAGTAAGAAAACTCACATGGCCCGCGCTAATGGAAACACTATAAAATTCTTCCTGAAAGTACTAGGCTTGTTTGGTACATAGGTTTACGGGACATTCAGTATGATGAAATTGCGTTTGGTGCCATGCAAATTACGTCCACCATTTGGAAATGAGGAGAAGGAGATTATGTGAGATGGAATTGCATTTGATCTATTATGAGATGTCCAATGGGTTTTGAAATTTGTTATATTCGTGGGCCCTACATTGATACATGTGTTTTATCCATGCCGTCTAGGGGTGCACGTGGAACCGGTAGAACCGATGTACTGACCAAACCATACGGTTTGGTTTGATCCAGTTCTAAAGTGCGCCGGTTCAATTTTCGGTTTGGGGTTATGTAGAAACAAGCCGAACCATGAACCGAATTGTAGAACTGGACCATGGAACTGAACTATGGAACCGATCTTAGAACTGAACCTGGAACTGAAATGTATATTAAAAAAACCCTTACTCTTTATTCTCTTCACGTTGCCCTTGCTGTCACGCTGCCCCCATTTCATTATTCTTTCTCACTCTATCATAGGATAGCCACCTTCCGCCCACCGTCTAATGCCTCTCTCTCTCTCTCTCTCTCTCTCTCTCTCTCTCCATTTGATTGTTTCTGTTAATATATTTTTGCACACCTTACACAATATTTAGACCATTCATTAAATGGATCAAAACACGAATGGACATAGGCTAAATTATAAAAAGCTCAAAACTGTAAAACCAATTCAGAACTGTACCTATTTTTATGGGCCAGTTCCAGTTTGATTATGGGGTACAAATGGTCCGATTCCAGTTCCAATTTTCCAGGAACCGTTAGGAGTGGTTGGGTTCCGATTTCACCAAAAAGGAGAAGAAACCAACCCGTGTGCACCCCTAATATTACCGTCCGTCCACATGGGTACTTTACGACGTGTTATATATAACAATCCCATGGTCCACCAAACATGGATGTCACTTAATGCAGGTTTTCACTTAATGTTAAAAAATACCACGATATTCCAGACGCAATCATTGTGCAGTGTTACAATTCCATACCATTTAATCACGTGAACCAAGCATCCCAGTTCATACGGTGCCACCCACTTGAGTGTTTTATCAGGCTGATTTCGGATCTTTTTTTTTTCCATCCGGTGAGTTATATAGACTTGATTAACGGTTTTGATGAAAGATCCACCACACGGTGGCCCACGCAAAAACCTCGTTCAGCATTCCGTTCCTAGTTTTCCCTAGGATGTTGGTAATTTGAGTTAGGTATTTAGCTGATTTTTTACCTCTAAAAGTAACATCGAGTATAGAACCTAATGGATAGATTGGATCTTACATTTAAAACAGACAACATGGGCCCCACAAAGGGTGCTTTATGTGATGAATGAAACAAGTAGAGGACCGTGGTACCTTTCATTTTCTCGGAACCTCTCACCCACCCATTTCTCTCTATCCCCATGTTGCTACGCGTGCAGCACGTGCATTACGCCTCGGATAGATTACGTCGCTGCGTATAAGAGCTGGAAGCGGACTGCGTACTGAGTAAACTCTCTGGGGCCAACCCTCATACATACATTTTATCCAATCCGTCCATACTTTTTACCACATGATTTTAGCAAGCTACCCCAAAAACGAAGCATATCCAATGCGCAAATGGAACACACCACTAAAAATATTGTGAATTGAAATTCTACCATTGAAAAGTTCTTAGGGGCCACAAAAGTTTTAGATCAAGATGATATTTGTGATTTCCCGTCATACATGGCTGTGTGATCTTATGAATATCTTGGATGAAAATAAACATCACCGGGGGCTTAGAGAGGCATCAATAGAGGAAATCAATACTTCCTCTCTTTCCTTTAGTATTATCCACTTGGGATTTGGATAAGCTTCAATTTTGAGATCTAAGGACTAAAATTATCTATAAAATTGGATGATCAGTATAAATAAATATCATGCAATCAAGGTGGGACCAATAGAGTTTACCCAGTACGATAAAAGCATACTGAGCAACTCAGTAGCAATCCGACTTCAAGCAAAAAGTGGATTGCGTTCTGAGTAAACTCTTTGGGCCAACCTTGTACATACATTTTATCTCTGTTCATCATTTTTACCACATGATTTTAACAAGCTATCCTAAAAAGAAAGTATATTCAATACGCAAATAGAATACACCATTAAAAACAGTGTGAATTGAAATTCTACTATTGAAAAGTTCTTAAAGATCACAAAAGTTATAGATCAAGCTGATATTTGTGATTTCCCTTCATACATAACTTGTGTAATCTTATAAATATCTTAGATGAGAAATAAACATCACCGGGGGCCTTAGAAAGGTATCAATGGAGGAAATCAATACTTTTGCTCTTTCTTATGATATTGTCCACTTGAGAGTTGGATAAGCTTCAATTTTGAAATCAACGACTAAAATGATCTGTAAAACTGGATGAACGGTGTGGATAAATGTCATGCACTCAAGGTGGGACCAAGAGAGTTTACTCAGTACGATCCGACTTCATAAGAGCTAGCACACGTGTACCAGGCAGTCTTTATGGGACGCCATCACCTAGCGAGTAGCTACTGGACGGTGCTACGTGGAACCCATCATGATGTATCTGTTTCATCCACGCCATTCATTCATTCTAATGTACGTGTGAAAAAAGAAGGCACATCCAAAACACATGTGAACCACACAAAAAGAAACGGTGGTGTTTGAACGGCCACCGTTAAAAACTTATCAGGGACTAGAAAATTTTAATACGAAGCTGATATTTGTGTTTTCCCTTCATCCAGTATGACCTAGTCAACAGGTTGGATGGCATATAAATAATACAGTGAGCCATAAGATGTTTTTAATGGTGAGCGTTCAATCACTACTGCTTTCTTGTTGTGTGGTCCACTGAGATCTGAATCTGTCTCATTTTTTATTTAATGCCCTAAAATGATCCCAAATAGAGGATGGACGGTGTAGATAAGGCGCCCACAAAGCACTGCGTCAGTAGGTAATCCGGGTCCGTTTTATGTGGTACTACGACACATGGCTGTGAGATCTAAGCGGTACATCACGTGGGCCCTACTTATGTCGATTCCTTCCCCATGCATTGATTCATAACATACTTGGCTCTTCCCATCATGAGCCTACGATGCCTTATACAGCACTTTAACTTTGCTTAGTGCTTTAAAAAAAAAAAAAAACTCTTCTTGAGATACGTTCTGACACAAGGCAGCCCCAGCCCCATTCATTATAGCTATGACACATGTAAATTTCCTACGTACACGCGGCACTTCACCTCAAACCCAACCACCCAGGTGGTGGGACCCACTGTAAATTGGTCATGTACTCAAAAATCATATTAGGACCATATTTGTGAATCTGGACCGTCTACTGACTTTCATATTACAATCTTCGCATATGCCCACAATCTGGCCAGTTGGGATGCAATCTTTAGCTCACAGTCCATCTACAGTAGGTCCCACTATTTGGGTGGTCAAATTTTGAGCTAGATATCATGTGTACGGCAGATAAGCTCAAACGTATCCTACTTACAGCGAATATGTCTGTGCTATATCTAAAACATTTCTGGATATACCCAATTCGCAGTAGATCGAATCAAATTAAATCAACGGTTTGGATCATAGATTCGTGGTCCCCACACGTACGGAATTCGGAGGTTGAAATAACATCCTACCCACTCCTGCAAAACACCCTAACCTTTTCCCCGCTTTTTTTTAAAAAAAATTAATTTAAAAAAAAAAAAATAAGAAGGAAAAATCCAAAACAAAAGGGTGGCGTCTAACTGAAGCAGACAAAAGAGCATCGTACGCATCTGCTCATCCCAGTTCCTACCCACCCACCTTGTTTTCCTTCGTAGAATAGTAGGGTGATTCGCGCGATGATAGATCGAATAGGTGAATTAAAACGCGCGCCAATGTGGCATGTATTAGGGACATCAACTCCAATCTTTAGGTGATTTGAACCGTCAAATTCTTGGGCCATGAAGGGAATGAATGGATGGAATCATCGTATGAGCCACGCTAGGAGGATACACAATTTTGGGAAGAAAATCCTACATTCAACACACGTGTGCAGCACAGCTGATAAGGGGCTCCAGCATTATCTGAAGCTGCTTTGATGGAGCTCCACATGTCACTTTACCCGGATCTCAAACCTGTATGCCACGTGGGCGAGGTGCGCAATCCACCTCTTTAAACTCTACTCGCGCGAATCTCTTCAGTTTTTCCGTCAACTCCGACGCGGATCGAATGGGACGAAGATTGCGCGCATCGCCCTGCCGGAGGGAGCCCGTGCATCTTAAAGCTCTGGGGGGCCTACCACGATGTTTTTTTTTTTTTTGAAATCTACTCGGTGCATAAGTTTCATAAGGTTATTTTAGAGTGGTTTATGCAAAATTAGGGAGATCCAAATTTCAGGTAGGCCATACCTCAATAAATAGCTGATATTGGGTACTTGGGTCCCCAGAAATCCTCGATCAGGCTGATATGCGTGTTCTCCCTTCAATGTGCTGGGAATCAAATTATGAATGGGTCAGATGGGATCCAATTATCACGGTGGCCCTAATAAAGTTTCAATGAAGGACGATCAATCCCCATTGTTTCTTATTGTGCGGCCGACATGAATTCTGGACATGCACAGTTTTTTTTATCACACTTTAACGTTAGCCAGAGATATTGATGGACGGAGTGGATTTCAGAGTAGATGGTGGTGGTTGCCGGGCATGGAAGATAAGGAGGATTGCGGAGGGAGAGAGAGAGAGCCTGAGCTTGGAAAATGAGGATGATGGAGGGAGAGAGAGATTTTAGGATCGGGTTGGTGTAGGGTGCCGCGGATAGGGTTAGATAGTTAAGTTTCGAATCGAGTCGAGTCTAATTAAATTGAGTTTCGAGTCAAGTCGGGTCGAGTTACTAAGTAACTCGAACTCAACTCGGTTTGAGTTCGGATTGGACGAAGCCTAATCAGTTCAGACCAACTCACCCATTCGGTTTGGCTCAAGTCAGATCGGAACGAGTCAAATGAGTCAAATTAGCCGAATCGAGTCGTTCGGTGACCACCTCTACTCACTGCAATCTTGGTGCACGATCATGACTACATGCTGGGATTTCAAAATACTACTCTCGTGAAATGTGCCAGCAGATGTCGCTAAGGCACAATGCGAGATCCTGGTAGGCCCCACTTGGTATGCGTGGTCCCAATCCAGGTGAATAGGGGCTGGCATTTGGGGATGCGTCCCCTGCCTACACGGTGCTATTTTTGGTGGAAGCTCCATGGGGCCCACCTCGTTTATCATTGTAGACATTGAAAATTCGGCGCCTACACAAATTTGACGAATTTTATAAGTTTGACAGGTAGAGAGTAGCTGTTGATTTATGGATGTTGGAGTCGCCACTAGCCAATTAACTTTAGAATCCTGCAATTGGCAAGAACTTACGGAAAACGTGAGGTTGGAGAAATCTGAAGACTCTCCTACCTTAAATTGACTCCCGGTCTGCGAACTGGGACTCCGGGTAATAGACCTCGGTTATAAAGAGGGAAGGTGCTAGGCACCCTCTCTACTCGTACGAACGTACGGTCTCAACTTTGTGTGGTTAAACAACCTCAAGGGATGGATGATGTGATTGGTATAGGACTAGGCGCACACATGGATTTCTGATGGGGCAAGATCCGAGACTTCGGCAAGCCATAGAACATACGTGCAATGGCGTGTCTAGAAGGTGGATGTGATAATATTTATACAAAAAAAGTAAAGAAAAAAAAAGAATAAATTACTAGAAATTTTTGATGTTACATGATTGATGTAGGGCAAGTCATAGAGCATACATTCATTAGAGGTCTAGAGGAGAATGAGGGGTTGAGAAGGAAATAAATGTCATGATGAATGCTTGTATAAAGTAAGAAGATCTTTGGTTAGAACTTGAGTAGGCTAAGATATGGGTTGTACCATGACCAATTCGAGCTAGACTTGGGATTTAAAAGGTTAATAAGAGGCTAAGAGATGGCTAAAAAAAATCTGATCTTGGAAGCTTGGGAGCTCTTCCTCACCCTCACTCTCTTTCTTTTTATTTCTTTCCCTCTTACTTAAGCTTGGAAATGAGGAACAATTGTTGTAAAATGTGAAGAGGAGAAAGCTATTTATAACCTTTTTCAATAGCAATGTGGTAATTTCTAGGTTTGGATTGGTAAAATGATAAATAAGGTCGGATAGGGGGGTAATCTCCGAAGAAAGTTGACTTTCGGATGCTGGGACAGCTGTCCCCAGAAGTTCACACGTAGGCTACAAGTGGCAGTAATCTAAGTACCATCGGCGGTAGTCCAGCTCAGGCTGGGCTCAAGCGTGTAAGTTTGTTTGGTATACTGGTTCGTCTGATGGTCCTCTTTTTGGGGCTTTAGGGTTCAGATAGGTGAACTTGGGCTTGGGTAGGCTTAGATCAAGGTATAGAGTATAGGCAGGGGCTGCAGGTGGGTTGAATGGTTTGGATTAGGGTTTCGAGTTGCGGATTGGAAGTTTGACGTTTGAGTTAGGGTTTTGGGTTAGGTTTAGTTTTAAGCTGGGATTAGGGTTTATGATTAAATCATGATTCTCGAATTGTCTTTAGCCTTCTCGATATGTTTGCTTGGGAGGGGTGTCTACAGTCATCCTCTTCGTTCATCAGTGTCGCCAATTCATGTTAGGTCATGGGCCAAAAAATGAGGCCGCTCCAAAACTCAAGTGGGCAACGTTACAGGTAACTGTTAAAACCTTCGTGGGGTGCATAGAAGTTTTCATGAGGCTGCTATCTGCTTTTCTAATTATAGAGGTGTACATGAGTCAAACTAACTTAACTCGGCTTGGCCACTAGCTAACCCCAACTCAAACTCGGCTAGGCTCGGTCCTCGAGCTCGACTGGCCAGCTAGGCTCAGTTTGTTCAGCAACTCGGGTCCGTTCAAGCCGAATTCGAGCCAAGATCGAGCATGTGCGACATTTTCACAAACACATGGAGTGCACTTTCAATTTCTTATTGTATGTAAAACAGCATCAGCTATTTATAAGTATTTCATTAAACACGGCAACATTGAAATCAAGAAAAAAAAAAGATATTTGTTTCATATACATACCTTCTTTACCACCAGACGAGACTTTGTTGAGTCATTTCAACAAATACTTGGTGAGCAACATTAATATCAAAGTAATCAAATCACCGAATTGGTTCGATCTGAGTTCAATTTGAGGTGGGGTTTGATCCGAGTCTAGTTGTAACATCCCGAAAATCGGGGGGTCGAGCAAAAACCCAACTCCCGAGTTTCAAAATGTTATTTATGCAACATAGATATGTATGATTGAATGTTGTCTGTGATAGTGTATTAAACATGAGTGAGATTAAGCTAAAATAGCATATCACGCTCCAAAGACGGTTAAATTTACAAGCGGAAGACTGTGATAGTATGTATAACATATATAAACTGTTGTATGTCTCCAGAGTGTGAATATGTTACCAGTTTATATACATACATGTATACTCCAAAAGTAAACCAAAAGGATATACATGAGTGTTCTAAAAATATAAAATGACAAGTGTCAAGATATCTAATCAACCTCCCTGTAATCCCGACAATCAGAACACGCATAAAGGAGAGATCCTCCTCATCATCACCAAGTCCAGCTCCGCCTCTCAGGCCGCGCCATCATCTGCAATCACAATAGGGACTGGTGGGTGTCCGGAAACACCATCCTATAACGTGGGAATGAGTGATCAACTCAGTGGGATAAGAGAGCAGAGATTAGCATGTTATCAAATCAATCATGCGATAATAGTAAAGCAGTAAATCAAACAATTCTAATACTGTTGTTAATGCAATATGACATGACGTGATGTATGCCCTCACCGACGATCTCCCTCATACGGCACCATCTTACGACCGCGGCATGCCACACTCCCTTAAGTGCTCCACATCTTCCAGGCACATGCAATGTAATGGTGATATGATTTTCGAGTTGTTATTAGTCCATTCAAACAGCAGGATTGGGAAACTAAGGTAATTCCCTTGTATCAATCCCAACACAGATCCTGTCTAGGGTCGTCACTCCTAGTAATCTCATACGAGGTATATTTTGTAGGTCGCTGCAAGGGCTGCCAGGGCTGTTGCACGCACTCGTTGCTCCGCTCCCCCATCACCTTATCAATACAGGCCTACTGTACTCTACTGCTACTGAAGGGTCGTCGCCTCCCGTAGACTCAGAATATGCTCGCGGTCACTACAAAGGACTCGTCGCCTGATCAGTGTAGGCCGACAGCAAGAATATAGTGTCCCATACCACCATAATCTGCTCACGAGACTAGGTGCTCACTGGTCACTACGGGGAGATTTGTGGCCCCAGCGTAGGCCGACAGCTCGACCACTGTGTCCCATACCACCATGCCCGGCTCATGAGTCTTCGTGGATCAAGGTACCATGGTTAACAGGGTTTACAATGGTAAGTTCAGTACCCTAGGTTCAAGCAGTTATGACTCATGCAGGGTGAATATACAATGGCCAGTCGGGTTACTTGACGGGCTCGACTAGCACGATCGCATCTCAAGTTGAACGACATGAAGTGCGTAAAACACTTCGTGTAGCCTAACCACTGCCGCCAACTCCAAAACACGACTCGCGTTCATCGACGCGTCGTTCGTGGCAAAGATAAGCCAACTACGAAGTTACTCGGTTACCGACTGCCTGGACTAGGTATAGTCCCAAACAATCATTCATGAATCCACATCAGCACTCATGTAAGAGTATTGGAAATGAAATACAACCATGTGAGCATGTTAACACATGTTATAACGTATAACTTAAGTAAATCATCTAAAACATGCCTTTCATACATATAATGAAATTATGCACATCGCCAACATATAGGAAATCATTTCCATCAACATATTAATTGAGAATTCACTCTCAAACTAAATCATAATGAAATCATCAAGCACTTGTTATAACATACAACTTAAGTGAATCATTAAGCACATGCATTTCATACATATAATGAAATCATGCATATGGCTAGTATGTAGGAAACCATTTACACTAGCATATTAATTGAGAAATCAATCTCAAATTAATTCATAACACCATTTAATTCAATACATACTAATACAAGCATTTATACAAACACTTACACTACACACTTAAGTCTACATATAGTATGTTGACCCGAAGTGCGCATTTAGGCGAATCTCTTCGCCAAACTAATTATGCACGTATTCCTAATATTCTAATGCGACAATAAGCCATGTCAATCACATCAGCAAAATATGAATGAAAACAGTACTTCCTACAAATGACTAAAATGCCCTAAATCTCATATTCTCCGTCGGTTTACAAAATAGGAAACGGACAGCATGTTGTACATGTCAAACGGCGTTACCGTCGATAATCTACTATTAAACGACATTGAAAGCTTTGGAAACAGTCAATCAAAGCGTATAAAATCCGCACCTTTTTCCTTATATGTGAAGTGATTCGAACGGAGCGTTTACGCTTCGTCTACGGCGAATAGAGGACCTAATTTACAAGATCTATCAGCCAACATGCTATGAAAATGAAGGAACACCAAATCAGCAACTATCTAGGATATTTTTTTACCTAGAAAAGTGAAGAAATCACCGGCAAAGTGATTGAGTTGCGTGGCTTAACCACTTGCAGCACGTGGCACAAGCAGCAGGGAATTCCCTCCCATCTTCTCTCACAAACTCTCACATTTTCTCTCTCCCAATCTAGGGCTTTTTACAAATTCGGATGGGAGAGAGGAGTGAGGGTTTCAACCCCTTTTATAAGCTCAAAAATGCCCGGAATAGGCTCGGGAACAAAGTTTACTTAGGTTTTATCCAATTCGGGGCTGTTTCGGTCCAAAAACTCATTTCTGGTGGTCCCCTGACCGAACGCGATCGGACTTAAGTTCACACATGTCAGATGTCGCTCTCATACCGTTTTCAGTCCAGCAGGGTTCGCAGATCGCAAGTAGCGGTCCAGTTTCAGTTCAGCGGTCACCGCACGTAGATCAGGCCTGCAAGTCTCATGATATGAAATAGAAATTTTTCCTGATCTGAGGGTGTAATTTGACTGAATTCTGACGGTCAGAACGCTTAATACTGACATGTCAAGTTGTGTGCCAGATTTGAATTTCAAATTCCAAATCTGTCCCTATTCGCACTCTCTTCAGTCCGGGCTCAATGAAATAGCCTGTGATTATCGGTTGGACTTGATTTTCGAAATGATTGTCAAGTCCAGCTAGGCGATTCTAACGGTCTAAGATTGTAGGTATCGGACTTTCAACGCGCAGTCTAGATCCAATACAAAGTTTCAAAGTGGTCCAGAGAACAAACCGGCTTAGAGTTTGATCCGAGGTTATAGAGTTTTATAAAGTCATTGGTTCTACTCGATTTGGGTCTTGTAGAACGTATTTAAAGTGATCAGGGACTATTTCCCAGCTACTCTAGCGTTGCGTTAGCTAACTTGTGCTTAGTTTATAAAGGAATTAATCCTAAGTGATTTCTTTGGCTATGGAATTGGGTTCTGAGCGATTTTTCAGGTGGTTTAGTTGACCAATTGCCTAAGGACGTCAAATCCCAGGTTGGCCAAAATTCGGGGTGTTACAATTTACCCCCCTTAAAACACAATTTCATCCTCGAAATTGGTGAAGGGTAGTGAGTACTGTTTCTAAGGAAGGTTCAAATCCTATTTAATAACCTAACCTTACGTAAACCTAAACCAAATATTTCGATCCTGGGCCAGTGGAAAAGAGGCCAACCACGCTTCCGCTGCGCCACTCTGATCGAACGGTAGCGTTTACTAACCTAACTGGATTGGACTCAATACGTTCTACCCCCTTTAAAACTTGGTTCTACTTAAAGCTCAAGAATCTTTGCATCGCTTCGTATATCGGAACAAGGTGCAACTTAGGGGCTATCCTTGACATGAATTGGGAAACAACCCCTCACTACAGTGGTTTTCCTTTGCTAAGGATGCGTTCTGTGGCATTGGTATCTATGGCGATAGAGATGAGCCTAATCTCTATTATGGTTGAGTTTAGGGGCAGGTATGAGTTGGTGGCAAGATGTCAAATTCTCTACTGGCTTTAAGTCCTTGCCATTTCCCAAAGATAAAGCAATAACTTTTGGTTGTATGTGGTCGAGCCAATGCCGAAGAAAAGTTATGTAGTGGGTCTGAGCCGGATACATATACTTTCTGCCTAGAACAGAAATTTACTGTATCAGTTCTTAATCCTAGACGATGCCGATCTTCTGCTTGATCAGAGCATTGGATTTTGTTAGCAACTACCAGGATTAAGAAGTCAATTCAAACTGCGAATATATCGCTTACATGCAGTTCCTTTACTCCGCGTTCCCGAATGTAATAAGCCCTTAGGGAAGGCAATTCTAAGGGGTGTGTTGGTTTATTCTGAGTTTGACCTGAGGGATTTATAAGTCTTCCCTAAGAGTGAATGGTTCTAAGTTACATAAACTTTCTAAGAGTCATTAAAGGAGTCTATGGATGTTATGAGGATCTATCCAAGGAAGGGAGTCCCATTCCAAGTGAATCTAACCTACTATTCCTTAACATGTACAGGCTTTACACTACTTAAGGTAACTAGTAGCCTAGTCGGTAACTCAGTAGCTATAATCCAAAGCCTAAGATTATACCGTAAATGGCTTTCCTATATAGTCAGATCCTTCAAATCTAAGAGTGCTAACACTAGGTCCAAAACGTCAAGGGCCTATGTGGCCAGTAGCGTTCAGTTGTATTAAATGGAACGGCATTCCTAGTCCCATGGAGGGATTGGAAGTGGCATTCTTGGTAGGAGGGTGGGTTGGGATAAAAACTAATTTGTAGGCTGAATCCAGGGAGTTACAATATGGCAGTGGAAACTATAGGATACACCCAATCTAGGGACAATACCTTACAGCGAAATGAAACGGCATGCATTCCATCTAACTAAATTCGGCTATATTAAGCCCAACTCACAACACAAACATTCACATAATAAGCCGAAAAACATCAAGCATTTCATTAAACCAAAATTGTCATAATACAAGAGATATCTCCCTACAAGTATCATGACAAGAAGTACATGGGAACCAAGATAATTAGAGTTACAACAGCAATATAAACAAAGCACTAGCCTTAACAGGCTTACATACAAAAAGCAGAAAATGACTAACTACAACCCGCGATATCTGGATCTAGATCACTAGTCCGAGTCAGGCGGTGGAGGAGGAAATGTGAAGAAATCATTGCCCAAATGGACAGAACGAAATCTATGCGTTGTAGAGGGATGTTTCAAGCTCCCCTAGGATGTATTTTCAGAAAGAAAAGAGAATGAAAAAGGGGAATGAAGCACCTCACGATTTCAGCTCGTTTTGGGGGTTGTAAGAGCTCCAAACGACGAGATTTGCAAGAGGGAAGGCTGTAAACTTCAATGGAGTGATAGAGTGTGGTCGTTTTCAACCAAGAATGGGTTTGGGGGTGGTTTGGAACCACGGTTTTGGGCTAGGGCAGCTGAAAAACGCAAATAGAGCTAGGGATGGGGGCTGTTGTGAAGGAAGTAGCTCTTTTTGGGATTTTCTTTGGTCGAGCACTACATGGAGGGGGTGTATTACCCAAAATACCCTCAGATACCAAAAACCAGATCAAGTGGGCCACCCCGGGCGGCGATGCATCGCCGAACCTGCGATGGCATCACCGGCCATCTTGCATGGTGGCCGGTGGGACCACATGGGTCTGGTCCCCCATGGTCCAGGGACCCCAAAAAGGTATGGTCCCAACCTTAGTTCATTGTATATTCACCTATAGAGGCCCAAACATGCGTTCGAAACTTTTCGGGGCCAATCTGCAAACCCGAATCAATTTCCTATCATGCAGCATATGATTTTGGGGTAGAAGGAGCTAGTACATCCATCTAGCCCATTAGTTGCTAAAGAAAGCAAAGTTAGAATGGCCTTATGGCCCTTTTTCATGACATTTTACTATTCACCATAAAATTTTGTCGAAGTATGATTTTATATCATTTTCACATTAGGATTGATGCCTAACATGAAAAGGATAAGAAAGAATTGAATATTGGAGTGGTGAGAGGAAGAATCTCGAAGGATTTAAGTGAAACTGGGTTTTTAAGCCCTGACGATTGAATGTAGGGGTTGTGGTTGTCCCACAGCCCAATAATTCACCTTTACAGATTTAGAATCGTTCAAAGAACGTCTCAACCCACTTACCTACAACCTAGGAGCTACTTAGGTCGCTTCACGTGACCCCAGATGCATTACGGACTCGATCGCGCGATCGATATGAATAGACTCCACCTATTGGCGAATCTGCGATCCTATAAGTGTTTATAGACCCTTCTCGCACCCACCTAAGTCAAAGGAAGCGACAGCGTACGTCGCGTGACCATAACCCAGGCCCGGTTTAATCCAAATCATGCTCTGATACCATCTGTAACATTCCGAAAATCGGGGGGTCGAGCAAAAACCCAACTCCCGAGTTTCAAAATGTTATTTATGCAACATAGATATGTATGATTGAATGTTGTCTGTGATAGTGTATTAAACATGAGTGAGATTAAGCTAAAATAACATATCACGCTCCAGAGACGGTTAAATTTACAAGCGAAAGACTGTGATAGTATGTATAACATATATAAACTGTTGTATGTCTCCAGAGTGTGAATATGTTACCAGGTTATATACATACATGTATACTCCAAAAGTAAACCAAAAGGATATACATGTGTTCTAAAAATATAAAATGACAAGTGTCAAGATATCTAATCAACCTCCCTGTAATCCCGACAATCAGAACACGCATAAAGGAGAGATCCTCCTCATCATCATCAAGTCCAGCTCCGCCTCGCAGGCCGCGCCATCATCTGCAATCACAATAGGGACTGGTGGGTGTCCGGAAATACCATCCCGTAACGTGAGAATGAGTGATCAACTCAGTGGGATAAGAGAGTAGAGATTAGCATGTTATCAAATCAATCATGCGATAATAGTAAA
Source organism: Magnolia kwangsiensis (assembly GCA_037074715.1). Lineage (NCBI taxonomy): Eukaryota > Viridiplantae > Streptophyta > Magnoliopsida > Magnoliales > Magnoliaceae > Magnolia > Magnolia kwangsiensis. The sequence goes on along the minus strand of CM073587.1, from coordinate 68,844,861 downwards.
GCAGTAAATCAAACAATCCTAATACTGTTGTTAATGCAATATGACATGACGTGATGTATGCCCTCACCGACGATCTCCCTCATACGGCACCATCTTACGACCGCGGCATGCCACACTCCCTTAAGTGCTCCACATCTTCCAGGCACATGCAATGTAATGGTGATATGATTTTCGAGTTGTTATTAGTCCATTCAAACAGCAGGATTGGAAAACTAAGGTACTTCCCTTGTATTAATCCCAACACAGGTCCTGTCTAGGGTCGTCACTCCTAGTAATCTCATACGAGGTATATTTTGTAGGTCTCTGCAAGGGCTACAAGGGCTGTTGCACGCACTCGTTGCTCCGCTCCCCCATCACCTTATCAATACAGGCCTACTGTACTCTACTGCTACTGAAGGGTCGTCGCCTCCCGTAGACTCAGAATACGCTCGCGGTCACTACAAAGGACTCGTCGCCTGATCAGTGTAGGCCGACAGCAAGAATATAGTGTCCCATACCACCATAATCTGCTCATGAGACTAGGTGCTCACTGGTCACTACGGGGAGGTTTGTGGCTCCAGCGTAGGCCGACAGCTCGACCACGGTGTCCCATACCACCATGCCCGGCTCATGAGTCTTCGTGGATCAAGGTACCATGGTTAACAGGGTTTACAATGGTAAGTTCAGTACCCTAGGTTCAAGCAGTTATGACTCATGTAGGGTGAACATACAATGGCCAGTCGGGTTACTTGACGGGCTCGACTAGCACGATCGCATCTCAAGTTGAATGACATGAAGTGCGTAAAACACTTCGTGTAGCCTAACCACTGCCGCCAACTCCAAAACATGACTCGCGTTCATCGACGCGTCGTTCGTGGCAAAGATAAGCCAACTGCGAAGTTACTCGGTTACCGACTGCCTGGACTAGGTATAGTCCCAAACAATCATTCATGAATCCACATCAGCACTCATGTAAGAGTATTGGAAATGAAATACAACCATGTGAGCATGTTAACACATGTTATAACGTACAACTTAAGTAAATCATCTAAAACATGCCTTTCATACATATAATGAAATTATGCACATCGCCAACATATAGGAAATCATTTCCATCAACATATTAATTGAGAATTCACTCTCAAACTAAATCATAATGAAATCATCAAGCACTTGTTATAACATACAACTTAAGTGAATCATCAAGCACATGCATTTCATACATATAATGAAATCATGCATATGGCTAGTATGTAGGAAACCATTTACACCAGCATATTAATTGAGAAATCAATATCAAATTAATTCATAACACCATTTAATTCAATACATACTAATACAAGCATTTATACAAACACTTACACTACACACTTAAGTCTACATATAGTATGTCGACCCGAAGTGCGCATTTAGGCAAATCTCTTTGTCAAACTAATTATGCAAGTATTCCTAACATTCTAATGCGACAATAAGTCATGTCAATCACATCAGCAAAATATGAATGAAAACAGTACTTCCTACAAATGACTAAAATGCCCTAAATCTCATATTCTCCGTCGGTTTACAAAATAGGAAACGGACAGCATGTTGTATATGTCAAACGGCGTTGCCGTCGATAATCTACTATTAAACGACATTGAAAGCTTTGGAAACAGTCAATCAAAGCGTCTAAAATCCGCACCTTTTTCCTTATAGGTGAAGTGATTCGAACGGAGCGTTTACACTTCGTCTACGGTGAATAGAGGACCTAATTTACAAGATCTATCAGCCAACATGCTATGCAAATGAAGGAACACCAAATCAGCAACTATCTAGGGTATTTTCTTACCTAAAAAAGTGAAAAAATCATCGGTAAAGTGATTGAGTTGCGTGGCTTAACCACTTGCAGCACGTGGCACAAGCAGCAGGAAATTCCCTCCCACCTTCTCTCACAAACTCTCACCTTTTCTCTCTCCCAATCTAGGGCTTTTTGCAAATTCGGATGGGAGAGAGGAGTGAGGGTTTCAACCCCTTTTATAAGCTTAAAAATGCCCGGAATAGGCTCGAGAACAAAGTTTACTTAGGTTATATCCAATTCGGGGCTGTTTCGGTCCAAAAACCCATTTTTGGTGGTCCTTTGGCCGAATGCGATCGGACTTAAGTTCACACATGTCAGATGTCGCTCTCATACCGTTTTCAGTCCAGCAGGGTTCGCAGATCGCAAGTAGCGGTCCAGTTTCAGTTCAGCGGTCACCGCACGTAGATCAGGCCTGCAAGTCTCATGATATGAAATAGAAATTTTTCCTGATCTGAGGGTGTAATTTGGCTGAATTCTGACGGTCAGAACGCTTAATACTGACATGTCAAGTCGTGTGTCAGATTTGAATTTCAAATTCCAAATCTGTCCCTATTCGCACTCTCTTCAGTCCGGGCTCAATGAAATAGCCTGTGATTATCGGTTGGACTTGATTTTCGAAATGATTGTCAAGTCCAGCTAGGCGGTTCTAACGGTCTAAGATTGTAGGTATCGGACTTTCGACGCGCGGTTTAGATCTAATACAAAGTTTCAAAGTGGTCCAGAGAACAAACCGGCTTAGAGTTTGATCCGAGGTTATAGAGTTTTATAGAGTCATTGGTTCTACTCGATTTGGGTCTGTAAAACGTATTTAAAGTGATTAGGGACTATTTCTCAGCTACTCTAGCGTTGCGCTAGCTAACTTGTACTTAGTTTCTAAAGGAATTAATCCTAAGTGATTTCTTTGACTATGGAATTGGGTTCTGAGCGATTTTCCAGGTGTTTTAGTTGACCCATTGCCTAGGGACGTCCAATCCCAGGTTGGCCAAAATCTGGGGTGTTACACTAGTTGAGCTCGGCCAAGCTCAAACTCGGTTCGAAATTTTTTCAAGCTAAAAAATTCAGCTCAACTCAGCTTGTACTCAATTTCAAACCAAGTTGAATCGAGTTTTTTCGAGTCGAGTCAAGCGAGTTAATCGATGTAACTCTGTTAGTGTACAGCCTAGTCCAATTCACCCCCTTGGTAGTAACCATATGAACAGTTTGGATTAAAAGCATTGCGGTGGACTGCAGGAAGCTTTCAATGGCAAATTTTTCCAGCTCTGTGATTTGGTGCAACGTGGGCCACTTGAGTTTTGTATCAGCCTTATTTTTTACTAATGTACTACATAGTAAAAAGTGATGATGGACAGGGTGGATGTCAGATGGATTGAACCCACAGAGCTTCCATGGAGCGAGGGGAAATGAAGTTCGTCCTCTATTTGGTAGAGCGGGTATAATTATCTCTTCACGGGACACGAGGTAAGGTATTCTCTCAATCAAGACTGTCCATATTGGTCATCCTATCATGGATGGCACAAAAGTAAAATAAAAATAAAATAAAAACCACTTATCAAATAATCCTATCCACTAATGGCATTGAAAATGTAACGACCATAACATTTTCTTATTTGTTCGATCACTACTGTTTCCCTGTGTACGGTTCATCTAAGATTTTAACTTGTTTTATTTTTGGAATCATGCTCTAAAATGATATGTCAAACACATGGACATGTAAAGCACACGCATCGAGGTGGCCCCGCAGTCAAGGATCTCGAGGTGTGTTAGGTGCGGTTTGGGGCTTACCCACCTCGTGCATGTAGGGGTGTACACCGAGTTGAGCTGAGTCGTAGCAGCTCGGTCACTGGCTAACCTCAGCTCGAACTTGGCTCAACTCGGTCCTTGCGCTTGACTGGCTAGCTCAGCTCAATTCGGTCAGTAGCTCGGGCCAGCTAGGGTGGAGTTCGAGCCAAGATCGAACCGAGTTTTCCATTGAGGCATTTCCACTAACACCTGAACTGCAACTTCAAAATTCTACTGTTTTATAAATAGAGGCAGTGGATCCCTTCCTTTTTTATTTCTATGGATCCCTTAGTCATAGAAAAAAGAGCAAAGAAGGCAGGAAGAGAAGAGAAAAAGGGAAAGAAAACAGAGAAAAGAAAGAAATAAAAAATGAGGCTTGCTTATGATTGATAAAGATATTGTCTACTGACTTAGTATCATTGACCTCAGATAGTGAGCTAAGGAGGCTCATTTGACTTGTGGTTGATTTAAGTTGGTCATCGTGTTTTGGTGTTTTAGCTCCTAATTCAATCCCAATGTACAGTTGAATCAATCAATTTATACCATCCATCAAATAATAATCCACTTCCAACCAACACTGACGCCCAATAGTCAACAAGGTGTGGCTGCAGGTAGAGCAACTGTAGGTTTGTTTCTGCATGTCTCCTTCATATATTTTGGATTTTGAAGGCATTTATGCCAATATGTGTTGTTGTGAAACTCTCAACTCTTGGATTTTTAAGGCCTGTAACAGTGTGAAACTTTCAAGAACAGTTAGACTGCAATATTTGCGTGGTATGCAAGTTATATTTGGATGTTAAGGCATGTGCAATTTTATTTCATGTACATACCTTCCTTGCCATCAGCCATATTTTGTTGAGTCATTTTATCAAACAGTTGATGATCAACATCAATGGCAAAGTAACTGAGTCATCGAATTGGTTCAATCTGAGTTTGATTCGAGGTGGATTCAATCTGAGTCGAGTCGAGGCGGCTTGCTTGAACTCGGCTCGAACTCATTTCTAGCTGAAAAAATCAGCTCGACTCGGCTCGAACTTAGCTTTGAACCGGGTCGAATTGAGCTTTTTCGAGTCGAGTCAAGCCAGCTAACTGAGCTACCTCGGTTCGTGTACACCTCTACGTGCAAATGTGGATTGTGTGTTACCCGTCTCTAGTTCAGACGGGTAGTTCTGTAAGTGTGCACACTGTGATGTATCTGTTTATCCATATTGTTAATCCTTTTGCTAATACCATTTTAAGATACACTTACGAAAAATGTATCAGATCCAACACTCAAGTGGACCACATCAAATAATAAGCTTATATTACATTAAATTTATAAGGCATTAAATGTCAGATGACAAGAGTTAATTCTGGTGTCCCCCATTTTAACATTGTATCTGCCTTATTAAATGTGTTAAGCATTGAGTCGTGTTTTTCACTTTAGCATTATACTGGAAGCCGGTTGCAGTAGCGTACTGAGTAAACTCATTGGGTTCACCGTTACTTATTTATTTTATCCACTCTTTTCATCAATGTTAACAAATAATTTTAGGGCTTGAGCCTAAAAGGGATGCATATCAAAATCTTAAGTGGACCACACCCCAGGAAACAAAGTGATTGAGCCTATATCATTGAAAAATTCTTGGAGGCCATGTAAGCTTTGGATCAAGCCAATGTTTGTGGTTTCTCTTCATACATATCTTTGTGATTTTATAAATAGATTATATGACAAATAAATATTACTATGAGCCCTAAGGAAGGTTTCAAAGGTGTAAATCATTCTTCCACACCATTTCTTGGGGCATGGCCCACTTGAGCTTTAGATTTATTTCAATTTTGAGATCAACCCCTAAAATTAGTGGGAACAATGGATGGACGATGTGGACAAACCATACACATTCATTGTAGCCCTAACTGATTTTACTCGGTACGATCAAAATGTATACACAATCCGATTTCCATTTTATCCACTTTATTTTTGTGTTGGCATACATAAATAGATAAATCACAGTGGGCCCACCCACAGTGATGGCATTCGTCCTAGGGTAAAGATGTGTGGGTAGGATAATCTGCCTACCTTTGGTGCAACCTTGACTATGAAGCCCACCTTGATGTATATATTGTATATACACACCGTTTATTTATTTTTCCAACTCATTGCAGTAAATAAGAATAAAAGTCAAGCATGGCAGATAAGAACAAAAAAAAAACCAAATCCAAAACTTAGATGGTATCGTCATCCATTCGATTTTCCAATTCATTGTAACAAATGAGAAAAAAAAAATCAAGCAGATCTAAGACTCAAATGGACCATGCCAGGCAATTAAAAACTTTCAATGGCTATAAAAGTTTTCGATCAAGCTGATATTTGATCTCCTCATTCAAATATGTTTAACGTTATCAAAGTTCTGGATCAAGCTGATATTTGATCTTCTCCTCATTCAAATATGTTTAACCTTATCAATAGACTAAATGGAAACTAAACATTAAGGCAGGCAGGCATTAAAAAGTTTTTAACGGTGGGTATTCAAACAATACTCTTTCCTATGGTGTTGTCCACTTGGGATTTGGATCAGCTTTAGGCAGCCTGAATATACATTACATCAAGGTGGGGCCCATTGTCAGGGCCACACCTAATCCGCTTCCCTTTATATGTGTGAAAATTGATTAGGTGGGCCCCAATGGTGAATGCCGTGGGAAATGGACTGGCTACTCCCCCTGCCACCAGCCCCGTGGCTGATGGTCGGTACTCTGTGGGCCCTACCATGATGTATGTGTTTCATCCATTCCGATCATCCATTTTTACAGATCATTTTAAGGCTTTTCTCAAAAAACGAGAGTGATATAGATATCAGGTGGACCACACTACAGAAAACAATATTAATTGGATATTCACAATTAAAATTCTCCTAAGACCCAATGTACAGTTTATTTGACATTTAATCCGTTGATCAGGTCATACAGGCCCAGATGAAGATAAAAAACAAAAATCAGCTTGATCCAGTTTTTATGACCCCCAAAAGGTTTCTAACACTGTTTCGTGTAATGTGGTCCACTTGAGATTTGGATATACCTCATCTTTGGTCAAATATTATAAAATAATTTAGAAAAATATATAGACGGTGATGAAACACATACATTACGGTGGGGCCCACAGACCACCTACCATCAGCCATCGGCTGGTGGTAGGGGGAGTAGCCAATACGTCGTCTAGATGGGCCCACAGCATGTAGGAACGAGGATGGAGCACGTTGATTTGTGTGCAGAACATCTAAAGTGGGCCCCATCGGAACGAAGGCGTGGAACTGTAACTTGAATGGACACGGATTATGTCGCTCCGTGGGCCTCACCGTGATGCAAGTTTTTTTAATCCATGCCGTTTACCGCTTTGCTATGATTATTTTAACTCATTATCTTCGAAACTAGGTGGGTCCACAGCTTCAGTGAACCACGCCAAAGTAACATGAAATGAAGTGATAATGACACCCATTGTAGAAAACTGTCTATAAGCTGCCGTGGTGTGTTTTTTTACCGGCCCACCTATTCATAAGGTCATGTAAAAGTGGATGAAACGAAAATAAAAAATATCAGTTTGATGTGAACCTTTTTTCCGTTCTTAAGAAGTTTTTAATGGCAGACGTTCAATACCCACTTCGCAGTCTGCTTAAGCCTTGGACCTGCCTTATATTTTTATACCATGACTTAAAATGATCTAAGATAAACATTGAACGGCATCGATAAAACACATACGCCACAATGGGCCTACCGAACGAATTACGGTCCGGCGGAGTAGGAAGCAGTCCGCGTCCGAACTTGATTACCATTTTCATCGGACGTGGACTTCGTCCTACCCCTGCCAATCTCTACCCATGAACGGCAGTTCTGTGGGTGGGCCCACCATTATGTATCTTTTTATCCACACCACTCATCTCTTCTTTAAGATCATTTTTAAGTATATGCCAAAGATGACTCTTCCATTTGATGCGTTGTGCATTAATGTAACCCAAGTTTGTTATTTGGTGTGGTCCATTTAAGAGTTTATTCTTACTCATTTTTGTTTCCATACCTTAAAATGATCTTACAGAAGAGATGGACGGGGTGGATAAACAGATAAATAAAGGTGGTCCTGCCCACTGTGTTCTACAGGTGAGAGATGGCGGGCAGAATGCAAACCGCGTCCATTGCATCCATCCAACGAGCGGTCCTAAGACGGCTAGCCTAGCAAGTGCCCCACCTGTCGATGTTTTTTGAGATCATTTTCATTCATCAGTCCTTTTTATGGTGTATTCAGCTCGTTCCACACGTCACTTGGGCTACACTTAAACAAGAAAACTGAAAATCAAGGAATAAACAGCACATATACGGTTCATATACAATGCTCATGTGTAGCCACTTTAATGATCGTAACGTTCTATTTCTATGTCCAGGTGAATCTTCCCTGTTTTTTCCACCTGATAAATGGTTTTCATTTGATACCCCATGTCAAAATGACACGTAACAGCGAGCATCCATTTCCATATCACTCGCACGATTCTGTTCACATTTACTCGTCTAAATCTCACTCACCTGCGCTTTCTTTACAATCGCAGACAGACAAGACAAAATCACAGGAGATGAGACCGGATATCCAAGCGATCCTACTCAAGTGACGTCACAAGCTCTGTAGACCCCACCATGATGCGTGTCTTATATCCATACCGTTCAACCATTTGTAGAGATTGTTTGATGATATTAGAAAAAGAATGACATAGATCTAAAGTTAAAGTGGACCACTATAGAAAACCGTGGGATCAGTCACATTGACCGTTGAAACATTTATAGGGCCCAACATGATGTATTTTTTAGATCCAACCTATCCATAAGTTAACATAGAGATAAATGAAGTGAAATAAGAAATATAAGCTTGATCGGAAGCTTTTGTGGTCTCTAAGAAGTTTTGAATGGTGGATGTCACTGTCCCCACTGTTTTCTATGGTGAGATCCACTTTAACTTTAGATCTATCTTATTATTTTTCTAATGTCATAAAACGAACTCTCCAGATGGATAGACGGTATGGATACAACACATGCATCATGGTGGGTCCGCATAGCTTGGTGACATCACTTCATTATTTAATCTGTGCCCGTCATTTAAACTCACAATCAGGTCAACCCTATCTGTACACACAATCTAAACCATTGGTCAGTTCCTCGCATTCCATTTATGACAGTCAATTAGGTCAGATGACGGCCTCACCTAAGATGGTATGGTCCATACATTGGGGTTATTATGGGGCTCACCTTGACATATGTATTATGTATCAATGGCATTCATATGCTTTCTACAAATAATTATAAGGCATTGTACCAAAAATGAAGCAGATCAAGTTATCAAGGGTACCATACCACAAGAAATATGGTGATTGACCATTAATGAGCCACGAATGTTTTGAATATAGCTAATATATTTTTATCTTATCCAAATTTATGTGACCTTGTCAGCCGATTGGATGGTAAGTAAATAATACGAAAACATAAGGTGCCCTGTAAGAAGACATAAGGTGCCCTCTAAGAAGTTTTTAATAGTGAGACGGCTAATCACCACTGTTTGTTCTTATGGTACAGCTCACCTAACAAGTATAATTGCTTCAGTCGTATTATAATACCTTGAAATTATTTGGAAAAATATATAAATGGCATGGATACATAATACATGTATCAAGGTGGACATCACAATAACTCCTTACCAATAATCCACTCTCTCTAGGGCCAGAGTGATTTTTATTTATCATCCAACTCCATTTGCAAGGTCACATGGACAAGCACGGAGGGAAAACGTAAACATCACCTTGATTCAAAACTCATGCTTATCCTAATAAAATTTCAACCGTAGCTATTTACTTCACACCACTTACTCTGGTGTAGCCTACTTGAGAGCTAGATGTACTTAGTGTAGATAAGACATACATTAAAGACACGCCCCACTATTTTATGGGATGTAAATTGCGTCCTGCCCTGCTTTCTCTGTCTCTGAATGAGCAGTTATGTTGATGTTTCTCTTTATCCAGGCCATCCATCCCTTTTCTTAAGTCATTTTAAAGCATGACTACAAAAATGAGGTAAAACCAACACTAACGTGGACCACATCAAATAATATGCTTGGTTATATTAAATGTACAGAACATTAAAGACCAATTGCATTAAATGCAAGAGTCATCCTTCGTGCAGTCCCTTTGAGCCTGAGATCTGTCTCATCTTCGTGCAGTCCCTTTGAGCCTGAGATCTGTCTCATCTTCGTGCTCGTAACTTAAAATAATACCAGAAAAGTTATAGACAGCTTGGATAAATAAATACGTCACTGTGGGCCTGCTCACAGAACCGCCCCTTGGGGGCGAGGTAGGACCCAATCCGCGTCCCATTTAATCGTGTTGTCATCACCTGGCGAACGCCACTAGCTCGCACACAGTAACATTTGTAAAATGAGAGAAGCTTAGATACTCTGGAAGTGATGGACAATGACACACAGGCACTTACAAATTACTTTAAAATTGTACACGTGTTACACAAGCATTACAGATTAAACTGTCCAAGTTATGTTTAAGAGTTTCGACGATAAAGCGAAAATCACTCTTATTTAGCTATTTAGCCATGAGTGTCAATGAAGCAGAGGTTTAATTTGATTGTTCAACCAGTCTTGAGTTATGGAATATTGTAATTCAACGACAATGATTTCCACAACTTGGACGGTTTCATTCGAGTCACTTAATAGTACATGCATTACTTCTCAGTGCCTGCGTATCAAAGGTCATCCGGTCATCCGCAGCCAGAGCATCAAAAGCTCTCTCCCACATCCCGTCTCGCGTATTTTGTTACTTACTTGTAAGTACATCCCACTGTACTGCTAATCAACTATAGCTGTTGCATCTAGTCTCGTGTTTTTAATAATCCAAGCCGTTAATACAATGGACCTCACTGTGGATGGATTTAAAATACCTATAATCCTTCGATGATTCAAACTGATTTCTGCCTCAGAACAACTTTGATACTCTGTCAAAGTGTTACTGGCTCTACCCAGCCACTTAAAAATCACACAGCAATTGCGCATGTGAAATACCAGTGGTCAAAGTAAAGTGTCATATTATCATACCTACTGTAACGTATCGTCCACTAAAAGTCATATTATTCTACTCACTGTAATATAGTGTAAAAGTAGGGTTGAAAGTCGGCTAGGTTGGGTTGGGTTGGGTTGGGTTGGGTTGCACCAACCCAAACCCAACCTAAGGTTCTATACCGCAATCCCAACCCAACCTAACCTAACCCAACCCAACCCAAGGTTGGGAATTCTCAACCTAGGCAGGCTCGGTTAGGTTGATTGGGTTGGTCGGATATACATGCTAATATTTTAATATAAAATTTATTTTTTGTATTTATGATTTATTAATTAGATATGTAATTATTCATCACAAAGAACTTCATTTTTTTTCTTGTTAAAAAAACTAAAATACAGGACAATCACTCCTTTAAAAGTCATGTAGCATGGTACACAATTTATTTAGAAGAGAGAAATCCGGCATATCTTGTTAGCTCGAGTCCTTGGAAATAACGTGGACAAATGAGACCCGACATTACTAGTGTACCTTCAACACAAATAATCCACACTCAATTATAATTTATAAGTAACTTATATATTAATTGGGTTCGAGTTAAGATAGGCAACCTGAGACCTCAACCTAAGCGTAACCCAAGTTTTATCGGGTTGGTGTTTGTATAGCCCAAGCTTGAGATCGGACTTAATATATCTTTCTCGAGCCCAATCCAATGTCGGGTCGATCACGTCACACGTGAGCTAGGTTGAACTCGCCTAACTTTCAGCCCTATTTAAAACCCATATCATTACCTTTTCCATCTAATTGGATATTGCTTGCTAGTGAGTACCAGTGACATGACATATTTTTGTGGCCTCCATCATAATGTATGTATTATATCCACACCCTTCATTCCTCTTGAATGGTCATTTAATGAAATAGGACAAAAAAAATGAAGCAGGTTCAAAAAGAGACAGGGATCACACCATGACTAGTATAGGGATTAAATGTCTACCATTAAAAACTTCTTGCAGTCATAGACGTGTTAGATTGAGTTCACTTTTGAAGACCGTCCTAAAATGATTTTAGGAAATGGATAGATGGTGCCAATAACATATATTAGCATAATTATATTCAAAATTATTCTATACATAGAAAGTAAAGATATCAAACTAGTATAGCATAACTTCACCATTATACTTTTCTCTCTACTATCTTACTAATAACTATCATTACATTTTTACTGCAATTTACAATACATTACTGTAAATTTCAGTAATCCTAACAAGCGTTTATAGCGTGTTTGGCTGAACCGATCCGATGGGATTTAGTGGGATGAAATGATTTTTATAGTAATGATGGTGGCGTTAGTGTTTGTTTGTTGATCCCATGGATTTATGATAGCCAATGGGATATCCAGTAAGGTGTTTGAATGGTCACAAATGAATGAGTTTGCATCTCCACTGCTTTTCATGGTGTGCCCCACTCACTATTTTATGGTTGCCACAAAATAGCTTCATCGATGAATGTAGGCAGGTGAAAATGATGGAGGGAGTAGATATCCCATTGATATCTTGGTGGGCCTACACAGTCGGGATTGGCAAAATCCAAGCACTCTTTATGAGGGGGAGTGGAATGGTTTTTATCCCCCCATCCCGAACAGAAAAGGGGATGGGATGTAAGCAGTGTAACCCTTATCGTTCGTGGATAGACATATCCAGCGCAAACACGCCCTTGATCATCTAAAGTATATGAGCTACATAAGTTATAGGTGAACCATTACTGAACCGTTGAAAGTGAAAAAAATCTAGCACCACGGATAACTACAGTGGAAGTGGAATGTACTGTTAAACCACAGTACCGCACTAGGGTGAACGGTAGAGATCGAGACTCACTGTTGAAAACTTGGTGGGGGCACGGAAGTTTTGTATCTGGTACTTGTACTCTTCCTTCATTCATTTGTGACCTTAGGATCAGGTTAGATAAAATCAGGGTGGGCCCTAAGAAGATTTCAATTATTTCCAGCCCTGTAGTCCGCTTAAGCTTTGAATCTACCTAATTTTTTAAGCTGAGGCTTTAATTGAGCTAGAAAATCTGATGAACGGCACGGATAAAACACATACACCATGGCGGGCCCCACAGAGCATTGCCACCAGGGATATCCCTGGTGGCGTGGTGGGTGCGCTGCAGTTAATCCGCTTCCAACCGTCCGGTTGGTTTAATAGTCGTTAGTACAAGCTACGAGTACAACTACCATTGCTTCCGTATCAAGCGTCATACGTGTCCTAAGTATTATATAACTTCTCTTTCTTCTAGCATTAGTAAAATTTATATCAGTTATCGTCCATCCAATCTACGCACCATCGAATAAACGGTTTGGATCATTATAAAAGGACCCCAGATCGAACGGCTACAACCCCGATGTAAAAAATTAGCAATACATCCAGATGTACCGTATCAATCAACCCCCCTTTCTCTCTTTTTCATCTCCTTTTCTTCTCCAAAACCCCTCAAAAAACATAAACGCCAGAACAGCAGATCGAAGCTCGATCAGAAGATTAAAAAAAATTTAAAAAATACCGAAAATACCCTTCATGATTCTCACGTCCCACCACCACAAACCCTTTCTTCAATCAAACTCCTCTCTCCAATATTCTAGTCTTTCTCCTTCCCTTCTGTAAAAATCCTTCCCAAAATACCCCTCCCTTCTTACATTATACCTTTTTTTCTTCTCAAATTGCCATCGCCCATGACAGAAGTCCTCCAATCTCCCTCTCACTTCCCTTCATCCCCAAGCTCCTTATCCTGCGCACCCCACGACTCCTTATCCTGTGCACCAAATGATGCCACCTCGCCCCACATCACACCATCCCTTTTGAATCAAGGTCCACTTCCTTCACTTCCTGTAGAAGAAAGCGACACAGATAAAGAAGAAGAGGAAGATAGGAAGAAGAAGGAGGAACAGCTCTCGCTCTTAGCACTGCTTGTGGCCATCTTCCGGAAGTCGCTTGTAGCGTGCAGGACGGCAGGGGGGAGGGAGGATCTGCGGTCGATGGAGATCGGGTGGCCTACCGACGTGCGGCATGTCGCCCACGTCACGTTCGACCGGTTTAATGGGTTCCTTGGGTTGCCAGTCGAGTTCGAGCCTGAGGTCCCGAGGCGGGCACCGAGTGCCAGGTCAGTTGGGTTTGCTTTCTTTTTTCTTTTAAAAATTGTGGGTTTTGGATTTTTGAATGTTTGGAGGGATATGGGATGTGGGTTTTTGGATTTCAGGTGGAATTTAAGGTTTTTAGGTGGTGGGTGTTCTCTTTCGCTTTCGTTTAAAATTTGGATTGATGCTGTTGTTTTTCTTTTTGAATTTTTTGGGTCTGGGATTTTTGAATTTTGGAGGGATTTAGGATGTGGGTTTTTGAATTGGAGGTGTAATTTGCGGTTTTTATGGGATTTTTTTTGTTTTTTGCTTTTATTTTTAAATTGATATTGTTCCTTTTTTTATTTTTTATTTTTTTAAATTTTTTTTATAGATGTTTGGAGGGATTCGGGATGTGGGTTTTTGGATTGGAGGTGGAATTTGAATTTTTTATGTGATGGGTGTTGCCTTTATCTTTTATTTAATTTTTGGGTTGAGGTTGTTGTTTTTCTTTTTGAATTTTCGGGGTTTGGGATTTCTGAGTGTTTGGAGGGATTTGGAATGTGTTTTTTTTGTATTGGAGGCATAATTTGAGGTTTTTTGCTTTTATTTTTAAATTGACATTGTTCTTTTTTTTTTTTTTTTTTTCTTTTTCTTTTTTTTTTTTTTGTGTGTCCGTGTGTGTGTGTGTGTGTGTGTGTGTGTGTGTGTGTGTGTGTGTGTGTGTGGAGGGATTTGGGATGCGGGTTTTTGGATTGGAGGTGTAATTTGAGGTTTTTATGTGATGTGCATTATTATTATTTTTAAATTTGTCCTTGTTCTTGTGTGATTTTATGTATTGTTTGGGTGGCATATATCGTGATGAATTTGGATATATATAGGTTCTTGTTTTAATGTTTGGATTTTGCTGCTGCATTTGGCGGCTTTGTTGCCGTTGTTGGATTTGTTTATGGTTTGAGATTTTGATTTTTTGCAAGTTTGTGAAGCTGCTTTTGGGAGTGAGGTGTATTTTGAGGTTTTCTAATGACGGATTTTTCTTCTTCTTATTTTTAATAATTGATTTTATTTTGAGTTTGAGATTGTTGTGGTTGGCTTTATTTAAGGTTTTAAATCGTGGTTTTGTGAAGTTTCACAACATGTCTGGTGTTGAAATTTGTGGTTTTTTTATGTAATGGATGGCTTTTACTTGGGGAAAGTTCTGTGTGCACTTTTTTTTTTTTTTTGAAAGGTAATTTATGTGCACATATCTCCCATCAGATAATGGAAGGTGTGACATCCATTTGGATTTGGGGTTCTGAAAATTCATATGTTTCATGCCAACTCTCTTTAGATGGGTGGAGATATGTGCTCCTCGACTCCCCAGCGGACGTTGTGCAAATTTTAGTCATGCACTTCCTTTTGAAATTGAAAATTTTCTAGTTGGATTTGTTTAAAGTTTTGATATCTTGTTTCTGAGTAGTTAGTGAAGTGGGTGTTACGTTAGGCATTTGTTATGGTTTGGTTTGAATTCTGAAATATTATTATTAATTTTATTTTCTTAGTCACATTTACAAATATGAGGTTTTAACATGCTGGGCCTTTTCTTTTCCTTTTTCTTTTTGTCAAATTGAAACTGTATTGTTGGAATCTTAATTTTTCGGAGTCATGATTTTGTGGAGCGGGTTTTCCGTTTGGAATACAAGTTTGGTGTTTATTTTGTAATGCTTATATTTGAGATTTCCAGCAATGGGTGTTCTGTGCAGAGTTAGAATTTCTTTTTTCCTTTTCCTTTTCTATTTTTAGTCTTTCTCGTTGTAGCATAGAATCATGTGCTGGAACTGCTTGCTGTTTTGCTGACATGTTCCTACAGTTTTGGAATTGCATTCTAATTTCGCAAGTATTACGGCTAGTATTTGATGCCATTGCCAACTGTACGAATGATGTCAAAGTTACATCCCTTTTTTCTTTACATTTGTTGTTGCAGGATTTGATTGAAGCTTTGTGATTTTATTTGTTGAGATTGTGTCTGCCTTTTATTTTTATTTATTTATCTATTTTGGGGAGGAGGGTGTCGAATGGATGTTTTATGCAATGATTTCTGTTATTATTAAGTCCTGTTAAGAGGTTTTTAGGATCTTTCCATTATTATTATTTTTTTAAATTTATTTTATTGATCGGTAAGAAAGAAATTTATTAAAAAAGATGAGAGAAACAAGCAGTTAAAAGGCAATGGATACTGAGATCTAATACATAGACAATATCGCTGCACCTTTTGTAGCCTATGGATTTAGCTTCCCTCGATATGGGCAAATATGGAAAAGGCTGAGGCCCTTCTTTTCATCTTATTGGCGAGGAATATGCGACTCCAAGCGACCCAAGGGACTTATTTTTCATGAATACCTTATTGTTAATTTTGCAGGAGCTGTTTAAATGCTAGGACAAGATTTTACCCCTCTCAACTTCACATCGCCTCCATCAATGCAAGGATGCTGAGTTCCGACCCATTTTTTTCATTGGCTTAGATCCTAAATATTCTGCCTCTAGCAAAAGAGAAATATTCACCTAGTGCCATTGAAAAAGGTGCATTGTCATTTCAAGGAGGGTCATCTTTGGGTAATTTTTTAGGGATTTGGATTTGGATATCATTGGAAAATTGGATATAATGGTAATTTGGGGCGGCCTGCAGATTTCTAAATATTTTAGTTGGAATTACGGCTGATGTGCTTTTTTGTAAGGAAGGGTGATGCTACTGTCTGGTTGAGTTATTAGACCCTTTAATTTCAATGCCTATTCTCTTCAATTTCTTGATTGGTGGCAGGTTGGTATAATCTTATTTCTTTTGTGAAGGATGAGACTTAGCTGTTGTAGCCTGTAGGTTGTCTTTAATAGTTTTTGACTGAAAAACAAACACAAAAGGTATGCATTGTCTTCTTTCTAAATAATTAGAACCTTTGAGTGTTGGTACTGCAAGATGGTTGACTATTGCTGTTATGCTTGACAACTCAGATTGTATATGTTTGTCAAGTATGGTCTTCTTGATGGAGGAAACCTAGAATGTCTCTTTCCTCTGCCAAACTTATCAATGACCCTGTGTTATGTACACTTGAGAATTGTGTAGAAGATCCCAACTGTTCATCAGGCAGGCCCTACCTTGGCTGGGGCATATCCCAAAATTCAGAATTATTGGATGATCTAATCTTGGAGGATTTTTTAAGGAGAAAATTGACAGTCAAAGGAGCTTTGGTCAGCTTTTCTTTATGATCATCTTTTCTCTATCCCCAGGATTAGGATTTGTCATATTGGTGTGATTTTGGGGTATGGCCCATCTATTGTATATCCTACCTAATGATAAGTTCAGATCTCGTACATGCTTGCCATGTCTATGAAAAACAATTTTCAGATTAGTTGTTAAGCAAATGAAAGTGACAGACACCATACCCTATCCCTTTTTTATGCTCTTTGTTGGAACATCTTGGAAATATTCTTTGGTCAAAGATGGGGATTGTCTATTTGAAGCACCATTGTGCTATACATCTCTCATTGACTTCCTTGATTCAGGAGTTATTGGTGGTATTTTAAAAACACACAAAGAGACTGTTTGGATGAGGTGGCATTGGACAGTTAACCTTCTTTCTTAGAATATCTTAGATATGTTCTCTGGCCAGTAACATGCTTGGGTCTATTCGGAGCACCATACACCTCCTTTGACTTCCTTGATATGGGAGTTGGTAAGATCTAAAGCATCAAATGAGGTGGCATTGGACATTCAACCCTCATTTGTGGGAGGAGTTTTTCCCTCTAACGATTTTGTTTACAACTCTAGACGTACCAGCTCACATGCTTCACAATTACGCCGAACCCTCTTTTGAATTTTTTGCAAATTACCAAATTATCCCTTGAAAATTTGTTTAGTTCTCTGTTGTCTGATGGATCTGTCAGATCTATGTATGAAATGTAGAAATGAAGCAATAACATAGTGAAGGTGAAAAAACATGTTATGCTAAAATGATTCATAGCTTTTTTTTTTTTTTTTTGATGAATTAAAATGATCTGACCTTGGGGTCTAAACTTGTTGCAAACTCGTCCTTTCTTTATTATTGGTTTTGTGCAAAAATTGTTTCTTCAGACCTATTGATGCAATGATCATATATACTTTTTAATAATTCTTTTTAATTGTTCGACCGATCAAAATTGAAAATTTCTCTTTTCTTTCTAAATATTCCTATGTTGTGGGTGTGTAAATGGAAGTCTTGAAGTCACAGGTTTAAAAATCGTTGGATACGAATTTGCTAAAGCCCGAGTCGTATTGGTTTCAGTGGGAACTGGTAATAATTAAATTAAATCAGGGTGACTTGGACAGACTCATTTTGGATTGGCATGAGTCGGACCGAGTCAGACCTAGTTGGATGAGTCGGACAGTTTTGGACCGAGTTGGGATAAATGTGGACTGAGTCGAGATTGATTATGGATTGAGACGCACTCTGAAACTGAGTTTTAAAACCTTGCTTAGAGTTAACCATCTGGAACGATAAAGTTCCAATGGAGATGGTTGTCTTGACTTGTTTTAACACAACCATTTCGAGTAAAGGCACATGGTGGTATGTACTATGCAGATGTAGGTCTTGAGAACATCATGGGCGTGATGATTCCTATGCTGTTCCCAACGAAGGATTTGAAATATGAACCAGCCTTTTTGCTAGTGATTCAAATGCATAAATCCATCTCTACATGTTTCTGGTAATGTGTAATCTGTCTATTCTTTAGTGAGGAATTGTAGGGCCCCTAATCTTATGCATCAGGAAATGCATAGTTGCCTGAGATGCTCAGTCTGTACAAGTGGGGCCCATGTATTGGTGATCTAGACTGTTAATTTGATGGGCCACCCTGGATGATCGATGCCCCAAAAACTTCTAGATTTGAAGATCTTTGCTGTCCGATCTTTGGTTTTTTCTAGATCACAGCTGTAATTTTTTTTTTTTTCTTAATAATCTATTTCTAGGCCACCAATGAAGGTTTGGATTTTCTGCTGGACAATTTTTGGGATGTTTCCCAGCCATGATGGGACCCATAATTGATAATCTCGAATCTAGATGGATCCAACTTGTGTATCAATTGGGCACATCAGGACACTATACATGCTGCAATACGTCAGGACCATGGATAAAAAGACTTGGCACTTGGATTGACTTGTTAGGTCCTGAGTCAAGGTGGGGCTTGCCCATTGGTTTAAATATCGACGATATCGGCTGATATATTCCACGATATATCTTGTATCCCACCTGTGTGATGCGAAATGCACAGGTAGTGCCGAAATATCCCACATGTTCGATCCGGTGGGCATTTTTAATTTTCGATCCTTTTTGTTGTTGTTGTTGAAATTATGTTAAATCAGTGTCAAATGGTTATAAGTCTATTGGTTTTTCATGTTTTGCATGAAAAATCATGGAGAGTTGGAGCTTTGATATCAATATCCATTGGTTCTTCATGTTCTCCATGTTTTTTTTTACCTCATGAAATTTTCTTTCAACCAACTATCAATTGAGACTAATTTTGAAGTATTTAGGAGGATTTTGATGAAATGATAATCACATACACTTTAATTTTGAAATTTGAGTGTAACTGGTTTGATGTGGGGAAATTTGGGAAAAAATTTAAATTGCTCCAATTTCTCCCAAATTGCTTGCAATGTTGCACTCCAAACATGAAATCAAGCATGTATGAGGGCTGATCTATTGATTTGTCAAGTCCTGGTCAATTTTCAGAAAATAAAAATCATTTTTAATTAAAAATTAATAGAAAATTATTAAAAAATATATATTTTTTTCAAAATTTTCCTTCAACTAGCTGTCAATTGAGACATTTTGAAGTATTTAGGAGTGTTTGATTAAATGATCATTACATACACTTTAAATGTTATGCATTCAATTTGAATATAGTTACATTAGTTTAGTCAGACAACGCATAGCTTATGACCCTATACAAAGGAAACCTATTATGTGCACTTCTTTTTTGAGATGTTATGATTTAAAAGTCTGTATTAAGGTCTTATTAAACAATCCCTGAAGTTTCATTGAAAAGATCAATAATTACCCAATGTTTCCCCTTGTTCCTAAAAAAGTGCGATAAATTGCCCGATGCCATACTTAACGCGACACTGATATTTTGGACATTGGGCTTGCCCAAATCGGGGCTGAGTCGGCATGACTTGTCTAAGTTGGGGGTAACTTATGGTATCGAACTGGATCGGGTGATACCAAATGCGAGTCAACTCCTACTTTTTGGAGTCTGATTCTGATTTTTAAAGCCATGATTAGGACCCCTATAATTCTCTTACTTAACCAGGACAAACCTTTTTATTTCTATATTTTTATTTTATTTTAATTTCCACCTGTGGGTTTGGCTGTGCATAAAGGCCTTTGTCAGGGCTATGGGTTATCTTGTTTGCCCATGTAAAAGATACTACTTAACTGTTCGAGTCCTTTGCCTCAGGCATTAATGGGTTCTGTTCCCCTAACTCAAATCTCCTTTTCTGCAGTGCGAATGTTTTTGGAGTTTCTACAGAATCTATGCAATGTTCCTATGACTCTAGAGGGAATAGCGTGCCAACAATACTCCTGCTGATGCAGAGACGCTTATATTCACAAGGAGGTCTTCAAGTATGTACAGCATCTCTTATTGTATGAGGGCTGAATTCGAAACTTGTTGTGTTTCGGTTGTGTTCACTGTTTAGATTTAAACATGCAGGCTGAAGGCATATTCAGAATCAATGCTGAGAATAGCCAAGAGGAATTTGTTAGAGATCAGCTAAATAGGGGGATTGTTCCTGATGGCATTGATGTGCACTGTTTGGCGGGTTTGATAAAGGTACCCTTTTTTTTTTTTTTTTCTGTAACTGTTGGCCATGAAGATTCTAGAGATCCAAATCAGAAAACTGAAATATCTTTTTCACGCTCTTGAGAAGATTCTGTCAGGTCTTTACTTTTGATGGGCTAGAATTCTATGTGCATTTTCCAACTTATGTAAAAAAATTATGGTCACTCATCCACAGTACATATGTTTTAAATGTATGTTAATACAGATAATTGAAGTTGTGGGCCCCACCATGGATAGAAAGTCCCAATAATCACACAGACATGATCGTATCTATCTGGCCATCAGATGTTTGGTTAAGAAGAAAATGGTCTGAATTTGAAATTTAATGGCCAATATCAAACAGTTAACATTGCTGATCGGTGTGATTTTTGGGACATTTTCCATCCACAATGGGCAACAATTGAGTGACTGGTTTGACATGTATGTTGCATGCATGGTGGATTAGTCACCGCCATTGGAGAAATGGTGGAAAGCACATATAGTCTAGTCAGCTTTGAATTTTACGTTCTGTAGTATGCTTCTGTTTCTTTTATGTTTTCTTAAATGATCTATTGAACTTCTTGTTGGGGCATGAAGATCAAGCAGCATAAATATGTCTAATGTAAATGACTTTATTTTTGTTTTGTTGAAAAAAGATAGCAGAATATTGAAAATCAGAAACTAAACTATGGGATAGGAATTCCAACACAGAGCTCCACACCCTTTTTGGAATGTGTCTTGATTCTTGGACACTGGCGTGGTTGTCGGGAACAGATACAGGGAGTCGAATGTGGAGATAAACCAAACTGTCTTTATCATGGAATGCTGTTTACAAATCATAACTCAAAACCTGACTGAATGGATGATCCTTACCATCCAACCACTGGTCATAAAATGGATGTGTAAAATGAGAAATAAGCATCGTCCAGGTTCAACAGAAAATCTCAGTTAGTACTACATTGGGATATTCCATTTGATCTGATTTTGGGGATATGACATGAACAATGAACCCACATTTTGGACAGTTTGGATTGAGGCTTTGAGGTACATGTCCACCATGTGTAGAGTGGCGGGGTGCATGCATAGATCATCTTAGCTTCCCTTCATATCAAATAACTCATGTTATATAGGCTAACAATACAAAACCAATCTATTCCCAAAAGATTAGGTGGGTAAAAATGATTGTGAGTACAGATGCAAGATTAGAAGTACATTAAAATGTAAAAGCTAGGTAGAGGATTGATAGAGAGAAATACAAGTTGGCACATGATAGGCAAAGGATTTAAATCTTGGTTTTGGAGTGTAATCTGTCTGTGTTCAAAACCAACATGCACAAGTGAAACTGGTACAACTAGTGGATGAGTTGCACGAACAAAATCAAAAGGGCATACATCTTTTAATTAGGGCATTTTTGTAACTATTCTCTTCCTAATAAAGCAATTGGGCATATAACTCTCATTTACCCACTTCGACCATTCTACTCTCTTACTCTCTTTCCCTCCCAAGACTCTTAACAATTTACAGAGCTCATGAAGCATGTTTGCATTGCATTCCCATTTCGAGGACCTTTTGTTCATGTGGATACTTGTTAGAAGCTCACCTAGCGTTGGTTGTCCTCCATCTTCTGAAGCATGAGTAGAACCACCTTTATTGATGCAGAACATGAGTCTAGGCTATATGATGTCATGAGATTAGTCAATGGATTATCATATCAATGAGAAACATAAAAATATATAATCTACCACGGATATAAAAGATGTGCAAGTAAGCAACTATATTTAGATTCAAGGCCTAACTACAATCCTGTAGTATGGATCCTCAAAATATAGATAAAAGAGAAATAGGCCCAATGGAAGATGGGACTTCCGTTTATAGCATAGAGATTGATCTACATTTAAGGTGATTCACATATGTCCATCAAGGGTCAAGTATTCTAGGTTTGGATTAATTGGGAATTAGGTTAAGGGTTTGGGATTGGGGATTTAGGGTTTTAGAATTGGGGATTTAGGAACTTGGGGTTTAAAAGTTAAGAAAATAGGAGAAAAGAGGTATGGAAGTGAGAAGATCACTATTCACGGCACTGTTCACAGGCGGGAAAAAAAGGTGTAGGTTTAGGTTAGGGTTTGATGTGGTCTAGTTTGGGTTTTGACAAGGATGAGAGTTGGGAATGAATATTGTGGAGATGGGTTGAGAAAAGTGGAAAATAAAAGGGAACTTTGAAAGAAATAGAGATAGAAAGAAGAAAACTTATCTAGATTAAGATTAATGGCTTCACATCATTCCCATCATAGGAAATTGTAAGAAGACAAACCTTAACAGAGAAATCTCCTTCATAATAATCATAGCCTCCTCAAATTAGAGCTCCCATAAACCTTAAATAGTCTCAACTTGGGACTTTTACAAAAAGACGCCTCTTAATAAGGAAAAGTCCTAAAAACCTCCTATTTTAAAGCCAAAATAAGACATAACCCCCTAACTTTCTAATAAATATAAAATAACCCCTAGCTAAGGAGAAAAATGCGTCTCCATGTGTAAAATGTATCTACATGCTCCCAGTAAGCAACCCCACATGTATCACCCCAATGTATGGTCTTCAATGATGCACCAAATATGCATGTGGGGTTTTCCACTCACCTACGATTCGGAGTTGGAACCCATGTAATGATTACCTAGCCATAGGAAAATTGGGGCGCAGGCCACAACTCTTCTCCTCCTCTGATATACTCAATATGGTGCTTGGATGTCCTCATCAACTCCCCTCAGCTTAGAAGAGATCGCCTTTGGCGATATAAAGCTATGGTGATACTCGAGAAGATCTAGGTCAATTCTTTGAAGCTTGCTCTTCGTGATCCATGTACTATCTGACTCTGGATTGTTCTTCCACTTGACAAGATGCTTCTAAGAACCTCCGTGCTCGGTGGAAACCACTTGCTCATCCAGAATACCTTCTATCTATTTTCTTCTAGCCTGTATGGATGATAAAGGGTGCAGAAGATGAGAAGATGGGTTTGATAAAGGCCACGGGTAAATGGCCAATGGACAAAGCTTTTGGTCCTTGAATAGAGACGAGATCTTCCACATTGAACGTAGAGGTAATGCCTATGCTAGGTGGAAGATCCACAACATAAGCATTGTGACCCACCCTTTTCAATATTTGTTAAGGTCCAACATTGTGGGTATGTAATTTCTTCACGGCTCCTTGCAGAAACCGGTCTAGCCTTATCCGAACCATGACATAATCATCCACTCGAAACTCCTTAAATTTGCGATTTGAATCAAGTAGCATTTTATATTTCTTATTGCTTTTGTTAATCTGCTTCTTAATCTCATGATGCAAGTCATGAATATGGCGTGCAAATGCGTCTGTGGACTCTGACAGTGTATGTGAGACTGACATGGGGATGCAATCTATAGGCTTCTTAGGCTTATAACCGTGCACTACCTTAAATGAACTCATGCCTATTGACCTATTGATTGAACTATTGTATGTAAACTCTGCAACTGGTAACATTGAATCCCAGGTCCTATGGTCACCCACAAGATATCACAATAGATTACCTAGACGTCCATTAACCACTATCGTTTGATTGTCAGTCCGTAGGTGGTATGCCGACAAGAACTGAAGCCTCGTACCCATCATGTGCCAAAGTGTCTTTCAAAAATAACTCATAAATCTCACATCCCTGTCAGACACAATGGTCTTTGGCAAGCCATGCAAACGAACCACCTCTTTAGAGAATATTTTGGTAATGTTGGAGGCATCTGGTGTTTTAGAACATGGGAGGAAATGGGCCATTTTAGAAAAAACGGTACACCACTACAAATATAAAATTGTGTTGTCTGATTGTCTTGGGAAGCCTAAGCACGAAATCCATACTTATGTCTTGCCACGAAGCATGAGAGATTGATAAAGGCATACATAATCTTGTATTCTACCTTTTTTGCTTTGCCAGGTGACAAGTCCTACATTGCTCAACAATTGTAGCCACATCTCGCTTGAGACTTGACCAATATAACCTATCTTCAACAAGTTTAATAGTCTTGTCTCTCCCAAAATGTCCAGCTACTACTCCGACATGAAGCTTCCAAATAAGGAAGTCTCGCTGGGAAGTGCAAGGAATGCTGAGTTTGTACCCTTTAAATAGGAACTCATCAATCAGGACAAACCCATTATTACTTAGCGGACCACTCAAAAGTGACGTGCATATCTTCCCAAGATTTGGGCACGCAATATGTTCTTCTTTCAATTGCTCAAATTCAGTGACTTCCACACTCATAGACTGAAGCAAGGCTACGACGACTAAGGGCATCGACATGTTTTTTCTCAACCCCGACCTTGTGCTTTAGAACAAACATGTACTCCTGGAGAAACACAACCCACTTGGCATGCCTTGGGTTTGAGAGTTGAGGTATCTCAGAACCTTGTGGTAAAAAAACAAGATGAACTCTTGCAGCAGTAAGTAATGTCGTCAATGTCTTAAAGATTGGACTATTGCGTAGAATTCATTGTCATAAGCAATGTAGCTTTGCCTCATTTAATTTCTTACTAAAATATGCAATAGGGTACCCTTCTTGGCTAAGCACTCTGCCTATACCTGTGCCAGACGCGTCACATGCAATCTCAAATGTTTTAGAAAAGTCGGGGAGACGCATGACAAGAGCCTCAATCATCTTCGCCTTAATGTCCTTGAAAGCTTTGGAGGCAGTACTAGTCCACTTGCACTCACTTTTTTTTTTTAATGCAATCTGTTATAGGAGCCATAATGGAACTAAAGCTTCGAATGAATTGCTTATAAAAGGTAGCTAAGCCATGGAAGTTATGCACCTCACGAATATTTTGCAGTTTAAGTCAGCCAACTATGGCCTTGACATTCTCGGGGTCTGCAGACATGCCCTTAGATGACACAATGAACCCTAAGAAGATAACTTTGTCAGACATGAAAGAACAATTCTTTAAGTTTGCATATAATTTCTTTATCTTGATCTTGCAAACTTGCCTCAAATGGTCGTAACACGTGGGTCATCACTCTCATAAACGTAATCGGAGCATTGGTCAAGCCAAAAGGCATGACTAACCACTCATATAGCCCATCCTTCATCTTGAAGGCGGTCTTCCATTCATTTCTTGAGCAAATACGTATTTGATGATACCCACCCAAGTGCCATCTTTCTTAGCCGTGAGGGGGGCTAGCACAACACATGGACTCAAATTCTCCTAAATGAACCATTTTGTAAGGGGTTCATCAACTTTTCTCTTCAAGTCTGCATGCTTTAATGCCATTCTGATAGCTGACAACCGATTAGAGCACCAAAAACTCTAAAGCTAATAGGGAAGCACCAATTTATCTCTATATGTAGGCCTTCAGGCAAACTTAGGGAGACCTCCCGTGGGTAACCCTCGCTTCGCACGGGTCCCTGAATTGTACGGTCCCATAGTGGGCCCTACCTTGTGGCCATTTTGCATCTCACAGACCCCACCTCATGGGCCAACCCACCCCAATGCGGAGATACGATGCATCCTTGGAATCACACTTAAGATGCCCCCGCATCATCCACCTGTGCCGGTGAGGAGACTCAAACACTGGGCTCCCGCTTTGATATCATTCTGATAGCGGACAACCGATCAATGCACCAAAAGCTCCATGGATGACGTGGAAGGACTGATTTATTCCTATAGGTAGGCCCTCCCAGGCAAACCTAGGCGAGACCTCCCCATGGGCAATCCCCGCTTCGCTCGGGTCCCTGAATAGCACAGTCCCACAGTGGGCCCCACCTTGTGGCCATTTTGCATCTCATAGACCCTACCTCGTGGGCCACCCCACTCCAGCGCAGAGATATGGTGCATCCTTGGAATCACACTAAGATGCCCTCGCATAATTTACTTTTAATGTGTGACATGATGCCTTCAATCTTAACCACTTTAAACATTTTTAGGGGTTGTTTCTTTTGGTGTCATATGAAGTCTCAGTTGTCCTCAAAATCAAATTCCCACATTTCC
This sequence comes from Magnolia kwangsiensis, assembly GCA_037074715.1. Classification (NCBI taxonomy): domain Eukaryota; kingdom Viridiplantae; phylum Streptophyta; class Magnoliopsida; order Magnoliales; family Magnoliaceae; genus Magnolia; species Magnolia kwangsiensis. The sequence continues at coordinate 68,818,261 of CM073587.1, read as the reverse complement.
ATAACGGAACGAAATGCCTCCTTGAAGGGGTCATAGAAGAGATGGTTGCAGCCATATGATTCTAATACATGGGAGAATCATATGTTACATAATTCCTGTTAAGTTTTAGACACTTCTTTAAGTTTCTTCATGTTACATTTGCCAAAGCAAATACCATCATTAAGAATTGCCTTTGAAGCATTTTCTTTTTGTTGTTTTACATAATTCCTTCTCCCCAATCTCTTCTTGAGAAGAAGCTATATCCAATAACTTCCATCTTTTTTCAAGTTGGTCTGTCACAAAATCAAGTTTTCTTCTTCCAAATGCAAAGTCCGTGCTTCCAATTTTTGGCACTCAAACTAATGCTCAACATTTTGTTTTGCACTCTTCAATGGTAGGTGTTCAATCCTCACAGTCTTCTGCAGTGTAGTCCACTTGATACTTGGAGCTGCCTCATCTTTGGGCTCATGCCCAAAAAATGATATGAAAAAAATGAATGGACGGTATGGATATAACATATAAATCATGGTGGGCCTACACTTGTCATAATTGCCTGTTTACCACCGCTTACATGCATTTACAACTAACCAAACATCTCCTAAAATCATTGAAAACTTAAGCTTATTTTCAGTAGTAAAATGTTAGAAATCATTGAAAACATTAATCAATAGTACCATTTTAGTGAAAAATAACATGCAGTGTAGGCTTCATAGAATACAGTGTATGTCAAATGTGAAGATATTTTCATGAGCTACATAGCAAGAACCCTACACTATGCTCCATAGTGTAAGCTGCACAATAAGTAGCATAAGATGTTTAACACACTGATCATGATATCAATAACATTGTGATATATTGGCATGCTTCTAGTTATAAAATTGCATTGTTTTGATAGGAACTCGCAATTATTTGTTAGTTCTAATTGAAATGGCTTGCATTAGAGTAAATTATAAGAATAAAAAAATACATTTTTTACCCAAATTTTTTGGGAATCCCCTTTTGTAGTTGTGACTTGAGTTTCACATCGAAACATATGGGCGTGCACATTGCTAATGATAAGTACCATGGATTTTTTCGACTGCACATGACTGGTATTATAAGCTCATGAATTGTGCATATTTTTAGAGTTTTAGAAATGTAGAGAAAATTTAAAAATTTTGAAAGTCCATATTAGTTGATTAAGCTCCGAGGATCACCGTTTAGATATCATCAAGTTTCTATAGAAAACCAAAATAAGAGATTTCTGGTCTAAATATTCCTTTTGACTGTCGTTGTCAAAACCGTTTGATTGTCGATGTCATACCTTCAAAGCAGAAGGTTCTTTCCTAGATCTATCCTAGACGAGGAGAGGAGAAGCCAACGTGTAGAACTCTAGTGGGGCTAGGGCAGAGAATATAGATGCATGCAGTGGCCCCACATGTGTGGGTGCCTGGAAGGAGGTGAGAGGATTCTCTCCTCTTTTCTCTACTCACTCTCTCCAAGTGATGATGCCTTAGGGGATATGGGCATCTCTCTTTACAGTGAGTCTCCTGATGTACAACCCGGATGCCCACCAAGTGTGGCAGGTGTGGCGCATCTAGAGATGCTTGTGATTGTGATGCTCCAAATGCTTTATTTCCTTTTCTTTCACATCAATGAAAATAGTAGAACTTATAAAAAAGAATACTTACATATGACATTGATTTCACTTTTTGTGTTTCGTCGTATTTCTGCAGGCTTGGTTTAGAGAGCTTCCGAATGGGGTGTTGGACTCTCTTGCGCCCGAGCAAGTAATGCAATGTCAGTCGGAGGAGGAGTGTGCTCAACTCATGAGGCTTCTACCGCCAACCGAGGCTGCTCTAATGGATTGGGCTGTCAATCTGATGGCTGATGTCGTTCAAGAGGAGCATCAAAACAAGATGAACGCCCGCAATGTCGCGATGGTTTTTGCCCCCAACATGACTCAGGTTACCAAACAGAAAAATCTCCACACAGTGTCCTTTCTTGATCTGGTGACAATTATGTAACAGGGAGGAGCTGCTACTTAAACCTGCCTGATTGATTTGCATACACCCATTTTCTTATTTTGGATAATGAAATAGTATGGACATGTACTATTTCAGTTTCAGAAATGGAAAATGATTGGATGCATATCAATCAGCGTGCTTAGATTTCAGTTCCCTATCCAAAAATGAACTTACCATTGCTTTGACTTTCCTTTTCTTTTAGCAGTGTAGCATGGAAATGGCTGGTTCCATTGCCTTTCACATTCATGATTTCTTTTCCAATCAGACTTCTGAGGGTGTCGATTGGTTGGACCATGGTTTTAAGACTTGTTGGAATCAGGTGCGACTCAGATTCAGTGGCACCTGATCTGGTTCGACACCCCAGGTCAGCCCCCGAGTCACACCCAACTCGGATGAGTCATGACTTGGCTCATGGCTGAACGAGTCTATCCAAGTCTTTTAACCATGGGTTGAGCGGATGTGTCAGTTATTAGGGCCAACCTGGGGGCAGGGTGGTCAAGGTCATGTCAGATCCTGGCTGGTGATGATGATGTTGGCAATTATTAAAAAAAAAGAAAAAACTAAAAATAATAAGGTTTATTTTACCTTACTGACCCTCATTTGACAATTGTACATGCCTCTCCTTTATTTTGAATTAGTATAGATACATCCCCTCTGTTTCAAAGATTCATGGGTCATGGCAGATTTCCCAATACACACTAGCTGCTGACATGTGGTCCCACCATCCAACCCAGTCAGCTTGGTCACTCCGCCATGAAATTGGGACACCCAAAAGATCTAGCTGATTTAAGCATCAGTTGGCCCACCACATGAATTTGGAGATTTTTGAGTGGTTGTACATTGTTTCTATTGTCTGGCCCACCTGATGATGGGATTAGCCCAAGTTTTGGGCATATCATTTTTATGACGACCGTGTTTGGACAGGTTGGATGCCATTTTTAAGTGATGGTGGGCCCAACATGGGCAACAATGACAACAATTATAACAATAACATTAATAACAATGTCTGATGGGCTTGGGGCCAGAAGGCTTGGAAGTTGGAACCCACCAGAGTTCTGAGCCTGACTCAGTCCAGACGTTTCCACTAGTATGAAATGAATGAGGTTGCCGATGATGATTGGTTAACTTCTCTTAATTGCAGATGGCGGATCCTTTGACTGCACTAATGTATGCAGTGCAAGTGATGAATTTTCTTAAGATGCTGATCATAAAGACACTCAAAGAGAGGGAGGATCCTGTGTTAGTGGCCGCTTCAGCTTCCCATTCAGACCCATCTGATGAGAACGGCCGCCACAGCCCGTCGCAGCCTTGTCTGGAGGTCCCTGGGAATGAAGAGGCAGAGGCAGACTGTGCCTTTGTTACTGAACAACCCGTCTTAGACAGTCATGCACCCAGCGCTGAAGAAAATTCCACAACTGATGATGCGGACGACGGTATTCTAATGTCAATTGAGAAGGCTGTTCTGGATGGAAACGGACTTTCTAACGATGATGCTAGCACCCCAACAAACAGGGCAGAAACTGCTGTTAATGCTTCGAAAACGGGTGTGCAAGTCAACACCCGGAGAAGTAAGGTAGGCCAGTCAAGTAATTTGAATCTTAGGAAAAGTCCAAGGAGAGTTGGCGGGCTGCCATCCCTTGTTCGGGCCCCGTCACCACCAGCTGAGAAGTCAAAGGGTGCCAGCATTGTCAGCCGTATAAATTCGAGGGTCGAGCGAGTGGAAGCTTGGCGATGAAATGGATGGCTCTGATGGTGGTGGCCTGACCTGACCCACACGCATGTTGTCACTGTAAGTTTCTGTTTGGTTTGTTCCTGTCTTTGGCTTTAGTTTGGAAGTTTGAGATTGCTTGGCTTATTTTTTTTCATTCCTGATTTCATGAAAAGATGGTTTCACAGTGTCATCCCACACTAACTGTTTCTGTTTGGAAAGAACGACTTTCTGCCCCCTGTTTTGAGTACTGCAACAACTTGCTTTCGATGAATGTTCACCTACAACCAGTTGTATGCTACAACGCATTTTGTTTTTTGGCCCTTTGCCCTTGAAACTTTCATGTACTTTCAAGAGCAAAACATGGTTTTTAGACTTGAATTGATTCACCCAGTCTCAAGTTGAGTTGTGAGTTGAGGGTGACTCTTGGTATTATACGTAATTGTGTATGCTGAATCCGAGTCAACTCAGTCAAGTCATACTGAGCTCGTCCGAGTCTTAGAACCATGTTTTTAAAAGAAAAGAAAAAGGGTACGATGGGTTGTAGCTGAGCAGTCTGCATTTGTTTCCCTAGCTTTCTTTGAGGGATTCATATGGTCCTTTGTCTAAGGACATGCGAAATTGCCGGGGGCCCCGAGTTGTGACATTGATGCCACCAGTATGGTGATCTGGACTGTTGTAGGTATTCCATAATGGTAACAGTGGCCGTAATGGCCACCATTGTTACCTTTACAATACGGGCTGTAATGGCTGTTATGGCCCCCCTAATGACTGTTACAGTCTCTCTTTTTTTCTATTGAAAAAAACCCGAAAAACCTGTTACGGTCTCTCTCTTTTTTCTATTGGGCTTCTTTTTTCATCAATTCATATGCCATCAACATAGCTTCTGTCTTTTTTCTTTTTTGGGGGGTGGGGGGTCATCAGATCAATGGCATGGGTTGCCAGTTTTACAAACTAAAGGTTCAAGGGACAAGAAAGGTTGAGGTAGGCTGAGGGTCATATAGTTATTTTCTTTCCAGCTATGCATTGGTCTCATGACCGATGATCCGTTGGGCTGCAGTGGATCTCCCCCAGATTGGAAGATCCTAGCTATTAAATCTTTGGCACTTCTCTGTTGAAAATGGATTGCTGTTGTGTTGTTCTCTCAACCGTCTGTTTGTGGGTCACTGATGAAATGGTTAGGATATTTCACTCGGGAGAATCGGTGGGGCAACGTCCATCTATGGTTTTGTCCACCAGATCAGGAAGCATGGATTACTGTCTGATGAAGAACATACAATGCCTCTCATCCTTCTCCCTCAAAATTCCTAAGAAAAATCTCTAGATGTGCTTTTCGGCTGAGAAAATGATGAAAATGTCTCTTTTTTGCCAAAAAGTCAAGACTGTCAGCCTTGTGGGCCCCATGCTATGTGTGTGACATCAAATCCATCCAACGTGGCATCCGTCAAGCATATTGGCCCACCTGATGATTAGATTGGCCTGATTTGTAATTTTGAGTGATCATCATGGAGAAAACACCTGTTGGACGGTTTGTATTTCATCCACAATGCATGGGCCCCACTTGTTTAGGAAAGAAAATAAAGAAGGCAGTTAGGTGATTTCACCCTGCAAAACTTTGTAAAATCAGATTTTTTGGACTTTTGGCTAAAAATCTCTGAAGAACTATGTTCCATGAATGTTGGGGCATGATTCAAATGATCCGAGCCGTTCACACAATGGGCCATACCGTGGATGGGGAAACCCAAAAAAAGATCTCCACGCTTGGATCTTCCAGTGCTTTGATCATTGAAGCATTGTCATTTAATATATGGACCGTCTGCTTAACCAGACTTGTATCTTGAAGATTTTGGAGGCAGTCTCCATCAGCTGTCTTTCATCAGATTAGCGGTTTGATCAATCATTCGGACCGTTTATATAACAGCCCTCACCGTGGATGTGTGACACCAGGAAAATAAAAATAAAAATCCATTATTGGCAATATTTGATTGGATATGGAACGTGTCCTTTACGGTCTTTTTGTTGGGCATAGATTGAATGGTTAAGATCTCCCGTCTTGAAGATTTTTGAGTCGGGACCCATCAGCTGTGTATCTCTCTAAATCAACGGTTTGGATCACCAAAGCATGGGCCATGTTCTGAGTCCTGTCCTTAACAAAGTATGCCGATGCTGATGAGCATGGCCGGTTTGGCGAGTGACCCCAACACCAGCCAGCTAGCTGATGCCAAAGCCGTGGGCCCCACCAAGATGTATTTGTTTTATCCACTCCGTCCATCCATTTTAGCAGCTCGCCGAAAAATGTGGCAGATCCAAATCTCAGGTGGACCGCACCACAGGAAACAGTGAGGATTGAACGCTTACCGTTGAAATCGTTTTGGAGGCCACTAGTTTTGGATCGAGCTGATATTTGTGTTTTCCCTTCATCCAGATCTGTGTGACCTTATCAACAGGTTGGATGGCAAATAAACATTACAGTGGGCCCTAGGAAGTTTTTAATGGTGGATGTTCAATCAATACTGTTTCCTGTGGTGTGGTCCAGCTAAACGGTGATGCATGGTTTATGGGAGAGCTTCCCTGCACGATATGTCGATCCAAACCGTTGGTCTGATAGTTTGCACAGTTGACAAGGGAAGCCTTGAAAATTATCCAGATCAGGGTATCCTAACCGATCAAGAAATGGCCCATGAACTGTACGTTGCTGATATGTGGATTTGACTATGGTGGGGTCAGAATTTTGAACTGTTGTCACTTGATTATCGATCTGGGCCCATGCAGAATTTCAATTTAGCTTCTCATAGGCCTGGTCCGTTGCCAGTGGCCCACCTACCTATAAGAAGGGCCATTTGATCAGGGTCTGGTCCATGGCATGCCATTTCAAAATGTGGGCCATACAATAGTCCATTTTCAGACCCGATGAATGAATGGTCCCCATTTGGATGGTCTTAAGTCAGGACCATGCCTGAGCCACTGATACTCACTCTCTGAAAACATGTTATTTCTCGGGTAGTGGGCAAGAGGAATGCTCGTGTAGCGTTCGAGCTGTGGGTCCCACCTTGAAGCACGAATGCCTATGCAACCCATCCATTAGATGTGCCAGTCATCCATAACTCAGGTGGGCCCCACCGACGGGAACAATGGGATAGCTGGGGGAGTGGGTACATTATTGAGTGGAGTGTGGGGTCCACCATGTTGTGTATCCATCATCCAACCCATTACATCGGGTGAGACCTTCATGATGAAGAGACTCTACGAAACTCAAGGTATTACCAAACTTAGGTGGGCCACACAGTCAATATATAGCTTTTAGAAGTGATTGTACACTGTTCCCTTTGGTGTGTTCCAGATGAGTTGCCAGGATGATTTCTAGGTGGTGCGGTTAACATGAGGTTGTGAACCAGATGCACAGTTTGGATTCCACGTACACATCAAGGGTGGGCCCCACACATCTCGAATATATGACTTAAGTGATTTGCGGACTGACACTGCCAGGATCCAGTCGCTACTGGACGGTTCTCTGTGGGCCCCACGACCATGAATGTGTTTTGTCTACGCCGCCCATCCATTTTGGATCATTATTTTAGGGCATGATCCCATAAATGAAAAAGATAAAAATCTCAGGCGGTCCACACCGAAATTGAATTGCGTACTAACACTTCCAAGAGCCACGTCACTACTGGACGGTGCTCTGTGGTCCCACGACGATGTATGTATTGTATCCTCGCCGTACTTCCATTTTGGATCATTAACTTTAGGGCATGAGCCCAAAATTGAAGCAGATCCAAATCTCAGGTGGACCACACAACAGGCAAACAGAAGTGATGAAACGCCCACCGTTAAAAACTTCCTAGGGCCCACTCTAATGTTTATTTGCCATCCAATCTGTTGATTAGGTCAAAAGTACCTGGATGAATGGAAAACACAAATATCAGCTTAATCCAAAACATTTGTGGCCCTCAAAAAGTTTTTAACGGCTGGCGTTCCATCACCACTGTTTACTGTGGTGTGGTCCACCTGATATTTTGATCAGCCTCATTTTTGTGCTTTTGCCTTAAAATGAGCTGGAAATGATGGACGGCGTGGATAAAACACGTACGCCCTGGTGGGGCCCACAGAGCACCATCCAGTAGTGAGTCGCAATTAATTGTCAGTGTCAGTAGGCAATCCACGTCCCAAACATGTAGACCTCAGCGTTGCAACAACCAATAATTACAACTTTTGTGCAGGTGTGGCCCACCTCATCAGCGTCGATTGTGATGGGTTATCCTCATGTAATAGCTACCAGCCGTTGGTTCAATATCCCGATTCCTCGGTGGCATATTCCCATCTCTAAAAACAGCCAAACACATCCATGGCAATCTGGGGTCCAGTGTCTCGGATCACCCTCCAAATCCAAACAAACATTTCACATCCAAACATCATTGATACGTGGACCGTTCCCACACCCAACGTTCCACGTCAGACGCGACACGATCGTGACTGGCACGTTTGGCACGTACTATATATGGGTGGCTCGCCTAACTCCGAATGTGCGAATGGTAGGAAGCCAAATGTTAGAACACAAACCACAGCCGAGAAAATTGTATTTTTTTCCCCGACCTTTCCGCGTCGGTGCTGGAAAAGCTCTGTGGGCCCCACCACGATGTATGCGTTTTATCCACACCGTCAATCCATTTTCCAGTTCATTTTAAGGACTACCCAAAAATGAGGTATATCTAAATTCAGGTGGACCACATCATAGGAAACAGTGGTGATTGAATGCCCACCATTAAAAACTTCTTAAGGTCCACTTATGTTTATGTTATGGATGGATGTCTTAAATCTGTCTGGTGGACTGTCGATCATATCAACAGGGTTTCAGATGGGATCGAGGTTGTTATCGAGAGTGTCTCAATGACATTGATAATCTACAGAATTTTCACCATTGGTCGCTGGATAGTTTTCTTAGTTCCATCGATATGATCGAGAGACCTTCAGATCATATCGACGTTGTTATCGAGAGTCCTTCGATATCATGGAAGAATTCCGCAGATGTGATTACGAAAACGCAGATTTTACAGATCTTGAGTACTTTCGCAACTGGGATGCGGAATGGAAGTTGCCTAAACTATAAATAGGTGTTCCTAGGGCTTTTCTAGGTATGAGAGATGATATGCTAAGGTTTTCTAAAGGGGTTCCAAGGGTATGCTAGGGTTTCTAAAGGGTGTAGCAACGGTGAGATTCGAGGTTGTTCGAATCAGGTAAGTCCTTTCTCTTTGTAATTTCTGTTTTTCATAGTGGAGATCTATCGCTTTGTGTCGTGGTTTTTTTCCGCAAGAGTTTTCTACGTTAAATCTGGGTGTTCTCTGTGTTCTCTTGTGTGCTTGGTGCCATTGATTTGTTATCCTAGATCTAGATCTGTGTGGTTAAAATCCCTAACAAGTGGTATTAGAGCGATTGTTGGGGCACAGATCTGAATCTGAGGGACTAATAATAATAGCGAGTGTTAAGTATGAGTTTGAGAAGTACTCAGGGAAAAATAATTTTGAGTTATGGAAGGTTAAGATGATTAACCTGTTAACCAAGCAAGGCGAAGATGGTGCTCTTGAGGAGCGAAAGTTTACTATGAATGATGCTGATTGGAATACTGTTGATAAGAAAGCTTTATCATCGATCCGTTTATGTCTCACAGATGAGGTTCTCTACAATGTTATGAGAGAGAAAACTGCGGCTGGTTTGTGGGCGAAGTTAGAGGATGTATATGCGAAGAAATTCTCAGAAAATCGCCTACACCCGAAATGACAGTGGTATAACTTCAAGATGACAGAGGGTGGAGATCTGAAGGCTCACATCAGCAACTTTAATAAATTAGTTTACAAATTGCTAGATATGGAGGAAGTGATGAAAGATGAAGAACCAGCATGTATGTTGTTGAATTCTCTCCCGGCGTCCTATGAGGCATTTAAGGACACTATGTGCAGCATGAATAAAACCCTGAGTATCGATACTGTTATCTCAGCCCTTCAAGGGAAGGCTATGAGACAACTGAATAGTGACATGGGGACATCTTCTGATGCACTGTTTACAGTGGGTAGAAATTTTGGACAAGGTACAGGTTCTTCTGGTTCTATATCCAAATCCAGGGGCAAGGGCAAAGGAAAGGTAAAGTGCTGGAATTGTGGGAAAGAGGGACATGTGAAGAGGGATTGTGAAAATCCTAAATCGAAGAGGAAAGATTCTGAGGCTTCATGCAGGGAGGCCAATGTTGTCACGTCAGATGGATCGAGTGGATGTGATGGTGATGTTTTATCTGTGTTTTCGCTCAGACGGTTATACGATGATCGTAAGGATGAGTGAATGCTAGACACAGGGATATCTTTTCACATGACACCTCATCGGAGTTGGTTCACCAGTTACAGGGAGTGCGATAGTGGATAGGTATTTATGAGTAATGATATTGCCTGTAATGTTGTGGCTGTTGGTTCTGTGCGCATCAGGATGTTTGATGGGGTGGAGCGTACCTTGACAGATGTGATGCACATTCCTGATTTGAAGCAGAATCTGATTTCTCTTGGTGTGCTTGAGGCAAAAGGATGCAAGTACACAGGTATTGATGGTGCTCTTAAAGTATCCAACGGGGCACAGGTAATCATGAAAGCGCAATGACTCAGTAACTTGTATAAGTTGATTGGGAGCACTTCAAAAGGTAGAGCTATTGTGGATGTAGCGGATTCCACCTCTGCACGTGTGTGGCATGTTGGGCATGGCCACATGAGCAGGTAGGGTAGGAAGGCTAAGACGCGTAGACAGGGATACAGAGCAAGTGGAGCAGCCACCTATGAGAAAAAATACACGGCATGATCGCGGGATATCGGCGAGGTACATGGACGACTCCAATATCGCAGGAGTGTTCATCTTCTATTCAGATGACTCTAGGTGAGTCTGGTGCTGAGAAGTGAAAGGTGACTATGGATGATGTGATGGATTCGTTGTACCAGACCGACATATGGGAGCGAGTGGAGCTTCCAGTGGGTCAGTGAGCGGTTGGATGCAGGTGGATCTTCAGGAGGATACAGCATAGATACGGAGTGAGGTTGGTGGCGATGGGTTATGCTCAGGGAGAAGGGATCGACTTCTTAAAGATATTCGCGCCGACGTTTTAGCAAGTGCCTATTAGATCAGTGATTGATGCTGGTTGGCCAATGTGATCTTGAGCTGGAAGGAAGGATGTGGAGTCTGCACTTCTACAAGGAAAAGTGAAGAACAGATCTACATGAAGCAACCAGGGCGGTTCGAAGTGAAAGGGGCTGAGAAAAGACTTTGCAGGAGGTTGTTGTTCGACCTGTCGCCTAGGCAGTAGTTTGATTCCTTCATGGTGGGTCAGGTATTGTATGTTGATGACATGTGGATCGCCAATTGCGACATGTCTGAAATCAATGTACTGAAGACTCAGTGAAGGATCGGGGGGTTTGCAAAGATGGTTCTTGCCGTTGAGACTGAAGGAAGAGTAGGCTTTGGTAATCACAGGAGGAATACCTTATGTGTAGGTATTGATGCAGGATGTGATGGGCTAGGTAAAGCTGGAGAGCGTTCCCTACGCGTCTCTCCTCAAGTTTTTCTCAGGATATGTCCGAAAAGATATGAGGAAAAACAAGATATCTCATGAGCCTTGTTCGAATCGGTGGGCAGTGTATGCCATGGTCTGGATTAGACCGGTTATTTCACAAGCTATCAGTATTGTGAGCAAGTACCCCAGTGAGAAATATTGGGTAGCGGTGAGATGGTAAGAAGACTACGTTTTTCTTTTTGAAAAGACATGAGCAAAGGTAGTTGAGCACGTGGATTTTGATTTGGCAGACATGCTCACATAGGTCGTTCGTATAGAGAAATTTAAGTTCGATGAAACTTCTCTGGGCTTGGCGATGGCGTAAAAGGAAGACGAAGTGTGCACAAGAAGCTATGATGTGATACGAAAATAAGAGAAGAGGTCATGAAGCTACACGGTTGAAGATTGAAGACATGGTGGAGATTGTTATGGATGGATGTCTTAAATCTGTCTAGTGGACTGTCGATCATATCGACAGGGTTTCAGATGGGATCGAGGTTGTTATCGAGAGTGTCTCAATGACATCGATAATTCACAGAATTTTCACCATTGGTCGCTGGACAGTTTTCTTGGTTCTGTCGATATGATCGAGAGACCTTCAGATCATATCGACGCTGTTATCGAGAGTCCTTCGATATCATGGAAGAGTTCCGCAGATGCGATTGCGGAAACGCAGATTTTGAGGATCTTGAGTCCTTTCGCAATTGGGATGCGGAAGGGAAGTTGCCTAAACTATAAATAGGTGTTCCTAAGGCTTTTCTAGGTATGAGAGATGATATGCTAAGGCTTTCTAAAGGGGTTCCAAGGGTATGCTAGGGTTTCTAAAGGGTGTAGCAACGGTGAGATTTGAGGTTGTTCGAATCAGGTAAGTCCTCTCTCTTTGTAATTTCTATTTTTCATAGTGGAGATCTGTCACTTTGTGCCGTGGTTTTTTTCTGCAAGGGTTTTTCACGTTAAATCTGAGTGTTCTCTGTGTTCTCTTGTGTGCTTGGTGCCATTGATTTGCTATCCTAGATCTAGATCTGTGTGATTCCGCAGGTCAAAATCCCTAACAGTTTATTTGCCATCCAACCTGTTGATTAGGTCACAAAGACCTGAATGAATGGAAAACACACATATCAGCTCGATCCATGAGTTTTTAACAGTAGGCATTCAATCACCAAAGCTTCCTTATCTGATTTAGATCTGCCACATTTCTTGGGAGGTGAAAAAGCGATAGACGGCGTGGATAAAACATATTATGATGGGGCTCACAAAGCCTTTGTAACACCCTCGTGGGTACTAGGGGGATCACTACCGAATCTGGTCCCGTTTGGGTGCCACTAATTAAAAATGATTTCATCTCGTTTTAGTTGACAGTAATAGCCAGTATTGCTCAAGTCACTGCAAGTTAGAGCGATTTTAGTTGCATCGATTTACTTAGTTCAATAAATCAAATCCCAACTGTTCGATAAGTCAAAGCACATTTGATGGGATATCATGTGGACATTGCACTTATCAGAATCTAATCCACCTTTGATTTGGCCTTTCTTTTTTTTCTTTTTTTTCTGTGTCTGCAGCCATTCCTTTTCCTGTCTATGGATCTGATGGTTAAGATTGCCTAATAACTTGGTTTTTAGAAATGTATGTGATTGAGGATGGGCCCAAACAAATAGACGGATTAAATTGTTGACTGTCGTGATTGACCATTAAATACTTTGTGTGCCACAAAAGTTTTGGATCAAGCTGATATTGAAATAGTTCAATGATTAATATTTCATGTGGTATGGCTAACCTGATATTTGGATACTTTATTTTCTTGACTATGTCATAAAATTAGCTTGAAAAATGGATGGGCAGTATGGATATGCATCACATACATTAAGGTGGGCCCCACCATAGGAAAATAGTATTGATCCAAAACTAATGTCCCCTAATAAGTTTGGATCAGTGGTTTGGTCCAACGAAGGTTTGGATCTTGATGGGGCCCATGGAGGTTTGACACCAACTACAAGAAGGTGTTAAGGTCACCAGCCAAATTCAAATCTCACTTTAGCACACTAAATAAACTTTGTAAGCACACCGTCATGTATATATATTATCCATGCCATCCATCTATTTCTACATATCATTTTAGGACATGTTTCAAAATTGAATCATATCCAATGCCCAAGTGGGCCAAACCATAGGAAACCATGTGCATACAAACTATGAGCCGATTCGAACCAAAGTTGAATCAGCCGAGCTTCGAGACAAGCTGGTACTACCCTGGTTTGAGCTTAGTTTGTCTTTCTAAATGAGCTTGGCTTGGAGGCTTGGTTTGGTTTTACATTGAAATCAATCCAAGCCGAGCTTTTTTAAACCAATCCGAGCTGAGCTTTGAGCCCTTTCTTCTAGAGGGATCATCTAGAAAGCGAGTGGTTTTAGATACATTAAGACAGAATCACAACAAATATTTCTTGGTTTTGGTACTGCCTTGTTTTAAGCTTGGTTTGTCTTTTTAGATGAGCTTGAGCTGAGGCTTGCTTTGATTTGGACTTCTACTTGAATCAATCCAAGCTGAGCTTTTTCAAACCAATTTAAGCTGAGCTTTTGAGTTTGGCTTGGTTTATGTCCAGCTCTAACTTGAACAAGGGTTAACACAATCAAACTTAACAAAGAAAGAAATGAATATGACATGGGCTGCCAAATGTGTGTAATATCTTATTTTTACACTAGAAGATCTAAATACTGTATTTCATCTAATGAAAGACTCGGATCTCACCTACGTGCTACACCATAACAAGTGAGCTTGTGTGTGGACGTGAAGGGCTTTCATACACGTGTGGAATTAACAAATTTTTAGTCTATAATTACTATTAATTAAAATGAGATGAATTAATTTTTAAGTGACAACTAAGTAAGTCTTTACTTTTAGCTAATCTAAGTGGTCCATTTCATCCACATGGTGCACATGTATGGCATTAAGACCGTTCATGTGGTGTGAAAAACCATAGTCGGTGATATATAGAAAGCCACACTAGTTAGGTGATTTCAGCCCGCTATTGAAGGATTTCCTCCAAATGAATGTTGATCAAATGCTTCTTTTTTTGACACTTATCATTGTCCTTCAATCAGTAGGTTGGACCACCTAATTAACCCCATTTTTTATTTATACCCCATCTGCAGTTGCGTCATGCAAATGAACGGTCAAGATCTCATGCGATTAATATTATTTATACAGGAAGTTGCATGCTTGATTACAAATGCACCTGTATGAAACTTTTAGATAGGTGGATTGGTCGAATTGTCAAATGTTATACAAAATGAAAGGTTTACGTTAAATAATGTATCATAATAAATATGAATAAATCATATGTTATACAAAATGAAAGGTTTACGTTAAATAATGTATCATAATAAATATGAATAAATGAAATGATTGGATGGTAATATTGTTATTATAATTACAATAATAATGTTAAACGTGGGCCTCTCAATGATATAATGATGACATCCACTCCAGCAATTAGAAGAAAATGAGGGTTACCATATTTCAACTTCTATGATGTGAATGATGATGTTGTATATGAATATGGCCCACGATACCATTTTTCAACTTCTGTGATGTTCTTTCACATTTCAACTATTCACATTTGAGGATGTTTCTTCACATTTCAATGAATGTCCTTTATATTAAGAGACTTTATATTTTAAGGGATGTCATTTTGCATTTTGAAATATGTCCTTTCATATTTTGAAAATATTTTTTTAACATTTCATACACGTGACTTTTTTCGTTTCAAGATAATTTTATTTTAATATAAAAACTCTTAGGATTTCATTGTTAAATTAAATCTTTCAAGTTAAGTGGAAGAGACAGAGTGACATAATTAATTAGTTTCTTTAATAGATTAGAATCAAATTGCAATACCCTGGCCCTCCAATATTAGGATATTGGATGTACTCGAGCGTTACCTCAGGAGTCTCTCACATAAAGTTATATTTGTATATGCACTAAACACTAAAAATCTAAATCGGGAGGTCCTAACCTTCATACTGCCTCGTATGCAAACCACATGCGTTAGAATGACCTAAAGAAATTAAGAACCAGCATTTAAGTCTTTTGAGGGACTTGGAAGCACATTGTCGGTTCCTATTGGTTTGCCCAACGGAGGTCGTTAGTCCGATCAATGGGTCACATTAGTCAATTAATCCACACGATTAGAAAAACAATTTGACCTCCCTTTATTAGGTAAGAGGCCTTTGACCATTCATGAGTAGTTCTTCCCATCTTCCTAGTATGTTTAAGCTAGTGAAGCGGAGAATCATCCGTATTCCCCCAAATATAGGTAACTTGAACGTTAGGGTTTGTGTACCATAGGTCATGCACTCCCGATAGTCGAACGGGACTGATCTTTCTGTCCAGGGAAGCCATGGTTGGGCGTGGCCTTATTAGGGCTTTGACGGTGCACCGATTTCAGGCTCCACTCATTGGAACGGGTCGAGCGCATTGCTAATCAAATGTAAGTGGTACTCTAATATTTCTTCGACACTTAATTAGGATCTGAATTTTAGTTGTAACACTAAAGGTGTACTGTAAGACCCGTATCCTAATCCGTATTGTTCCGTCGACTCTCGCGATCCTTTTCGACGAATTCCGGCAACTTGTGACCTATAATTGATGTTTGCGAATGACCTTAAGTCGTATCCTGTAGATATGAATCGGCTTAATCCGAGACTTGTACCATTGCGACCACACCGTCGCTGCAGTTCCAACGCCGTGACTTGCGCACCGACCTTATTACCAGGTCAAAAGATGTGGGCCCGCGTTTATTTCGAAGAAACGCCATGCATTTACAATCCCAAGAGACTCTCTACAACATGTCCTATCAATCAATCACTCAAATCAAACAATTAATCACCTCATGTGAAGTACAAGAGCAACCCATGCTTTCTTTCTCCATAAGTCAAGCAAATTCCAAAAGTCAACAAGTCTCTCACCTCATCAATCATTCACCTCACATCCATCACCTCTCCCTTACAACCACCTCTCTCTCTCTCTCTCTCTCTCTCTCTCTCTCTCATTCACATATTACAAGCAAGAGGAGAGGGTGGACGTCCATGCATTCTAAGGAGAGAAAGTGGTTTTGTGTGGCCCACTTTTCACCCCTAGAACTTTCATCATACCCATTCATTTCTCATATTCCACCATCAAAGTGACACATAAGGAGCTCGAATTTTCATTGGACCAAGAAGATCGAACGGTGGGTGCTTCTATAGCCTAAATTTGATGTTTTTATGATGGGCTAAGTAAGGCCTACCGATTGATGGTATGGATCTCACTTTAGACCCTAAATGTGGTCGATGACCTACCTTGATTATCATAATCATTCTATGATGGGGCCATTCTCCATGGACCCCATCATGATGTTTACTTCCTAGTTTGAAAGAGGTCATCTAGACCTTCCATTTTGTTGGAGAGAGGATCTCCACCGTTGATTTTCGATTTGATGGGCCCACGTGTAATGGGACCCACTTAATGTATGATCGAATGCAAGGGAGGGCCCATAGTCTCGGGGTCCCTCTATCACACATGTCCCTTTCTCTCTCCCGCTCTCTCTCTTTTATGTAATGATATGGCCATGTGGCCCACCTAGATGGACCCCACCATGAAGCATGTATTTGATCCAAGCTATTTGTAGGTGGGGCCCACTTTATATATGTGTATGTTCCACAACACCCAGCCATGTGGTGGCCCACCTACGCAGGGCCCACCTTAAATATATTTACATGCCCAAAAACAGTCCAGCGTCTGGACGTGAACTTGGAAAAACAAATATTAGCTTTGGTTAAAAGCTTATGTAAGCCTCATCTTGATGTACAAACCCAATCCACACCGTCCATCCCTTTCCCCGGATCATTTTAGGCGTTGAGCCGAAAAATGGAGTCAATCTGATTTTCTGACGGGCCATAGTGTTGAAAACAGTGGTTGTTACCGTTGAAATCCACCTTGATTTTTCTACCCGCCAAAACCCATCGTATATTAGGCTTGTTTGGTCCGTCTTGAGTCCTGGAATCCAATGGTTGGGGTGGATTTTGCTGATGCGGGCTTCACCTAGGAAAAACCTGAGAAAAATTTAATTTTTCAAAAAAATAAAAAAATAAAAAAAGGTAGCACCTGTTGCCGCTGACGTCAGCAGTAGGCACTGTTGCGTTATGGACGAACGGGCAGGGACCACGGGTCCCAACTGTGGGCCCCACTGTGATGTGTGTAGAGCATCTACACTGTGCATTTTGACGGGGCCCTTAGGGCAATGGGCCCTCCAAAAATAAACCTTATGTGGTGCTCAGGTGGCCCACATCACAGGAAACAGTGTGGATGAATGTCTGCCCTTGAAACCCTTTTTGGGTGTCACAGAAATTTTGGATTAATATGAAATTTATTTTTCCTCTGCATCCAGGTTTGCGTGACCTTATGAACAGATTGGATGACAGATAAACGTTATGGTGGGCCCCATGTGGGACCCACAATGATGTATGTGTTTTATGCCGTGGACGGTGGAAACCACCATGTGTGTGTTTTATCAATGTCGTCCAGGCATATGCTAGACAGCCAGTAGGCCCCACCCTTGATGTCTGTGTTATATCCAACTATCCTTCCATCTGGTGGGCCACACGTGTGGACCCTACCATGAGGTATGTGACCCACCATAATGCATGTGTTGCATCCAAACCATCCAACCATTTGGCAAGCTTGTCTTACAGGCTTGAGACTAAAAATAAGTTAGATCCAAAGTTCAAGTGGACCCCACCCTGATTTATGTATTTGATCTCCACCATCCAGATATATGGGATAGTGGGGCACACATGATATATATGTTATATCCTCACTTTTCAAATGTGGGACGTGGGACTCACCATTGATGTATGTGCTTTATTCACACCATCCACCTGTCGGGCTCACCCTGATGTGTATAAGGCCCATTGTTGAGGCCACCTTGATGTGTATGAGGCCCATTGTGATGTATTAGGGCCCATGGATTGAGGCCCATTGTGATGTATAAGGGCCCATGGGTTGAGGCCCATTGTACTGTATTTGAAGCACATGGGTTAAGGTCCATTGTGATGTATTAGAGCCCATGGGTTGAGGCCCATTTGATGTATTTGAGGCCCATGGGTCGAGGCCCAATGAGATGTATACAAGGTCTATTGCATTGTGTGATTCCACTATGGTTTATGTAATGACATTTATGCCGGGCCATGCCTTGGGAGCAATATTGGTTTGACGTCCATATTGTAAGAATAATGTTGGTTAAATGTCCGCATTATAACTTTTCCTAGGGCCTATTGATAGGCCCATACTTATTGTGTGTAAGCCATTAAGGCCCATCTTCGTTGTGAGGATAGTTCATCACCATATAAAATGCTTAGTATAACTCCATAATTCATGCCCATACGCATCATATGTATGCTTGATATGAGGAATGTTTGATTATAGCATACGCCATTGGATAAACTATTTATGAAACTCCTTATGAGATAGAGTGCCCACATTTTCACGCCGTAAGCGTAGGATTGCTGCACGACTAGATAGTGTGACTCATGCATCTCGCATATATGTGACTTGATCATTGTGCGCCATAGTGACATCAGGACCGTTGCTTCCACAGACATATTGTGAATGGCTAAATGGGATACCAAAAATACTTAGTTCTAGCACTATGGGCACTTAGGATGTCTTTGGGTAAAAATCTCAGAGGCAAGGAAGTGCCCCAACGTCTAGACCGAGTGGAACATGAGCGTCCGAGTGCCGAATATCAATAGGCTGCGTCTCCCACTATGTCGTGGTCGGTTGGGAGGGGGCGTGGCCTTATCCACCCGAGTGAGGGGGCTCTAAGCTAGGGTAAGTATGATTAGCTCATAAATGGGTTCGCTATCAATGAGCAAAGTAGGTATTGACAGACTACTGGCTAGGGGGATAGTGAGGTCTCTTTCACTCACTGGGCTGTGCATCTACGGAGGAGGCAGTCGGTGTGGAGTGTAATAGACCCCGATGGTTTTCCTAGAGAGCAACCGTAATGATATATGGACTTATTGAGCAGGAATTACATATCCATTCATTCATTCATTCACTATCCACTCAGGTTGGTGGTGTGCAACTATTTGTTACGTGTACCTTCGCATGGCCAGAATTTTGGTTGGACACGTGACTAACCTGAGATTAGGAGTTTACCACATTGAGTCGGACTATTCAAATTTTGGTATGAGACTAGTTTGGATAGAAGTCCCTTGTGGTGGACCTCGTTGCCTGCGATACTACATACTATTATCCTAACTTCACATTCCAGCATGGTCATTTCATTCACACCGCATATTACATTGCATCCATAGTACTTAGTATTTTGAATTACTATGTTTCTGTACTTATATGGCCTAGATGAGGTTAATAGTATTCGTGGCTCGTCAGGATTTGTATATTTCATTGCATCCTCAACATCTGTTATTATCTTATTATGTTTTGCATCGCATAGCCTTTGTATGGTTGATAACACTTATGAACTTACTAGTATATTTCTGCTTACTCTGATATCGTATGATTCATAATCTTATCAGTATTTCTGCTTATTCCGATGATATATGATTTATGGTATACTTGACACTTATCTTGTTACACACTTTCACCACCCTCTAAGCTTTTGTAAGCTTATGCACAATAGATGCGTGCAGGTGGCGTTAGGTTGCAACAACGTTGAGCTTGGAGCGTGCAGCTGTCTTCTGGAGCTTTGATTTCGATATATGTATTTTTCTTTCAGCATTGTATTCAAATGAATATATTAGTGGATATGTGATGATGATGTTGCCTTTATGATTTAGGTATACTTGTGGTTATGCTTCTTATAAGACAAATGTACGTTGAAAAATCTTCCTTGTAGGATCCCAGGATCGGAACCTGGTGTATGTATGCTAGGGGTCGAGAATGGGGTATTAAGGAGGCTGTCGGCACCTGGTTCGGCGATCGAGATTCCTATGAATTCGATTTTTGGGTTTGGGACGTGACCTATACTCTAGTTTAGGGTTGGAGCATTTTTTCCAAAATTATGCTACATAAGTCACGCGCAGGTCAATGATTCTAACCTTGAGGTGAAGTTATACCCTTCAAGTTTTTTCACGATGTTTAATTTGGGTCTCGAGATAGTCTCAATATATGATAATCTATCTTATATTTCATATACTATTTGATGATTGATCTCATGGTTCGATGCCATCGAAGGTTCATCGATGACATCGGAGAAAATTCAAAAAATACATGTTTAGTCATTGAAATGTTTTTGTGTTCTGTTTGATACCATCGAAGTGACATCGAAGGTGTTATCGAACGATCGCGTAAGTTGCGTAAGTGCAGGATTTGTTTCCTATTTCAATTGTGATATATATATATATATATATAGGTGTAATCGGGAATAGAGGGTAGATCAACACCTTTCTAATTCACTCCTAGGTTTTCAAGGGTGTAGCTTGGGTGATTCGAGGATTTTTCGAATAAGGTAATCTCTATTTCTTATCGTTTTCTTCTTTCATAGTTCACATATGTCCCTTTGTGCCGTGGTTTTTTACTTGAAAGGATTTTTCCACGTTAAATTTGGAGTGTTTGTGATTGAGCTTGATTGTATGATTGAAATACTTTGTTTGTTTGATTCTTTTATGTGTGCTTCCACAGTTACCCAACAGATCTTTCACTTTCAATCTCATTCAATTCATCAATATTCTTTTTGAAATCGAGTTTGGTCATTTTATCTCCAGGGAATTCATTTGCTTTAAAATTGCCTATTCAATGGTACATTAGCACTTATGAAACACCACTTTAAATAGAAATTCTTCAAGTTGATTCCTAACTTGAGATGCATAAACTAAATCCTTTACATGTGTCCAAATATATTTACACACCATCTTTTTTAATACTCTCATATTTTCTTTTATAAATCATCATTAATCAACTATCGTTTTCAATACTCTTATATTTTTGTTCATAAATCATTATCAATCAATCATTCTTTCATATCTAGGGCTTGTACCAATCAAAGTTTTTCCAAAGCCCACGTCCCTTGCAAATACACATACTTTTTTTTTTCTCCAAGCTGTGTAATTAACTTGTATTAACTCCTCCATTTATTGAGACATGTGTCTTTAACACTTAAAAAAAATGCTATCAAATCTCTTTCATAGCCAAAAAAATAAAAAGATTGAATTGCCATGGATATTTATCAAAAATCCTCCAAAACTTTTCACTTTCACCAATGCTCTTTTTCATCAAGAAACTTCTTCACCATAATTCCAATATCAATTAATTAATAATCCTTTAAATCTGATTATTAGATCCACTTGATGGAACCTTTTTTTATAGGCCTTTTGATATGACCATTGTGATGGGGTTTTCCTCCTCAGTTCAGAGGAGAGGTAGTGTAGCACGGATGTCTTAAATCCTATTTCACTGCGCTGCCCGACTGGTCGAGTGGGTGGCTCGACCGGTCGAAGGGATCTGCCCGACTCGAAGTCCAGCGTGCTCGATTTTTTAGCATTGACCAGTCGAGGGTCAGGCTCGATCCGTCAAAGGGGTCCTTCGACCAGTCGAGGACCTGACTCCACTAGTCGAGGGTTACGTAGATTGTGCACGAATTTTGTGTGGACTACGTAAATTTGAGATGGTTTTACAGATGTGTGGAATGGGAGTTTCCTAAACTATAAATAGGGGTCCCTAGGGCTATTTTAAGGCATGCTAAGGTGTTTTCACGACCAAAGTGAGAGGGAGAAAAGAGAGAGGAAGCTTGTGGAAGGGAAGATTCTGCTCGTAGAGGTGATCTACTGTGCAGTCAACGTCTCAGTGCTTCTACGTCCTTGTGATTGGTGAGATCTCTCCATTTTCATTATTCTCTTATTGTTCATCCACTCCTACGTGAGTGAAGAAGATATATCCAAGAGGTGTGTGCTTGTGATCAGTTATAATGTTCTACTTCATAGTGAATTATTGCTCTGGACGTGTCCCGTGGTTTTTACCTCTTTGAGGGTTTTTCACGTAAAATCTCGTGTCGTGTGGTTTATGCTTTGATTTATTTCATTGCTTTATTATATCCCATAATTCTAGTATTTTGGGAGGCAAGATCCTAAGGTTCTTGTGCAATGCTCCTAACAAAGTGGTATCAAAGAGTTCTGGTTGGTTGAACGGAGTGGGATCAACTCTAAATTATGGAAGGTGGCTCATCAAGGATGATTAGTCTCAATGGTTCTAACCGGACCATATGGAAGGCTAAGATGGAGGACTTGCTTTATTGCAAGGACCTGTATGCTTCAATTCTAGGCATATCAGCAAAGACAAAGGATATGTCAGATGATGATTAAAAGAAGTTGGACCGAAAGGTGGTGGGGTTTATTAGACAATGGCTGGATAATTTCGTATTCCACCATGTGTCTAGGGAACCTCAGCAGCTAGTCTATGGCTGAAATTGCAAGGGTTGTGTGAGAGGAAGATAGTCGGCAATAAGATTTTTCTAATAAGACAACTTGTGAATCTCAAGTTCAAAGATGATGGTTGTGGCTAAGCACATGAATGAGGTTAACAACATATTAAACTAGCTCTCCATTATGAAGATGGTCCTGGATGATGAACTACAGGCTTTGCTATTACTTAGCTCATTGCCTGACAGTTGAGAGACATTGGTGGTGTCTCTGAGTAACTTCGCGCCAGACGGAAAGGTGTCCATGGAATAGGTAACTAGTTGTATCTTCAATGAGGAGAAAATGAGGAAGTCTTAGGGGTCTACTCAACAAGAGGCCCTTGTGACACAAGATTGGAGGAAAGGAAAGAACAGAAAGGACGAGAAGGCTTGAGATAAATCAAGAGGGAAGTCGAGCGTCAGGAAGGATGTTGAATGCTTTAATTGTGGAAAGAAGGGCCACTACAAGCATGAATTCATAAGAAGAAAAATGACAAGAAAGGAAAAGGAAAAGAGAAGGAAAATGAATCAGACTCCACCGCAATCGTTTCAGATGACGACGTTGTAGTTATTCTTTCAGAAGATCATGATGTTTATCTCACAGCTACGAGTCAGGACATCGACTAGGTGATAGACTCGACAGCTTCATTTTATACAACTTCACGCAGAGATTTCTTCATAAGCTATAAAGCAGGTGACTTAATTTGGGACTGTGAAGATGAAAAATTCTAACATATCGAAGATCATAGGAGTTGGTGATATTTATGTGAAGACCGATGTGGGTTACACATTGATTCTCAGAAATTTGAGGCATATTTTAGACCTTTGCCTCAACTTAATGTCGACGAGAAGGTTGGATGAAGATTTCTATGAAAGCCAATTTGTTAGTGGGCGCTAAAAGCTCATCAAGGGTTCGTTGATCGTAGCCATAGTGAAGAAGTGTTGCACCCTTTATAAGGCAAGTGTCAATGTGTGCAAGGGTGGGTTGAACGTAGCAGAAGATTCAGCCACTGACATGTGGCACATGCATCTAGGCTACATGAGTGAAAAAGGACTTCAGCTACTAGCGAAGAAGTGGCTCCTTCCAGTTGTGATAGGTACACCTCTCAAAACTTGTATTGATTATTCATCAGGAAAATAATATAGAGTTTCATTTATTAAATCTGCTTCTCATGTTAATAAAATGCATGCATTAGATTTAGTTTATTCTGATGTTTGTGGTCCTATGAGGATAAAAACTTTGGGTGAGACATTGTATTTTGTCACTTTTATAGATGATGCATCTAGGAGGGTTTGAGTTTATGCTTTAAAATCCAAGGACGAGGTCTTTGGTGTGTTTAAAATATTTTATGTTATGGTCAAGAGAGAGACAGGTAGATCATTAAAGTGCATTCGCACTGACAATGGTGGTGAATGCATTGGTGACTTCCATGAGTATCGTAAGTCCCTAGGTATAGAGCATGAACAGACGGTTCCCAAGACCCCCGAGCATAATGGTGTGGTCGAGTGAATGAATCGCACCATTGTAGAGATAATCAGATGCATGTTATACCATGCAAAGTTGCCGAAGATGTTCTGAAGAGAAGCAATGCATACAGTAGTGTATTTGATAAATAGGTCTCCATCAGCCTCGTTAAATGGAGTAGTACCGGAGAATGTGTGAACTGGACAAGATCTATTGTACAGTCATCTTAGAGTGTTTGGATGTAGGGCATCCATTCACGTACCAAAGGACGAGAGGTCCAAGCTCAATACCAAGATCAGATAATGTATGTTCTTGGGGTATGGTGATGAAAAGTTCAGCTACGATTGTGGGATCCGACTGAGAAGAAGCTCCTCAGGAGAAAAGATGTGGTCTTTTTTGAAGATCAATGTATAGAAGATATTTGTAAGCCAGAGAAGACCCAACCTAGTTTAAGTGAGCTAGAGGACATGGATCCAGTTATTCCTCCTATGATGCCTGATGATGGGGGAGTACAGTAAGATACAGAGGACGTGGGAGTTCCTATAGAAGATGGACCGGAGGAGTAGTCCCCACTTGATCCACCTGTTGAGCCACAGGTGAGGAGGACATCTAGGGACAAACATTCATCTAAGAAGTACTCACCGCATGAATACATTATGCTCATTGATGGGGGAGAGCCAGAAGATTATTTCAAGGCCTTATCCGACAAGTATAAAGGGGAGTGGTTGAAAGCTATGCAAGGTGAGATGAAATCCTTGCATAAGAACTACACTTATGATATGATGAAATTACTTAAGGGCAAGAAAGCTCTGAGCAACATGTGGGTGTTAAGAAAGAAGATTGAGCAAAAGAATTCACAAATGAGGTTCAAGGCTAGACTTGTGTTAAAAGGGTTTGGTCTGAGGAAATGTATAGACTTCGAGGAGATATTCTCACTAGTGGTGAAGATAACATCCATACGGGTGTTGCTAAGGTTGGAAGCTAGCACAAATCTGGAGATAGAGTAGTTAGATGTTAAAACTGTCTTTTTTCATGATGACCTGGAAGAAGAGATGTACATGCACCAACCAGAGGAGTTCGAAGTCAAGGGCAAAATGCATATGGTGTGTAGGCTTAGGAAGAGCTTGTATGAGCTGAAACAAGCTCCGAGGCAATGGTATAAGAAGTCTGACTCGTTCATGTTAACGCATAGATATGATAGAACGAAAGCAGACCACTGTGTGTTCACGCGTAAGTTCTTAAATGGTGATTTCTTAGTTCTGCTGTTATATGTTGATGACATGCTCATCATGAGTAAAGACATCAAGAAGATTGACAAGCTAAAACAAGAGTTGAGCAAGTTGTTTACATTGAAAGACTTGAGCCCGACTAAACAGATCTTAGGAATGGAGATAACCCATGATAAAAGTAGTAAAAAACTTTGGTTGTCATAAGATCAGTATATTGAGAAACTCCTAGAGCGGTTCAATATGAATGCAGTGAAGCCTGTTAGTACTCCAATGGATTGTCACTTCAAATTGAACGACAAGTAGTGTCCAAAGACGAAGGATGAAGTGGATGAGATGAGGAAGATACCCTACGCATCAACAGTAAGAAGTTTAATGTATATTATAGTGTGTATGCACTTAGACATAGTATATGCGGTTGGTGTTGTCAGCCGGTATCTTGCCAATCCTTACAAAAAAATTGGACAGCAGTGAAATAGATATTACGGTATCTTAAAGGCTCATCCAGGTTGAGCCTATGCTATGTGACAGAAAATCTGTGTTAGATGGCTACACAAATACAGATATGACAGGTGATATAGACTCTAAGAAGTCTACATCTGGGTTCATGTTCATGTTTGTAGGAGGAGCGGTCTCTTGGCAGAGCAAGCTACAGAAGATCGTAACATTATTGGCGACAGAAGCTGAGTACATTGTGGTTATAGAGGCATGTAAAGAAATGCTTTGGATGAAGAGGTTCCTATAAGAACTTAACTTGAAGTAGGAGCAGCACGTGGTCTATTGCGATAGTCAAAGTGCTATACACTTGAGCAAAAGTCCAACTCAGCACTCCAAGTTGAAGCATATAGAGATTCAGTATCATTGGATCAGGAATATTTTGGAACAGAAGATGTTATAGCTTCAGAAGGTCCGCTCGGATGATAATGGGTCATACATGATGACCAAGATATTGCTTAAGAGTAAATTTGAGGTTTGTAAAAACCTGGCTTGAAGAAAGTGAATTCCTCCTTAGTTGGAAAGGGATAGATTTGATGGGGTTTTCCTCCTCAGTTCAGAGGAGAGGTAGTGTAGCACGGATGTCTAAAATCCTATTTCACCGTGCTGCTCGACGGTCAAAGGGAGCTGGTCGACTGATTGAGGCTCACTCGACTCGAAGTCCAACGTGCTTGATTTTTAGGAGTCGACTAGTCGAGGGTCAGACTCAACTAGTCAAAGGGGTCCTTCGACCAGTTTAGGACTTGGCTCGACTAGTCGAGGGTTATGCAGATTCTACGCGAATTTTGTGTAGACTGCGTAAATTTGAGGCAGTTTCGCAGATGTGCAGAAGGGGAGTTTCCTAAACTATAAATAAGGGTCCCTAAGGCTATTCTAGGGCATGCTAAGGTGTTTTCACGACCAAGGTGAGAGAGAGAAAAGAGAGAGTAAACTTATGGAAGGGAGAATTCTGCTCGTAGAGGTGATCTACTACGCAGTCGATATCTCAGTGCTTCTACGTCCTTTTGATCGGTGAGATCTTTCCATTTTCATTATTCTCTTATTATTCATCCACTTCTACGTGAGTGAAGAAGGGTTGATCCAAGCAGTGTGTGCTTGTGATCAATTGTAACATTCTACTTCATAAAGAATTGTTGCTCCGGAGGAGGTCCCGTGGTTTTTACCTCTTTGAGGGTTTTTCACATTAAATCTCTTATGTCATGTGGTTTGTGCTTTAATTTATTTCGTTGCTTTATTATATTCCATAATTCTAGTGTTTTGGGAGGCGAGATCCTAAAGTTCTTGTGCAACACTCTTAACACATTTCTTATGAATAAACTAATCAAGATTGAGATAGAAAACTACTGGGAAAAAAGATAAAGCAACAAACCTCACATGTATATGATCTTTTATTAAATACCTATTAAAGCTATATATCCGAAAGGACTCCCCATCAAGATATCAAATCAAAATCAAAATAAGAAGGTAAGATTCCCTATAAAGTCCAACTCTATCAAGCTTGTTATTTGTAGGACAACGACTTGCAAAAATACAAGTTATAGTATACTTCTTACTAGGCCCACCTGGTGAATGATTGACATTTCTGGACGTTTACATGGTGGGTCCCACCTCACTTATGGCTCAGATGTTGTGAGCGACCAGATTTCTTCTGAAGAACGTCAGCACGGGGCCCAATAAGTTTTTTTGAGCTCGAACGGACCTAAGGTCTTGTAATGTGGGGCTAGGATGTGGCACATACCCAATGGGATTGCGTAACGAGTAGTTGTTATTTTGGACACGTGTCCTTGTTTCCACGTGTGAAGCAAATACTCCGGTTGCTTGTTACTCTTGATGCGCAGACACTTCAAAATTGTACATCTAACGTACGTCATTCATTTTAAACCGTACAATACATGTCCACTGATCTGAGAGTCGGATAATCAAATGAGCATAGTTTTTGGCTCATGATCCATGTAAGCTGTGATACTAGAATTGAACGGTTTCATTTGAATATATATATATATATATATATATATATATATATATATATATATATATATATATATATATATATATATATATATATATATATGGAAAAGGTACTATGCGCTCAACTGCATGTTACCTTCCATGAGGTGGAGTGCAATTGGCACGTTATTCATATGATGGTAAGACTTGCGCCCACTGTTGAAACGTTCCTAAGGTCCACTATGATGTTTATCTAAGATCCAACCTGTTTATAAGTTAAGAGATACATGAAAGAAGGGAAAACACAAATTTCATCTTGATCGAAAACTTTCGTGGCCCTTAGAAATTTTTAATGGTGGGCGTCACTCTATCCACTATTTTTTGTGGTGGGTCCATTCGAGCTTTGGATCTAACTCATTCTTTGCCTCATACCTTAAATTGATATCTCCAAGTGAATGGACAGTATGGATATAACACATACATCATGGGGGGTCCCATAGAATTTGGTGACCTAACCTGTCCGTAGGGCTGTACTTCGAGCTAAGTTGAGTCGAGGTGGGCCAAGCTTGACTTGGCTTGTCCATGCTCTTCTTGATTTCGGGCGTGGCCTTATTTGGGCTTTGACCGTGCACCGATTTCGGGCTCCACTCATTGGAACGGGTCGAGCGTATTGCTAACCAAATGTAAGTGGTACTCTAATATTTGTTCGGAATTTAATTAGGATCTGAATTTTAGTCGTAACACTAAAGGTGTACTCTAGTTTATGGTTGGAGCACTTTTTCCTAAATTCGGCCACATAGGTCATGCGCAGGTCAATGAATCTAACCTTGAGGTGAAGTTATACCCTTCAAGTTATTTCATAACGTTTTGGGTCTCGAGATAGTCTCAAGAGTCAAATGTATATGATAATCTATCTTATATCTCATATACAATTTGATAATTGATCTCACGGTTCAATGCCATCGAAGGTTCATTGATGACATCGAGAAAATTCAAAAAATACATGTTTAGTCGTTGGAATGTTTTTGTGTTCTGTTCGATACCATCAAAGTGACATCGAAGGTGTTATCAAACGATCGCCCATAGTTGCATAAGTGCGGGATTTATTTCCTATTTCGATTGTGATTCATATATATATATATATATATATATATATATATATATATATATATATATATATATATGGGTGTAATTGGGAATAGGGGGTAGATCAATAGCTTTCTAATTCGCTCTTAGGATTTCAAGGGTGTAGCTTGGGTGATTCGAGGATTGTTCGAATCGGGTAATCTCTATCTGTTATCATTTTCTTCTTTCATAGTTCACATATGTCACTTTGTGCCGTGGTTTTTTTCTCGAAAGGGTTTTTCCATGTTAAATTTGGAGTGTTTGTGATTGAGCTTGATTGTATGATTGGAATACTTTGTTTGATTCATTTATATGTGCTTTCGCAGTTACCCAACAGATCTTTCACTTTCAATCTCATTCAATTCATCAATATTATTTTGAAATCGAGTTTGGTCAATTGCCTATTCAATGGTACATTAGCACTTATGAAACACCACTTTAAATAGAAATTCTTCAAGTTGATTCCTAACTTGAGATGCATAAACTAAATCCTTTACATGTGTCCAAACATATTTACACACCATCTTTTTTAATACTCTCATATTTTCTTTTATAAATCATCATTAATCAACTATCGTTTTCAATACTCTCATATTTTTGTTCATAAATCATTATCAATCAATCATTCTTTCATATCTAGGGCTTGTACGAATCAAAGTTTTTCCAAAGCCCACGCCCCTTGCAAATACACATACTTTTTTTTTCTCCAAGCTGTGTAATTAACTAGTATTAACTCCTCCATTTATTGAGATATATGTCTTTAACACTTTAAAAAAATGCTATCAAATATCTTTCATAGCCAAAAAATAAAAAGATTGAATTGACATGGATATTTATCAAAACTCCTCCAAACTTTTCACTTTAATCAATGCTCTTTTTCATTAAAAAACTTCTTCACCATAATTCCAATATCAATTAATTAATAATCCTTTAAATCTGATTATTAGATCCACTTGATGGACTTTTTTTTATGGGCCTTTTGATATGACCATTGTGATGGGGTTTTCCTTCTCAGTTCAGAGGAGAGGTAGTGCAGCACGGATGTCTTAAATCCTATTTCACTGCGTTGCTCAACTGGTCGAGTGGGCGGCTTGACCGGTCGAAGGGATCTGCTTGATCGGTCGAGGCTTGCTCGACTCAAAGTCCAGCATGCTCGATTTTTTGGCGTTGACCAGTCGAGGGTCAGGCCCGTCCGGTCAAAGGAGTCCTTCGACCAGTCGAGTTCTTGACTCGACTAGTCGAGGGTTACATAGATTCTACGCGAATTTTGTGTAGACTGCATAAATTTGAAGCGGTTTCACAGATGTGCGGAATGAGAGTTTCCTAAACTATAAATAGGGGTCCCTAGGGATTTTTTAGGGCATGCTAAAGTGTTTTCACGACCAAGGTGAGAGAGAGAAAAGAGAGAGGAAGCTTGTGGAAGGGGGGATTTTGCTCGTAGAGGTGATCTACTGTGCAGTCAACGTCTCAGCGCATTTAGGTCCTCGTGATTGGTGAGATCTCTCTGTTTTCATTATTATCTTATTGTTCATCCACTCTTACGTGAGTGAAGAAGGGTTGATCCAAGTGGTGTGTGCTTATGATCAGTTGTAACGTTCTACTTCATAGTGAATTATTGCTCTGGACGAGTCCCGTGGTTTTTACCTCTTTGAGGGTTTTTCACGTAAAATCTCTTATGTTGTGTGGTTTATACTTTGATTTATTTCATTGGTTTATTATATCCCATAATTCTAGTATTTTGGGAGGTAAGATCCTAAGGTTCTTATGCAATGCTCCTAACAAAGTGGTATCAAAGCATTCAAGTTGGTTGAACGAAGTGGGATCAGTTCTGAATTATGGAAGGTGGCTCATTAAGGATGATCAGTCTCAATGGTTCTAATTAGACCATATGGAAGGCGAAGATGGAGGACTTGCTTTATTGCAAGGGCTTGTATGCTCCAATTTTAGGCATATCAGTAAAGACAAAGGATATGTCGGTGAAAATTAAAAGAAGTTGGACCGGAAAGTGGTGGAGTTTATTAGACAATGGCTGAACGATTCTGTATTCCACCATGTGTTTAGAGAAACCTCAGCAGCTAGTTTATGGCTGAAATTGCAAGGGTTGCGTGAGAGGAAGATAGCTGGCAATAAGATTTTTCTGATAAGGCGACTTGTGACTCTCAAGTTCAAAGATGGTGGTTCTGTGGCTGAGCACATGAATAAGGTTAATAACATATTGAACCAACTCTCTGTTATGAAGATGGTCCTGGACGATGAACTACAGTCTTTGCTATTGTTTAACTCATTGCCTGACAGTTGAGAGATATTGGTGATGTCTTTGAGTAACTCCACGTCAGACGGAAAGATGTCCATGGAACATGTAACTAGTTGTATCTTCAATGAGGAGACAAGGAGGAAGTCTCAGGGGTCTACTCAATAAGATGCCCTTGTGACACAAGATCGGGAAAAAGAAAAGAACAGAAAGAGCAGGAAAGCCAGAGATAAATCAAGAGGTAAGTTGAGTGTCAGGAAGGATGTTGAATGATAAAATTCTGGGAAGAAAGGCCACTACAAGCATGAATGCCATAAGAAGAAAAATGACAAGAAAGGAAAAGAAAAGGAGAAGGAAGATGAATCAGACTCCAATGCGGTCGCTTCAGATGGCGACGTTGTAGTTATTCCTTCGGCAGATCATGATGTTTATCTGACGGCTACGAGTTAGGACATCGACTAGGTGATAGACTCAGGAGCCTCGTTTCATGCGCGTCTCCACACAGAGATTTCTTCACAAGCTACAAGGCAGGTGACTTTGAGACCGTGAAGATGGAAAATTCTGGCATATCGAAGATCGTAAGAGTTGGTGATATTTGTGTAAAGACCAATGTGGACTACACATTGGTTCTTAGGGATGTGAGGTACATTCTACACCTTCGCCTTAACTTAATATCGACGAGAAGGTTGGATGAAGATTGCTATGAAAGTCGATTTGTTGATGGGCACTGGAAGCTCATCAAGGGATCGTTGATCGCAGCCATAGTGAAGAAATGTTGCACCCTTTACAAGGTAAATGTCAGTGTGTGCAAGGGTGAGTTGAACGCAGTAGAAGATTCAGCCACTGACATGTGGCATATGCATCTAGGCTACATGAGTGAAAAAGGGCTTCAGCTACTAGCGAAGAAGCGGCTCCTTCCAGAGGTGACAGGTACACCTCTCAAAGCTTGTATTGACTATTTATCAGGAAAACAATATAGAGTTTTATTTATTAAATCTGCTTTCCATGTTAATAAAATGCATGCATTATATTTAGTTTATTTTGATGTTTGTGGTCCTATGAGGAAAAAAACATTAGGTGTGGCATTATATTTTGTCACTTTTATAGATGATGCATCTAGGAGGGTTTGAGTTTA
Organism: Magnolia kwangsiensis; assembly: GCA_037074715.1. Taxonomy (NCBI): domain Eukaryota; kingdom Viridiplantae; phylum Streptophyta; class Magnoliopsida; order Magnoliales; family Magnoliaceae; genus Magnolia; species Magnolia kwangsiensis. Next base: position 68,785,895 of record CM073587.1, on the reverse strand, counting down.
TGCTTTAAAATCCAAGGACGAGGTCTTTGGTGTGTTTAAAATATTTTATGCTATGGTCAAGAGAGAGACAGGTAGATCATTAAAGTGCATTCGCACTGACAATGGTGGTGAATACATTGGTGACTTCCATGAGCATTATAAGTCCCTAGGTATACGGCATGAACAGATGGTTCCCAAGACCACCCAGCATAATGGTGTGGCCGAGTAAATGAATTACACCATTGTAGAGAAAGTCAAATGCATGTTATCCCACGCGAAGTTGCCCAAGACGTTCTGGGGAGAAACAATACAAACAGTAGTCTCCATCAGCCCCGTTGAATAGAGAAGTATCGGAGAATGTGTGGATTGGATAAGATCCATCGTATAGTCATCTCAAGGTATTTAGATACAAGGCATCCGTTCACATACCAAAGGATGAGAGGCCTAAGCTTGATACTAAGATCAAGCAATATATGTTCTTGGGGTACGGTGATGAAAAGTTCAGCTACAGATTATGGGATTCATCCGAGAAGAAGCTCGTCAAGTGCAGAGATGTGGTCTTCTTTGAAGATCAATATATATATAAGTGAGCTAGAGGACATGGATCTGGTTATTCCTCTTGTGGTGCCTGATGATGGAGGAGTACAACAAGATATAGAGGATGAGGGAGTTCCTACAGAAGATGGATCGGGGGAGCAACCCCCACTTGATTCACCTGTTAAGCCACAGGTGAGGAGGACATCTAGGGATAGACATCCATTCAAGAAGTACTCACCGCATGAGTACATTATGCTCACTGATGGGAGAAAGCCAGAAGATTATTTTGAGGCCCTATCCGACAAGCATAAAGGGGAGTGGTTAAAAGCTAATAAGAGGAGATGAAATCCTTACATAAGAATCACACCTATGATATGGTGAAATTACCTAAGGGCAAGAAAGGTCTGAGCAACAAGTGGGTATTCAAAAAGAAGATTGAACAAAAGAATTCACAAACGAGGTTTAAGGCTAGACCTGTAGTGAAAGAGTTTGGTTAGAGGAAATGCATAGATTTTGAGGAGATATTCTCACCAGTAGTGAAGATGACATCCATACAGGTGTTGCTAAGGTTGGAAGCTAGCACGAATCTGGAGATAGAGTAATTAGATGTTAAAACTGTCTTTCTCCATGGTGACATGGAAGAAGAGATGTACATGCACCAACCAGAGGGGTTTAAAGTCAAGGGCAAAGCGCATATGGTGTGTAGGCTTAAGAAGAGCTTGTATAAGCTGAAACAACCTCCAAGGCAATGGTACAAGACGTTCGACTCATTCATGTTAATGCATGGATATGACAGAATGGAGTCAGACCACTGTGTATTCACGTGCAAGTTCTCAGATGATGATTTCTTAGTTCTGTTGTTAAAGGTTGATGACATGCTCATCATGGGTAAAGACATCAAGAAGATTGACAAACTAAAATAAGAGTTGGGCAAGTCATTTGCGATGAAAGACTTGGGCCTGGCTAAACAGATCTTAGAATTGGAGATAACTCGTGATAGAAGCAGCAGAAAACTTTGGTCTACTACGCAATTAATGCCTCAGGGCTTCTACGTCCTTGTGATCGATGAGATCTTTCCGTTTTCATTATTCTCTTATTATTTATCCACTCCTACGTGAGTGAAGAAGGGTTGATCCAAGCGGTGTGTGCTTATGATTAGTTGTAACGTTCTACTTCATAATGAATTGTTGCTCTGTACGAGGTCCCGTAGTTTTTACCTCTTTGAGGGTTTTCCACATAAAATCTCTTGTGTCATATGGTTTGTGCTTTAATTTATTTCGTTGCTTTATTACATCCCATAATTCTAGTGTTTTGAGAGGCGAGATCCTAAAGTTCTCACTATAAGAAATATGGTTTTTACAGACGAAACTTTTACCAATGAAATTATTTTTCGTTGGTAAAGATGACTTTTACCGATGAAATATATTTTCGTAGGCAAAAGTAAACTTTTACCGATGAAATAAAACTTCGTAGGTAAAACTCATCTTTACCTACGAAAATTTTCGTAGGTGAAGGGCGTTTTCACTTCTAACTTACCAGGGTACACTAAAAGTGTACTTTTACCTACAAAATATAATTTCGTAGGTAAAAGATATATTTACCTATGAAAATTTCGTAGGTAAAGGGTATTTAAAATTTTTAAAATAAATTAAAAATTGAAAAGTTTACTTTGACCGTCGAAATTTAATTTCGTAGGTAAAAGCTATTTTCACCTACGAAACATTTTGTAGGCAAAGGCTGTTTTCAATTCGAATTAAATGAAAAGCTTATTTTTACCTACGCAATACAATTTCGTAGGTAAAAGACATCTTTACCTATAGAAATATTCATAGGTAAAGGTTGTTTTGAATTTTTAAAATAACTTAAAAATTCTAAAGATTACTTTTACCAACGAAATTTAATTTCGTAGGTAAAAATTATTTTCACCTACGAAACCTTGTGTAGGTAAACAGTGTTTTCAATTGAAAATAATCGAAAAGTTTAGTTTCACCTACGAAATATAATTTCGTAGGTAAAAGCTGTCTTTCCCTATGAAAATGTTCGTAAATAAAGGGTGTTTTGAATTTCAAACTCGAAAAGTTTACTTTTGCCTAGGAAAAAGTGATCTTTACCTATGAAGATTTTTATAGGTAAAAGTTTTTTGAATTTTTCAAGAAACCAAAAACTGAAAAGATAACTTTTACCTACTAATGATTTCATAGGCAAAAAACGTCTATGAGGCTTTTACCTACCACTATTTTCGTAGGTAAAAATATATTTGAGAAACTTTTACCTACGAATGATTTCATAGCTACAAAACGTGTAGGAGACTTTTACTTACACAATGGTTCGTAGGTAAAAATATACTCTCTAACATAGACACGAAATGTGGTTGCGACATTTGCCTATAACAGTTTTCATAAGTAAAAAACGTGTATCAGGCTTTTACCTACGAAAATGTTCATAGGTAAAAAATGTGTATCACTCTTGGTAAAAAATGTGCATTAGACTTTTACCTACAAGATGGTTCGTAGGTAAAAATATAATATTAAAGTTCAACCGTTTAGACTTTTGCCTACGAAAACTGTCGTAGGTAAAAAAATGGTTCTACGAATTGTACCTATGACAGTTTTCGTAGGTAAAGTGTTTTACCAACGAACAATTTCGTAGGAAAAGCCTTTTCTTTTTAAAAATTTTTCAGCTCGAAATTCCTGATATACACTTGTTACAATATAATTCATCATATTCTCATCATATTCTTCCTGATATACACTTGTTATATAATATATTTCATCATATTCACATTCACATCCATCTAAACCCAAACTATGTAAATCCATCCAAACATAACCTACATTCATTAAAACATAAGCTACATCCATCCAAACACAAACAATCTTATCTACATGATATTCATCCACACATAAATACATATAAGTTTAACATCATAAATAAAATATAAAAAATTATTCATAGTGTTACGGAATTGAGAATAGGTTAAGGATTAGGTTTAGGAAATTGGGTTCGGGTTTGGGTTCGGGATCGGGTTTAGGTTTGGGTTTTCAAGTTTAGGTTTAGGTTTAGGTTAGGGAGTTGAGATTAGGATTAGGTGTAGGTTTAGGTTTAGGAATTTAAGAATACATTTGGATTTTAGGTTTAGGTTTTAGGTTATAGGTTAAGGTTTAGGTTATAGGATATCAGTTTGGGTTAAGGTTTAACTCATAGGTTTTGGTTTAAGTTAAGGTTATGGGTTTAGGTTTGGAAAATCGGGTTCGGGTTTAGGTTTGGGTTTTCAAGTTTAGGTTGAGGTTAGGGACTTGAGAATACATTTAGGTTTTAGGTTATAGCTTTAGGGAATTGAGAATAGGTTAAGGTTAAGGTTATAACTCTAGGTTTAGGTTATAGGTTAAGGTTAAAGTTTAGGTTATAGGTTTAGGTTTAAGTTATAAGTTAAGGTTTAGGTTTAGGAAATTGGGTTCAAGTTCGGGATCGGGTTTAGGTTTGGGTTATAGGTATAGGTATTGGGATTTGAGAATAGGTTTAGGTTATGGTCATGAGTCTAGGTTTAGGTTATAGGTTAAGGTTTAAGTTTACGCTATAGGTATAGGTTTAGGTTATAAGTTAAGGTTTAGGTTTAAGAAATCGGGTTCGGGTTAGGGATCGGGTTTAGGTTTGGGTTATAGGTATAGGTTTTTGGATTTGAGAATAGGTTTAGGTTAAGGTTATAAGTATAGGTTATAGGTAAAGGTTAAGGTTTAGGTTTCGGCTATAAGTATAGGTTTTGGAATTTGATAATAGTTTTAGGTAAAGGTTATAAGGCTAGGTTTAGGTTATAGGTTAAGGTTTAGGTTTAGGCTATAGGTATAGGTTTAGGCTATAGGTTAAGGTTTAGGTTTGAGAAATCGGGTTCGGGTTTGGGATCGGGTTTAGTTTGGGTTATAGGTATCGGTTTTGGAATTTGAGAATAGGTTTAGGTTAAGGTTTCAAGTATAGGTTATAGGTTAAGGTGTAGGTGTAGGTTTCGGCTATAAGTATAGGTTTTGGGATTTGAGAATAGGTTTAAGTTAAGGTTATAAGTCTAGGTTTAGGTTATAGGTTAAGGTTTAGGTTTAGGTTATCGGTATAGGTTTTGGTTATAGGTTAAGGTTTAGGTTTAGAAAATCGGGTTCGGGTTAGGGATCGGGTTTAAGGTTGGGTTATAGGTATAGGTTTTGAGATTTGAGAATAGGTTTAGGTTAAGGTTATGAGTCTAGGTTTAGGTTATAGGTTAAGGTTTAGGTTTAGGCTATAGATATAGGTTTAGGTTATAGGTTAAGGTTTAGGTTTAGGAAATCGAGTTCAGGTTCGGGATCGGGTTTATGTTTGGTTTATAAGCATAGGTTTTGAGATTTGAGAATAAGTTTAGGTTAAGGTTGTAAGTATAAGTTATAGGTTAAGGTTAAGGATTATGTTTCGGCTATAAGTATAAGTTTTGGTATTTGAGAATAGGTTTAGGTTAAGGTTATAAATCTAAGTTTAGGTTATAGGTTAAGGTTTAGGTTTAGGTTATCGGTATAGGTTTTGGTTATAGGTTAAGGTTTAAGTTTAAAAAATCGGGTTTGGGTTGGGGATCGGGTTTAGGGTTGGGTTATAGGTATAGGTTTTGGGATTTGAGAATAGGTTTAGGTTAAGGTTATGAGTCTAGGTTTAAGTTATAGGTTAAGGTTTAGGTTTAGGCTATAGGTATAGGTATAAGTTATAGGTTAAGGTTTGGGTTTAGGAAATCGAGTTTGGGTTCAGGATCGGGTTTAGGTTTGGGTTATAGGCATAGGTTTTGAGATTTGAGAATAGGTTTAGATTAAGGTTGTAAGTATAAGTTATAGTTTAAGGTTAAGGATTAGGTTTCGGCTATAAGTATAGGTTTTGGTATTTGAGAATAGGTTTAGGTTAAGGTTATAAGTCTAAGTTTAGGTTATAGGTTAAGGTTTATGTTTAGGTTATACGTATAGGTTTAGGTTATATGTTAAGGTTTAGGTTTAGAAAATCGGGTTCGGATTCAGGATCGGTTTTAGATTTGGGTTATAAGTATAGGTTTTGGAATTTTAGAATAGGTTTAGGTTAAGGTTATGAGTCTAAGTTTAGGTTATAGGTTAAGGCTATAGGTATAGGTTTAGGTTATAGGTTAAGGTTTAGGTTTAGGAAATTGGGTTCGGGTTCGGGATCAGGTTTAGGTTTGGGTTATAGGTATGGGTTTTAGGATTTGAGAATAGGTTTAGGTTAGGATTGTAAGTATAGGTTATAGGTTAAGGTTAAGGTTTAAGTTTTGGGATTTGAGAATAGGTTCAGGTTAAGGTTATGAGTCTAGGTTTAGGTTATAGGTTAATGTTTAAGTTTAGGCTATAGGTATAGGTTTAGGTTATATGTTAAGGTTTATGTTTAGAAAACCGGGTTCGGGTTCATGATCGGGTTTAGGTTTGGGTTATAGGTATAGGTTTTGGGATTTGAGAATAGGTTTAGGTTAAAGTTGTAAGTATAAGTTATAGGTTAAGGTTAAGGTTTAGATTTCAGCTCTAAGTATAGGTTTTGGGATTTGAGAATAGGTTTAGGTTAAGGTTATGAGTCTAAGTTTAGGTTATAGGTTAAGGTTTAGGTTTTAGCTATAGGTATAGGTTTAGGTTATAGGTTAAGGTTTAGGTTTTAGCTATAGGTATAGGTTTAGGTTATAGGTTAAGGTTTAGGTTTAAGAAATCGGGTTCGGGTTCAGAATCAGGTTTAAGATTGAGTTATAGGTATGGGTTTTGGGATTTGAGAATAGGTTTAGGTTAAGGTTGTAAGTATAGGTTATAAGTTAAGGTTAAGGTTTAGGTTTTAGAATTTGAGAATAGGTTCAGGTTAACGTTATGAGTCTAGATTTAGGTTATAAGTTAATATTTAAGTTTAAGCTATAGGTATAGGTTTCGGTTATATGATAAGGTTTAGGTTTAGGAAATCGGGTTCGGGTTCGAGATTGGGTTTAGGTTTGGGTTATAGGTATAGGTTTTGGGATTTGAGAATAGGTTTAGGTTAAGGTTTCAAGTATAGGTTATAGGTTAAGGTTAAGGTTTAGGTTTCGACTATAAGTATAGGTTTTGAGATTTGAGAATAGGTTTAGGTTAAGGTTATAAGTCTAGGTTTAGGTTATAGGTTAAGGTTTAGGTTTAAATTATATGTATAGGTTTTGGTTATAAGTTAAGGTTTAGGTTTAAGAATTTGGGTTCGGGTTGGGGATCAGGTTTAGGTTTGGGTTATAGGTATAGGTTTTGGGATTTGAGAATAGGTTTAGGTTAAGGTTATGAGTCTAGGTTTAGGTTATAGGTTAAGGTTTAGGTTTAGGCTATAGGTATAGGTTTAGGTTATAGGTTAAGATTTAGGTTTAAAAAATTGGGTTCGGGTTCGGGATCGGGTTTAGGTTTGGGTTATAGGCATAGGTTTTAGAATTTGAGAAAAGGTTTAGGTTAAGGTGGTAAGTATAGGTTATAGGTTAAGGTTAAGTATTAGGTTTCGGCTATAAGTATAAGTATTGAGATTTGAGAATAGATTTAAGTTAAGGTTATCAGTCTAGGTTTAGGTTATAGGTTAAGGTTTAGATTTAGACTATAGGTATAGGTTTAGCTTAAAGGTTAAGGTTTAGGTTAAGGAAATCGGATTCAGATTCGGGATCGGGTTTAGGTTTGGGTTATAAGTATAGGTTTTGAGATTTAAAAATAGGTTTAAGTTAATGTTGTAAGTATAAGTTATAGGTAAAGGTTAAGGTTTAGATTTTGGCTATAAGTATAGGTTTTGGGATTTGAGAATAGGTTTAGGTTAAGGTTATGAGTCTAGGTTTAAGTTATAGGTTAAGGTTTAAGTTTAGGCTATTGGTGTAGGTTTAGATTTAAAAAATTGAATTTGGGTTCGGGATCGAATTTAGGCTTGGGTTATAGGTATAGGTTTTGGGATTTGAGAATTGATTTAGGTTAAGGTTGTAAGTATAGGTTATAGGTTAAGGTTAAGATTTAGGTTTCGGCTATAAGTATAAGTTTTGGGATTTGAGAATAGGTTTAGGTTAAGGTTATAAGTCTAAGTTTAGGTTATAGGTCAAGGTTTAGGTTTAGGTTATAGGTATATGTTTAGGTTATAGGTTAAGATTTAGGTTTAGAAAATTAGGTTCGAGATCGGGTTTAGGTTTGCGTTATAAGTATAGGTTTTGGGATTTGACAATAGGTTTAAGTTAAGGTTATGAGTCTAGGTTTAGGTTATAGGTTAAGGTTTAGGTTTAAGCTATAGGTATAGGTTTAGGTTATAAGTTAAGGTTTAGATTTAGGAATCGGGTTCGGGATTATGTTTAGGTTTGGGTTATAGGTATGGGTTTGGGGATTTGAGAATAGGTTTAGGTTAAGATTGTAAGTATAGGTTATACGTTAAGGTTAAGGTTTAGGTTTCAGCTATAAGTATAGGTTTTATGATTTGAGAATAGCTTTAGGTTAAGGTTATGAGTTTAGATTTAGGTTATAGGTTACGGTTACGGTTTAGGTCATAGGTATAGGTTTAGGTTATAGGTTAAGGTTTAGGTTTAAGAAATCGGGTTCGGGTTCAAGATCGGGTTTAGGGTTGGGTTATAGGTATAGGTTTTGGTATTTGAGAATAGGTTTAGGTTAAGGTTAAGAGTCTAGGTTTTGGTTATAGGTTGAGGTATAGATTTAGGTTATAGGTATAGGTTTAGGAAATCGAGTTCGGGTTCGGGATCGGGTTTAGGTTTGGGTTATAGGTATAGGTTTTGGGATTTGAGAATAGGTTTAGGTTAAGATTTCAAGTATAGGTTATAGGTTAAAATTAAGGTGTAGGTTTCGGCTATAAGTATAGATTTTGGGATTTGAGAATAGGTTTAGGTTAAGGTTATAAGTCTAGGTTTAGGTTATAGGTTAAGGTTTAGGTTTAGGTTATAGGTTAAGGTTTAGGTTTAGGTTATAGGTTAAGGTTTAGGTTTAGGTTATAGGTATAGGTTTTGGTTATATGTTAAGGTTTAGGTTTAGGAAATCGGGTTCGGGTTGGGGATCGGGTTTAGGTTTGGGTTATAGGTATAGGTTTTGGGATTTGAGAATAGGTTTAGGTTAAGGTTATGAGTCTAGGTTTAGGTTATATGTTAAGGTTTAGGTTTAGGCTATAAGTATAGGTTTAGGTTACAGGTTCAGGTTTAGGTTTAGGAAATCAGGTTCGGGATTGGGATCGGGTTTAGATTTGGGTTATAGGCATAAGTTTTGGGATTTGAGAATACGTTTAGGTTAAAGTGGTAAGTATAGGTTATAGGTTAAGGTTAAGGATTAGGTTTTGGCTATAAGTATAGATATTGGGATTTGAGAATAGGTTTAAGTTAAGGTTATCAGTCTAGGTTTAGGTTATAGGTTAAAGTTTAGGTTTAGGCTATAGGTATAGGTTTAGCTTATAGGTTAAGGTTTAGGTTAAGGAAATCAGGTTCGGGTTCGGGTTCGGGATCGGGTTTAGGTTTGGGTTAGGATTTGAGAATAGGTTTAGGTTAAGGTTGTAAGTATAGGTTATAGGTTAAGGTTAAGGTTTAGGTTTCAACCATAAGTATAGGTTTTGGGATTTAAGAATAGGTTTAGGTTAAGGTTATAAGTTTAGGTTTAGGTTATAGGTTACGGTTACGGTTTAGGTTATAGGTATAAGTTTAGGTTATAGGTTAAGGTTTAGGTTTAGGAAATCAGGTTCGGGTTCAAGATCGGGTTTAGGTTTGGGTTATAGGTATAGGTTTTGGGATTTGAGAATAGGTTTAGGTTAAGGTTAAGAGTCTAAGTTTAGGTTATAGGTATAGGTTTAGGTTATATTATAAGGTTTAAGTTTAGGAAATCGGGTTCAGGTTTAGGATCGGGTTTAAGTTTGGTTTATAGGTATAAGTATTGGGATTTGAGAATAGGTTTAGGTTAAGGTTATGAGTCTAAGTTTAGGTTATAGGTTAAGGTTTAGGTTTAGGCTATAGGTATAGGTTTAGGTTATAGGTTATGGTTTAAGTTTAGAAAATTGGGTTCGGGTTCGGGATCGGGTTTAGGTTTGAGTTATAGGTATGGGTTTAGGAATTTGAGAATAGGTTTAGGTTAAGGTTGTAAGTATAGGTTATAGGTTAAGGTTAAGGTTTAAGTTTCGACTATAAATATAGGTTTTGGGATTTGAGAATAGGTTTAGGTTAAGGTTATAAGTATAAGTTTAGGGTTTGGTTTTAGGTTATAGGTTATAAGTATAGGTTATAGGTTAAGGTTAAGGTCTGGATTTAGGTTATAGGTTAGGATTTTGGGATTTGAGAATAGGTTTAGGTTAAGGTTATAAGTATAGGTTTAGGTTATAAGTATAGGGAATGGTTTAGGGTATAGGTATAGGTTTTGGGATTTGAGAATAGGTTTAGGTTATAGGTTTAGAAAATGGTTAGGTTTGGGTTATAGGTTTTGGGATTTGAGAATAGATTTAGGTTATAAGTGTAGGTTATAGGTTTAGAAAATGGTTAGGTTTGGGTTATTGGTTTTGAGATTTGAGAATAGGTTTTGGTTATAAGTATAGGTTTTAGTTGGGTTATAGGTTAAGGTTTAGGGAGTTTGGTTTAGGTTAAGGTTGTAAGTTTAGGTTAAGGTTACAATTATAGGTCATAGGTTAAGGTTAAGGTCTAGGTTTAACTTAAAAATATAAGTTTTGGGATTTAAGAATAGGTTTAGGTTAAGGTTATAAGTATAGATTAGGTTATAGGTTTTGAGATTTGAGAATAGGTTTAGGTTAAGGTTATGAGTCTAGGTTTAGGTTATAGGTTAGGGTTTAGGTTTAGGGTAAGGTTATAGGTTTTGGGATTTGAGAATAGTTTTAGGTTATAAGTGTAGGTTATAGGTTTAGGGAGTGGGTAGGTTTAGGTTACAGCTATAGGTTTTGGGATTTGAAAATAGTTTTAGGTTATAAGTGTAGGTTTAGGTTATAAGTATAGGTTTAGGATGGGTTATAGGTTAAGGTTTAGGGATTTGAGTTTAGGGTAAGGTTTAGGTTTAGGTTATAAGTTTAGGTTTTGGGACTTGAGAATAGGTTTAGGTTATAAGTATAGGTTTAGGGTCGGTTATAGGTTAATGTTTAGGGATTTGAGTTTAGGTTAAGGGTGTGGTACCTGTAAATACAGATATAAACAAGATATAAATACGGCCTATCCAAATGGCCAGACCCTCCCAATGCTGTCCATAGGAAATGGACAGCTTCATCATGGTCATAACAACGGTTCCCACCTTCCAGGGACCCCCGCTCATCCGGATAGCTCCGACGCATATCCGTTTATGCTCTATTAATTTCGAGCTAATACAAAAATACGGCCTGTCCAAATGGCCAAGCCCTCCCAATACTGTCTCATAATTAATGGACAGCTTCATTATGGTCATAATAACGGTTCTCACCTTCCAGGGACCCCTGCTCATCCGGATAGCTCCGACGCACATCCGGGTATGCTCCATTAATTTTGAGCTAATACAAAAATATGGCATGTCCAAATAGTCAGGCCCTCCCAATGCTGTCTATAGGAAATGGACAGTTTCATCATAGTCATAACAGCAGATCCCACCTTTCAGGGACCACTGCTCATCCAGATAGCTCCGACGCACATCCGGGTATGCTCCATTAATTTCGAGCTAATACAAAAATACGGCCTGTCCAAATGGCTAGGCCCTCCCAATGTTGTCCATAGGAAATGGACAGCTTCATCATGATCATAACAGCGGTTCCCACATTCGAGGGACCCCCGCTCATCCAGATAGCTCCGATGCACATCCGGGTCTGGGTAGGCATCTGTATGTATGCATGAACCAGTATGTACCTCAAGAAGTCCGATGATGATTTGGAATGTCTTGAATCCATTGCATGTAAACAACTTGATATCAGTCCCAAAGAGATAGTGGCCGATCATTGTCTATGCTCATGTTCATACTAAAATAACCATTTCAGTAGAAACTTTGATGCAGTAGATGTTACTACATGGAGGCAAAATCTGATGATACCAAGAGATGCTACATGAAATTAGTACGTAGAACTCATTAGTTTTAAAACTAGGTAGAGAAATAAATTCATAAGTGAAAGAGAAACTACATATATACAGCATGAGGAGATTCTAAGACTGTTTTCCACAGTTAAAAATATATGTGCCAGAGAATGTAATGGCTGGTTTAAACTCGGTATCAATTTAGGTTAAACTCGGTATCATAAAAAACTCTCAAGGCACATCTCCATTTCTTCCAACCCACTTGAAGTCTATGGACAACATCCTTCTCAATCTCTCCACTCATATGAGTAGTTGAGTCAACTGGTCAAATATCTATTTTATTAATTTATGTTGTCATGGGAACATCATGGTTCAGACAGGTTGGACCATTTTGGAACTACACAGCCCACAAAAAATAAGTTGGGGTCTGGTCCAGGTTCTAAATATTAGTTCCATCTAACATCAAACACTAATTGGGTGAAACTAGCATATATGGCATGGCAGGAAACCAACAGAAGAGATGGATGTGAGATTGATGATTCAATTATAACATTATCCAAATAAGCCAATGTATCAACACCAAATGAGAAGCTATAGACCATTATTACTAAAATGTGTTTATCTCGTGTATCCCTAAATATAAGCAACATGTGTTAAGGAAGTTCATAATGTTAGCATCCAAGCAAGTGGATAAAACAGACTGCTAATCTAGAAAAAACATTAAATTCTAGTGACTTGAAAAATAAATAAATAAAACAAGGAACCAGTCCTAAAATAAAACATGATACAAAAAACATCCCTAGAAAAATTAACCATTTGACCAGCACCCAGTCCTAAACTGAAACATGATAAAGAAATCATTCCTAGAAAAACTAACCATTCAACCATAACTCATTTTCTAGATATGATGATACAAAGTCATGGGACCTTTCTTACAGTTCCCTATGTAAGGTGAGAACAGTATAAAATAGAACACACAACACTAATGGTTCAGTTTTATCATGATATGCTTTCTGTATGGCCATTTTGGATTGTGTTGAACCGTTGTTGTTTCTCAACCATCACATTCACAGCCACAAATTGAAAGGCCAGATTTTCTTGCTGGGCTAATTGTCACAAACAATATCCATCCATGAAGTGATAAAGTGACCAATTGTTTGGATCTAAAGTACCGGCCCTACTTGTACAAAGTGAAAGCTGGTCTAAGATCATTCGATGACTCCATTGGATTATTGTTCCTTTCCCACAAATTGAAATATTGGAAGACTTACATGGTCTATTTGTAGTGGGGCCCAACACATCAGATTGGATTTCAAAAATCCAAATGGCAACATCACCTCTTCAAATTGGCAACAGGTTGGAGCTCAACAAAAAGAAAAGACCAAGTTGCCTCTAATAACAAGGCATTCACGATACAGTTACATGTTATGTTAACATGTTTCAAGCATGACAAAGGTAAAATGTAAACATATGGCATGTGAAACTCATGCCTCAGTGAATTACACTTAAGAATAGAGCTTGAGGCAAAAATATTTTGAATGCTAAAGGTGAAAAATCATTCAATTTCTCTATATGGCTGAGGACAATAATATGCAGTTATTAGACTATAAACTTACATTGGAAGTTCTAAGCTTCCACTGCAATTCATGGTATAAATGCTAAAAAAAAAAAGCAATAAAAACAAGTTAGGTTCGATTCAGAAAATGAGTTGCTCTTCTTCGTAAGTAGGGACATGCGATGGAAACAAGAAGCAAGCCTAATTTGATTTTTTATTTGTAGAGGTTCAATTCCTAACTGAAAATTTTCAAACAATAAAATAAAATAAGGTTTGAAAATTTTCAAGCAATGTATATTTACATGTCCCCATGGTAAAGGAGAATACCCTCAAAACAGTCTACAGTAAAAAATTGAACAAAATTAAAAGTGATATAATCCCCTACTATGTACACAATTCTGCCATATCTCAAGAAGGACAATTGTCTTCAACTACTCATTATTCCAATGCAGAACCACTCCTACAGATTCAATGATTGACAATAACACGTTTTCTAATATCTTTACTCCAATCATCTCGTGAAAAATTCCGTTGAAGAAGCATTCAATGATGGTACATCAGACAGTAATAGAGACACATCGCCACAATGAACGCATCAAACCAAACTTCAGAAGTTGTGGAAAAGCTATAAATACCTTCTCTCAGACATTTTACCAAACAGCCTCAAGGCATCATCAATACTACCACAGTTGGCATCATTATTGTAAATATAATAAGAAAAAATCATGCATTTCAAATCATTGAAGAAGCTTCTATCCTTAATGATCTCATAACCAAAACCGACTCATTTCTACAATCAATGCTCTCTCCACTAAAACCATAAATCAACATTTCAAAAAGTAGAACAAGGGATTCAACAAAGATAAACCTAATTCCGATCAAATCTCAATTCGACATAGATTACAAGAAAGGAAATGAAGGAAGAAAAATATACCTGATTTTTTACCGCCGATCACTCCCTCAAAACCCTAATTTCCATCGAAAAATGACACACCCAGAATCAGAACTACGAAAATACCATTGCACACACCTCGCACCTGCTGAGCTTCAGGCCTTTCCCGATCTCCGGACATGATTTTTGCCTTAGACTTTCAATCGGACAGAGGAGAGAGCGCCATCCCAAGACATGGATGTTGGGAGAGGAGGGTTTGGGTTGAGAAGGAGAGAGGGAGAGAGAGATAGAGAGGGCGGAGATGCGTTGGAGAGAGAGGGAGGAGAATGAGAAGATGGAGCAGAGATCGGGAGGGAGAGAGGATTGGGGAATGGAGAGAGAGAGAGAGAGAGAGAGAGAGAGAGAGAGAGAGAGAGAGAGAGCAGTGGGCTACTGGTCCGGTTTTGATCGGGCGCCCAATTTTGGGCGGCCTTTCGTGGGACGGACCTGAACGGTCCTATCAAGAGCTCTGTGGGGCCCACCATGATGTATTTGGGTTATCCATTCCGATCATTAATTTTAATTATTTATTTTAGTTTATAATACCAAACTCAAAGTAGATTGAACGCACAAGTGGACCACACCATAGGAAGAAAATTTGATTTAATCTCAATTTTTCCTACCGTGTGGTCTACTTGAGCCTTTGATGTAGCTGAGTTTTCATTTTTCATACTAAAATAATATTTCAAAATAGATGGATGGCTTAGATATAACATATATAAATTTTTAGGCCCTATAAAGCCCCTCACACCACCGGTCATTTTAATGGTGTAGCAACATTTTAGCTACGAATTAAAACCGTAGTAAGGGTTTATATTCGAGGCCAAATACTTATGTAGTTTGTATCTTTTGGCCAATTTTTTTTTTGTAGTGAAATGCCAAGCTAAAATTTAGACATCGAGACTAAAAATCAAACTCATTCATAATTTAGGTAGCCACACAACAGGAAATAATTTAGAGGATGCGTTCACTATTTTATTTTGGATGGCCCACCTAAATTATGGATCAAGCTAATTTTTATTCTTTATCACTAAAATAGGGTAGTGCACCCAATCATTAGGGTGGATTTTACATAAACATCATGATGGGCTACATATGAGAATTTTAAAATGTGTATGTAGTTTAGTCAATAACTTGCATAAAAAATGGCTTGAATTTGACTTCAAGAATTAGTGAACCCTACTAAAATGAAATGAGGCATCTATTAATCAGGGTAAATTTCATATAAACATCGTATAGGCCACATTTGATAGTTCCTAAAATTGATCTCATATCTCTACATCATTTTTTTTATATACATGAATTCCATCTATGTAATACCAAACCTAACTGAGAATATCAATTCAATAAATTTCATGAAAGTATTAAACTTTTCAGATCAATTTAGGGCATTATCTAAAAAATGCAGCAATTCCAATTATCAGATGGACCATAACATAGGAAATAGTGGTGATTGACCATTAATGGGCCATACAAGTTTTGGATCAAGCTGATATTTGTTTTTTTCCTATCATCCGGGCTAAGTAACTTACAAGTTACTTGTAAGTAATATAAGTTCTGCTCGATTAGGTCAAACAGGCCTTGATGAAGGGGAAAAAAAAATCAGATTGATCCAAAACTTTATATGGCCCCCAAAAGGTTTTTAATAGTCGACGCTCATTCAACACTGTTTCCTATAATGTGGTCCAATTGAGATTGGGATATACCTTATTTTTTGTAAATGTAAAACTTCTGTGATGCCTAAAAGGAATCCCTTAGTTCTTTTTTTTTTTTTTGTGGTACAATTGATTTTTGGATTAGTTATATATTTTTTGGCTAAAAGCCTTACAACGCAAGTGGACGAACAGTCTGGATATAACACTTACGTCACGATAGGACCACATAAGTTCGTGACGTCAACAACACACTAGCCAGGTCGGTAGTGTGTGGTACTCCAGCCAATCCGCTTTCGTGGATGAAACCATACATCGCGGTGGCCTGATTCTAGTTAGGGACTGGTCCAATCGGCATCCATTGAAAAGTGAAAATGCCTTTGTCCAGGTTTGGCCAACTAAAAGTTTGAAATCTCCCTCATGGATTGTGAAAGCAGATTAGGTGAGACTGCGGATCCACAGACATGGGTGGGACCCTAACTATGGGGCCGTTGTGATGTATGTGACTACATCCACGCTGTCCATTCATATTGAAATCTAAATTCAGGGCATTATCTTAAAAATGCAGTTCCAAATTCCAAATGGATCATAGAATAGGAAAAATGGGTGATTAACTGCTAAAAACTTCTTTTAGGGCCATAAAGGCTCTCTATTAACAAGATATCTATGTGGTCTCTTCATTTAAGTGTTTGTGACTTTATCAATATGTTTGATGGCAAATAAGCATTCATTGGAATCTATGAAGTTTTGAATGGTAGGGATTCAATCACAACTTGGCGAGGTGGGCCAAGCTTGGCTTGAGTCATCCGTGCTCTCTTTAAGCTTACCATTGGAGTTTTACTTGTTTGCAAAATCTTTTGAATCGAGCTTGAGGCGAACTAGTAAATTCAGTTGAGACGAGCTTACCTCGAGTCGAATCGAGCATGCTCCTAATCCGACCCAACACAACACCCAACTCACCCCTGACTCAACCCAAGAACCCGACTTAACCCACTTGAGTTTCGTTTACCAATGATTTTTAAGATATCTCATAACCTAAAGGGGACACATCAAATGCGTGTCTTATTTACCCTGTCCATCCATTTTGCCAACTTATTTTAGCCAATAAGGCCAAAAATAGGGTAGATACAAATCTCTGAAAAATTATGGAAACTTTTTGGGGCCACAAAAATTATGGATCATGCTGATATATGTGCTTTCCTTTCATCCATGCATGTGATATTATCAATACGTTGGATGAGAAATAAACATTACAATAGGCCATGGGAAGTTTTTACATGTTGACGTTCGATCATCATTGTTTTCCTGCAGTGTGGTCTACTTGAGATTTTAATCTAACTCATTTTTGAGCTCATGCCCTAACTCTATATAGAAAAATGGATGGACGATGTGGATAAAATACATACATCATCGTAGCCTATAGAGCTTTGACTCGTGGACTGCTGGTGCTGGGGTCACTTGTCAAACTACGTGCAAATCCTACACCTCCACTCCGTCTATCTATTTTGACAGGTCATTTTAGGTTATGATACCAAAAAGGAGGCGGATAGGAGACTTTGGTGGATCACACCATAGGAAACAGTGGTCACAGCTGTAGTCATTTAGGTGGGACCTATATAGTTCCACAATAATGTCCATATGATACATTAGAATGTGATCCGTTAAAATGAATGGGCGGAGTGGATAAATAATATACATCATGGTGGACCCTACAAGACTTAAAAACTAGGAGACAGATTGGTTACTCCCTCTGTCACCCGCCCTGTGGCTGGTGGTCAGTGCTTCGTGGGGCCCACCATGATGTATGTATTTCATCCATTCTGTTTATCAATTTTTACAGATCATTTTAATAATTTATAAAAAATAATTATAGGGATATAAATCTTAGGTGGACCACACCATAGGAAAAAAATAATGATTGAATATCCACTATTAAAATCCTCCTAAGGCCTAATGTATTGTTTATTTGACATCCAATCAGTTAATTAGGTCATAAATACCTAGATGAAGGGAAAAAATACATATTAACTTGATCCAAAACTTTTATGGCCCCCAAGACGTTTTTAATGGTCAACGTTCATTAAACACTGTTTCCTGTAATGGGTCCACTTGAAATTGAGATATAACTCATTTTTTCGTTCATGCTATAAAATGATCTATAAAAATAGATGGACGGAATGGATGAAACACATACATCATAGTGGGGCCCATAGAGCACCGACCACCAGCCAATGGCTAGTGGCAGGGGGCGTAGCCAATCCATTTTCTAAAACCTAAGCCTTTCCCAAAACCCAAATCCCGCTCTCGCTCCCGCTCGCCCGCCCCTCCCAAAACCCAAATCCCTCGAACCTCTCTCGCACGCCCGCCCCTCTCCCAAACCCTCTCTCTCTCTCTCTCTCTCTCTCTCTCTCTCACGTGCCCGACACTCTTTTCTCCGATCAGAGATCTATGGAATACAAGCCGCACAACCAAATCCCTTTCTCCAATCAGAGAAATCCTTCGCCATCGATCTTTCTTCTTCCGATCGGACGGCAACTCCTGGCTTCCTTTCAAATAGAGAAGTCCCTAACTTTGGAGGTTCTGCTATTTCAAATGTTGTTTCTAGTGGTGGTGGTGGTGGAGTTGCTACTGTTTCGTCAGCTCCAAGAGCTTCTCATGAGGCTGATTCAAATGGATCTTCTTCTATTGTGAGTTGCCATAAGTGTGGAGAGCAGTTTGGGAAATGGGAGACTGCAGAAGCACATCATCTCTCCAAGCATGCTGGTATTTTTTTCAAATCCTTTCTAAAATTTTGGATTTTTGATATGGATATGGTGGATTTCATCTTTATTGATATTACTTTGTATTTTGGAAATGATATTTGCATCCACCCTGATGGATTTTCATGCACCCATTTTAGGTTAGGTTTTGGGAATAGGAATTGCTCTTAATGTGTTTTTTCCCCTTGGGGAAAGGATATAAACGCCTAATTGATTGATTTTCATGCACCCATTTTTCCATTTTTAAATACCACATTTTTGTACCGCAATTGACAAAAGTTGAAAATGGGTGCATGCAAATCAAAAGGGTGGGTGTTAATAGCGACTTCCTTTTCTATTTTTGGGCTCATATGCTTTTCCTTGGTATTTTGCTTTGGCTGCCTTTTAAAATTTTAAATAGATTGGCTTTCTCTAATACAATAGCATTTCTTTTATTCTTTTTTTTATTTTATTTTATTTTATTTTTATTTTTTAAGTGTGTAGTTTTAGATCATATTTGCCTTCTTGGAGTATTTGATTTGTGGGTTCGTCTCTTTTAGATTGATTGATTTTACCTGGAATTTTCATCTCTCAAGTTATAGTTTGGAGGGACTCATTTCAAATTTTTAGTGATTGCCTTTTTTTGAATTCCATCTCTAATATTGGTGGGGCCTTCCCATGATTGTCTTTGTTATTTCAAACATGTTTTCGATTTCCTCAGCCTGAGTGTGGCTTTTATTCTTGCTTGGGTCTTGTTTGGACACATAACTGAATTGAATTGTGAACATTCGGTTCCATCAAGAGGAGATGACCCAAATACAATTATATTCATTTCAAGTTGAAATTGCAAGTAACTGGATTGTGATTTGCATCCAAACCAGCATTTTCTAGCCATTCCACATTGTGGGGCATCTGGTTTACAAACTTCCATATTTTCTTTTTTCGGCTCTGACTACCTTTGGACAAATATGGTCTCCCATTTTGCCCGAGAAAAGCTCTTCTTGTTGGTGTCAATGCGGTGATATTTTCCCTTTGAGTCGGTGGATGTTGAGTCGGTGACCCACCTTTATTTTACACACACGCGCGCACACAATTTTAACTTCCCAATTTTTCCGTATTCTTGTGACCCACTTGATGACCTGATTGGTCCTATTTTTGGGCAGTCACACATACTCGGTGGGGACGTTGAGCTGATGAATAGCCAGGATTGAAAAAACTTGAAACATTGGCATGTGCGAAGTCCTGTTCTAGGGAATCATTCTCTTTATCTTCTCATTACTAATACTAATAATGATGTCAAAGGATGCGTTTGGATGCACTATCAAATTGAATTGCAATTTAGAGACTGATAGTGTGGAAATATGGAAACTGGAATTTCCTTATCATTCATATTGAGAATCTTGCACCAACATGCAATGACATTACTTCTAAGTTGGACTTGAAAAAGAAAAGAAAAAAAAAAAAACCTGAAGTGCAAATTTAGGTATAGTTGTTCATTGTGAATGCTTGGAAACACTGTTTATCTGTCTGTTCCTCTTTAGATGAAACTGAATGTTCAAATTTCAAATCAATTGTGCATCCAAACACAACATAAGTGTTTTGGTGCAATTGCAGAGTTTGTTTTGGAGTTGCTGAGGTCTTGTTGGTGATTGGAGTGGCCGTTGAATCTAATCACATGAGAATACAGAGAGAATCTAGGAAGAAATTGCCTAGTTGTCAACTAGGTGGCATTTTTTACCTGTTGACAGTATTTCTAGCAACCGCCTTTTATTTTGTGGTATTGCAAATGCTGAGAGTGAAAGATGGTGGAAGTGGCTTTCTGTTAACTCTTTGCTCCATGTATCTTATTTGCCTTGAGGTTTTCTCTCTGTCAACTCTCTGCTTTAATTTTATTCAATTTCTCACCTAGGTCCCTTCTTTCAATTCACACTATTGGTTATTATCTTGCTGCATGGATCAGTCGACTTTACATTTTGATGAAAGAGCAAGATCTCAACTTGACTTGTTTATTTTGCCTTGCCCCTTTAGTTGATTTCTTTGCCTTTATCAGTGAACCTTTTTTTTTTTGTGAAATAAAGCACTCATTCATTAAAACAAAGTGAAGTTTTATTAGTAAAAAGAAAGTAGTCACAGTTTGGTGGTTTTTAAACCTTCTTTGGTAACTTAAAATTTCATTAATTCATGAAAGGCATAACTGCAAGATTATAGAGATTGCACATTATTTGTTTTTTTGGTAACCTTGCCATCAAATTTGGCTATGCAGTCACCGTTCAAAAAAAAATTAAAAATTCCCTGTAGTTGTGCCTTGTGACTTTGTCTAACATTTTGTATGCTTGTGGCTTAATTGTTTTTCTTTTTGATAAGACATTAATTGTTTCGAATTTGCTTCCCTGATATTGTGCAATAATCAAGCTAAACTGCAATGTTAGGTATGATTGTGTTAACATGTGAGTTGTGTGGTAAACATTCGTCGGTTAGCTTCATATTATTTCCTATAACCAACTATTTGAGCACGTTCCTTCCACTTTTGCTCCAATTGCGTTACATTTTTGCATAATTATGCTTAGTGGGCTTGTTTGGGACTACATGCTCTAGGCAGCAACCGTTTGTCAATCTCCTTTTGACTTTTGGTCCAATGGAAGTACATTTATGCATTTCATGCTTTACGGGCTCGTTAGGCATTGTCACCATGTTGCTGTCATCAACTGTTTGCAAATCCCCCATCTAGCACCACATGCTCTAGATATCAACTGCTTGTAAATCCCCTTTCCACTTTTGGTCCTATGGTGGTGTGTATGTAGAAAAGCTGCTTATTTTTCTTTTTCCTATGCGAATGAATTACAATCAATGCACTCACAGGCTATGGACAACATTGGAAGGTGGGAACCGTTGTTATGACCATGATGAAGTTGTCCATTTCCTATGGACAACATTGGAGGGGCCTAGCCATTTGGACAGGCCGTGTTTATGTATTTACTTGAAATTAATGGAGCAGACCCGGATATGCGTCGGAGCTATCCGGATGAGCGGGGGTCCCTGAAAGGTGGGAACC
Source organism: Magnolia kwangsiensis (assembly GCA_037074715.1). NCBI lineage: Eukaryota > Viridiplantae > Streptophyta > Magnoliopsida > Magnoliales > Magnoliaceae > Magnolia > Magnolia kwangsiensis. The sequence continues at coordinate 68,764,464 of CM073587.1, read as the reverse complement.
GCTGTTATGACCATGATGAAGCTGTTCATTTCCTATGGACAACATTGGGAGGGCCTGGCCATTTGGACAGGCCATATTTTGGTATTAGCTCAAAATTAATGGAGCATACCCGGATGTGCGTCGGAGCTATCCGGATGAGCGGGGGTCCCTGGAAGGTGGGAACCGTTATTATGACCATGATGAAGCTATCCATTAATTATGAGACAGTATTGGGAGGGCTTGGCCATTTCAACAGGCCGTATTTTTGTATTAGCTCGAAATTAATGGAGTATAAACGGATGTGCGTCGGAGCTATCCGGATGAGCGGGGGTCCCTGGAAGGTGGGAACCGCTGTTATGACCATGATGAAGCTGTCCATTTCCTATCAACAGCATTGGGAGGGCCTGGCCATTTGGACGGGCCGTATTTATATCTTATTTATATTTGTATTTACAGGTACCACACTCTTAACCTAAACTCAAATCCCTAAACCTTAACCTATAACTCACCCTAAACCTATACTCATAACCTAAACCTAAACCTAAACCTTAACCTATTCTCAAATCTCAAAACCTATACCCTAAACCTTACACTCCCTAAACCTATAACCAACACTTATAACCTAAAACTATTTTCAAATCTCAAAACCTATACCCTTCCCCTAAACCTAAACCTTAGCCTATAACCTAAACCTATACTCATAACCTTATACTAAACCTATTCTCAAATCCTAAAACCTATACCTATAACCCAAACCCAAGCCCGATCTCGAACCCGAACCCAATTTATGACCTAAACTTATTCTCACATCCCGAAACCTATAACCCAAATCTAACCATTCCCTAAACCTATAACCTAAAACTATTCTCAAATCCCAAAACCTATACCTATAACCTAAACCTAAACCTTAACCTATAACCAAAACCTATACTTATAACCTTAACCTAAACCTATTCTTAAATCCCAAAACTTATACTTTTAAGCTAAACCTAGACCTTAACCTTAACCTATGACCTATAATTATAACCTTAACCTAAACTTACAACCTTAACCTAAACTAAAATTTCCAAACCTTAACCTAAACTTACAACCTTAACCTAAACTAAAATCCCTAAACCTTAACCTATAACCCAACTAAAACCTATACATATAACCTAAACCTATTCTCAAATCTCAAAACCTATAACCCAAACCTAACCATTCCCTATACCTATAACCTATACTTATAACCTAAAGCTATTCTCAAATCCCAAAACCTATACCTATACCCTAAACCATTCCCTATACCTATAATATAAACCTAGACTTATAACCGTAACCTAAACCTATTCTCAAATCCCAAAACCCTAACCTATAACCTAAACCTAGACCTTAACCTTAACACATAACCTATACTTATAACCTATAACCTAAAACCTAACCCTAAGCCTATACTTATAACCTTAACCTAAGCCTATTCTCAAATCCCAAAACCTATACCTATAACCCAATCCCAAGCCCGATCCCGATCCCGAACCCGATTTCCTAAACCTAAACCTTAACCTATTCTCAAATCCCAAAACCCATAAGCTAAACCTACCCACTCCCTAAACCTATAACCTACACTTATAACTTAAAACTATTCTCAAATTTCAAAATTTATACCCTTACCCTAAACCTAAACGTTAACCTAAACCTAGACTCATAACCTTAACCTAAACTTATTCTCAAATCCCAAAACCTATACCTATAACCCAAACCAAGCCCGATTCCAAATCCGAACCCGATTTCCTAAACCTAAACCTTAACCTATTCTTAAATCCCAAAACCTATACCCTAAACCTAACCACTCCCTAAACTTATAACCTACACTTATAACCTAAAACTATTTTCAAATCCCAAAACTTATACCTATAACCTAAACCTAAAGCTAAACCTTAACCTATAACCTAAACCTAGACTCATAACCTTAACTTAAACCTATTCTCAAATCTCAAAACCTATACCTATAACCCAAAACCAAGCCCGATTCCAAACCCGAATCGTATTTCCTAAACTTAAACCTTAACCTATTCTCAAATCCCAAAACATATACCTTAAACCTAACCACTCCCTAAACCTATAACCTACACTTATAACCTAAAACTATTTTCAAATTTTAAAACCTAAACCTATAACCTTAACCTATAACCTAAACCTAGACTCATAACCTTAACCTAAACTTATTCTCAAATCCCAAAACCTATACCTAGAACCCAAACCCAAGCCCAATCCCGAACCCGAACCCGATTTCCTAAACCTAAACCTTAACCTATTCTCAAATTTCAAAACCCATAACCTAAACCTACCCACTCCCTAAACCTATAACCTACACTTATAACTTAAAACTATTCTCAAATCTCAAAACCTATACCCTTACCCTAAACCTAAACCTTAACCTATAACCTAAACCTAGACTCATAACCTTAACCTAAACCTATTCTCAAATCCCAAAACCTATACCTATAACCCAAACCTAAACTCGATCCCCAACCCGAACCCAATTTCCTAAACCTAAACCTTAACCTATAACCAAAACCTATACCTATAACCTAAACCTAAACCTTAACCTATAACCTAAACATAGACTCATAACCTTAACCTAAACCTATTCTCAAATCCCAAAACCCATACCTATAACCCAAACCCAAGCCCGATCCCGATCCCTAACCCGAACACGAAACCGATTTCCTAAACCTAAACCTTAACCTATTCTCAAATCCCAAAACCCATAACCTAAACCTACCCACTCTTTAAACCTATAACCTACACTTATAACTTAAAACTATTCTCAAATCTCAAAACCTATACTCTTACCCTAAACCTAAACCTTAACCTATAACCTAAACTTAGACTCATAACCTTAACCTAAACCTATTCTTAAATCCCAAAACCTATACCTATAACCCAAACCTAAACCCGATCCCCAATCCAAACCCGATTTCCTAAACCTAAACCTTAACCTATAACCAAAACCTATACCGATAACCTAAACCTAAACCTTAACCTATAACCTAAACCTAGACTTATAACCTTAACCTAAACCTATTCTCAAATCCCAAAACCTATACCTATAACCCAAACTAAAGACAGATCCCGATCCCGAACCCAAACCTGATTTTCTAAACCTGAACCTTAACCTATTCTCAAATCCCAAAACCCATAACCTAAACCTACCCACTCCCAAAACCTATAACCTACACTTATAACTTAAAAATATTCTCAAATCTCAAAACCTATACCCTTACCCTAAACCTAAACCTTAACTTATAACCTAAACCTAGACTCATAACCTTAACCTAAACCTATTCTCAAATCCCAAAACCTATACCTATAATCCAAACCCAAGCCCAATTCCAAAAACCTAAACCTTAACCTATTCTCAAATCTCAAAATCTATACCCTAAACCTAACCACTCCCTAAACCTATAACCTACACTTATAACCTAAAACTATTTTCAAATCCTAAAACCTATACCTATAACCTAAACCTAAACCTACTCATAACCTTAACCTAAACCTATTCTCAAATCCCAAAATCTATACCTATAACCCAAACCCAAGCCCGATTCCAAACCCGAACCCGATTTCCTAAACCTAAACCTTAACCTACTCTCAAATCCCAAAACCTATAACCTAAACCTAACCACTCCCTAAACCTGTAACCTACATTTATAACCTAAAACTATTTTCAAATCCCAAAACCTATACCTATAACTTAAACCTAAACCTTAACCTATAACATAAACCTAGACTCATAACCTTAACCTAAACGTATTCTCAAATCTCAAAACCTATACCTATAACCCAAACCCAAGCCCAATCCCGATCCCGAACTCGAACCCAATTTTCTAAACCTAAACCTTAACCTATTCTCAAATCCCAAAACCCATAACCTAAACCTACCCACTCCCTAAACATATAACCTACACTTATAACTTAAAACTATTCTCAAATCTCAAAACCTATACCCTTAACCTAAACCTATACCTTAACCTATAACCTAAACCTAGACTCATAACCTTAACCTAAACCTATTCTCAAATCCCAAAACCTATACCTATAACCCAAACTCAAGCCCGATTCTAAACTCGAACCCGATTTCCTAAACCTAAACCTTAACCTATTCTCAAATCCCAAAACCTATACCCTAAACCTAACCACTCCCTAAACCTATAACCTACACTTATAACCTAAAACTAATTTCAAATCCCAAAACCTATACTTATAACCTAAACCTAAACCTTAACCTATAACCTAAACCTAGAGTCATAACCTTAACCTAAACCTATTCTCAAATCCCAAAACCTATACCTATAATCCAAACCCAAGCCCGATTCCAAACCTGAACCCAATTTTGTAAACCTAAATCTTAACCTATTCTCAAATCCCAAAACCTATACCCTAAACCTAACCACTCCCTAAACCTATAACCTCCACTTATAACCTAAAACTATTTTCAAATCTCAAAACCTATACCTATAACCTAAACCTAAACCTTAACCTATAACCTAAAACTAGACTCATAACCTTCACCTAAACCTATTCTCAAATCCCAAAACCTATACCTATAACCCAACCCAAGCCCGATCCTGATCACGAACCCGAACCCGATTTCTTAAATCTAAACCTTAACCTATTCTCAAATCCCTAAACCCATAACATAATCCTACCCACTCCCTAAACCTATAACCTACACTTATAACTTAAAACTATTCTCAAATCTCAAAACCTATACCCTTACCCTAAATCTATACCTTAACCTATAACCTAAACCTAGACTCATAACCTTAACCTAAACCTAGACTCATAACCTTAACCTAAACCTATTCTCAAATCTCAAAACCTATACCTATAACCCAAACCCAAGCCCGATTCTAAACCTGAACCCGATTTCCTAAACTTAAACCTTAACCTATTCTCAAATCCCAAAACCTATACCCTAAACCTAACCACTCCCTAAACCTATAACCTACACTTATAACCTAAAACTATTTTTAAATCTCAAAACTTATACCTATAACCTAAACCTAAACCTTAACTTATAACCTAAACCTAGACTCATAACCTTAACCTAAACCTATTCTCAAATCCCAAAACCTATAACCTACACCTATAACCCAAACCCAAGCCCGATCTCGATCCCGAACCCGATTTATGACCTAAACTTATTCTCAAATCCCGAAACCTATAACCCAAATTTAACCATTCCCTAAACGTATAACCTACACTTATAACCTAAAATTATTCTCAAATCCCAAAACCTATACTTATAACCTAAACCTAAACCTGAACCTATAACCAAAACCTATACTTATAACCTTAACCTAAACCTATTCTTAAATTCTAAAACTTATACTTTTAAGCTAAACCTAGACCTTAACCTTAACCTATGACCTATAATTGTAACCTTAACCTAAACTAAAATTCCTTAACCTTAACCTATAACCCAACTAAAACCTATTCTTATAACCTAAACCTATTCTCAAATCCCAAAACCTATAACCCAAACCTAACCATTCCCTATACCTATAACCTATACTTATAACCTAAAGCTATTCTCAAATCTCAAAACCTATACCTATACCCTAAACCATTCCCTATACCTATAATCTAAACCTAGACTTATAACCTTAACCTAAACCTATTCTCAAATCCCAAAACCTTAACCTATAACCTAAACCTAGACCTTAACCTTAACCCATAACCTATACTTATAACCTATAACCTAAAACTTAACCCTAAACCTATACTTATAACCTTAACCTAAACCTATTCTCAAATTTCAAAACTTATACTTTTAACTTAAACCTAGACCTTAACCTTAACCTATAACCTATAATTGTAACCTTAACCAAAAATTCCTAAACCTTAACCTATAACCCAACTAAAACCTATACTTATAACCGAAACCTATTCTCAAATCCCAAAACCTATAACCCAAACCTAACCATTCCCTAAACTTATAACCTACACTTATAACCTAAACCTATTCTCAAATCCTAAAACCTATACCTATACCCTAAACCATTCCCTATACCTATAACCTAAACCTAGACTTATAACATTAACGTAACCTATTCTCAAATCCCAAAACCCTAACCTATAACCTAAACCTAGACCTTAACCTTAACCCATAACCTATACTTATAACCTATAACCTTAAACCTATACTTATAACCTTAACCTAAACCTATTCTCAAATCCCAAAACTTATACTTTTAACCTTCAGGTAAATTTTAATTTTTTAAAATTTATTTTATAAAAGTTTATTTTATGGTTTAGTTATTTTCTTAATAAGTTTATTGTCTTAATCCATTATTTACAAAACTGCAGGATAAGTTTGACTTCGATTTGAGTATTCCGCACTTTTCCTATGCTATCGACGACATGATCAAGGAGCGGTTTAAGGAGTACGGCTCCATGTTATACAAGCGGTACAAGTAGTGTATGAGCCACACAGAGGCCACTGTCCGCACCGCCATACGTGACCTATGACGACTGGCGGATACTCTGCGATAGATTTTTGTCTGATTCTTTTTAGGTAATATTTACATATTTATGATATTTTAATGTAACAATTAAATTGCTATTAATAACAATGTATTATGAATAATGCGTTCAGAAGAGAAGCAAAATAAATTCTGACAATAGAGAAAAGTTAGAAGTGAACCACGTAGTTGGTTCAAAGTCATTTACAGAAGTTCGTCACAGCATGGTAAGAAATTACTGATAATTATTAAGTTGATATATTCTTTCCATGCATTTATATTAAATCAGTTATCCTTTCGATTGCGCAGCGAGATCCTGTCACTGGCCAGGAGCCCGGACTTGTAGACTTCTACAGAGGGACTCACTATCGACAGGCGACGGGATCTTGGGTACATCCTAGAGCCGGTGAGATTTGGGTAAAAATCTTTACATTGTAAAGTTTAATTGCATTACATTATAATAATACCATTTTTTAGAGAAAATTCATATGTTTTCATTACAGGCGACGATGGACACCTTACGCAGTCAACCCACTCCCGATGGTACTCAGCGGAGTGAGCCAGAGATCCTGAGTGAGGTGCTTGGCACCCGTTCTGGTTATGTGCGTGGGCTTGGCCATGGTGCTAAGCTCATTGCACCCGCTAGAGCTGCCTCCACCCGATCCATTGTCGTTGGCGAGAGCGCCACCCGCTGAGCTGATATTACAGAGAAAGAGGTTCAGTAGCTACGAGTCGTCGTCCATGACATTAAAGAGCAGTTGGAGAAAAAGAGTGAGCAGCTGGAGAGGCAGATGGAGGAGCAGGAGAGGAGGATGGAGGATCTGACGAGGCAGAGGGAGGAGCAGGAGAGGAGGATGGAGGATCGGACGAGGCAAAGGGAGAAGCAGGAGAGGAGGAGGATGGAGGAGCAGGCGAGGGAGAGAGAGGAGAATGAGAGGAGGATGGAGGAGATGTGGGTGGAGCATGAGTGACGGATGACAGAGATATTTTAGGCTCTTGCTGCACGCTTACCCACTGATGCTCTACCTCCTTCGCCTTCATCTTTATGATTTTTTATATTTTATTTATGATGTTAAACTTATATTTTTTGTATTTTATTTGTGAATGAATGTTATGTTGATGAATGTAATTTATATTTGGATAGATCTACGTATTTTGGGTTTGAATAGATGTGAATGTGAATATGATGAAATATTTATATATAACAGGTGTATATTAGGAATATCAACAGGTGTATATCAGGAATATTTTGTAGGCACATTTTTTTTAAAAAAGACACTTTTACCAACGAAAATTTTCGTAGGTAAAAGTAACATCGGATTTTTATCTATGAAGATTTTCGTAGGTAAAAGTCTCATACAAATTTTTACCTACGAAAATTTTCGTAGGGGAAAGTTCAGTAATTTTTTTAGCTACAAAATTATTCGTAGGTAAATGTTTTCAATATATTTTCACCTGCAAAAATATACATTGGTTTATGTTTTCAAAATGGTTTACCTACTAAACAATTCGCAAGTAAAGGTTTCGGAAAAGGTTTTAGCTACGAGTTACTTCATAGGAAAAAGTTCTATAACCTACGAAACTATTCATAGGTAAAGGTTTTGTAATTGTTTTTAGCTACCACCAAATTCGTAGGTAAAACTTTTGTAACAATTTTTACCTGCGAAGTAATTCGTAGGTAAAAGTTTTGAAAATATTTTTAGCTACTAAATTTTTAGTAGGTAAAACTTTTCTAACAATTATTACCTAAGAAAAAATTCGTAGTAAAAGTTTTGAAAATATTTTTGGCTACGAAAGTATTAGTAGGTAAAACTTTTACTACAGTTTTTACCTACGAACAAATTCATAGGTAAAAGTTTTGTAATAATTTTGACCAACAGAAACAATTCGTAGGCAAAACTCATGCCATATTTTTGGCTACGAAATTATACGTTGGTTAAATTTTTGTCATAATTATTAGCTATGAAACAAATTCGTTGGTAAAACTTTTGTAAATATTTTTACCTACGAAATTATTTGTAGGTGAAATTGTTGTCATAATTTTTACCTATGAAAACATTGGTAGGTAAATCGTTTTAGCTACGAAAACAATCGTAGGCAAAACGTTTTGTAAATTTTTTTTAGCTACGAAGCTAAGGGAAAGATATTTTTCAATATTTTTGACTACGAAATAAAACGTTGGTAAAACAGTTTACCTAAGAAATTAAATCGTCGGCAAAAGTCTTACTTTTGCCAATGAAATTTTTTTTTTTGTTGTTAAAGGTTTTCACCCTCGGTCTTTTGGCAACGAAATTTCCAATGAAAATTTTCGTTGGAAAAAGCTTTTGCCTACGAAAAACAGGCTTTTACCTACGAAAATTTTCGTAGGTAAATGTGACTTTTCTTGTAGTGATCTTATGCAACATTCCTAACACATTTCTTATGAATAAACTAATCAAGATTGAGATAGAAAACTACTGGGAAAAAAGATAAAGCAACAAACCTCACATGTATATGATCTTTTATTGAATACCTATTAAAGCTATATATCCGAAAGGACTCCCCATCAAGATATCAAATCAAAATCAAAATAAGAAGGTAAGATTCCCTGTAAAGTCCAACTCCATCAAGCTTGTTGTTTGTAGGACAACGACTTGCAAAAATACAAGTTATGCTATACTTCTTACTAGGCCCAGTTGGTGAATGATTGACATTTCTGGACGTTTATATGGTGGGTCCCACCTCACTTATGGCTCAGATGTTGTGAGAGACTAGATTTCTTCTGAAGAATGTTAGCAAGGGGCCCAATAAGTTTTTTTAAGCTCGAACGGACCTAAGGTCTTGTAATGTGGGGCCAGGATGTGGCACATACCCAATGGGATTGCGTAACGAGTAGTAGTTGTTTTGGACACGTGTCCTTGTTTCCATGTGTGAAGCAAATGCTCCGGCTATGTGTTACTCTTGATGCGCAGACACTTCAAAATTGTACATCTGACATACGCCATTCATTTTAAACCATTTAATACATGTCCACTGATCTGAGAGTCGAATAATCAAATGAACATTGTTTTTGGCTCATGATCCATCTAAGCCGTGATACTAGATTTGAACGGTTTCATTTGAACACACACACACACACACACACACACACACACACACATATATATATATATATGGAAAAGGTACTATGCGCTCAAGTACATGTTACCTTCCATGAGGTGGAGTGTTGGCGTCACGTTATTCATATGATGGTAAGACTTGCGCCCACTGTTGAAACCTTCCTACGGTCCACTATAATGTTATCTAAGATTCAACCTATTCATAAGTTAAGAGATACATGAAAGAAGGGAAAACACAAATTTCATCTTGATCAAAAACTTTTGTGGCCTTTAGAAATTTTTAATGGTGGACATCACTCTATCCACTGTTTTTTGTGGTGGGTCCATTCGAGCTTTGGATCTGACTCATTCTTTGCCTCATACCTTAAATTGATATCTCCAAGTGAATGGACAGTATGGATATAACACATACATCATGGTGGGTCCCACAGAACTTGGTGACCTAACCTGTCCGTAGGGCTATACATCGAGCTGAGTCGAATCGAGGTGGGCCAAGCTTGGCTTGGCTTGTCCATGCTCTTCTTGAGTTCGAGCTCGAGCTCGAGCTTTGCCTTGAGTTTACTATTGAAGCTTGGCTTGTTTGCCAAAACTTTCGAGTTGAGCTCGAGGCGCGAGATAATGGATCGAGTCGAGGCGAGCTTACCTCGAGTCGAGTCGAGCTTGCTCCCGACTTGATCCAACCTGCAAGACGCACCTGACTTAACCTAGCAACCCGACTTAACTGACCCAACTCCCAAATCAAATATTTAATTAATAATACACACACACACACATAGTCGAGCCAAACTCCAATATGTTTGAACTTGGCTTGTTTTCAAAACAAGCTGGGTCATATAAAACTTGGCTCACCTTGATTCATCATTCGAGTCCAGTCAAGTTGAGCTAGATCGAGCCAAGCTTGGCTCGTGTACAGCCCTACCTATACGCAGTTAATCCGCGTCTAGCTAGCATTGGAGTCCATTACGACTTTTAATAGGATGCAGATTACATCCGAGCAGGGCTTTGTGAGGCCCACCGTGATGTAAGTGTTTTATTCATGCCATAAAAAGATTTTTTCAGACCGTTTTAAGGTATTATCCTAAAAATGAGGCAGGTGCACAATTCATGGGAACTTCCCATGAGGTCGATCTGTGTGGGCCCACTGTGATGCATGTCGAACATCTAACCCATCAGTCAGATGCACCATTCCATGGTGGGCCTCGAGCTTAAAAATCAAGTCAATCCATGAATTTTGTGGGCCACACCACATACAAAAGTTGAGAGGGGTTACCCTCCCATTAAAACATTCATAATGATGTGTTTCACAAATCCAGACCATCCATTATGTGTGCCTCACTTGGATGAGGGGTCAGACCAAGTTTCAAACACATCCAAATTTCAGGTAGGATCCACCAAGTGCTTTATATGTTTTAGGCATGTCTTCACTTGATGTTAGGTGATATGGCCCTCCTGAGTTTGGTATATGACTGATTTTTGGGATATCCTATAATTTAAAGGGGACCCATCAAATGCATAATGTTGATGTTCGACATGTATCATGGTGGGGCCCACACAACTGGGAAATTTTCATGAGGTCCGCTGCATAGACCATTTCCCATATAGAGAGAGAGAGGAATGCTCACCTGCACACCTTCTCACGTGAGCACCTATGCAGACCTTTGCACACGTGTCATAGGTATAGTATCCGAACAATCTACATGATGGGGTACTTGCCCAATTTTCAGCCCAACACAAAACTCTGGTGGGCTATGATAAAGGAAACAATTTCCTCCCTTGATTTTCATTTCTCTTTGTTATGGCCCATTAGAGTGAGTTTTGGATCAGGCTGAAAATCACAACAAAAGAATTTAAGGGGGTGCTGCATTACGTGAACCATTCAGATTCTATGCTATTCTATGCCCATGACACGTGTGCATGGGTGCTCACGTAAGAAGGTGTGCATGTGCGAATTCCTTGCGTGTATTTATATATATAGAGACATGCATGCAATTTCTTAGCTCATGCATGCGTATTATCCATCACACTCTGCCTGAGAATCATAGTTGGAGAAGCGAATTTCTATTTGTTATCCCATTCGGACGGGGATGGGTCCACATTGATGTATATGTTTTATCATTGTAGGGCATGATACTAGAATTGAACCATATCCAAAGCTCAAGTGTACTACACCACATGAAATAGTAGGATAATGATGGCCAATGTTGAATCTACCTGGGGCTCACACTTATATTTATTTGTCATCCAACCTGTTCATAAGGTTACACAGGTATGGATGAAGGGAAAACACAGTATCAGCTTGATCTAAAACTTCTGAGGCCATCCGGGAAGTTTTCTACCGTAGGGTGTGGTCCAGTTAAGCCTTGGATATGATTCAAATTGTATGCTTGTGCCCTAAACTAGCTGCAAAAAACGGATGGACAGCGTCAATAAGATACATACATCACGGTGGGCCCACAGAGTTTACTGGTACGCTATCCGAGTCCATCACATTGACACACGGATCGAGGAAGGCAGCCATGTACGCACCACCACGTCAGCTTCGAACATAGGTGTGTGATCCAATCCGTTCATCAGGTCCGTCCCTTCATTTCCATCCTGCGGTATTTTAGGCAGACCGATACAAATATGGATAGATGAAAAAATGCGGCAATTTTTTCTAAGCCACTCGCCTATTTCTGAATTTTTAGGCGACTTGATGAGTAGACCAGTCCAAATTTTACTCCAGAGAATCTAAATAATGGGAACCACCTGATGGACGGTTTGGATCTCAAGTGCATTGGCTTGATCAGCACGTGGTGGATTATAGATGGAATGCCTTATCGATGGGGGTGGTGGCGAAGAAGTTGTACTAAAAACCAACAAAGCATTCAAGAGACTGTACGGATGTGAGGTGTAGCTGAGCTATCCTTCGCTTCGACCACCATCCACCACGTATAGAATTGGTTATGTGATAAGCTGTCCAGCACATGCATTTATACACCGTACACGTGGCATATATGTAGCTAGATCCAAATGGTCATAATGATATTGATCAAACGTCTAAAAGGTCCGGTAAGGACAATATGTAATCACTGAATTTAGACCGTTAACCATTTTTCATTTCAATGGTCCACCAGATGAGGCCCACCACTTGCAATGTCTGGATTGGTTCCTGTACCTCACACGTGCAGTAGGTGTGAGCAAAGATGCAGTCTTCACACGCTGCGATAGTGTCAGTGCTCTTTTTTGGGCGCAGATCGGGTACTACCCTGACCAGTACCTAACTACATACGGATGGTACTGTCAAGAGCTCTGTGGGACCCATTGTAATATATGTGCTTTATCTAAGACGTCCATCCATTTTGAAAGATCATTTTATATATGATTTAAAAAAACGAGGCAGAAAGAAGGCTCTAGTGGACCACACCACAGGGAAGCAGTGGTGACAATGAACCCCATCGGTGAAACCATTCTAGGGCCCACCGTGATGTTTATTTTCCATCCAACCTGTTCATAAGGTCACATATACCTGGATGAAGGGAAGACATAAATATCAGCTTTCTTCAAAACTTCTTTGGCCCCCAAGAGGTTTTCAGCGGTGGGCATTCAATCCCCAGCCTTTCCTGTAGTCTGGTCCACTTGAGCATTGGAGCAGCCTCATTTTTGGGATCATCACATTAAATGATTTGTAAAAATGGATGGATGGCGTGGATAACTATATACATCGCTGTCGGCCCCACAGAGCCCTAAGAGGAGCTTCCCTCTCTAGCTAGGTCCTATTGGGGGCAGTGCCCCATCCGCGTTCCTCTTTTTCTCTATAAACAAAGGGCCCCATCCAACATTTCGACGATCCAAACCGTTAATCCAATGAAATTCACAGTTGATTGGTTAATCAACCGACCAAAAAGAAGAAGGTTAATTAGATGATTCATATTCAAAGGAAAATATTTAAATGACCAAATGTTTGAAATATCCCAATATCGTAATTTTTGTTGGATATCCACATCAACTACGGGCCCAGCATATAAACGGTTCAGATCATTGAAACATAAACCATATGTACGGTTACTGCTTGCTGATGTGAAGGTTCCTCCCATTACATATGTCACACATAAGCTGTGGTGTTGAAATTCACATGTCACCACCCTTCCCAACTGGCATCCAAACAGCTTCACCAATAATAGCATCCTCCCCTTTATCTCCCAAGCCCAGTTCACCCCATTTCCATCCCTTCCATCTCTCTCTCTCTCTCTCTCTCTCTCTCTCTCTCTCTCTCTCTCTCCACACACACCAGACCACCCCATTTCAATGTTTTCCATATCAATCCCTTCTCACTACTAATCCTCTCTCTCTCTCTCTCTCTCTCTCTCTCTCTCTCTCACACACACACACACACACACCCCTAGACCAACCTATTTTAATGTCTTCCATATCAATCCCTTCTCACTACTAATATTCCATTCTCTTACCCACAACCATGGCTACCTGTGGGAGCCTACACCGCTTCTTCGAAAACCCGTTGCCGGATAACCCGACACTCCCTGAATCCTTGACCACATGGAAGAAAATCAAGCCCAGAAACCCCACCAATCCCTCCTCATTCACTGAGATCTTCGGCGAGCTCCACTTTCAAGAGATGTCCAAATCTGCCCCACCTTCCACTCCTTCAAAATCATCAATAGACCGAAACCCACATCCCAGTGGTCAGAAACTCAACAACAGTAACAGTAACTATGGTCATACCAACAACAACGACGACAGCAACAGCCCGTCGTTAGACTCTTTGCTGGGTCACAACAAGAACAACAACAATAGCCCGTCGTTGGACTATTTGTTGGGTCCATCCAAAACTCAATTCAACAGCAGTGGATCGAAGAATTCAGGTAGCCTACAGCTATGCACTGAAGGCCTTGGATTCGAAAGCTCGGACGATGTGGAGGACTCAAAGAACATGAAGGTGGGCAGTGATTGGAGTGATCGCGAGAACGGGAAGTTGGGTATCGTGAAGCATTCCAAGGGTAGTTGGGAAGCTATGGGGGCCGTTGGTGGTTTCAAGAAATCGAGGATGGCTGGCGCATTCCCCCCTCCGCCCATCACATCCATGGGGAGGCAAGGGAAGCCATGGTTCTTCTTCAAGTCTTATAGGCATGAGGGGAGGTTTGTACTTAGAGAATTCAAGATCCCCACTCAGGAGTTCCTGCATGCTTGTAGAGAAGATGGGCGTCTAAGGCTGAATTTTGTTGTCCCAGACAAAGAGAACATCGAAGATGGAAGGGCCGAAGTCAATGCAGAAGAAGAAGAAGAAGAAGAAGAAGAAGAAGAGATTCACGAAGAGGAGGATACGGCGGGTAATGGAATTTCTTAGTTTGGTTGGTTTTATCACAAGGCAGGTCCAAGCTTCTTTGATGTGAGATATCGCTGAATTGCATGAACAGAAGAAAGGAATAGACTACTTTAATCGGTAAAAGAAAACTTAAGTTAACGCGGCATGAGAATGATGAGGTGGACCGTTTGTTTATTTTAAGGCTAAGGCCCCATAAATAGACATTCGGCCGAATATCGAAGTGATCAAACATATCTGTCCATGTATAAGAAAAAAAATGTTTTGCAAATTTTGGTGATCTTTGTACACTGCTTTATTTAAATGGTCAAGATTCCGGTCTATGTAACTTTTGGTTCGTGATCCATCCATGGTTGTCGGTGGCGAGTGAATGATTTGGATGACTATACATCTCTTAGTGGACCGAGTCTCTCCCTTTTTGGTCCACTAAGGCAGGTTATTTTGATTATAAAGTAGAGGACTTCTTTTTCTTCTTTTTGCTTTCCATAAAATAATTCATGGTATGAATTTTATTAGGTTGTGTTTGGTTGGCCCCAATATGGTGAAATTTCATAGTTGATCATCCTAATTTTGTACAAATTGTTCATGATATTTAATGAAATTTGGAACTCCTCTCACCTCTTGTCACTCTTTTTTTAAGCGGAAGTTATTTTAGTTCTACACCATGCATTGCGAAAGGCGGGGTTTGGGTGTATCCCTAATTGTGGGGCCCACTATGATATATGTCTCTTATATCTACACTGTCCGTTCATTTTGAAAGCTCATTTTAGAGCACAACCTCAAAAATGAAGCTGATCCAAATCTTAGGTGGACCATATATACCACAGGAAACACTTGTGATTGAATTCCCCCCATTAAAAACTTTATGAGGGCTACCGAGTGTTTATTTTCCATCTAACCTATTGATAAGGTCACGAAGACCTGGATAAAAAGACCAAACAAATATCAACTAGATCTTTAAAAAAATTGGCCAACGGGCAATTTTTAATAGTCGATTATCATTGTTTCCAATATTATGGTCCACCCGAGATTTGGATGTGCTTCATTCTTTGGGATAAGCCTTAAAATGAGTTTTTAAAATGGATGGATAGTGTGGGTAAGAGACATACATCACAGTAGGCCCCATAGTCATGGATACCATGCCATACCCCATTACAAATGGTTCTAATTAAATATGGATGGGAATTGAGTTTATTTGGCCGAGCAGACTTAACTTTCATGACCCCACAAAGCGAATAATGATCAGAACTGAAAATGATCAAAATTGTACCACTCGAGACAAATGGTAATAGATATTGGATGAAATCTAGTCGATTTGACCAAGGTGACTTAATTTTTGTTGGAGATGCAACAAGTCCTAACACGATTTGTCGGGAGCAAAAGCAAACTTAAATAGAATCAAACAATGTAATAGTGAATGAAAATTCTATCAACCACAAAGAACATATAAATTTTACGTGGAAAAAGACTTATGTAAAAAAAAAAAAAAAAAAACCACAGCAAAAAGCAACAAATAATTCACTATTATCAAAAAGTTACAAGAGATGGAACAACTTATAAATTCAAAACCCCTAGCTTTCTCCTTCTCAAAAACCTTGGCTCTCAAGTTCTCGCGTTCTCATTAACCTTACACATCAATCCATCGCTTAAGCGATAGACTAAATAAAGATAACTTTGTTTCAATATTGAGGTCTTGGTATCGATTCCTAAGTGGGGTGTGGCTAACAATGAGGTGTACTAACGATGGGCGTGTACTAACAAGCTAACAAAAAAAAAACCATTCCCATTAACCCTAAACCCATATTAACATGGTATTTATAACCCCCGTATAGAATTAGAAAAAAAATGCGCACTTGCCCAGAAACTGTGCAAACTATTGATTGGATTGTCGATCAAATCAAAACACCATCGATAGAATCGACAATGCCAAAAACTATCCAAAGGGTAAACTTGAATTTTTTCGATTTTCTCAATTGAATCGAAAATCCTGTTTGAACAACAGATTGAAGGCACTCGATCAACGATCTCC
Source organism: Magnolia kwangsiensis (assembly GCA_037074715.1). Classification (NCBI taxonomy): domain Eukaryota; kingdom Viridiplantae; phylum Streptophyta; class Magnoliopsida; order Magnoliales; family Magnoliaceae; genus Magnolia; species Magnolia kwangsiensis. Next base: position 68,747,529 of record CM073587.1, on the reverse strand, counting down.
ACCATGGCTTCAACCTTTCATTTCACTACTCCAAGATGCTATCACCATCTTTATTGTTCTTCATAGTAGCACCATTATTGTCGCCTCTCATGCATGGTATTCATCTATTCTTTGCCAAGCCCAGAGAAGTCAAACAAAACCTGAACTTCTATATAGGAACCACCTTCGTAAGCATGTCAACCGAATTTTCACTTGTGTGAATCTTCTCAAGAGTAACATTACCTTCCTCTAGTATTTACCAAATAAGATGATGATGCACATCAATGTGTTTAGTGTGGGAATGAAACACCAAGTTATTTGCCACATTGATCACACTTTTGTTGTCACAATACACAGGCACAACTTCTTGTTAAAGCTCCAACTCATTCATTATCACTTTTAACCAAACAACTTCCTTGAATGCTTTCGTTACTGCCATAGATTGAAGCTTTAATATCCAACTGATCACTCCACCTGCTAACACAAACGAATAATCGAAAGTCAACATTTTATTGTCAGCATAATCCGTACCCACAGGACCCACACATTTCTCTTTAGAATTTTCAAATGTCAAGACGTAGTCTGTCATACCTCATATGTAATGAAATAACCATTTCATTGCCTTCCAATGTTGCTTATCAGGGTTTGACATGTATCTGCTTATAACACTCGATGCATGTGAATATTTAGTCCAATACAGATCATGACGTACATAAGACTATCAACCACACTTGAGTAGGGCACACGAGACATATATCACTTTTCTTCATCTTACGTAAGACATTGCTCTGAAGAAAGCTGAAAGTGAGTAGCGTGGGATTTGCTAACCAGTTTAGTATTTTTAAGTTCAAACTTGACTAAGACTTTCTCAAGATACTCTTCCTGATACAATCATAGTCTGCTCTTTTCCCTGTCTCTTTATATCAATACCGAGAATCATTTTTGCAGTCTTCAGATCTTTCATATCAAATGTCTTGAATAACTGAGCATTCAATATGTTGATTTCAGACATGTTATTGTTGGTTATAAGCATATCATTAACATATAATACCAGAATAATGAATTCTCCATCACTTAGTGATCTGAAGTAAATATAATGATCAAACTCACTTCTGAATGACCGTTGACTCAACATGAAAAATTCAAACTTTTTATACCACTACATAGGATACTATTTGAGGTTATACAACAACCTCTTTAACCTGTAAACTTTATCCTCCACTCCCTGCACCTCAAACCTTTTAGCTTGCTTCATGTAGATCTTCTCTTCTAGTTCCCTGTATATAAACATAGTCTCACATCTAACTGTTCCAATTTTAGATTGTATTAGACAACTAACGCTAATACGAATCTGATTGATACTTTCTTTGTCACAGGCGTGAATATATCACCAAAGTCGAGACCATCCTTCTAAGCATAACCCTTCGCTACCAATCTGGCGTTGTACTTATCTAGTTTCTTGCAGAAAATCTACTTACACCCGATTGTTTTCCTCCCAACAGGCAACTCTACCAGTTCCCATATTTAATTCTTATACAAAAAATCCATCTCATCTAGTTCCATCGTTTTCATCAAGTTCTCAACATCTGCCTTTTAATGATTACTAGAAGGTAGACAAGCCCCCCTCATCAATAATGAGGGCAAACGCAATATTCAAGTCATCATTGTATCTCAATGGAACTCTACGATCTCATGATGAATTTCTCTTGACAAGTAGTGCGACCACCTCTTCATGTACCACTACTGCAGCTTAGCTTCTTCAAGAGTTTCACATTTATCTGTTTCAAGATCAATCGTTGATTTTTTTTCATTTCCTTGTCCTCATACTTTCAAAATGAGTAACCTTCATCAAACTTAACATCCTGACTAAATATGATTTTTCATGAAACTTTATCATATAATCTTTATCATTTCACCCCATTACCATATCGATAAAAGTATACTTTTTAACCATTTGGTCTAGCTTATCTTTCTCAACTGACGGCGCATGAGAGTAAGTCGAATATGCACAGTCCCAAGAAATCAACTTCATGACCACTCCATACTTCATTTAAAATTTTACAATCAATCGGTGTAAACAGAGATCAATTCACTAAATAGTAAGTCGTATTTATGGCCTCAGCCCATAGCTCCTTGCCTAACTCAGCATTACTAACATATTTCGTGCTCTTTCTTAAAGAGTCTAATTCATATGTTCAGTCACACCATTGTACTCTAGTGTATATCTCATTGTGTTATGCCTCATGATCCCCCATCTTTGCAGTACTGATTAAATTCTTTGTCATTGTCTGTTCTTAGAATTTTTAATTTTTACCACGTATGCTTTTCAACCATTGCCTTCCATGCCTTAAAAGTGACGAAAATATGAAATTTATGATTCATAAAATAAACACACACATCTTTCTAAAGAAGTTGTCAATGAATGTGACGAAGAATGACGACCCTCCTCTAAAAACAACGGGCGATGACCACCACACGTCCAAATACACATAATCAAAATATCATTTACTAATATGTTTTTTAGTTTTAAAACTCAACATTGATTGTTTTTTATATATGCAGTACTCACATATATCTAAATAAAAAAATAAAAATAGAAATTAAACCATGATCAAGAAGTACCTTCATACCTCACTCTCTCATGTGGCCTAGTCGTGCATGCCACAAATGTGTCGACGTGGAATCCACTATAGATGTTGTAGCTCCACCCGATATTGTATTCCTGATCAACTTATAAAGGTTTCCACTTCATCATACCTTCATAATAGTGAGTGTACATTTTAAAACTTTCAGAACACCTTCATGACCGGTGAACTTGCACCAAACTACATTTATAGCTCTTAGAGATATCAAATTCTTCTTCAAATCCAAAATGTGCGTAACGTCAGTCAGAGTATGGTCTACCCCATCAAACATTCTGATGCGAACTGAATCAATTCCTATCATTTTACAGGCATGATCATTAAGATAAGAACTAAGCCATCGTCATACTCATTATATGTGGTGAACCAACTCCAATGAGGACACATATGATATTATGCCCTCATTCCAAAATTCACTCATAATATTAAGTAACCGACCTTGGACACTAACAACACGTCACAACCACTCGTCCCTTTACTAGATTCTACTGAATTGGCTTCCTTCGGCGAATCATATGACTTCTCCTCATTATGGGTTTTAGGATTTGTACAATCCTTCTTCACATGTCTCATCTTTTCACAATTTCAATACTTCAACTTTCCTCTACACTTCGACTTGGACTTCGATCGCAACTTCCCTTTCTCTCGCTCAGACGATCTTTCTTAAACAACCAGCACACCCATAGAGGTATCGTCCCCTCCGTTATTCCTTCTCAATTGCTTTGACTGAAGGACTGAGATAACGATATCGATGTGCAATGTATTCTTACAATGGCAAATAGTATCAACCAAATACTCGTAGGACTCTAAAAGAGATGTCAACAAAAATTAAGGCTTTATCCTCTTCATCGATCTTCATTTCCACACTTGTCAACTTGCAAATCATCTTATTGAAAATGTTAATGTGCTACGAGAGATCTGATCCTTCCGCCATCTTTAGATTGTAAAGTTATGATATAGATGATTGAAGAGTAACTTCATCATGTTTATGCTCTCCAACTTCACTCATAGGCCCACGGTGGATATTTCATTAATGACATTGTAAATGACTTCATCGACCAAGCACAATTGGATTTTGTTAATCGCCCTCTGATCCAGTTATTTCCAATTCCCTTCTTTCATCGATTCAAGATGCTTCGCTTTCTCAATGAGTGGATTTTACAACCCTTACTGAATTAGGAGGGCTTTCATCTTCAACCTCCATAATTCAAAATTATTTTTACTTATGAACTTCGAGACTCGAACTTCACATTTGATCTCCTCGATGACATATCTCAGATTCAATCTAAAAACCCAACGTATGCTCTGATACCACTTGTTGGGATGTAACAAATCCTAGCACGACTTATTGGGCACATAAGAAACCTCAAACAAAATCAAACAATGCAATAGAGAACAAAAATTCAAGCAACCACAGAAAAGACAGAAATTTTACATGTAAAATCCTTGCAGGAAAAAACCACGGCATAAAGTAACAAACAATATACTATTATCGAAAAGTTACAAGAGATGGACAACTATAGATTCGAAAACCTTAGCCTTCTCCCTCTCGAAACCCTTGGCTCTTAAGTTCTCACATTCTCATTAACCCTAATCCCCTATTAACATAGTATTTATAATTGTCATATAGAATTAGAAACAAAATTTACACATATGCAGAAACTACGCAAATTATCAATCAAACTCTCAATCAAATTGCCTCTAATGGACACATCATCGATCGAGTCGACACCTCTGTCATTCGAATCTAGAATACCCAAAAAGGTCCAGAGAGTAAACTTGAATTTTTAGGATTTTCTCGATTGAATCCACCAGGTCCTCAATCAAATCGAAAATCCTATTTCCGCAAGAAATTGAAGGCACTCAAAGCATACTAAAATATAATGAGTTAGAGTAAGTCAGACTAGTTCTGGTATCTAAATCAGTTAACACTCCGAGCCACTACTTAAAATGTTTATATTGACCATTGTCTTTTCATTAAATTTCTTATGAGGTTTACTAAGCCCACCCGTGTATACAAATAAGCTAATACACATTAGAAGTAACCGGGACAGTTAGAAAACTACGAGCAATCTTTTTCACAAACTCATGTTGTTGAGTTAATTGTGGCTTACTCGATGACTAGATCAACAAAGTAGTTACCTTTTTATGAATGGCTTGGATATTGCACATGTGTACAATGAATTATTCGAAGTATCTCCGGTGTTAGCGAAATATCCATGTTATTATCCATATCTCCAGCTTGATGATATCGAGAACACTGGTAGCGATGCAAATAACATGGGTAGTATAAAAAATTCTAGGTATTGACAATATAGCGATGTCTCTAATATTTTCGACTACGTAAATTTCAAGCGTTATTTGTATCGCTCAGTATCACCAATTTTCGACTACGTAGATTTCAAGCATTATTTGTATCGCTATTGTATCGACAATATTTTAATAATATTACTAGTGTATCAATATTGCTAAAAATATGTTTATTAAAATTTTTTATTAACTTATGGTTGTATATAGTGTTCAATTTGTGGATGATAATAAGTCGATGATAATAATATAATATTACGATATTATTGTTATCACAACATAGGTAATATCGAGACCACAATATTTTGTTTCACTTTTAAGTTGTAAACAATTTATCAGTGAAATATTGTGTTGTTGATATTTTGAAGTATAATGGATGTTTGTATAAAATGTTGAATGGTTTGATAGATAAATTGGATGATTGGATTGATAAATGAGATGGATGGAAAGTTGTGACTGATTATTTATGATAGTATATGCTTTTAGGCTTCTGTTAATAAAAACTTATTATAGATGTATTTTTTTTTATCATTTTTTCATTCCTATATATATATATATATATATATATATATATATATATATATATATATATATATATATATATATATATATATATAAAAGCGTGTATTTTGTATCTCCTTAAATTTTACTGAATTTTTTCATTGTTTTCTATGTTTCCTGAATTTCTGATTATTGATGATATTAATATTATTTTCATATCACTTCTCATCTAACCTTGCAGTGATACCAATATTTCGAACATTAATGTCATGTTGCATATTTAGCGTCTTTTGCATTCCCTAACTTGTGAACGCATGTGGACCTAGCAAAGCTTGTCTCGCATTGTCGATTAGCTTTTGCTTAGACGTGCCATAATTCAGGCTATAAGTTTTATGAGAAAATTATCTTATCGGCTCCGATGGACCTATCTTCAATGAATGATCTTGTCCATTCATTTTTTGCAATGTGATATAGAGTGGGTTGTGGACACCTTCATGTCCAAGATGGACCAGAGAAGGCCTGATCAGAGGCAGAAGTGATCTGAATCATCGGAACCTTAAAACAGGCATATCTCATGAATCGGAATAAGTTATTTGACTTATCATATATGATTTTGGGATAAGCGAAGCTACTTTAGCCACCCAACCCAGCTATGCCAAATTAGCCAAGCCGAATTTGAGAGATTCTATCAGACCGACGGTCAAAAATCTATTTTATTTCCGTTTGTACTATTTATAGTATATTTTAGTTTCATCATAACTTTTGATCCATTGAGCTTTCTGAGTTGTATCCAACATAAAAAGTGCTTAGAAAAATTAGGAGAATAACTTGGTTAAGTCAAATAGGACACTTAATATTTTTAGCCCAAACCATGAAGTCTAGTAGGAATCATGATAGTCTATAAATAGTAAGTTTACTATTTATAGTAGGTCATGAATTTTAGGGAGTTTGAGTTGGAGTTTGATTCTCGAACTTCTTTCAATGTTTAGTATCACTATTTAAAGAGTTGTAAATTTATTTTTTATCATTAATCAATTAATTTTTAAATTTCTACAATTTATTTTTATTTTCTTATTTTTCCTCATAAATTCAAGGAATCTCTGATAATATTCCATAGAAGCTTCATGAATTTGGAGTAATTATCCCCTTGAGAAAGACAATGATCAATCTCATCACGTCCATCTGCGTCACAATGCCACTAGCATGATGGTTTGGATCACTCGATCACTACAAAATTTTCAAACCAGCATATCAAGAGTGGACTAGACCTAAAGGATGGCAAGATGGGTGATGTTAGTGCCAATAAATCTAAATACAAGTACCTGCATAGAAGCGGCTTCTATAAGCTCAGACGTCTTTAAAAAAATTAAAAATTAAAAAACCTTGGACACTTAACATTGGATTTGTTATGGGTAAATCCGAACTGAGCTACATCGAGGTTAACTCTAGCACTAATGAGCAAGGCCTCGGACTAACTAGCGTCTGAGGTGAGGTGAACGTCCGACCCAGTTGCTCACTTGGAACTATAACGCTAACCCGAGACTCAGAAGGAGTCATTGTACATCCTACGAGTCGGATCTTGGAGCAACAACAGCACGTTCAACCCGATTATGCCAACTTAAAATGCAAGAAAGCATCATCTAACCATCCAGTGTTCCTCCGAGCCAAGCCAATAATCCGCTTATCCATGAGCTCGGGTCGACAAGTAAGATCCGAACTATGAGGTCGGCTCGGACGAAAACCTGGTCAGCAATAACATTAACGTACACCCCCAATAGCGCACGACTGAGTAAAGCTCATAGCACTATCTTCAGGTAACCATCGACAACTGCGAGCGCGTAACCCACGCTTAGTGGCAATGACCGTGCTAAGATTATCAGACACGTTTATTGCAACCATCAGTATAAATATGAATCATTTCTACCTATACAGGTATGCAAGATCTCACACCCTTATTCTACTCTACTCAACTTAGACCCAATTCCCCTACCTTGACTTTGGCATTAGAGGGTCCCCTACTTGAGTCAGGGTCTCCTTTATTTGTTGTTCCGTCAAAAACCAAGGTTCACTCTGAGCACTCAAGGCTCGGCGGAGGGTGACCCAGATTTTGACATCAACTGGATCCATAGATGAAGGCATCCGTTATAAGATTTGCACTATTCATCTGGTGGGCCCCATGGTGATGGACTGTAAACTAAAAAGAATGATCCCACAACCTTAACCGTCCGTTTGAGCTTTCGAGGAGTTCAAATGGATGGTAAAGAAAACTCCCCCAACCGTCCACATTCATATTGTCAATTCTGAGAATGGCCCATCCACCGTAAAGCACACCAGATGAACGGCTTAAATCTTGCACAGATGCAACATTTCCAGAGATAGAACGTACAGTATCTATGGAAAGAACTATTTGATCCGTGGGTTGCATCTTTCCAACGCATACACGGGCTTTTAATTATAAGTTCTAACAAGTGGGGCATATGGATCTGTAATATCCAGACCATTGGTCAATGGACCAATGATCTGGATTACCAGAAAACAGGCCTTGCTAGCCAGAATTGAAAACTGGAGTGCATCGTACCAAGATACTTGCGATGTACCGTATAATTCTTCCCGGTTTTGCGTTGGACCCAAAGGTCACACCTGATTCACGTGCATCCATACCTGCCCCAGCGAAGAAAAGGTTAAAGCCCACAAAAAGGTAGAAACACATCAAAATCAATGGGTGAGATTATACGGCTGAGATGGAAGTATCAAGAGTATGGTAGAGCCATCTCCACACAATGCATTTGGCTGGGTGACATATCAATCGTGACCATCCATCTATTGGCCTCCAACATGGATTGCTTATGTTTTAAAATTCAAAAGCATCGAATAATCCTATCCATCAATTTCTTCAATTTATTTAATTTATTATTTAATCATTAATTATTTTTATTTTTAACTACGTGCACTTATCAGATAGAGGACTATCTGAATAGGAGTAATGGTGAAATATAAGCCATCCATGCTGATAGCCAATATATGGATGTACCAGATTGATGCCACGTGTATAGAGAGATGGTTTCTACCATATATTAGTTCTTGTGGTTCTACCCTATCACCCCAAATCAAGGGTGAAATCAGACCTCAATTATAGCAACTGGTGGGGCCCACCAACTCCCGTGCGTCAAGATAAAATAAAAAATCTTAGTATTTTGTAAGGCAGAATCTTCCAGGAAGCTTCTACGCTGAAAGGCACTTGATGCAGAGGTCTATGAAAGAAGCTTGTCTGGACTCCAGAAGAGAGACGGAGTTCTCGTGAATTTGTTGCATTGCATCCAGTAGACAATGACCCTCTGATCTTATCACAGCGGACACGATTGTACGGTGAATGAAGGGCATGATCATTCGGATCCATCTAAAGATGCCCTTTTACGGACCCGAATCCCCCTACAGCGCCTCTTTTACACCCAAGCTCTGTGGGGCCCACAATGTTGAGTGTGTAGATCTACTCCGTCCATCAGGTTCTGTCCTTGATTCTAAGCCACATGGAAAAAATTCATCCAGACCCACAACTCAGATGGGCCACTCCACGGGACAATTGATATGGGATGCCAACCATAGGTTTGTGTGTGGACCCATCATGGTGTTTGGATTTCATCAAAACCGTTAATCAGGTGTAACTCATCAGTAATAAGTGAATGAACAAAAATCAGTGTGATCCGAAACTTAAGTCGGCCCCACCGCATGAACTAGGAGGTTTTAGGAGCCATCTTACATTGTTCCTAGTGATGTAGCTCGTGGTTTATTGTTTGAAAAAATTGGTATGATCTTTTGTATCTACGGTTCAAATAAAGGTGCCCACCTGACGGACAGAGTAGATTTATATATACAACATGGTGGTTCCCACAGAAGTTGGGTGTTTTTCGTGCAGCTGTTGTAGAGGTTCGGTCCCATAGAGACGGAAGTACATATATCACGTGGCCAGTTTTTACCATTTTAAAAGTTTCTGGTGCCGTACGTGTAGTCAGACGGCAATGCAGACAGTCCATTTGCCTAGGAGCAGAACCTAAACATTAAACTGACAAGATGATAATAACCATTGATTTTGCCCTCAGGATTTAGACCACTGGCTATTTTACTTTTAACCATCGGTTTGATAGTCATCAATTGAATGGTTAGGATTTCATGATCGGCGTCGTTTTAGAGATCTGATCCATCCATAGTGTGCCCCACAATTTGAATGGTTAGGATTTCATGATCGACGTCACTTTAGAGATCTGATCCATCCATAGTGTGCCCCACAATTTGAATGGTCTGGATATCCGTACATGAGTGCCACACGTGAGAATGAGTCACCGCCATTTTAAAAATGGTGACAAACTAGCATAGGAGTGTAGCCCTACGTATCTTTACTTAAGCCCACATGCAAAGAAGCTTGCATCAGGTGGGCCCCACCATGTAAATGATCTTCGCCCTTGAGTAGGGTTGGCGATAGGACCAAGGGACTGACGGATGGCTTAGAAGAATTAAAACGGTCCGGATCCAACGTACAACTGCGGCCTACTTGATTATTTGAAAGACCTTTTTTTTGGGCCAGGTCATGGACTTAGTGAGAGGCCCGCCTAATGGAGGGCTCAGATATCTGCTACACTGTCGACAGTCTAATCACATTCATATAGTCATAAGATGCGAAACCGTCTGCAACGTTTGTAGAATAAGCTTATGCTACAACGTCGGTATGTGAGGCCCACCGTGGTGTGTACATGACATCCCATCCGTCCATCATGTTCGCTCCCTGGTGTTCTCCTTTGATCCCCAAAAAACACTCGATCTAAAACATAGGTGGGCCACAGTGTAAAATCATGCGTAAAACCCATATCTGGGAAACTTTCTGTCAGAATGGATGTCAGAAATGTAAAACTCCCAAGCTCCATGAGGCTGGCCATGTTGTATATCTAAATCTGCTCTGTGCATCGGATGAGAACGATTATTTTAACCGTTCATATAAAATTGTAGCTCGAGAGAAGACTCGGATGGGACACACTAATGAGAATAATCTAAACTTGCTCCTAAAACCTCTTAGCTCATGCGGCGTGGCCAACCTGAGTTTCGGATCAGGCTAAATTTTTTACCTTTGATTCATCCCCAGTGAATTGCACCTGATTAAGGGGCCTGATGAAAGACATATCATAGTGGCCCCTTGTACCCTATGATTGGCATCCCATTCCACATTTTCCTTGTAGTGTGGCTCCCAGAGCTGTGGCTCTGGCTGAGGTTTTGTTTCTTGGCCTAGAATTGAGTACTGAAAATAATAGATGGATTCACAGCTTGAGTGCCCTGCGCTATATGGAAAGTAGGTGTTTGTAAATGATTTTGGTCTCACTTCTACCGTGCGAAATTTTGGAGGCAGAGCACAAACTCGATTCATGATATTTCAGGTGTTACTTAATCTTTGTGGCGGCATAAATTTACAATGTGGTTAATCTGATATCTGAATAATTATAAAACTAAACTAAATAGTGTAACATGCTATAAAATAAATGAAACTGAAACAAGTAATCCACTAAAATATATAATGTGCATTTATATAGAGTATGGGGTCCATAACTGGGGCATAATATACAGTTCCAAAAATGAAATAAAATGTATCAATGTAACGTCCGTCCACACCAAAAGCATTTGCCACACTAGCCGAGTGGTGCACCGGCTACATCGACCCGTCAGACAGGTGAAAGTATGAGAACTCCTTTGAGTCCATATATGCATCCTCTAATGTGTTAGCCTTGGTAAGACAAGTGAAAGTATGAGAACTCCTTTGAGTCCATATATGCATTCTCTAACGTGTTAGTTTTGGAAATACATTTATCTACAGCATTGTCCAGTTGATGTTTTAAAACACCGTCTTAGAGTCAAAGTAAGTGATTAACTGAGTAGTTTCATTAGTTCTAAATTACACATATTATCAACTTAATCAGCACAGGTAATGATAAAGTAGGTAAATAAACACTTCCTAGCTACTCTTATTAAATGGACTAATGTCATTATAAAATGATGCATGAACCTTACATTCCAACACTCCCTCACAAGCGACTTCAACATCTATTTTGCAAATGTCAATACTCCCTCATCATACGACTCCAACATCAAATTGTAACATCCTATTCTAATGCAATGCAATTGAAATATATAATTAGTCAGATACTTATTAAATCACATACACACAACATATTTAAAAAGATAGAGTACCTTCATTGTATCATCAGTCTTAATTGGATCATTAGGCTCGGAATGGTCATAACAACTTCTTACTTATATCCATTGATCCGTTTTGGGTTTGTCACTTCCAATCAGTCACATACGATAAGCAAGTCATTATCAACATTGCTTAACAGACACTACGGGAAGTCTCGTCACTCCAGCGTAGGCTAACAACACAAATACAATGTCACATACTACTATGTTTAGCTCATTAATCTTGTGGATCGTATCACAAATGGTTATAATCACTCAATAGGCACGAGAGTATCCTAAATTCAATTGGTCATTGTCATAAATTGTGAATATAACACGATAAGTCACCCATTAGACTAATTTGATTGACCTAGAAGAACCCCAGCATAATCGGCATTGGGTGCAAGCATCCCATATAGACCAACAATTGTCGATCGTCTGTGGTTGGCCTGGATTGATCAAATAAGCTCAGGGTGGCCGACCTAGTACGGACCACCCCTTAATTCAGGCAATTTATCGACTGACCCAACATCGCAAGCAATTCAAATCATTAACTAATGACTAGCTAATAGTTAAACAATCCTAATAAGTACGCATAGACCCTAAATTTAGCAAACTAAAGGCATTTCATCAAGCACATGAACATGTATGATTAAATAATAACAAAATTTACAAATACAATCAAAATATAGACATGTTATGTCATCCTAAGACATTTAATACAACAACCATTAGTTGAGACCCTCAATGACGACCTAGTAATAATGGTCTTCACATTGCAATGATTTGTCCGACTTTGATCACTTCTAGGTTTAAGGTTTTAGGGAAAGATCGTCGAAGACCTAAACAATTATGTGAACTTGTAAGATTTGGGAAAAATCAAACTATACGACCTAAACTCACATATGTGACTCAGCACTTACCTCTAATCATCACCAAAGAGATCTTGATGAAGGATCTACTTACGGCTAGATCATCAATCAAATGGGAGAAGGATAAAGCTATTTCGATCGATCCATCTCTCTCTCTCTCTCTCTCTCTCTCTCTCTCTCTCTCTCTCTCTCTCTCTTTGTGTGTGTGTGTAACGTCCTATCCAACCAGAATTGTGTCCTGAGTCGTCCACGTAAGATTTACCGCATGACTGTTCGTTTAAACTACTTGTGGTGGGGTACCACAAGTAAATTAACCTAAGATTAGCCCATTAAAGTAGACCAGTCTGGTCATGATCGGACCAAGTGCGGGCCATCAAGCCAGATAGCCCGTTCGGGCCATGTATCAGCCAAGGAAGGATAAAATTTTAAAAATTTAGGAAACCAAAGATCTCACTGGGCTTGTGGTCCATCGCGGACCACAGACTCAGTAGACACCCAAAAATTAATTATCCATGCCTTCCCAGCAGCGCTTGCTAAACGCAATTCACTCAAGGTCATAATTGAAATCTGACACTTGTAAATAAAACTGAGATATCAGGCTTTCTAGTCGTCGGATCTCTTCTACATTTACGATAGAGGTCTAACGATTTTTTTATGCTCGTCCACAAAATCTAAGACCCGATCGTGGAACGGTGACCGTTGATCGCACATCGGACCCGTACGATCAAACCCCACATCCAATCGTTTTCATATTTTGCACGGCCCTACATCGGGTCATGGATCACCTATCCTATAGATTTCATAGCCAGGGAGCCATCAGAATCGTCCCAACAACCAGAATGGACCTCATAGAGCAATTTAAAGATCAGATCCGTATGAGAAAACTCTGCATCCAATTGTCTTCAAATTTTGCATGGCCCCTCATCGAGCCATGAAATACCTACACACCAAATTTGGTGGCTAAGTTGGTGATAAGGCCGCCCAAAAGCAAAAAAGGGGCCCCCACAGGGCCATTGTGGGAATTCGTTGAAAACTTAAGGCCAATTGGCCCAAGTCTAGGAAATAAAGGCCCAGCTCTTTCTTTCATAACTCTCACCATTACTACAACCACCAAGCAGAGTAAAGAGAGAGCAAGAGAGTAAAGAGAGAAGAAAGAGAGTGAAGGTGAGAGAGAAGGTGTACCGTAGATCGAAGTAGGGCCCAAAGGAGTTCCATCTTGCAAACCTCTCCCTCTCCCTCAAGAAAATTTCTCATACACAACCGGGAGAACCCCTCTCCGCCGTTTGGGAAGGTATATCTCTCATATTTTTAGAACCCCTCATGTTGAGAGAAGATTTGCATGAGATTCTAACATGCAAGAACATTGTCTTAGGATTCCCGCCGATCGACACCAAGTTCAGCGCCCCAAGACCTCAACGATCCATAGGTGCAGACTATTATCCTTAGGTGGACTAGCACCAATTTTAGTATGAGTTTAATGATTTTGATTGCTTGGATAATGTATTTGGAGAATCTAAAATAACCCTAAGAAAGACCCTACCTTTGATCCTTGCAATCAATATGAAATATTTATGAATGTTTGTTGTCCTTCACATGATTGGGTATAAATTTGATAATTGCATGTTCATGTCTTGTTTGATTCTTATATAATGTTACCTTAAAACATGTATGATTTATTAACCCTTGTGCATTTTGGTCCTATGATATATATGAAATGCTTAGCTTCCTCACTAACTCGCACAACACACATGCACCTTTATTTCATAACATTGTTAACTTTGCTTTGTAGGAAAATCTGAATTTTATGTGGGGAAGTATAAATGCATGATATTGTTTATGCTAGTTGATAACCCTGATTGTTGGCATGTTATGGATTACTATCAGAACCCTTGGGTTGATCAGGAATCTGAGGAGAGAGACGGTTGTCCTGTTGGTAAGACCATCCTGAGGCTAAACCAGTGGGTTTGGGTGGGTGCGTATGGGTGACAGTAGTTAGACTACATGGGCCGCTTGTATCCGATGTCGTCTGTCACGTACTCACCTGAACTCGTGCGGTCTAGTCTACTTACTGACCAACCTTATTTGTTAACCCTTTCTGCTCACGTATGTATGGAACCTGGAACACCCTTCAACCATTGTAACCCATCGATAATCAAATTGAAACCGATCCACCGACTCATGAGCCGGGCATGGTGGAATGAGACATTGTGTCCGAGCTATCAACCTACGCTGGGGTGACGAACCTCCCCGCAGTGACCGCGAGCGATCCCTTTTCTCACCACTTCTCATGTGCTTGAAGTCGGGGATGGAGAATCTGACGGGATTAAGGATCGCAGGGTCCTGGCCTCACACGTTGAGAGGCCTTGGCCTTGCAACTAATTGAGGTTATTGATACGTAGGGTGCACCAGTTTTTCCAAATCTGCTCGATGAACGGAACTAATTACTAAATACTTGGTTAACATTGTTCATGGATTGCATTAGTTAGAATTTAGTGACTCAGCAGTCGAGGTCACAATGAGGGAGTGTTGGTCATACACGATCGTGAGATGGAGTCGCTTAAGGGAGTGTTGTGGCAAGGTCATGCATAATATCATTTATTATGCACCTGCATTAACAAGATTAGTTAGGTGTTTATGAATTCTTGCCTTTCATTAAATTCATAATATAATTAATGTTTGTTACAACTTAGGGCTAATAGCACCCACTGAGTTGATCACTCACTCCTACTCTGGGATGGTGTTTTAAAATACCAACTAGACTCTCCCGTAAATGTAGGTGATGCAGAGTATGAGGAGCCTGACGACGCGAGTATCGAGGAGAAAGACGAGCTGTCCTACTTTCAGCTGATAGACGGTTCCCAGTCGACCTAGTAGATGAATTTTGGATCGTTGGGTGTTGAACTCAACTTATCATTCTTTTTGGATATATTCTTTTGTAATTTTGATGTGCAAACCATTTATATTATTTTAGACTTGTATATATTTGGCCTCTTTCAGTTTAGTAGACTAGTTGTGGTTGTGCTTCATGTTTCAAGTAATTTCATGTTGCGCCTTAAAACCGGATTAATCGCAATTTAGTAAAGTCGGTTATAAGTGATACCCGAAAAATTGAGAGTCGAGTGTATGTACGATCCCCAAATTCCAAGGCGTTACACTCTCTCGCTCTTCTTCTTCTTTTTCTTCTTCTCTCTCTCTCTCTCTCTCTCTCTCTCTCTCTCTCTCTCTTCTTCTTCTTCTTCTTCTTCTTCTTCTTCTTCTTTTTCTTCTTCTTCTTCTTTCCCTTATTTTTTTTTCTCTCTTCCAATGTTAGGGCACAAAAATTTCCATTGGGAAAGGGGGTGTGAAATAAAAGGGTATTTATAATGCCATAATGAGTGCAAATGACCCCATTGGCCTTTTGTTCATTATACTAACATTAAAGGAATTGTTTCCAACCATTGGGACCCACCGGGAGGTGTACAAGTCAATCTAAGTGATAGGGTAGGTGCCCCACTAGGAGATCAATGTTTGGATATAACCATCCGATAATCAGATGTGCCGATCAATGGGGAAGGCTCTAACTCAGATCGACGGTCACCGAGCATCGATTGGATCTACAACTATACGAATGCAAGTAGGGTAATAATGTAGCTTAATGTCTTAAATTTAGTCATCATCTAATGATCCGAAAGCTACAACTTCGGTAAAGAGCGAAGGGTGAACATTTCACTTAAATTCAGGTTATCACCCAAGGCACTTGCACATTC
Organism: Magnolia kwangsiensis; assembly: GCA_037074715.1. Lineage (NCBI taxonomy): Eukaryota > Viridiplantae > Streptophyta > Magnoliopsida > Magnoliales > Magnoliaceae > Magnolia > Magnolia kwangsiensis. The sequence goes on along the minus strand of CM073587.1, from coordinate 68,731,269 downwards.
CATACACTTGGTTTGCGAGCCAAAGTTGAATGATCCTAGACACTATCTCGGCTTAATATCCACGATGGACATCAAGTCCGGCAAAACGGATGTTATTCTATAGTTTCGAATTTAATGAATTACAAACGTACGGTTTAGATCTAATCCGGTTAATCGGGGCATTTTCGCGATAACCTAAACTTCGGGATCTCTGATGAGCGATAGTTAGCATTGGGATTAGATAAGTTCATAACGCTACCTATTCATGATCGGGGAAAATGGGTATTCAACTCTAATCATCTTAAAGATGTGAGTTCTAGTGTACCTAGGGCATTAGTTGGACTAGTACGACCCTACAATCCCGCTCATAGGTGGTACAGAATTTTTACAGGAACACACACTCAGACAACTTAGCTTTGGAAAGGGGCAGAAGAGTATTCACCCCACCATAATGCATGTCTTTTATCCGGGCAGTCCATCTATTTTTCCACGTCATTTTAGGGCTTGAGATTAAAAATGAGACAAATCCAAATCTCAAGTGGAGACAAATCCAAACCTCAAGTAGACCACGCGGCAGAAAAAATGGATAACTGAATGCCCACCTTTAAAAACTTCACCGATGTAATGTTTATTTTCCATCCAACCTATCAATTAGCTCACACAGAACTGGATGAAAGGAAAATACAAATATCAGCTTCATCCGAAACTTTTGTAGCCCACAAGAAGTTTTTAATGGTGGGCGTCCAATCACCACTGTTTCCTGTGGTGTGGTCAACATGAGATTTGGATGTGTTTTTGTTTCTCATATCCTGAGATGACCTAAAACATAAGATGAACAGTGTATAAAACATACAAGCATCGTCCAGTAGCCACCTTGTTACCCGCAGAGTCAGTAAGCAATCAGAGTCAAGATTAGGAGGGGTGGAGGCCTCACCCAAGATGGTACAGCCCTTATGTGGGGCCCACCTTGACTTATGTATTCTATATCAGTGTTGTCCATCCGTTTCGCCAGATTTTTTAGGACATGAGCTCAAAACTGTCTCCTATGGTTATGGTCCACCTGAGTTCTGCATCTGTTTCATTTTTCATTTCTGTAGTTATGTTGTAAAATAATCTGGAAAAAAACGGATGTACAGCAATTGATATAGAATACTTAAGTCAAGGTGGGCCCCACACATGGCCGTATCATCTTGGGTGAGACGGGGCCGCACCTAATCCACACTCTAGTGAGAATCTCGTGGCTCGGGATCTGAATATAGGACTAGACCCAAACCATTTATCACATGTCTGATGGGACGGTTATAGAAATTAGAGTTGAGCGTTCACACCATGATGTTTCAAATCATTCTATCAGCGGCGGCTTGTAATGTAGTTGATAAAGAATAAAATGCCCCGCTTGTCTAAATTCAATAGATAAAAATCATATAGGTTTTTTTTATTTTTTTACCACACACTCACATTAGTGGAATTTCACTACTTATGGATACCCGAACCCTTGACCAGGTGTTGAAACCCCCGAGAGTCTACCACCCAAGCAAGAGTAAGGATCCAATAAAAATCAGATGGTTAAGATAGTGCAAATGGTGTGATTTTTGGTGTATTCCCCGTCAAAATGGCCCATGATCTCTACGAACCATATTGTCACCGGCGCGGATTGCACACCACCCCACCAGTACTTAGCTAGAGACGGACGGTCCTGTCAGGGGATTTCTGAGCCCACCGTGATATATTTGTTTTATCCACGCCATCTATCTAATTTGACAAATCATTTTAGGAGGTGAGGCCATAAAAAAGATGGATCCAACGCTCAAGTGAACCACACCACAGGAAATAGTAGGGATTGAATGCCTACCGCTGAGGGGCCACGGAAGTTTCAGACCAAGCTGATATTTATGTTTTCCATTCTTTTAGATTTATGTGACCTTATGAAGAGATTGGATGGCAAATAAGCATCACGGTGGCCCTAAGACGGTTCCAACAGTGGGGGTCATTGCCACCACGGCTGCCTGTGACGTGGTCCACTCGAGCCTTTAATCTACGTCCTTTTTTAACTCATGCCCTAAAATGATCTTTCAAAATGGATGGATAGTTTGAATAAAACATGTATATCACAGTGGACCCTCTAACTTGGTCCTGATGGGGGTAGTAACCGATCCACACCCTATTGCCGCATGTAGTTGGTGGGTAAGATAGGTGGGTGTCTCAAGTAGTTGGTGAGTAAGATAGGTGGTTACGAGGCAGGCTGCCTTGCCATAGAAGCCCGACAAGGCTACGGCCCTCGAACTTGAATGGAGGGCTGTATATATGGGGTTGGTTGGGATAGGGTCAATGATAAATGGCCTCGTCCATCGAAAGAATGGAAGATTTGAAGATAAGTATTGGAGTGGGGTTTTGCTTTTATGATCAAGACCACTATTATGATGGGATGACTCATCGAGGATGAAGGGCATACGACAAAAAATTTAATTGATTTGGACCATTTTAAACCTTTGATCACGTCATTCTGGCTATCCAGGCTGAGCCTTTGTGGTCCAATTAGGTCCAAGGGTTAGGGATTATTGCCACCCCTAGTGGGGCACTATGTTTAATAAAAGATAGTAGTCTATTGTTGTAGTCAAGCTCAAAGGAAAAACTAAAAACCCACATGCTTATTTAATTAATTTTTCTCAGATGTCACGTTTTCAAGCGTTGGAGCAGTTGGTGAGACAAATGATCAATGGATACGTGTACCCCTTGATAGTGATTAAAGCATGTGATGTGATGTAATGTGTGTATAACATCCAAGTTGTCAAATGGGTAGACCCCACAATGCTTATCATTGCAAAAAAATAAAAAATCAAGCCGATCTAATCATCAGGTAGATAATGTCATGGAAAACAAAATAGACCTAAAAATATCTAGTTCGAAAGTGGGGCCCACATGATAAGTGGATTCACAAAATTTTTGGAGCTTTTTTATCATTGTGGTGAGGTGCACCTTCACGAAATAAGCTTGGTTGCATAAAATGCTCAACCACCATGCTTTTCAATAAATAAATAAATAAATAGGGAATTTTATAAAATACTCCCTAACTTCTATATAATCTACTTCCAGTACCTTTTTAAAAAATATAGTTTTTTAAACTACCTCATTCAATTAATTCAATTTTATTAAGCTACTTTTCCTTAGATTTTGCTAACAGTAGTTAGATTAAGGGCTTGTTTGGTAAAACTTATTTTCCGCACTTATCACTTAAATGAACTATTTTCAATGATTTTTCCAATTCAAAATCCTCCTAGAGTCCACTGTGATGCTTATATCATATCTTACCTATGCAAAAGTTAAATCCCACTAAAATTATTGGAAATTCAAAATATCGGCCCGATCCAAAGCTTCTATGACCCCCAAAAGGCTTCAATGGTAGATATATCATCCCTACTTCTCTCTCTAGTGTGGACCACTTGAGTAATGGCTTAGGTTAGTTTTTGGAATCACACCATAACTGTAACAAACCTAAATTTTTGACACTTAAAACTCAAGTAATAAATATTTTATTTTTAATTAAAAAATAAAAATAAGTTCATAGCTAAGTTGGTAGAAATACTTGGTTGAGAGAGAGGACGAGAGATCAACTCTTGCCGCCGTGACTCTTGATTACAGGTGAGATTGTAAAATTGATTCTTGGACCCTTGGATGGCATATGACTGTGTTAAGATAGATCTGAACAAGTCATTTGATACTACTTATACTCCGAATTTAAGGACTTTGATGAATTGAGTCATTTAATTTATGAATAATAATTCTATGTACATTTGTGTTTTAGGAAATTCTAAACTATCATATTTCAAATATTCGAAAAACAATTCATCCTTGTCAAACCATTAGGCGAGTGATCCCAACATGTTTCCTATCCATTGTTATTAAAATAGACATCCATTGTTTTAATGATTGTAATCTTTTGCATGAAATATTTGTTGAATTTGTTGATAATTAAAATGTCATATATTATTACGTGTATATATTTGCCAACTGTTAATACTATGCACCAGTCATTCTCACCATGCATCGCATAACTATGTTAAATACTTAAGGGCATTCCCTGAATGACCTTTATGTACTTAAGTACCGGGTGATCTAGGAGACCATCCCTGAATACTCACATTATGTGAAAGCCTACTAAGATAGTAGAAGCTTGCCACAAAAGAGGGAGAAACGAGTTGATGGGATCCAACTCAAGCAAGTGGATTGATTAACCCACTAGATGCATTCACGCATTCATACATCTCATGTCATCCATGCATTCTATTTTAATTATAATGTACATGGGTTCACTCACTAGGCCTGGCCATCTGATGTTTTATTAATGAAAAAACTATACATATTTAGTGGACAATGAAACCAGCTCAAGTTTCAAGACAAGAAGGTGAACCAATGGACGATTCACAAGGACTATGGCCCTATCTAGACGAAGATTAGTTGAATATGTTAAATCATTAACATATCTAGTTGAACTTGTGATATTCCTTTAATTATATTTTTTAATAAATTTTAAGTTGAGTAACTAAAAGTTATGAATTGTTAGCTCTTTTAGTGAATGGTTTAACAAAGCGATGGTATTGTGATTAACTTTTGTGAATGTTACTAATATGTGGATTGAATGCCCATAAATAACATTTATTGTGGATATATGCGTGTGTGATTGAATTAAATGAGTGTGAAATGTTTTGTTTAAGTTTTGAGTTTGAAAACTTAATGTACATTTTAATTAAGCCTCTGGAAAAAGGTATGAATGAATGGTTTTAGTATATATGGTGTACAAGTCATGTGTCGTAACTCGTGTCTAAAGGTGCACACTCTATTCGAATTTTGAGACATGACAATAACCTGGGTTGGCATAAACTATGGATTGAGTGGCGTGTAGGCTGAATTTTTGTTAGAAGTGTAGGCTGAATTTTTGTTGCACGGGCTCCTTGGAAACTCATACAAAATCTACGATAATCCGTTTCTCTTCCCAAAGGTTATCAAGTTTCCTTTCTCTAACATAGGATAAACAACTTAACATGCATGAAATCCACTCAGCCCATCAAGTATACCCATCCCTTGTTTGGCCTTGATCCAAAAAATGGGGCTGATTTCGCACTCACATGGGCCACCCTAAAATAAATGTTCCTAGTACTTCTGCATTCAGGTGGCAAGGCCCACCTAAAATTCCAGAATGCAGTGATTTTTGGGTAATTCTTTCATCCCAATGAGGGTTATTAGATGAATGGATTGGATTGCATATAAACACCATGGTGAACCCTACACAAAATTAATGGTAGGTGTTCCATCCCAGTTGTTTCTTGTTGTGACCTACTGAACTTTAGATTTTCATGATTTTGGGCTCCACTATTAAATTGTACATGTGACATATAGCAACTCAAATTAGAACAAGGGTTGTGGCTTGGGCTGGAGTATTGGGCTCAAAGGCCAGGCCTCGGCTTAAAATTCAAGCTTGTTTCTCTATTGGGTCTGGCTTGAACCGTGGCCTGGCCCTTTAAGGTTTCCAGTGGTAACTTACACACAAGGGTCTAGCCAGACTCAGGCCTATTTGAAAAATGCAAGGTTGGGCTTGGAAAGGATAGCACGGGGACCATGGGAGGATTTGTCTATGGACTTCTATTAGGTCTTCCACAGGCTCAATAGAGTATAAATTCTATATTTGTGGTTGCAAACAGGGAGGATTTGTCTATGGACTTCTATTAGGTCTTCCACAGACTCAATAGAGTATAAATTCCATATTTGTGGTGGCGAACAGGGAGGATTTGTCTATGGACTTCTATTAGGTCTTCCACATACTCAATAGAGTATAAATTCTATATTTGTGGTGGCGAACAGGGAGGATTTGTCTATGGACTTCTAACAGGTTCTCAAAGATGAGATGACAATTGTAGCCAAACATTTCTTTAGAGACATGCAGTTCTATAGAGGGCCAAGACAACTCCTTTAGATTGTGACAGAAATTCTATTCTTAATTACTTTTAGAGGACTCTACAAAGGCGATGTGTAGCACTCCCAACCGGACGGCCAAACAGAGGTGGTGAACTGAAGAGTAGAGAACATTCTATGCGTCTCTAGTGATACGCCCAAACAATGGGACTTTTATCTTAGTTGGGCAAATTCGCTGTCAATGAAATGAAGAATATAACTCTATAGGCAAGTCTCCTTTTGAGAGAGTGTATGGTCATGTTCCCAAGCATGCATTGGACCTGGTGCCGTTACCAAAGCTTCTAAAGGATGAGTGTAGCTGCAAGAAGTTGAAAGAGTACAATGGAGATGGGATCTAAGGTGTTTTTGAAAGGGGACAAGGTGATGGTTTACCTAAGAAAAGAGTGTTTTCTCAGGGAGTGTATAATAAGCTAAAGAATAAGAAGATCGAACCATTTCATGTGCTTTTGAACATCAATGATAACGGATTTATTGCTGATCTCCCCAAGGACAGAGATTACTTCGTGGATGTTTAATGTTTAACATTGCAGATTTAGTATCATGCATTAGAGGAGCAGTCACAACCACCAACTAACTCATGGTGAGTTCTCTTCAAGGAGGGGATTAATGTAAGTATGGGTGGCGGTTGACTTTATAGACAGCAAGGATTGAAAGAAATTGGGTTACAAGTGTCGAACTAGGGCAAAATGGCTTAACAACACACTATAGCTTATAACGGCCACAGCTTTGCAACTGGTTATTTGTTTCGCATGTATAATATACCGATGGAAAGTTATTGGCACGCTCTATGCCTTGGCTAACAGTCCGAAGCTCATTGGCCCCAAAATGGCTTCACAAAATTCAATCGTTTCTGGGATGAAATGAGGATTTTAGTAAGTTTCAGTCCCTGAAAATTACAGACCCAACACAACCACAAGACATGAGCCAACAAAATGACCATGCACTATCTTGTTTCAGGGATCAAGAACCACAAATAGTTTTAATCCGCCCCGAAATTACCATGAGCCAACACAGCCTCATCACATTTTTAAATACTCAGAGACGGTTTATGCCGTTCTATAAGGAACAAGAAACAAAACTAGTAGCAACAATTCCACAATAAGAAATTTAAAAAAAAAAACCAAAAAAAAAAAAAACAAACAAACAAAAAACAAAAACCAAAAGAATAAGAAGAAGAAGAAGAAGCAAACTTCTGTCTTACACTCCTCTCAAGTAGATGGCCACAATGAAGACTTCTTGGAATTCCCAACAAGAACCAACAACTGAAAAACAAACTGTTAATAGTCATCATCCATGTTATGCCAATGCTCATCTGTCTCTTCCAATCCCAATGCTGATCCCTTCACTATGTCCTGAAACTAATACAGGAGAATTTTGGTCAAATATACAAGGATTTTTATCGAAGCCAAGCACAAGAAAAACATTTGGCAGCAGGTGCATTTGGTTGCACCAAATATCATGAAATTTCATGATATTTTGCACAAAATTAGACTAATTAATCATGATATTTGGTGCATGAGTTGACACAAAGGCCGAGTCAACTTAATTTAGTGGGATTTCGAACGGAGGCTCATGGAAATTTGCTGGGTGTTCTGACTCCGTCAGGTCTTGAAATAACTCATCGAGTCGGCTCAGAAACTGAGCCGACTTGATACAACTCAGCATGACTCGACGAAATCACTGGCCCAGTCAGTTTAGCATTGTTTTAAAAACTAAAAATTGCTTGATGCAAGATTCAAAGAGAACTTCATTTATGGAAGAATGAGGATCATTGCTTTATAATGCACAGTTGTGTTTTATTTGGATATTTTAATTATGTTATTGGTTTCCAACAGTTTTAAATGAATTAAATAATAAAATAAAAATTATTAAAATATCAATTCGAGTCTACTGAAGACATGGTCAAGTCTTCAAATTGACCTGATCCAGCTAGACAATGAGTCAAGTCAAGCTTTCTAGTTTTTGAACTATGATTTGGTGCAATCAAGTGAACCCTCCAGTAAGGCTGCATTTCGATGCACAAGCGAACTGAATTGCGAATGTTCCTAGTATGCATTACAAGGGCCCTCGTATTGTGGTCACATTCCTATCAAACCCACCTCAAAAGTAACATAATTGCAAGTTAGACCCCAATCTTCAATATTAACGCATACTATGGTACTCATTTAAGCTATTAATTGTGATTCAGTCCAATATTGCATCCAAAACTCACTCTAAAATTGGATAACTTCAAACAAATGACTGCCAATTTATTGACCATCAACAAGAGAAACATATTTTTATGTTTGAGTTTGGAAGTTCTGAGAGAAAAGAAGCAGAAGATCCAGCCATGCGGTTTGTGGATATTAAATCAACCAAGAAACTACCATTCTAGATCAAATAGAATGGAGGTGCCTTGCTTGCTTGTCAATCGCCATAATTTTCTGTCGTATATGCACTTTCTCTCACCAGTTATCGTAACTTCCTAGTGCACAAGTGTTTAGAAAAAGTTCTCAAACTTAAGGCAACGACATGACCGGAACTCAATCCACTTGCATTTGAAGCACATTTAGCTAAGGAATGGCTAAAATAACTAAAGAAAACTAGACTAACATGTGTGTCCACCATTATTTCGTAAATGACAGGTGATGTCCACTGTACACGTGACATATATGCACGCCAACCCAGACCGTGCAAATAGTCAGCCCATTTGTTCATGGAGCATATCTTGGAAATCACGCTTATTGGATTATCCAAAACATTTATTTACTGGGCTTCTAATTGGTTCTCTCTAACCAATTCCTTCTCCATTATTAACAATGCCCTCACCAATTATTCAATTAAAAAAAAAGAGATCAAAACTTAAGTAAAATACTAAAATGTTTTCAATAGATTCTGTTGATTTCAAGGAACAAACATATGAATCTCATCTCCACAGGGAAACTCTCTACATTTAAGATATGATCACAAGGTTTCATTATTCTAAACATAGCTTGAGTTGGGATTTAGTGTTGGTATATGTGATAATATATGTGCTTATGCAATCGCATATGCAATTTTAACAGCATATACTGTATAGTGGCATATGCATTTTATGACTACTGAGAATTATGCAGTCACATATACCATCAGTATGCAATTATGCCATCGGAAACTCATAATTCCCATCAAAATCACATCAACAAAATTTCTAGTTTAAATTATCTCTATTCAAAATCACATCAATAAACAATTTTCTATTTTTTTTTCACATTTTTTAGCATATGCATTCATTTGAGTACTTGTTAGTTGACATGTTATAATATAATAGATGTAATAAACATAACAAAATTTTAATGAAATTGGTAATAAAACTATAATAAACAATTCCCTACACTTGTGGTACTTTTACATATATATAAAAATTCATTTTTTCCTTAATTTTTCTGAATTTAAAATTTGAAAAAAGGGTTTGTGTAATGGCATGTGCGATTGTACGATCAATATGTGCACAGCCCCGTTAGGTCACATATTATCACATATGCCATTTGACAACAGTGGTCAGGAATCCTTTTCAGAATCTCCCCTACTTCATCTCACAGCCACAAAATCATTTTCCAAATAAATTTTTTTCTTTTTTCTTTTTGAGAAATGGCAAACTTATCAAAATACAGAGGAGGATGAATCACTGGGTGGGCCAAGAATTCTCAACACAGAAATTAGCCGGACTGACGCCCTCTTTGATGAAAGAATCAGCCAAGTCATTTGCCTCTTTCCCCAAATAGGCAAAGAACTGGTTACGCTGGAGGCAATAAATGTATTTTTATCAACAACAGAAACAACATCCAAGGCTTGGACTTGTTCAAAAGCCAAGAAACAAAAATCTTGGGATTTCCTTTGATGTTTGACAGCATGAGGAAATCTATCAAAAAGATCCTAAACCCCTCCGCGAGCTTTTTTGGATTCCACTTCTGAAGCTTCACCCCCAATCAGAAGGGCCAGAGATAATAACTATTTTACACATGGTTCTGAATGACGGTATCGGCCTCGCGGAAAAATAATACAATACAGCGTCGCGTATCGGTAGGGAGCCCATATCGGCCTATATCAGTCAGATATTTTTAAGCAAAAAAATATGAAAAAATAGGGAAAAAAAAATGAATTGTTCAGGAATATATCATTTTTTTTTTTGTGTTTTGACCATGTATTCGATGGTGTATTAGACCATTCTTTGGTAAAAATGTTGTCCTTGTGGGTTGACCTACTATAAGTTCTGGTCTTAATTTTTTAAAAATATAAATTGTTAATAGATGTCATAAATTGATATCATATATTGTTAATAGTCTAATATGTTTATGATTATATATCAAATATTGGACTATTTTAGTATTAACTATTGAGTGTCCAAGAAATGTCACTACGCACTAGTCTAGTCACTGGTATTGTGCTTGCTTGGAGAATGTGTGAGACTGTGCATGTAACAATGTAAGTGTAGAAATACTTAGTACTTGCCAATTTCCTTAAATGTGAATAATCTTTTTTAAAAAAAAAACACTACTCTTAAGTCATAATAAAACTCACCATGATGTCCCGGTGCTCCATGAGTGCCACTAGTACCAACCTCTCCATGATGCTCCTCCCCCCATGGTTAGTTGTATCGTGACGCAATGAACTCATAAGTTCGGCCACTCGTGTACCACGTCGAAGTTCATCAGCCTCATACTTTGTAAATGGTCGTATGATGTGCTGAGTAACACAAGCAGCAAGTACATTGTCACCACCACCACTGGCATTGCTATGGCTATCAGTATGAGTCACATTGCTACTACGCTCACATTCGTTAAATTCTTCAATAATCAACTCTAGAGGACGGCTCTGAGCAGTTTCTACAACGAGTTTTAGGTATTTAAGCTCTTCACTTTCGGTTGTTTCTTTATCTTTCTCCATTTATTCAAGCCATGGAAGAAGAGAGTCATCTTTAGCAAAAATATATTCCAAATTTATTGGACAATATTGTGCTTGGTTTTCACCTTGCCCTCTCGCTTTCTTCATATTTTTCAAACGCAACCTCGCCTTGTAGTGAATAAATACATTTCTTTGCACCTTTAACTCCTTTAATTGATTCTGCTTGGATACGGGCGAAAGTGCTCAAATTTCTTTCACAACTAGTAGATGATGTATACTGACTCACGATTCTTATTGCAATATTTAACAGCATAGGTGCACTTTCTCCATAATTGGCCCACCATTGAGTTGCGTGGAAAACAAAGAAATATATCATATATGTTATTTTGTTTATTAAATTGGTAAAAACATATTTTATAGTAAATACTTTATACACCTATTTTGATTGATTCTTTGTATTGCAGTCCATGCAAGTGGATCTCCAAAGCTACTCATTGTCAGTTCATACATCTCTACCTATGAAAGAGTAGCTAATAATAAGTATTATAAGTCGCAGACTCTACATTATAGAATCTAAGTATGTAAATAATGGTTAATTTACTTCATTAATAATATCAACGTGTCAGTTAACGTCTGACTCCAACCTTTTAATGTCATTCTTTAAATCGATAGTAATCTCATCAACTTCTTTATATGTAGTCGCGTATCGGAATTGTTGTATTAAAAAGAAGCCTACAAGTTGATTAAAAGAGAAAACAATAGAACATATCAATACTACATAAAGAACTGAACAAAGGAAAAGGAATAATTAAATTTAATCATTGTAATTTATGTTTACCTGCCGCGTGGAGATCATGGTGAAGTTGTTTATTCCAGCGCCTATCTATGAGCTTCCAATAATCATTGTAGTGTTTACAATCACGTTTAATTGACAAATTTGCTATATCCATAGCTTCACAAAGAAATCTTATCATCGGCCTATCACCACTTTCCACTAGTCAAAGAACCTTAATCAAAGGTTCCATTGCTTTCATAATTTCTTGGACTTTCTTCCAATACTTGTTTTCTCATATAATCGCATGCATCTTCACAGGCATGCCACTCGTCTTTTGTCAATACTTTGAGTTGATCCATTGCCAAAATGCAACCATCTCTCTAAGTGCCCTTCTATGAGTTTACACACTCCATGGCTATGAAATTTGTGGCGAAACTAGTTGCCCCAGGCTTCAAAAACTCTTGCCCACCTGTGAATTTCTTCACAAGATCAATTATCCAATTATGATTGTAAATATATGTTGTGATCAACCTTGCCTTTTCAACCAGTGTCGACACATTAGGCCTTTTTCCAATATCCTCAATGATGATATCAATGCAGTGTGTTGCACAAGGTGACTAAAACAAATGAGACCTCTTCTCTATAAGAAATTTTTATATCGCCTTATATGATGCCTCATCATCAATGACAATTTGCACCGCATTACTCTCCCCAATTTCTTCTACCATTCTATCCATTAGGCCAAATATATAAGTAGAATTCTTCACTTCATCAGATGAATTGATGGCTTCAATAAAGACTATACCCAAGTGGGAGTAGACCATGAAATTTATCATACTCAATATGGTTGGGCTAGTCCAACCATCACACATTATTGTGCATCCTCTACTCGCCCATATGCTTCAAAATGATTTTACGTAAGTCCACACTACACTTCATTTGAATACATAATCCATGTCATAAGAACCAGACGCTTTAATCCCAAGTCCCAAATCAGTTGCTGCATCCACAAACACATGAAAGTATGAGCAATTGGCAACATGTGGAGGAATATTGTTGTGCAAGAATAACTTCACAGCTGCCTTTCCAAGATTATCCACTATTTGCTTTGACCATATTTGTTTCAGTTTCTTTTACTAATGCCATTTCTAAATATTGTATCATCACCAAGAGGTGCTCGTGACTCTCTCTCGTCATCAAGATTGTGAATATCTTTACACCGGGGGGGGGGGGGGGGGGGTGGTCTTTTTGTTGGGTGCTAACGGCACAGTGTAACCCCGCCCTAGTGCCCCCAAATAATCCTCTGTTGTCATGGCCACTCCCACTCCCACTCCCCCCACCAACATCACGAACTAACCCAGTCCTCCCAAACATTCGGCATCGCTCTTCATCCTTGTGACGAGATAATAAACTTTCCCCCATCACAATTGTCACCTCCCTATTCGAATCCTCCCCTAACTTAATGTCCTCATCAGGCTACGGCGTAGGATCTCCAAACACCTCTGCTTTACATGCATCAAGCATAGCCCTCTTCTCTTTCTTCGCAATCGTCATTTTACCTTTGATTTCTTCTAAGTTCTTCATCTCCTCCCTTACTATCTAAGGGACACTTGGACATCCTAAAACTTGACCCTTTTGATAGGCCAAGTGTTGTTTTAACCGAATTACACCCCCACTCACACTCCTGCTGCAAAACTTGCACAAAATTTGATGTCTATTCCCATCTATCTTTACTCCATACTTCCACCCTACATCTTCATTCTCATTCCCAACCATCTACAACAAATACAACAAGGGCCAATCAAATTCAATACACAATAGTAGAGTAGACTTGACAAGACAATGCCTCGAAGAATGAATTTACAGCAGATGATTATTTGGGTGGGAGCAGTGGTACTGGTGGGTAGGGGTGCACATCAAACCGGTAGAACTGTGGAACCAGACCGGAACCGATCAAACGGTCCGGTTTGGTCCGATTCTAGAGTGCACCGGTTCCAGCTCCGGTTCCAAATTTCAAAGAACCGTTGGATACGGTTCAGTTCCGGTTTAGAGGCATGTAGATCCAATCCAAACCGTGGACCCGAACAATGGAACCGAACTACAATTTAAAACAAAACAAAAAAAAAAACAAGAACCCCTCTCTCTCTCTCGTCTGCGTGCCACCCAGCCCCCTGCCCTCTCTCGTCGTCTGTATGTGGCTACTCGTCGTCTGTATGTGGCTACCTAGGCCCCCTGCCCTCTCTCTCGCCGTACGTTTCTCTCTCGCTATCTCTTTCTCTCGCCATCACACTCTCTCGCTAGCCCTCTCTCTCACCGTCTCCACTATTTCCTATACGTAAACAGGAATGGATTTATGCATCATTATGAGCCCCAGCAATTCATATCAATTGGGCGATATTTTTAAAAGCCCAAAACCATAGAACCGAACCGGTTTTCACGGTCCAGTTCCGGTTCAGTTCTAGGGACCGAACCGACCCGTGTGCACCCCTAGTGGTGGGCATGACAGCAGAGGATTATTTGGGAGCATTAGGGCGAGGTTACGTCGTGTACATAATTTGATGTCTACTCCCACCTATCTTTACTCCATACTTCTACCCTATATCTTCATTCTCATTCCCAGCCATTAACGACAAATACAACAATGGCCAATCAAATTCAATACACAATAATAGAGTAGACTAGACAAGACATTTTCTCTAAGAATGAATTAGGGGGAGTGTTAGTGGTGGGCATGACGGCAGAAGATTATTTGGGAGTGTTATGGTGGGGTTACATCGTTGCAATACAAAGAACCAATCCAGGTACGTGTATAAAGTATAAACTATAAAGTATGTTTTTACCAATTTAATAAACTAAATAATTGATATATGATATATTTCTTTGTCATCTATGCAACTCAATGGTAGGTCAATTATGATGAAAGTACACCTACGCTACAGAATATTGCAATAAGAATTTTGAGTTAGTATACATCATCTGCTAATTGTGAAAAAAATTAAAGCACTTTCGCCCACATCCACACTAAGTAGTGGAATCGATTGAATGAGTTAAAGGTGCAAAGAAATATATTAATCCAGTATAATGTGAAGTTGCGTTTGAAAAAGATGAAGAAATTAGAAAGGCAAGCTGACAACCAAACGCAATATTGTCCAATAAATTTAGACTATATTTTTGCTAAAATCGACCATCTTCTTCCATGGCTCAAACAAATGGAGAAAGATAAAGAAGCAGCCGAAAGTGAGAAACTTGAATACCTATAACTCGTTGCAGAAACTGCTCAAAGCTGTCCTCTAGAGCCGATTATTGAAGAATTTGACGAATGTGAGCGTAGTAGCAGTGTGACTCATACTGATAGCCATAGCAATGCTAGTGGTGGTGGTGGGGATGCACATGCCGATCGTGTTGCTCAACACACCATACAACCATCTACAGATCATGAGGCTGGGAGCACCGACGTGTACACGAGTGGCCGGACTTATGAGTCTATTAAGTCACGATATAGCCAACCAGGGAGGGGAGGAGCATCATGGAGAGGCCAGCACAAGTGGCACTCATGGAGCACTGAGATATCAGGAAGCTTACAAACATTATGGATATGGTAACAAATACACGGTGCTTGTTACACCACTTTCGTGTTGGAGTCGTCATCCTGATTAGCAGTGTGGATATAAATATCTGGATCCAAATCCAAGTTATTTGTCATCAATATCAGAGTCTCAACAATACGAGTAACAATATGGCTATTTGTTTGGCGCTGGTGGATATCTTTACTCGGAATCCGGGTCGGTTCCTATTTAAGATAAATCTTCCTCAGGTTTCGTTGACCTAATCTTTCTATTTGTCTCTGGTTATTATGGATATGCAGCACTTGTTGCACAGCCACAGGCGCAGTCGGATGATTACGAAAACGTGGAGGTCGACCAACCACAACCAACCAAATTTTCATTTTGGTGGTGAGGTGATTGGTGAGTTTTTATTAAGACTTAAGAGTAGTGTTTTTTAAGAGATTATTCATATTTAAGAAAATTAGTAAGTACTAAGTATTTCTACACTTACATTATTACATGCACAATCACACACATTCTCCAAGCAAGCACAATACTAGTGACTAGACTAGTGAATAATGGTACTTCTTGGACACTTAATACTAAATAGTCCAATAGTTAATATATAATCATAATTATATTAGACTATTAGCAATGTATGATATTAATTTATGACATATATCAACAGTTCATATAAAAAAAATCAAGACCAAAACTTACAGTAGGTCAACTTGCCAGGACAGCATTCTTACCAAAGAATGGTCTGATACACAATTGAATACATGGTCAAAACACACAAAAATAAAAATAAAAATTTTAAAATGATAGATTCGTGAATAACTCATTTTATTTTATTTTTTGAGAGAGATAATAGCAAAATTCAATAAGCACAAAAAGGCCGAAATAGGAAACTACAAAAACAAAAGAGAGGAGCCGCTGAGATAGCCGGCCTCACTCCTTAGCAGAAAAAAGAAAAATCACAAGAAGAAAGATTAACTACATTGGACGCCCACTCAAAGATAAGATGATGAACCCTTCTAACAACAACTTCCACAGGATTCGAAATATAACGGAAACATCTATTATTCCTCTCTTCCCAAATAGCCCACCACACAGCGAGGAGAGACATTCTCCAAACGACTCTACTATCCTTGCCCAAAGCCACACCATGCCAGGCAGCTAGCATATGATTCGTGGAACCCGGAGAAGACCACTTCATCTGAAAGGAGGACAAAAGGGCTGACCAAGCCTTTTGAAAGAACAAGCAATGGATGAAAAGATGATCAATCGTTTCTTCATTAGCCAAACAATAGAGACAGATATTGGGGAGGATCATCCCTCTCTTCCTAAGATTATCCACCGTAAGGACTTTCTTTCTACCAACAAGCCACCCAAACACCAAAATCTTCGGCGGAGCTTTATACTTCCACACCCTTCCTATCATAGCATCGACCACACACGCAGACCTTTTTCCCAAACTGGAATAGAGGGACGAAACGGAGAAGAGGCCCTTCTTATTTGGACACCAAATCAGCCTATCCTCTTGAGAAGGGATGGGGGAAACTTTCTCAAGACGTTGGTGAATAACTCATTTTTTCTGATATTTTTTGCCTTTAAATAAAAATTCTGACCGATAGAGGCTGGTACGACCCCAATACCGATACGCAACACCATATTGTATCATTTTTACACGCGGCCGATACCATCATTTAGAACCATGTGATAGACAGCTCAAATTAGTAACAAAACACTTAGTACGGTGTCCAAGTTGGTCATATACCACGCTCCTGATGTGACTTTAGCCCAAGATCGAGTCACGAAAAAAATCATTACCATCATCATCATCATCAAAGCCTAGAATTATAATAATAAAACAAACACTAGAATTGATCTAAATTTATACCAATCTGGAATATATGTGTCAACATTAGAATCTAGCCAATACATTCTCTAATACCGATATTTTAGACCTTGATCTTGATTTCAGAGTGAATAAATGTGGTTGGAAGCATAGGCTAGCTCCTTGCTCTTTGTTCTTCTTTCATCTTCATGTGATTTAAAGATTCCTTCAATGTGATTTGTAAGGGAGATTGGTATGAAGCTGATCTTCATCACCGAAGGTGTGACGTCTCTATCTATCCCCACATCCTCATCCATTCATCCATCATCAAGGTATTTCATTTTGATCCACACGCGTGACCGTACGGCCACACGTGTGAACCTCTCGGGTTGGCCGTACGGACACCCTTTGTCCCTCTTGGTTTCCCATCATCCTTGAGTCAAAACCCTCCTCTTTTTTCCTAAACCCTAACCCTAGACCTAGAAATCCCCGACTTTCCTATTTTCCCAAACTACCAAACCCTAACTTCTCCCATTCTTCAATCAACCCAAAATCTCTACACCCCTTCTATCCAAAATCCTAATTCCCATACCCTAACACCTAAACCCTTTAACCCCTTCACCCAATTCAATCCCGTACACCCTAATTTCTAGATTTCCCCATTTTTCCTAACCCTAATTTTACCCTAGCTAGTATTAGATCCTCTACTTTGAAATATGCTAATAGGATGTCCCTACATCGATTAAATCCTAGTTTCCTTTATTTAATAATCTTTTATAACGATGCTTGGTAACCTAGGCTAGGATTGTGCATGATCTTCTTTTGGGTTTTTTGGTATTTGTGATGATAATGGCAAGTTTTATGTTTTTCGTTAAATATTTTAATCTTGCTACTTGATCGCACACAATATTTGGGTTCATGCATCGGTCCTACATCAATAGGAGATTACCAAGATACGATTACTGCAAGTTGTCAGAAGTAAAATTTTCAATACAATTCAAAGCATATATTATGAAAACCAGAGTGGGCTATACCTAAAAGCGTTGGGAACAGAACTTTGAGGTGAAATCACATGTTTTAGAGCTATTGCAAGAGAAACGGGATTCATAGAGGATTGATTGCAAGATATACCCCACAACATAATCGCACTGCAGAGCAAAAGAAAAACATATTTGTGGAGATGGCTCAAAGCATGCAAAGCAACAATCTTCAAGTGAATTTTGGGCAAAAGCTATAACTACTACGGTGCTTCTACCTGATGGATCTCCAACAAAAGCTGGTTGAAATAAAACATTGTGCGAAGCTTCAACTTGGAGAAAGATGAAGGTAGCTAATGAAAAATGTTGTTGGTAGCAACGTATATGTTCATATTCCTTCAGTAAATAGAAGAAATTGATGAAATTATGAGAAAAGCATTTTATTGGATATAGTGATCTAAACTAGTGTTTTTAGTAGCGTGTAGCATACACTACATAGCGTAGCGTAGCGAGAACGCTATGTAGCATAATTCCCTGGAATGGTAAGCTACATGGTATGTAGCGTAAGCTACAGTGCATGTAGCATATGCTGCATGTAACGTAGCGTGGTGTGTAGTGTGGAATGTGGATAGCGTAAGCTACCTAAAATCTCTTTTTTTTTTGTGTTTTTTCTATGTTAGTTTAACACCTATTTTAAAATGATGATGACTTATACCTATGACATATGGCACTACATTAAATTAATTCGGACCATCCAAATTGTGGTCCATATCATGAATTTGTGATGTTTCAATAAATAAATAAATAAGTCATACTTAGAGATGTCTAAAGGCAAAGAGAGAGAGAGAGAGAGAGAGAGAGAGAGAGAGAGAGAGAGAGATTTTGCATGGAAATAAGTGATTGATGATCCATATTCGTAGTCAAGAACTCATAAAAATATGCATTTTGTAAATTTTATCATATTTTCTATTATTTTAATTAAAAATATTAAGAATTGTGTAGCTTTCACTACACACTATAGAGGGCCAAATGTCATGCTATACGCTACATGCTATTTAAAACACTGACCTAAACAAAGCATATCCTCTTTAGAATCCCCCTCAAGGAAAAAAAATAAAAAATTGTTGGTGGTTTACTAGGGATGTAATATTTCTATGAAATGGATGGAAACAGTAATTGGATCGCAACGTTAAGCAGGTTTCATTGTCTCTTGAAGTGCATTTTTTTTTAAGAAAGATGGCAATATTATCAGGTTGAAGGGCCAAATAAGAAAAGGATAACAAACAGCAGAAGCTAAAGAAAGGAAAGAGAAACAAACTCTACAAACAGGGGACCCAAACCCTGAAACGAAGCCCCGCACCCACACAATAATCAAGGAACACACTCCCTTATGTACAAAACCACCCTACTATATAGACACCCTCAGGGCTGGACAAAGCATCTCGGAAGCACCTATTGTTCCTTTCCAACCAGACTGCCCACAAGAAGGCCAACAGCGTCATCTTCCAATGCAACTTTCTTATGCTGCCCACCCCTCCAAAATGCCAAGAATAAAGAGATTCTGTCGTAGCAGGCATAGCCCAGGATATGTAAGCCTGGTGAAGGATGCCTGACCAAACAGAGGTGGAGATGGGGCAGTGAATGAACAAGTGTTTGACAGTTTCTTCTGCCTTGAGGCACACGGGGCAAGCATTAGGAAGGCAGTCAAAGCTCAAGTCACTAAGTTCATCCTCTCCTAAAAGTCCCAACTCCAAGAAAGATAAGATCATTCAGAAAAAAAATGAACCTTTATGGAGGAATTTATGAATCATGTCATGTGGCTCCTGCTGCTTGTGAACCTCAAATTTTTTAATATGACATCAAAGAAGATAGGAATGGATGAAGAGACAACAGATGGGTATCGTAGATGGGAGCTTGGTAATAAGGAAAAGAAATCATTGGATTGAAGTGGATTTTCAAAACAATGTACAGTCAAGATGTTTCTATCCAGAAGCACAAAGTTTTAACTGGTAGCTGACTATCTATCTATTTGTAATTTGTAAGTTCTAAATAGTCACAAAAACAATACATCCTTTAAGGGGAAAAAAAGCTACAAGCACAAAGTGCGATATTGATAGGGGAAAAGATGGGGATAAACATTATAGTATAGGACTCCACATGAGTACTGAATGCGTGCGACACTTCTAACACTCCCCCTCAACTTGGAGCACAGATATTGCATTAGTAACCTTGAAAAAGATATCAGCCAACAGACTATCAGAGTGAATAAATGGCATGGTAATAAATTTCTTTATTACTTTCTCTGAAACAAAGTGACAATCCACTTCGATAGTTTTGGTACTTCCACGAAATAATGGATTATTGGCAATATGAATTGCAGCCTGATTGTCATAGTGAGAAGGAATAGCAGTGCTAGTGTAAAGACCCATTTTGTGGAGAAGTGATTTCACCCATATGAGTTCGAAGGATGTATTTGTCATTGCTCTATGTTCTATTCGGTTTGATTCCTCTAAAATGCCTATTTCTCTGCGCAACTGTGACCAACTTGATCAATGGACAGATAGGAACATTTAAATGGGACAGGGATTTTATCAATTTTCAGGCTGGGTCGTGTCATATTGGACCCAGGCCAAAGCAAAACAATTTTTTTGAGCTCGGTCTTGGGCCTCCTGTGCTAGGTCCATGCCAGGCTTGGGTAGACTTGGAGCTTGGTCTCAAGTGTCAAGCTGGGCCCAGCCCATTACCAGACTTAGTGATGAGTTCAAGAGCATGCATAAGTTGGCTTGCTATGCTAACTTCATAAGTGATATTTGACTGGTGATAATAGATTAGATGGATTTGCCATGAAGATGCTAATAAGTACTAATATCACTGGGTATCTGATTTGTCTTCATGAAGCCGATAATTCATTTCAATGGGACAGTAAGCTAGCTTTGCTCCTAACTATGCCAGCAGTGTGGATATGTTTTCAATTCTGACAAGTGATGCCCATGGTTAGGTAATCTAGATCATTAGTCTGTTGAGTCCAACCATGGATTAGAAATGCCCCTAAATGCACCACTTGGAAGATCCAAATGACCAATATTAGGAAC
Source organism: Magnolia kwangsiensis (assembly GCA_037074715.1). Lineage (NCBI taxonomy): Eukaryota > Viridiplantae > Streptophyta > Magnoliopsida > Magnoliales > Magnoliaceae > Magnolia > Magnolia kwangsiensis. The sequence goes on along the minus strand of CM073587.1, from coordinate 68,710,231 downwards.
CTTTCCAGTTGAACATGGGTTGTTGCTGTATTTCTCTTCTTAACTATCTACTGTAGACTGGGAATTCATTTGGAAATCCTGGGCCAGTGACGGTTGGTGGGCTAGTAGTTAGTACAGGACCACAAATGTTAGGTGAAATTTTTTGGTCCAGTTAGTATCCTCGATTCAGACAAAGTAGAACAGTTGCTGTTCTCAAAATTGGTTAAGTTGGTAACTCATCCAAACCTTTTACCTGCGACTATTGAAGGAGATTCTTCTAATGCAATCATGTGGGCCCGGAGTGGGGATTACACGTGGAGCCTTGTGGTTATTTAGAAGAAACTAGGGATCTTTGCCAGGACCATCCAATTTCGTTTGGGTCCATCTCTAGAGAGGCAAGTGCCTGAGGCAAATTCCCTTGCCAAGCAAGGAGCCTTTTGTGTTGAGATGTCTTTTTTTTCTTTTTTGAAAGATTGAGATGTCGATCATTGATTAATGGATAATAGTGGCGTATAGAGTGTGGGTAATTTGTTTTGCTTCTAGCAAGGGGTTGCAGGTTATCTCCTCCTTTTGTTGTATCTTTCGATTCTTTTCGATAAAGCTTTTTTATTATCCGTCAAAAAGAAGAGACAAGAAGAAGAAAAATCTAATGTAGGCCACAAATCAAAAGGTTTATATTGTGCTATCAAAGAGAACTTCGAGGCATAGTCTATACAAGGTGGGAAGCAACAAACCACCGATCTGGTGGCCCCACTTGTCAGAATTTTAAATTAAATTAAATTAATTAAATAAACCATCTACACTGTGCAAAGATGCGCGCCACATATCATATAACTCTTCTTAACCAAATAGTAAAATTTTTCCATAACATTGATATTGAGTCCCAGGGCTGCAAATTACGAAATGCCTGGGAAGGAAAGCAACCGCAATTCGAGTGCTACTTGTTAGGAATGCTTGAAAACATACATTAATTTCCGCAAATGTCCTCTCACTTCAAAGAATACTCGCAATTCAATTCACATATGCATCCAAAAAAGCAGCAGTGGGTTCCCTGTCCACCCAATTCAAGGGAACCGAGAACAACTCCGCAGTGACAAAAGGTTAAAAATCAAAAGCCAGCAGAGCGCCATGCTTTCAGTTTTCTTTTTTACACCAAATGCAACATTGATTGTTTTGCCGATATCCACCTGAATTGCGATTTGGGGTAAATCCAAGCTCACCAAGACATCTAATCGAGAGAGAGAGAGAGAGAGATACCAATCTAGGGATGATGATGATGAAGGGAATGATGGGATGATGGAGATGATGATGGTGGTGGTAGTTGGGCATTCGTACGGAACTCCTTGACGAGGGCGGCAAGGGCTTCAGGATTGAAGCCTTGGTCGCAGAGGGCGATTAGGATGGAAAGCGTGTGGCGATCCAACCCTGTTTCTAGAATGTTCGACATCTGGAACACCAGCTCCAGCGATTCCCTCGCATTGCGTGCCGACTCCGGATCCATCCGCAAAGACAGAGAGATTTGAATGGTCTTGAATTCCAGGAACTATATACCACGAAGCTGAATCTCCTGCAAAAATTATAGAAAGACCTCTCTTTTGAATGACTGTAACTTTTCAAATTGTAAAAAGGTAATGACTCGTTTGGGAGGTTGGAATTGGAAGTAATTGAAAGGAATTGGAGTATTAGAGGCGTTTGAGAAATTGGAAATGGAGGTAACTGGAATCGAGTGTAATTGGGATCCTCAAGAAGAGGGCTTTTTTGGAATCATCTCCAAAAACCGATGAATCAGGTGGGGGAGGAATCGGAATCCTCTCCAACATCTCTCTCCCAAAATTCGCTGGAATCCAGCGCTTTCTTACCTGCTCCAAGTCGCCGGAAATCTCCCTGCTCAGCTCGCCGTACCTGCTCCGACGTCTCTCTCTCTCTCTCTCTCTCTCTCTCTCTGCTCTGACGTTTCCCTCTCTCTCCGCCGGCACGCACCGAAATCCTACGGAGAAGAGATTGATGCTCTGGCAGTGTGATGAAATGATACGCAGGCACTTTGAAATTAATTATAAACTAAACCGTCCAAAAAAATGTTATCCAATGCAGAAGTATTATGAAATAAAAACTAACGCAGAATAGGAAAAAAAATTGTATTTTGTGGTGTTTATTAATGCATTATTAACGTGAAAAATAGAAAGCGTTAAGTGGTTTTTCATTTAATTCATTTAATTCTTTTTATAATAAAAGCCTGGCTTAATGGTGAACGTGAAACGTGATCTATGATTTTTCATTAAACAAAAATTTTTGCTTCAAAAAATATCCTTGTTTAAATAACTATATCAATTTTATCTTTTAAATTGTATGCGAAATACAAAATCAACTTTTAACCTGTAAAACTTCTTTTTGCCTCACCATAATTTATGTGTTTGATCCACACCGTCCATCAATTTTTTCAAATCATTTAAGGTGTGAGCTAATAAACAAGTGTCATATACCATGAGAAAACAATAGTGATTCGATATGCATTAGAATGCTCCTAAACATTAATTAGGTTATACATGCCTAAATGAAGTGAAAAAAAAAAAAAAAATTCAGTTTCATCCAAAACATTAATGGCCCCAAAAGGTTTTCAATGGATAAAACTCATTCAACACTGTTTCTGTAATGTGGTCCACTTGAGATTGAGATATACTTTATTTTTGGTCTCATACTATAAAATGATCTAGAAAAATATATGGACAGCATGGATGAAACACATACATCATGGCGGGGCCTACAGAGCACCAACTACACACTAGCTATATAACTGGTGTGGGTGCGTTAACGCTCATCGAGCTCTGAGTTGTACAAACGGTTTGAAGGAAATCAAAGTTGGCGGGAACCAATTCACCTTCTTTTTTTTTTTTTCCTAAAACACAATAAACTTTTCATTTATTTCTTCATTGCATTATCAATTATTTTTTCAGCTTCTTTATAAAAGATTATAAATATTTCTCTTCGACGAGTATTACAAGCTTCTTTATAAAATATTATAAATATTTCTCTTCGACGAGTATTACAAGCTTCTTTATAAAAGATTATAAATATTTCTCTTGGATAATTATTACAATCTCTTTATTTTTTAAGATTGGCTTATTTTTCTTGATTTTTTTATCTTTTTTATCTATTTTGATCTAGTAAATTTATTAAAAGATTTTTACCCAATTGTTCTTCTTTAAATAATTCTTGATTTAGACTATTAGAACGATGGCTTCAGGGGATAGTGACAGGGAAAAATAGAATAATTTGAAGAAAAAATATTTATTGATTTTTATCTTAAAGATAAGGGCAAATGTGTCAAATTAATATATTTCGGACATTTCAAATGTTTGTAAACAAATAAATTGTTTCAAATTCAGTACTTAATTTTTAGACTTCAACCATAGTTACCAAGCATGGTTTTTGACTTCAAATTTTACAAACGAGGCCTAAGCTTACCTGATTTATCTGGCTATCAGATCGTTGGCTGTCCAAGGATTTTGTTTTTACAAACAAGTGTCCACAAATCAGAGGCTAAGATTGTTAAAAAAAAAAAATGTAATCCTGAGGTTGTGACTTTGAGGCAGTTGCGTTCCCGATATAATCACTTTAATTTAAGTTAATATTTTCCAAGTATACAATTTCTGAGTGCCTGTGTATCAAGCATCGTAAGCAGCTGGAGTATTATCTAACTCCTCAGGTCCAAAAACCATATGCGGATTCCCTGGTGACCCAACTCTGTAGGGCCCATTAATGGTGTATGTATTTTATCGCAGCCCTCCATTTTTTCAGCTCATTTTAAGACATAAGCCTACTGATGACTTGTGTTTTATTTATGCTGTCCATCCAATATTTTTAGCTCATTTTAATCATGAACCTATAAATGAGGTAGATCGAACGCACAAGTAAACCGCACAACAGAAAAACAACAGAGATTGCATGGAGTTGAAAACTTCCTTAGGCCACAAATTTTGGATCAAGATATTTATGTTTTTTCTTCATCCAGCTCCAAATTAAGATATTTGTGTTTTATCTTCATCCAGCTCCATCTGACCTTATAACTAAGTTGGATGGCAAATAAATGGCATGGTAGTCCTTAGTAAGTTTTTGGTTGTGGCTATCATTTTCTGCACCATTTCTATGGTGTGGTTTATTTGAGTTTTGGATTTGCTTTATATTTTCAATCATGTTATAAAATATACTGGCATACAACACTATGGCCCTAAAAAGTATGCAGAATTATTTGATAGTCTGACAGAGTATGAAACTTGATACGGTTATCCATTATGTTATGTTATCCTTGGCCATAAAAAGAATAAATCAAGCCACTCTAAAACTCAGGTGGGCCACCACAATGAAACGGTTGGGATGAGCACACCCCCAATTAAAATTATGCATTCTGTGGCCCTTCTCATGTTCACTGTAGATTCCCAATAATCATTCGGATCCAAAACTCAGGTGAGACATACCAGATGGAGCAATGTACTGTACATTTGCTTGTTGTGGTCTACATGAGCTATTGAATGGCTTCTTGAATTTCATTACGTCACACGTCTAATGGATAGAGGATGGTTAGAACTAATTACAATATCACTTGGATGCATGTGATCATTCTCCTAGAGCATTTAATTTTTGGGCCCAGAAAATTTTTGAGCTTGATAAATCCCTAGTCTAGTTGGAGATAAGCCAGGCCGGCTGACCGTTCCACAGCCTTAAGGCTCATTGGGATGGGCCCTTTTAAAAAAAAAAAAAAATTGCACACGAACACACACATGCCGTAGTGGGATTAGCTCTTTCACAAAAAGAAAGGGTTAAAGCTGCTCTTCAGATTAAAAAAAAAAAAAGGGATTATACAAGCAGGGCCCATCATTCAGTGATCCAAATGGTTGATTTATAGGCTCCAATGTGCGTGCACCATGTACCAAAGATCTTCCAAGTGGAAAAATCCCAACCTTTCAACTGGTGGCCAACAAAGAAACAGCAAGTACAGCAATTTGAGGCCAAAATTTTTATGGCTAAGATCCTCTGAACTATCGGCCTCACTGGTGTAAACTGAAATCCATACTGTACAATATCAAGATAGGAGCACCATAATAACACTTCCCCAAGGAAGTTATAGGATCCTTACATCTGCCTACACGGTTGTGAAGTGTCGGGTCCTATGCAACTGGGCCCAATAGTTTGTTGATCATTACTGTTGATCCGATGGCCATACCGCGAGCAAGGGATGCCACAAAAAAATCCCAGTTTGGAAAATCCTAGCCCTTTTTTAAGGAAAAAATGCAGCAACTTTCTGACAAATAAGAATCCAATTAATCGACGGCTACCATCTTCCAATTCAGAAGATTTTCAAAGCATCCTCTATCCAGGACGCGGATTTCCTGCGCAAGATTTTCGCAGGAAGTTTCTGCACTGGAAACTTAGGTGGGGGCCATTGTGATGTGATGTTTGTGAGAAATCCTACCCGTCCATTCATTTTTTGAGTTTATTTTAAAACATAATGCAAAAAATGAACCGTTTCCATAGCTCAAGTGGGCCGAAAATTTGATAATTAAATATCCACAGTTGAAATATTCGTGGGCCACGGAAGTATTGAACAATGCTAATATTTGTGACTTCAGTTCATCCCAGTAGGAATGAAGTTATTAACGGCATGGATGGCATGTGGACATCACTGTCGAACCCAGGTGGGTTTCAACGGTAGGAGTTTTTCTAACCACATTTTCCTTTAGCATGGACCACTTGAGATTTAGATACGGCTCATTTTTGGCATCAAGTCCTGATTTGAACTCACAAAACTAATGGAAGGGGAGGATTTCTCACAAACATCACAACTGGCCCCATGTGAGATCCAAGTGCAGGAACTTCCTGCGAAAGGCTTTCGCAGGGAATCCGCCTCCCTCTATCCACGATGGACCCAGCATACCATTTTCTAGATCACTGAACCATGGGACGCGCTAGCATGGGCTGGGAGTGTAAGGAAACCATACAACTGCTGATACTTCAGAACCTATAATTCCTCGCAGAAACACCCAAAAACCTCCTCTTTTCTCTCTTTGCTTCCAAAGGCTGCGTTTTGTTGCCCCGAATATCATGAAATTTCTTGATATCATGATATTTCGTGCAACCAAACAGCCTAAAGAAGCACCGAGGTCCTAGTTCGATGTGGACATACAGATTTCAGCTGTTCTAATACAATGGTACGAGGGGCCGGGTCTACAATTCAGTGCCCAAACCAATGATTTTTTAGGCCACACTTGATGACACATGCACCTAATTTCAGGCCTGGCATTGGCAATGGGTTGGGTTTGGTCTGGGTTGGTGTCTGCAAACAAACAGGTTAGGAAATCTGGCAGTAGCGTGAATTGCTACCCACTACCCAATGACCCAACCCACTTAAAATTTCCAAGACCCAAACTGACCCAACCCATTTAATTGAACTCAACCAGCCCAACCCATATACTAACTTCAATTTAATCTCTGATGTTACGCTTTCTTCACTATTCTTCTTCAGTTTTCATGTGTATGTGAAGCCCTCTATTACACGCTCATGAGATTGGATATTTTAATGAGAAGTGTATGTTTCATCCCATCTACACACTTGAAGAAGAGCAGTCACAAAGCCTACATTAGGATTACTTTTGCTTCAGTCAAGTCATCCGGCCAGCCCATTAATTCAATATATGGGCTGGATGGCACTGGCTGGACTTAATCTAGGTGGGTTACTTCCCCCACCCAACCCACCCCACCCCACCCCACCCCCCCAGCATGACGACTCCGGTTTAGGTTTGGGCCACCCCTGCCTAAATACAATGTTTACAAGGAAATAAAGCCGTGAGTTCACATTCAACAAATAAAAATATAACAGCTAGGAATATTCCAATCTGGGGGATTTTTTTAATTTTTTTTATGCATGGCCCATCAGTGGTAGTGCCCATCCTATCAACCGTCTGGATCACTAAGTCATGAGGCCTGCTTGTAAATACTGAAAACCTAAACATGCTATGCTCTGGCCCCAAGCATTCTTTTCTATTCTATCAATCTCCATATACACAAAAGAGGAAATATACAGGGAACAATGCGTGTAATCTACTGTTCATTCATTCCATCAGCACTTGAAACCTCTGCATACCATCAGCCATAGTATGATAACAAGTGCCAGGGCAGCCCCTCCAACCATCACCTTAAATCTTACGTTCTGCAGCCACATCCTGCGCCGCAGTTGCCTGCCCTGCCTTTGGAACCCGTCCGCCTGAAACAAAACAATGGCCCACCGTGTACAGTAGATTGGATAACTCTCAGACAGGTTTCAAAAAAAAAAACAAAAAAACATCCTTAATAACAGCTGCTATACCATGTGGTGGGATATCACAAAAACACCTGCTAAAGAGGGATGATCTAGTCTGCCAAGTGCATGGAAATCTTTCCTCGTACCTTGTTGGACCTGGACTTGTTGCCATCCATATCATCCATCTGGACCATCCATTCAGTCCAATCCACTCTTCTTCCACTTCCTCATAAATAACAAACTTTTTTGGAGGGAAATATCATACTCATCAGATGGCTTCGCCATCGAGTTAGTGGCATCCATAGATGACATACAAGATATTTCATAGAAGATAAGGTCCAGTCGCAAATGTTTAGGACCATCCCGATCACTACGATGTGTGTAGTAGTGGAAGGAGATTTGACTGGACCTTATGGCCGATCCAGATAGACAATGTGAATGCCAACAAGTCCAAATGCAACTACGTAGAAAGGTTTCCATACGCTTATCCCACTGTATCATTTCTCCCTGTCAAATAACAAATTATTTACACAGTATTGTGCTTCTAATATAATAGTGCCCCCCCCCCCCCCAGCTTATAGGCTGTTATTAGGACGTACAACCAGTTTTATCCTACACATATGGGCCCATGTTTATCATCCAGATAGTTGATTTGATGGTTTGATAAGTAGCCCACAAATAATCTTGGTAGGGAATGGAATAAAGCAATGGCCCCCATACATCAGAAAATAGGCCAAAGATCAAATAACTAGGATCTTCCAATTTGGGAGATTTTTTAACTGGCCAATTAGATCGATGGTCTGGATTACCAAAACAAGGCCTCAGGACCCTATATGATCTCTCTATTATAAAAAGCTGGAACATACCTGAAACTGTAAACTTTCAGTTTTATCCACCAGAAGTTCAATCCTCTCACCACGATCCAGAACCTATGGAAATAAGCTCTAATCAGATTACTTACTAATCACTGCTTCACGCATTACGGTAAATGGGAGAGATTGAACTGTTTGCTTTTTGGATACATATAATCATGAAAGAGAAAAACTACAGTACTCTGGCAGAGTGTGATGTATGATATGCACGTAAGTCAAACTAAATCATCTATTTTGTGTATGCAAGTTTAGATCAAATATAAACCAAATGTAAAGCTATTTTCTTATATAATTGTCAGATTTGCAGACAGTTATTGGAAAGTTAAAAATGAAAATATCCAATGGTCTCATTTCAACAAACAAGTGACAGTGAATCAGACATTAGTATTGTGCAACCAATCTAATTTTGGGAGTGCAACTTTATCAGGTGACTTCCACTATTTAGCCTGTTTAATTGAGTTAAATGTGTACATTTCCAAGTGCCTGTGGATCAAGCATCATACGCAGCCAGAGTATCAAACAATTCCCCATCACGAAAATATGAATGGGTAACTAAAACAATTATTTTAAATGGTATTAAAATGACAGAACCCTTTTTATGAATAAGCTATTTTCATTAAAGGGAAAGGAAAGCAATATCAGAGACTACAAAGAAAACAGCCCCCAAACAGTAAAACACAAATCCACAGCACCTGGAACCCAGGAAGACCAAAAACAAACAATTAAAACCCCATAAACCACTACTAGCAATCATCAGAGATGGACTCATAAGGCCATTATTAGAAAGGAGATCAGCATTCTCATTAATCTCCCTCAGGAAATGGTCAAAAACCACTTGACAAGTGCTGCACAAATCACAAACTTCCTGCAGCATATCCGCCAATCTCCACAGGAAAACAGAAGTAGTTGCCCAGGAGATAGCACTGCGGGAATCCCCTTCAATGATCCACTGAGATGGGAGGAACCTCAACACCACATGAGTCCCTTGCGGCAAAGCAGCCACTTCCACAGCGTTGGAATCTTTTGCACTGCTCAAACATGAAAATTCCAGCTGGACAGCACTGCTGTGACCGTGCACCCAAGCCCAATACCAGATGGACCCGGATTCCTCAGCGAGCAGCCATCAAGAATTTAATACCTCCAGGCAGAGGAGGCCACCACTGACATTGTGCAAAGGCCTGTTCCAGTTGCACTCAAGACTCAGTTAGACTGCATTATGGGGGTAGGGGATACTTTGAAACCTTGCATCCATCTTCGCCCATGAGCAAACTAGTCCAAAGATCTTCTAGGAAGTCCCAACGGGTGAGCTAGCTCTACCATTAAAGATCCTGCGATTCCACTCAACTATATCAACCACAATGCTGCTTCCATGAACATACTCCCATGAGAAGCAAACTGCCTCAAGCAGCCAAAAGCCAACCTTCAACCAATTCGAGGACAAGACTTTGAAAACCAACTCTGAATCTGATGGGGACATCACGCGTGCACACACTCACGCCGCCCCCCTACCCACGTACGCCAAAAGAAGGAGAGCCCCACCGTCGATCTGGATCGATGACAACATCCAGGGAGGGCCTCCTAGCTAGAAGACGAAGTTTTGATTCAAATGAGTGGGCCCATTAATCAAGAAAAGCGCATCATGGGATCTCATGATCGTAGCCCACTAGTCAGATTGATTTCATATTTTAAGTTTTGCTTATTAATGTTATTTAGAATATTATGGACGCTTTAGATTTCTTTGATTAGTTTTTATTTTAGTTTACTTCATCACCAAGTAATAGGTTGCGCACATGGCGCGAATTTTGGAGTATACGATTTTCTTATAAATAGTCACCCCTTGTAACTTTTTTTCATTGATTGAAGATTAATAAAAATTCTACATTTTCCTACTCTCTGAGTTGTGAAGCCTAATTGGGTGCGAAGCCCTCCCTTTTCGAAGGGCTAACTATCGTGATGCGAAGCCACATTGACCCCGATTCACCCCCATCCTCCATCTTCCCCTACCATCCATACTGCGAATTCATCCTTTTTGTTGCATCGGATTTCTTCATTACAGCAGGTTTCCAGATTTCGGCCCACGGGCAAGCTGAAACTTCAGCGGAGCACCACGCACAAATCGTACATCGGATCGAGCTGAGATTTGGGGGTTTTGGAGTCCATCCCTGGCCGACCAGGGCCAAGGTGGCCTTTTTCTGAATAGTGGGCCCCACACACGTGCGGCTGGGATCACGCGCACGTCCGTTTGGGCCATTGTTGTTGTCCACAAGCGGGATCGTCTTTTAACTCAGGTTTTTATCCTCTCATATCCGTTTTTCATGAATCCTAGCCCTAGATTACGTTTTCCCTAAGTTATTTGCCATAAGGTTTCCCGAATTGGATTTTTTAAATCCCTTGGATTAGGAACTGATTACTATGCATGTGTGGGTGATTATTTCTTATCTTTGAGTATCGTTTGGTTCATAATTTTTATTGATCCAGCCCTATCATGCGTAGGCCTGGACCCGCATAGATTTTCCTTAATTGAATGTTTGGACTTTTATGTGGAATATGGAATTTGTGTAATTGTTTCTGAACTAACGTGATCTTAAGCCTGAACTCTCGCATATCATATTTAATTTTCATGTCCTGCATCAAATTTGGTATCAAAGCCTAAGGTTCTTGCAGGGGAATTCACCACATATTTAGGGTTTAGTTTGTTTGAGTCCTTCATGCATCCAGTCCATCATATATAGCTGCTAGAAAACCGTAGTCCTTGATATATATAGCTGAATTTTCGTAACGGTGTGTAGTCTCCTTCATATAAAGTCTCGTAGGGTCATTTAATTTTTAGATGCATATATTTGTCATAGAAAGTCCTTAGGTTGAGTTAGCTAGTGTATGCCCACACGTACAGGTCATGGTTTCGGCTTGCACCCTACACTAAACATGGAGCAACTGCTAGAGTCATTAAACAAGTTGTCCCAACAGATTGAGTATTTAGGTAAGCGCTATAAACAATATATAGACTAACGCTTTGATCAATTTGATGTGCGCATTACCCAACTAAAGACATCCGTCGAGACAAATCCCAGCATTGGGGTAGATGTCCAATCTCAGGCAGGTGGCCAAAAGGATAGACTAATGAATGGAGGTGGCCAAGGAATCAGTCATAAGCATGCACCCATACCCCCACCCCATGAGGGACATCAAGACCATTATTTTGAAGGGTACGACATGTGCGGCCTCGTGGCTAGAGAGAGTGCACCAGAGGCTAGTGTAAAGTTATTCACTGAGGCTATTCCGGTAGTGGATGAGTTTTGTGATGTCATTCCTGATGATCTACCGAATGAGTCTCCCCCTAGGAGGGATATAGAGCACACCGGAACATGGGACACCGTAATACCTAAAGCCGAGTTTACATTTAATAGTTCTGTCGATAGGTCCACAGGTATCAGTCCTTATGAAATCGTTACTGGTTATAAACAAGGAAAACCTATTGATATTGTCTCTATGTCACTGTCCCATAGGCCGTCAGAGCCTGCAGAATCTTTCGCGCATCCCATTCATTCATGGCATCAAGAAATCAGGCAGAAGATCATGACTAGTAATGAACATTACTCACTTTCTACAGACCAACATAAATGTTTCAAAGAATTCAATGTAAGGGACTGTCATGATCCACATCAGGCCAGAGCGGTACCCTCAGGGAGCCGTTCAAAAATTACACGTGTATAGCACTGGACTATTCAAAATTATAAAATGAAACGGTCTCAATGCGTATGTGGCAAATCTTCTACCCTCCATGGGAATTAGTTCCACATTCAATGTGGAGAATCTAGTTGCATTTCGAGGGACCATTGATGCATTGTCCAGCCTTTCGCCTAGCCATCATGATTCCCCAAACTTTTCCCTTGATCCATGGCCCCCTTCAGACCCATTTTTCCAGCCTCTACGTCCCATTCCTACCGGTCCCGACCCATTTTCCAAGCCTCTACCTCCCATACCTACCCATCCCGACCCATTTTTCAACTTCCACCTCCCATACCTACTCCTCCCAACCCATTTTTCCAGCCTCTACATCTCATACCTACGTGTCTCGACCTATTTTCCCAGCCTCTACCTTCCATACCTACTCTTCCTGACCTTTCTTCCCAGCCTCTACCGCTCATACCTAACCTTCACACATGCAGAGAGGAAATAGAGGATATCCTGAACCATCAGATAGTTTCAACGTCGGACGGTAAGTTTCAGAAGTACCTGGTTAAATGGAAGTCACGCCCAGCTTCAGACAGCACGTGACTCACTGAGGAGCTTCAGAGACTTGATCTTGACATCCTGGAGCGATTCAGGAGTTTTATTTTGCCAGTGGCGAAATCTTCGCAGCCGGGGAGAATTGATAGGGACATCACGCGCACACACACATTCACGCCGCCCCCCTACCCACGTACGCCAAAAGGAGAGCCCCACCGTCGATCTAGATCGATGACGATATCCAGGGAGTGCCTCCTAGCTAGAAGACGAAGTTTTGATTCTAAAGAGAGCCCGTTAGTCAAGAAAAGCCCATCATGGGATCTCATGATCGTGGCCCACAGTCAGATTGATTTCATATTTTACTTTTTGCTTATTAATGTTATTTAGAACATTATGGACGCTTTAGATTTCTTTGATTAGTTTTTATTTTGGTTTACTTCATCGCCAAGTAATAGGTTGCGCATATGGCGTGAGTTTTGGGGTATAGGGTTTTCTAATAAATAGGCACCCCTAGTAGCTTTTTTCATTAATTGAAGATTAATAAAAATTCTACGTTTTCCTACTCTCTAAGTTGTGAAGCCTAATTGGGTGCGAAGCCCTCCCTTTTCGAAGGGCTAACCATCGTGGTGCAAAGCCACATCGACCCCGATTCACCCCCATCCTTCATCATCTTCTTTTCCATCTTCCCCCACCATCCATACTGCGAATTCATCCTTTTTGTTGCATCAAACTTCTTCATTATAGCAGGTTTCCAGATTTCGGCCTGCAGGCGAGCTGAAACTTCAGCGGAGCACCACACACAAATCGTACATCGGATCGAGCTAAAATTTGGGAGTTTTGGAGTCCATCCCTGGCTGACCAGGGCCAAGGTGGCCTTTTTCTGAATAGTGGGCCCCACACACGTGTGGCCGGGATCACACGCACGTCCGTTTGGGCCATTGTTGCTGTCCACACACGGGATAGTCTTTTGACTCAGGTTTTTATCCTCTCATATCCGTTTTTCATGAATCCTAGCCCTAGATTACATTTTCCCTAAGCTATTTGCCCTAAGATTTTCCGAATTGAAATTTCTGAATCCCTTGGATTAGGAACTGATTACTATGCATGTGTGGGTAATTATTTCTTATCTTTGAGTATCGTTTGGTTCATAATTTTTATTGATCCAGCCCTATCATGTGTAGGCCTGGACCCGCATAGATTCCCCTTAATTGAATGTTTGGACTTTTATGTGGGATATGGAATTTATGTAATTGTTTATGAACTAACGTGATCTTAAGCCTGAACTCTCGCATATCATATTTAATTTTCATGTCCTACATCAGAATCTCAGAAGCAAAGCCATAGTGAATAAACAGGTGATTAACTGGTTACTTGCTAGTGGAGCACATGAAGCACCTCTCAGGAAGAGGAATACCCTATTCTCGAGATGGTCAACCGTTGCTATTTTGTCCGGACAAGCAGTCCAAAGATTCCAAACTAATGCTCTCGCCTTCATAAGGCCAAAAGTAGCCCAAGTTTTGGAGAAGGCACAGCATGAGGGAAAGTCCCACTATAAAGGGACCAGTACAAGGACATCACAGAAAAATCTCCATCTGGCCAAGGGTCCCAAACCTTTTAAACGGCACACGATGTGAGCTATAGTCAATCTGAATCATGCATTCATTCATTCATACAACTAGGAGCAAGCCATGGTGCAAGACTCACATTGATCAGATGATCCTAACCCTTTGAATGGGGCCAATTTTTTACAACTGTCGTTGGTTTTGATGTAGGACGGACTAATCTAACCTCAAATGATCATGGTATTTAAAAAGGGGCAGATTCATGCAATCTTAAAAAAACAAATAAATATCAGCCCGATTCATACATCATAAACACAAGAAAGAAATAAGGTCAACATAACATTGATTAGGGCCATCCATCACAAACATGAACTGTTGAATCTTAAAATCTGAATTTAATTGGATCCGGCGAAAGATAGAACTTTCGTCTTGCAATAGATCCGTCTAACAATCCAAGTGGATTTTCTAATCCAGAAAAATAGAAATTTCCTAGATTGGAAATCTGAAAAATTCAGAAAAAAAAAAAAATGTGGTTCTTCAAATGTAGATTTGGGTGATGGGTTTTATGTGGGGATGAAAAGGGAATGGGAATCTTTTGAGATTAGGAGAAAAAAGAAGAAAATGGGGTTAAAGAGAAGAATATCTTAAGAAAAGAGAGAAGGAGAAAAAAGTAGGAGATGAAAAAATTGTTTACCTGGGCCTCACGCCCTCTTCCAATCACTGGAAGTCGAAGACGAGATCGTCAGAAGCCAAAAGCTCTCCTTTTTCTTTCATAAACATAACATAATGTTTTATGGGTTTAGGGTAACTCTTATAAAATTCGTAATTACATGAAATTACCAAAATACCCCTATTAGAAAAAAGTTTCAAAAAAAGAAATTTGCACAAAATTGTGCACAAACTATCTTAAAACATAACTAATTCAAATGTTCATAAACTAAATGTAAATTTAAGATGCCTAATGGGCCCCGATGATAGTGCCGTGAAGGTGGTGTAATGAAGATGGGCCGTGACGATCCAACGGTCTGATCACACCCTCCTCGCAATCCAATGGTCAAAATGTCTCCTCTAAACAACTTACACATGTCACGAACACATGTGTAAGGTCTTCAACCTCTAGAGACTCGACCCGTATCCGTCGTCTAACCACATTGACACGGGTAACGCACGTCTCCTGCGTTGATATACTTTGAATGGCTTGGTGTCCGCATCAATTCTCCTCGGCTGAGAAGATCACAACTCCGGCGAGATAAAACTCTTGTGCTTTTCTAATAAATCTGGATCTAGTCGCTGCAACTCTGCTTCTGTCAACCATGTACAGTCGGATGATGGTCTGTTCTTCCATTTCACTAAGTACCTCTGAAATCCACCGTCTCGAGTGGAAACAATTTGCTCATCCACAATTCCTTCAATTTCTTCTCTTATCTCAAGTATAGTAGGCATAGGTGGTGTAGGTTGGGAAGAAAATTCAGAAATTGGCCAATGGTTTGGAACAAAATTAGGGTCTATGGGATGGCTTGAACAAAGCATTAGATCCTCCACATTGAATGTTGAACTAATTCCCATGCGAGGTGGAAGATCTATCACATACGCATTGGACCTAAATTTTTTTAGAATTTTAAATGGTCCAGCACCGCGTGCTTGTAACTTCTTAACGGTACCCTGTGGGAACTGTTCTGGCCTCATCCTAACCATTACATAATCACCCTCATTAAATTCTTGAATTCTACGATGTAAGTCAGCTGAAATTTTATATTTTTCATTACTTGCATTTATCCGCCTCCTAATCTCTGCATGCAACTCATGAATGTGATGGAAAAATGCATCGGCTGACTCTGAGGTCCTCTGGGTGACTGACATAGGTAACAAATCTATGGGTAGTCTAGGTTTATAACCACTAACAATCTCGAATGGACTCATACCCGTAAACCTATTAACTGAACTGTTATATGCAAACTCGGCGACTGGCAGGACTAAGTCCCAAGTTTTAATGTGTTCACCCACCAAACATCGTAGTAGATTTCCGAGACTTCGATTTACAACTTCAGTATGGCCATCAGTTTGAGGATGGTAGGCAGACGAGAACTGGAGTCTCGTACCCATCATATGCCACAATGTCTTCCAAAAATAACTAGTAAACCGGACATCCCTGTCAGACACTATGGTCTTAGGCAAACCATGTAATCGAACTACCCCCTCAAAGAAACTCTTAGCTATGTTGGACGCATCGGACGTTTTAGAACAAGAGAGAAAGTGGGCCATTTTTGAGAAACGGTCCACGACCACAAACATGGAATCGTGTTTTTTAATTGTCTTGAGAAGTCTAAGCACGAAATCCATACTGATGTCTTGCCACGGTGCGTGTGGCACTGGCACTGGCAATGGCATGTACAATCCAGTATTCTGCTTCTTCTGTTTTGCCAGTTGACATGTTCGACATTGCCCTAAAATTTTGGATACGTCTCGCTTGAGACTTGGCCAATAAAATCGATCCTCCACTAGGGCGATGGTCTTATCTCGACCAAAATGGCCAGCAATACCTCCAGCATGAAGCTCCCAAACAAGAAAATCCCGGAGGGAAATGCGGGGAATACAAAGTCGGTCTTTTTTGAAAAGGAAACCATCTTTCAGCACGAACTCACCCGAACTATGCTGGGCACCTAAGAGTGACACGTATGTTCCCCCAAAATCCAGACACATGGGATACTCGTCTATCAATTGCTCAAACCCGACAACTTCTACACTCAAGGATTTGAGTAATGCCACTCTCCTACTAAGGGCATCGGCTGGTTTGTTCTCGATCCCGGCTTTATGTTTCAAGACAAATGAATATTCCTGAAGAAACGCTGCCCACTTGACATGCCTTGGGTTAAGCTTCTTTTGGGAATTCAAATACCTTAAAGCCTCGTGATCAGAAAACAAGACAAATTCTTACGGTAGAAGATAATGACGCCAATGATGTAGCGACTGCACAACCGCATAAAATTCTGTCATAGGTGGAATACTTTTGTTTTGCCTCATTCAGTTTCTCACTGAAATAGGCAACTGGATGACCCTCTTGGCTTAGTACTCCTCCTATACCTACGCCTGAAGCATCACATGCTACTTCAAAGACTTTAGAAAAATCTGGAAGACGCATGACGGGAGCCTCTATCATCTTGCTCTTAATATCTTTGAATGCCTTAGCCGCGGCCTTAGACCATATGAACTCTCCCTTTTTAATGCAATCAGTAATGGGAGCCATAATAGTGCTAAACCCTTGAATGAACCGACGATAAAATGTGGCTAAGCCATGAAAGCTTCTCACTTCATGTATGTTCCGCGGTTCAGGCCAGTCAGCTATGGCCTTGACTTTTTCTAGATTTGCTCGCATCCTTATAGACGATACTATGAACCCTAAGAAGATAACCCTATCAGACAGGAATGAACATTTTTTAAGGTTCGCACATAACCTCTCCGCCCTCAGGACACTACAGACCTGCCTCAAGTGGTCGAGATGCAGCTCTTTAGTGGTACTATATATGAGTATGTCATCAAAATAAACTATTAAAAACTTCCCCATAAAGGATCTCAAAACCTGGGTCATCACACGCATAAAAGTACTGGGTGCATTAGTCAAGCCAAAGGGTATGACCAACCACTCGTACAACCCATCCTTCGTCTTGAAGGCTGTCTTCCACTCATCTCCAGGGCATATGCGTATCTGGTGATACCCGCTCTTGAGGTCTATCTTGAAAAAAATTGTGGATCTAGCCATCATGTCTAACATATCATCAAGCCTTGGTATTGAAAACCGATACTTGATCGTGATCTTATTAATGGCCCTACTATCCACACACATCCGCCACGTACCATCTTTCTTAGGCGTTAATAGCACTGGTACGGCACATGGACTCATGCTCTCACGGATGAAGCCTTTTTTTAGGAGCTCATTTACCTGTCTATGCAACTCTGCATGCTCTGCAGGATTCATCCTGTAATGAGGAATGTTCGGTAAAGTAGACCCCGGGACGAAATCAATGGCATGCTGGATGTCCCGCATAGGTGGAAGCGCATCCGGTAAATCCTCAGGGAATACATCACTGTACTCCTCAAGAACCGAAGTCACCTCAGGGGGTAACTCTACATGAACCTCGAGTGTAACTTCCCTAGCCATTAGGGCGTACATCGTCGAATCATCATCTGTCTCTTTCTCAAACTCTTTTGCATTTATGATATGTAGAGACTTGGGAATAGATTTCCTCACATCCTTCCTTGACTCACTCGTTTTCACATCCCTAGCCTTGTCCATGTGGCTCTTGGGTGGTAATGGATTAATCTTGATTTTCTTGCCCTCATGCCTGAATGTACACGTTCGAGAGACCAAAAATCGTGACATCTCTATCGTATAACCATGGCCTCCCTAGAATGATGTGACCCACATCCATAGGTAAAACATCACACCACAACATGTCTTTATATGAACCGATTTGGATGGGAACTAAACACTGTTGGGACACAGGCATAGAAGACGTGTCAACCCAAGAAACCTTGTAGGGTTGAGGGTGAGAGATGAGTTTCAAACCCAAACGAGTGACTGTGCTAGCTGAGACCACGTTGGTACAACTACCACTATCCACGATGACTTTACAATTTTTGTCACCGCTCTTGATAAACGTGTAGAAAATTGTGCTTCTGCGCCAATCATCACTCTTTGGCCTGCGCTAAAGCACATCTAACTACAGCTAGTGGTGCAGTCTCTGGTTCTTCTTCTTCATAATCACTAGCACCTATCTCTGGATGATATTCCTCAACTTCATAATCACCCATGTCATCCGCATTTTCATTTGACTCGTCTATGACTAAGGCTTTCCCGCGAGTCCTTGCCGTGCACTGGTATGCAAAATGACCTGTACCTCCGCACTCATAACATCTCAAGCGACTACCACTGCCAGGATTGGCACCAAGTACACCTTTGCCCTTGTCATCCTTAGGCTTAGGCGGTGCACTAGCCTGCACCCTAGGTTGACTTCCAATGTTAGGTTTGGTTTCTTGAAAACCAGATCTAACAGTAGAGTCTCGGGACTCAAAGCGCCTTGTGACAGGAGACTTTAGGTAAAGCTCTAACTCTTGTACAACTTGGTAAGCCTGATCCAAGTCACTCACTGCACGGGTCATAAGCTCACGCTGCAGATCCATGTGAAGACCCACCTTGAAACGCTCCAGTGTCACTAAGGGATCCTCCTGAATATCACACCGCATCATATACTCCTCAAATTTTGCAATGTAATCTGCAACCGACATAGATCCTTGGCGTAATGCTTGCCACTGATCTAGGAGCTTTTGACGGTAAGAGAGAGGAAGATATTTTTCTTTTAATAATTCCTTCATCTCTACCCAATGTGCGACTGGGACACCTCCTGATCTCTCGATCCTACACTCCGTATTTGTCCAAAACAATTTAGCTTGATCCACAAGTTTTATTTTTGCAAACCGCACCTGTCGATTCTCAGACATCTCATACCATTCGAAATAATGGTCCATATCTGCTAACCAATCAAGGAATGCTTTTGGATCAAGACGCCCATCAAAACTAGGAGCATCTACTTTAACACTCTTTAAGACCCTCTCATCGACATCATAACGGTCTTGATACTCAACAGCAGGCTGCGGATTTCGCGCCCCTCCACGTCCTACCCCTCGTCCACGTGCTCCACAACCTCTACCACGATTTCCTACCCGTTCTTCAACTACTCCCCCTACGTGAGACTGTTCATCCCCTCCAATGTCGGAGATTTCTCTTAGGGACGCTTCTATCTGATCCATACGGGTATTCGTGTTCCTAGATTGTGCCTCAATGGCGGCCAAACGTTGGTTGATCGTATTCATCATCTCAGTCAACTGTTCCATATTGAAAAGCGGGTGTAGACCAAATCCTCTACCAGTCCGAGTGGGCATACACAATAAGACTCAACTTAGGTTTCCTAAAACACGACTCTAGGAGATTGTTTGACACAAGACTATAGATACCGATGATCCTAACCTTTAGAATGATGTAAATGTGGAAAAAATTCAGATCTCAACTTTTTTTTTTCTTCTTTTTTTTGTGCAAATCTGAAAATTTCAAATCTAGACTCTATATGCGATGCACGAAACCCTAGAAAGAAAAAAAAATAATAAGAAATAAAAATTAAAATCTAGACTTTGATAACTCGATCTAAGACGACCCAATGCAAGGACCTAAGCTCTGATACCAAAATTGATGTAGGACAGCCTAATCTAACCTCAAATGATCATGGTATTTGAAAAGGGGCAGATTCATGCAATCTTAAAAAAAAACAAATAAATATCAGCCTGATTCATACATCATAAACACAAGAAAGAAATAAGGTCAATATAGCATTGATTAGGGCCATCC
Organism: Magnolia kwangsiensis; assembly: GCA_037074715.1. Classification (NCBI taxonomy): domain Eukaryota; kingdom Viridiplantae; phylum Streptophyta; class Magnoliopsida; order Magnoliales; family Magnoliaceae; genus Magnolia; species Magnolia kwangsiensis. The sequence goes on along the minus strand of CM073587.1, from coordinate 68,689,900 downwards.
ATCATAAACATGAAGTGTTGAATCTTAAAATCTGAATTTAATTGGATCCGGCGAAAGATAGAACTTTCGTCTTACAATAGGTCCGTCTAACGATCCAAGTGGATTTTCTAATCCAGAAAAATAGAAATTTCCTAGATTGAAAATCTGAAAAATTCAGAAAAAAAAATGTGGTTCTTCAAATGTAGATTTGGGTGATGGATTTTATGTGGGGATGAAAAGGGAATGAGAATCTTTTGAGATTAGGAGAAAAAAGAAGAAAATGGAGTTAAAGAGAAGAATATCTTGAGAAAAGAGAGAGGGAGAAAGAAGTAGGGGATGAAAAAATTATTTACTTGGGCCTCACGCCCTCTTCCAATCACTGAAAGTCGAAGACGAGATCATCAGAAGCCAAAAGCTCTCCTTTTTCTTTCATAAACATAACATAATGTGCTATGGGTTTAGGGCAACCCTTATAAAATTCGTAATTACATGAATTACCAAAATACCCCTATTAGAAAAAAGTTTCAAAAAAAGAAATTTGCACAAAATTGTGCACAAACTATCTTAAAACATAACCAATTCAAATGTTCATAAACTAAATGTAAATTTAAGATGCCTAATGGGCCCCGATGATAGTGCCGTGAAGGTGGTGTAATGAAGGTGGGCCGTGACGATCCAACGGTCTGATCACACCCTCCTCGCAATCCAATGGTCAAAATGTCTCCTCTAAGCAACTTACACATGTCACGAACACATGTGTAAGGTCTTCAACCTCTAGAGACTCGACCCGTATCCGTCGTCTAACTACATTGACACGGTTAATGCACGCCTCCTGCGTTGATATACTTTGAATGGCCTGGTGTCCGCATCAGGTTTACAAGCCATTAATCACATCATTAGAATCATCAAATCAAAGTGTTACTGTAGAATCACAAGAAATTTTAAGTGGGATCTATCTACTAGATGTTTCATGATGATGATCGGACCTATTTTGTTTCTCCAGTCAATCTTGATTGTCCATTTTCATGTTGTTGATCGGAAGCTCAGGATCATCAGATTGGCATGATTTTTGAACCATGGCTTGCTCCTAATTGTATGAATGATGAATGGTTTGGATCGACAATAGGTCACCCTTATGCCATTTAAAAGGTTTGGGAACGATGCTAGGGTGTACGACGTTAGCAAAACCATCACACGCACACACACACACACACACACACACACACACACACAAGAGTAATGCTCTCCTACAAACTGTAGTGTAGGGGAGCTATATGCACACCTATCTAAACCACAGCTTTCCAAAATTTTCAGATTGTTCGTAAGAGAGCCTCCAAAGACTTCCTCTCACTTGTGTTTCAGAGTGTCTGAAACAGAGCCTTCGAGACCCTCTCTCTCTCTCTCTCTCTCTCTCTCTCTCTCTCTCTCTCTCTTGTTCCCTCCCTAACGTCACTAAGTTTTGTAGGCCCCACCACGATGTATGTGTTATATCCACACGGTTCATCCATTTTGCAAGATCATTTTAGGACATTGGCCAAAAATGAGGCAGATCCAAAGCTAAAGTGGACTACACAAACAAAAGGCAGTGTCCATTGAACGCCTACCATCGAAATCTTCTTGGGGCCATGGAAGTTTTCGATCAAGTTGATATTTGTTTTTTACCCTTAATCCAAGGTTGTGTGTTCTGAACAGGTTTGATTGCAAATAAACATTATGGTGGGCCAAGGTTTCAACAGGGGTCATCACTGTCCCCCACTAGTTTTTGTGGTATGGTCCACTTAAGCTTTGGATCTGCCGCATTTATTTTGGCTCATGCCCTCGAATAATCTCGCCAAATAGATGAACAATTTGGATATAACATATACATCATGGTGACGTCACCCCACCTCTGAAGGGGTGCAAATTGGATACTACCCCGCCAAGACGTAGCTAGGACGAATGGTCATGTAAGGGGCTCTGTGGGGCCCACCATGATATATATGTTTGATTCACTCCGTCTAGCTATTTTGATATATCATTTTAGGGCATGAGCCCAAAAAGAAGACATATCAAAGGGTTAAGCAGACCACACTAGATTATGCAGTGGGGATTGGACTCTTACCATTAAAAACATCCTCGAGCCCACCGTGATGTTTATTTACAATCCAAAGTGTTCATAAGGTCACACAAACCTGTATTAAGGAAAAACATAAATATCAGCTTGATCCAAAACTTCTGTCCCCCAAGAAGTTTTCAACAATAAGGCTTTAAATCGTCGTTGCTTCTTTACTTGAGCCTTCAATCTGACTTCTTTTTTGGCTAATGCTCTAAAATGATCTATCAAAATGGATGGACATCATGGATAAAACATATAGATCACGGTAGACCCCATATAACCCCTAACATGACCGTCCATCTATAGTTGCATCCTAATTGGGGGTCCCAATTCACGCCTCCTCCAAAGTCGATGGTGTGGCACTCATCAAAATGGATGGACATCATGGATAAAACATATAGATCACAGTAGACACCATATAACCCCTGACATGACCATCCATCTATAGTTGCATCCTAGTTGGGGGTCCCAATTCGCGCCCCCTCCAAAGTCGATAGTGTGGCACTCATCAAAATCCACTTCATAGATATGGATTCTCTACGAAAGCCCCTGGCAGCGAGGGAAAGCTAGTGGGGCCCACCATGATGTTTGTTAGATATCCACCCCGTCCATTCGTTTTTTTCAAATTACAATAGGACATGGTCCCAAAAATGAGACAAATCCAAAAACTCAAGTGGGCCACACGAGAGAAAATAGTGAATATTGAATGTCCACTATTGAAGCATTTGTGGGGCCACAGAAGTTTTAGGTCAGGTTAATATTTTTGTGTTTTTAGTTCATCTTAGTTAGAATGAACTTATGAACAATATGGATTGCATATAAACATTATAGTGGACCTAGGTAGGTTTCAACAGTTGGCATTTCCCTACCCACTTATTTTCTGTCATGCAACCCACTTAAGAGTATTGGATCTACCTCATTTGTAACCCCATGACCTAACACGATATGGAAAAATGGATGGATGGGGTGGATATCTCACAAACATTACGGTGGGCCCCGGCTAGCTCTTTGGTCACAAGAAGTCCCTACCAAAGGCTTCTACTGGGAATCCATGGATGCGGCTTACATGTCCCTACCCACTTATTTTCTGTCGCGCAACCCACTTGAGTATTAGATATGCCTCATTTGTGGCCCCATGACCTAGCACTATGGAAAAATGGATGGATAGGGTGGATATCTCACAAACATTATAGTGGGCCCCACCTAGCTCTTCGGTCATAGGAAGTCCCTACCAAAGGCTTCCGTGGGGAATCCGCGGACGCAGACTACCTACTGATTCTATTAATAGCCACTGGACAGTGCTCTATGAGCCCCACCATGATGTATGTGTTTTATTCGTGCCATCTATCCAATTTTCCATAATATTTTATGGAATGGGCTTAAAAATGAGGTAGATCCAAATCTTAGGTGGACCACATCACAGGAAACTATGTAATTAAAAACTTCTTGGCGCCACAAGTTTTGGATGAAGCTGATATTTGTGTTTTTCCCTTCATCCAGGTTTGTGTTACATAATGACCAAGTTGGATGGCAAATAAACATTACAGTGAACCCCATTAATTTTTTAATGGTGGGCATTCAATCACCACTGTTTTCTTGTCATGTGGTCCACCATAGATTTGGATATGGTTCATTTTTGGGACCATGCTCTAAAATGACATGGAAAAATAGATGGATGGAATGGATAAAACACATATCATGGTGGACCCCATGGAGCACTGTCCAGTAGCCACCTCGCTACTGGCATGTCAGTAGGCAATCCACCCCTAGAATCCGCGTGGAAGTGGATTGTGTGGAGTACCGACTTTGGTGGTGTGTTGATGTCAAGTTTTGTGGGCCCACCATGATGCAAATGTTATATCCAAACCGTTCATCCATTTGGTGAGATCATTTTAGGGCATGAGACCAAAAATGTGGCAGATCCAAAGCTCAAGTGGACCATGCCATAGAAAGCGATGGGGCCAGTGACAACCACCATTGAAAACTTCCTAGTGTTTATTTGCAATCCAGCCTGTTCTGAAGGTCACACAGACCTGGATTAAGGGAGGGAAACAAAAATCAGCTTGATCCAAAACTTCCGTGGCCCCAAGAAGATTTCAATGTTAGGCATTTGATCCACACTACCTACTGTGGTGTGGTCCACTTGCGCTTTGGATCTGACTCATTTTTTTGGCCCATGCCCTAAAATGATCTCGCAAAATGGATGAACTGTGTGAATATAACACATACATCATGGTGGATGCCACAGAACTTGGTCACGTCAAGAAGGGAATAAGAGAGAGCCAAGTGAGAGAGAGTAGTGGAGTAAGAGGGAGTGTTAGAGGCTCTCTTTCGGACACACTGAAACATAAGTGAGAGGGTATCTTCAAAGTCTTCTCTTTAAAAAAACTTGAAAAGCTACAGTTTAGATTATGTGTGCATATAGCTCCCCTACGCCACGGTTCGTCGATATATATATATATATATATATATATATATATATATATATATATATATATATATATATGTACTTCGCAAACTCAAGACCTCCTATATCAGAAGTCAGAGACGCGGAGCCCCACATACCCATGGAAAGTTATTAGCTTTCCAATATCCCAGAGGTGAACAGAGCTGGTAACCCACAGTTGCTTTAAAACCAGATGTGCAGTTCCAAGAACTCTTCGAAGAGCCTGTTTGTTGAGACCTCCTGGCCAAATACTTATTGGATGTACTGAGACGCATGATCCTACCCTTGGCATAACACCTATTGGATGAAGTGGTGTACTGCATAACCTTGATTCATAGCAACGGTCATAAAAGAATAAAAGACAAGGTCTGCAAACTGAAATGGTTAAAAACATGCAACTACTAGTTTTTTCTTTTATTTTTTATTATATTATTTCATCATGATCATTATCATCTAAGCTTTATCCCAACTAATTCGAGTCAACTACACAAATCAGCATACACTCTATCAAGGACCATATTCTCAGTCCCGGGTAAATCCATAGGTCATTAGGTCTTTTCTTACTACCTCCATCCACATCCTTTTGGGCTTCCCCTTGCCCTTTGACAACTGGTCCTATCCATGAGGTGGCCTATCAAGGGATAGATTGACACATTCATCCTTGTGTAGGGTTGGAAGCTGTCTGGTAAATGGCAAGGGATGCACACAGGATCCATCCTCCTCATTACCTAACATGAACTAAGTAGAGCTGTATTGCAACTGTGGCTAAAAATTGCCAACTGATAAAACATAGGTTACTCTCCCATCCAAGAGCTCTGCAAATCCTACTTGCACCTTTGGACCCATGAAACCTGCTCACAGCAAGTGGTTCTGTTAATCATGCTAGTACATACGCATCAGGTTGCCAAAATATGTATGCTGAATATAGATTGTTGGCCCTTCTCTTCAACCGTCCATTGGTTTTTGGGGGGTTTTTTTCACATGTACAGCCATCTGATGACTGGACTCCATTTTTTTGGGCTGGGATTCTAAGAAATCTAGACTGTACCTGCAAATCAGGTTAGGGAACCTCCCCATCTAAAAGAAAAGTTAAGGGAATAGAATATGTATGTATGTCCAAAGAAATATCCTTATCTGATTACCTAAAAAGGAATTATTTGATACACAGAGAGAGGAAGACGAAACATGCACATGGAAACTGCCAAAGTAAGCATGGTGAGCATGGACCTCAATCCAAACTGTCCGAACAGTGGACCCCATACCACTTTAGATGGGCCATAGACCCAAAATCAGATTGGTAGGGTAACCCTTATCTGTGATTAATAGACACCTGTTTATTGAAATTGGACGGTTGGTTTTTATTCATCCATTTGATGGACACCAATCAAACAATGGTTCATGTATGCCATCTATTGGGCCCCACAGTTTTGGGTGTTACTAGTTTCCCACGTCTACACTGGCAGTCCACATTCCGACCGATCATGAAAATTTTGCCAGTATCAGGTAATTGCCCGAAACTGAAAGAGGAAGTTTTCTGGCAGAGCTTGACAATCCATAGGAATGTAGACAGCCACCATACACGTAGCATGCAGGTACCTCTATTGAAACAGACCAGATCATGGGGCCAAATGTAGATGGTTATCAAATGGATGGTTAAAATGATAAACAATAGCTGAGTGAGTTCCCTGCAACTATTTGAAGTGTGCAAGGGCAGTGCTCAAGGAGAAAATGCAAAGACTTCACAAGACAGCAAGTTCTGTCCACTCTTGGAAATGCTCGTTCGATGGTGCACTACATAGTGATAATGCTACTGAGTTCTTATCGAGTGAGTTTGGGGCCTGATTGAACTGTCGTGCTTTTCTTTTTTTTTCTTTTTTTTTTTTTGGTATAGCTCACAATTTTAAAAATATAATAATAATAATAAAACCAACAACAACAACAACAACAAAGTTGGGCACGAGAAAATGCAATCAAGAGGAAAAACAGATACTCAACAATATCCAAGTAGAGTGTGTTGAGAGCATAACAAAACTCCATATTTTTTTACCCCAAAAAAAAAAAAAAGAACTCGTATAATTGATCAAATGTTCATACGTTTAGAAATTCTAATTTATTTTAACTAAAAAATTATGTTTGAACATTATTCGTATATGATATACACACGCATATATGAACATTTACAGCCATTTTTTCACTCCATTTTTCTGTGCAAACTGTATTGAACCCAAAAATTTTTATGTACCTTTAATGATCAAAGACTGAATTAAACACAAACATTTCCCGTACCACCTTTTTTTTTTTTTTTTTGCGATGTGCCATTTAGCTATGGTGGAGAGTAGAGACGACTGCGCACATGATCAATCTGCCGCCTCAAATGGGTTCACGCCATCATGTGCAGTGTTAAGCAGCCATCAGTTAGGTGCTTTCAAATGTTGTTATGTCCGTTGTGTTGCTATAAAACAAAGGAGAATGTGGTCAAAGGACGCGCACGATGCATTTGAATGCAGCATCCAGTTAGATTGGGGTAATTAGTCTGACCATTGTGTAAGTAACCAAATTGTGATTTCCTTAACATTCGTATTGAGGTCTAGGCTCCAAATTGCTGAAGCTTTACTTTGAAGATGGACTTGAAAGGAATTTAATTGCAATCTGGGGGCTGGGGGCTACTTCCTCAGGCTGGCTACTAGGAAACATCTCACAATTTAATCAACTCGTGCATCGAAAACAAGGTGTAATGATGTATGTTGCTTTGGAGATAGAAGCATGTTTGAATTATACTAGCACCAAGGAATGCACCTCTCAGTAAGATTGATGTGTTAGTTTGATGATGAGATCGTGGTGCAACCAGGTTATCAAGTCAATGAGATCTCGACACCCGAATCACAGAGAGGGAGAAATAGGTTATTGATATCAAGCTTCTTACAGTACCTAAGAAAAATTCAAACTCAAAAATTCAGAATGCCTACCTACTACATCACCACCAACCCTTTTATTGATCCTAAATGAATCTTTAATAAGAATCCCCCAACCAAGAGATTGATTTCAAATCAATCTAATTTACCTAAAATGGTAACAAGCCTAATTATTGGAAAAGTGAATATAGGAAATAATCCCCAAAATATTCAATCACATCTTTAAATCAACCCCATATCATCCACCACATCCCCACACATCTCCCACAAATAATAACTTGTAGCTTTTCGTATTCAGGTCTCAAATCTATAAATAAAGTCCAAAATTAGCACATATTGGGGCCCTAAATAGGCCATGGGCCTACATCATTCCCCTCGGATTAGAAAGATCTCAACTCTATAAGTTGGACACTTCAAACAAGTACCAGAGGTTCTTATCCAATCTCTTCAATTCGTCACCCATGATCCATGTGCATTTAGAATAGGCATGTTCTCCATTTCACCAAGTATTATTTGTAGTAGCCCTGTTAAGTGTCAATAGTCTTCATTTTCAACACTTGTTCAACTTCTTCCTTCTTTTCTTCTTTCTCTTTCTTCACTTAAACTTCTTCATGTCCAACAATTAAATCTGCAAGATTTTAGCTTGTTTGGCTGAATTCATTTGGTAATGCGAAAGAATCAACATGTTCAAACCTAGTGCCTAGTCAATATGATACCAAATATTTCTCATAAGAGAGAGTCTAACTGGGAGTTCTTTGAGCACCAAGTCTTGATATTCATAAATGAACTTCTGCATGAGAGGCGGAACATTTAATTGTTTTATTTCTCCTTTAGCCACCAAGACATAAATGATGCCGGTCGCCTTACTTTCTTTTTCAACTTTTCTATAATAAAGGATTTCCAACCCTCTTTACCAGATTTGGGCGTTGGAGATGTTTCATTGGATGCAGTGTGATATTAACACCATTCTTGATGAAGGAATAAGTGTTAGCCAAGTTAAATGTACAATACTTCGGTCCCACAACCACGATCTCCCAAACAAAACGTGGCATGCATCGAACGGACGATGTCACACCACACACCATCCTTGCACTTAGATCCAATAGAGAAGGAAATTAAGCACCTGGAGTTAACAGAAACTTCTCCCCTTTTTAAAACCAACGAATCTGATATGGGCGTTGATGCTTAAGTTCTTTGAGATTCTATTCATCCACCATTTTTGTTTTTGTGAGAAAATGTTCTTACTGCTCCCCCCGTCTACCAAAATGTTGCATACCTTCCCACCAGAAGTGGGAGTGGTGCAGAAGATTTTATGTCACAAGCACCATCCCTTATCAATCACCCAAGGTCTCGATACATAGTCTGTTGGATAAACTAACGACTCGCCCCTATCACCATACACATCCGCTAGATCTTCCCCAACATACGCCCCATCATCATATGCATGTTCTTCATATTGTGTGTTATCTTTAGCCTTCATTTACATGCGATCAAGAATGTCTTCAATATATTCTCCTTCATCGATTAAATTTACTTTAATTGTGGATTGATGTTCAAGACAACGAAAAGAACAATGTCCCAATTGCCCACAATTAAAGCGCATGAAAGTAGTGTTGGTGTGCCTCATCTTGGGCACACTAGCTCCACGTCCATAACCACCTCCCCCTGGGTTGGGGTTTGGCTTCATTATTGGGTGTTGGCCCATCGTCTCCCAACCTATAGCAGGTCCTTTAGTCGCCTTATGCAAAAAGTTAGTATATTGCTTGATCGTCGATGACGGTCCTCACGGGGCACCAAATCGTCTCCCAAATATCTAATTAATTACCTCATTGGGTTTTAACACAAGTGTGTATGCATCAAACGTCTTAAATACATCTTTGAAAGCCGATTCGCTTATGACATCCGCTTTAAGACCATTAAGATATCTTGAAATCTTTTGGTTTTCGTACTTAGGAAACCCTACCCTTAATGTCAATGTATAGAACTCCTCGACGTATTCATTTGCCGATTTGTTCCTTTGACCTAGATTGTAATGTAGGGGCATTTTCACACAGGGCTCAAGTGGGGTAGCCCGTGAGATATAGGGACACACTCGGAGTGGGTGACCCATGTGATTTGAGGCCCACGGGGGAGGTCTCATGTTTGAGACTCCTCACCAGGGGTGATTAATGCGCATTTCACACCAGGCTCAAGTGGGGTAGCACATGGAATGCGGGGACACACTCGAGGTGGGCAACCCATGTGATTTTGGAGCCCACGAGCCCACAAGGAGGGTTAGACCAAGGTGAGATGTAGAGCCTGGGCTATGAGATAAAGGGATTAATTCGTCATACTCTAACAGTTTAAGCTTTTAGAACAAGTGGTTAATTGTCTTGCATCAAATTGGTATCAAAACGGGAGGTCTCGTGTTCGAGAATCCTCACCGGGAGTGATTAATGCAGGGGTATTTTCACACCAGGCTCGAGTGGGGTAGCCCATGGGATGCGGGGACACACTCAGGGTGGGTGACCCATGTGATTTGGGGCCCACGGGGGAAGTCTCGTGTTCGAAACTCCTCACCGGGAGTGATTAATACTCTAACAGTTCGAGCTTTTAAAGCAAGTGGTTAATTGTCCTGTATCAGATTGTGCCATCTTCATAGAGATCATAGCCATAAGTCACAAGTAAGAACTTCCATTTTAACTTTTTTCATCTTTTTTCAAGAATTTACTTTCTCATTACCTTGACAAATTCGCTCAGCTTGGAAATTGTCCCACCATGCTAACATGTGACTAGAGAACTTTATACTCACTAACTTAATCTTCCGATTGTCCATGATTTCCTTGTAGTCAAAAACCTTTTCCACCTTGCTTAACCAATAGATGAAGTCGTCAACATGCAAATTGGCCATGGAATTACAAATTTTCTACCTTAATTTCAGGCTATCTACCACATTCCAACAATTGAAGGACTCGATTATTGAAGTATTCACAAGCTAGGGCTGCCCGTTGTTGGTTAGGACCTTGGTGGAGACCACCCACTATGCGTCTGCATACTCTAGCTTTGGCCTTTAGATTCCCTCCACACCAAAGCTCTCCCACTTGATTAGCGAGATTGTCTACCATATGCGTGAGTTTATTCACTCACTCTATGAGTGCATGGATTAACTGGTTTACTTGCGTAAATCCTTCCTATGTCACCCCCTTTGAAGCCATTAGGAGATTATGTAAATTCGAAAGTCCCCGAAGATGACCCACTCTAATACTAAAATAGTGCAACCCGATTATCGAGTCAATGAGATCTTTTTAAAGAATTTACTTTCTCCTTACCTTGACAAATTCATTCAGCTTGGAAATTGTCCCACCATGCTAACACGTGACTAGGGAACTTTATACCCACTAACTTAATCTTCCAATTGTCCATGATTTCCTTGTAGTCGAACATCTTTTCCACCTTGCTCAGCCAATAGATGAAGTCGTCAACATGCAACTGGACATGGAATTAAAAAATGTCTACCTTAATTTCAGGCTCTCTATCACATTCCAACAGTTGAAGGATTCGATTATTGATGTGTTCATAAGCTAGGGCTGCCCGTTGTTGGTTAGGACCTTGGTGGGGACCACCCACGATGCGTCCGCTTACTCTAGCTTTGGTCTCTGGATTCCCTCTACACCGGAGCTCGTCCACTTAATTAATGAGATTGCCTACCATATGCATGAGTTTATTCACTCACTCTATGAGAGCATGGATTAATTAAATAAATTCTTCCTATGTCACCCCCTTCGGTTGGGATGTTTCACTTAAAATTGGCTAAAATTTTATGCTTTAACTTTCTATACCACTACTTTACTACCAAAATTAAGCATGTCCTACCCCAAGAACTCTTTTATGGTTTGAATGTGTGTTTCCAGATTCGAGCACATCTCGATACCCTAATATAGTAATGGGCACAAATGCACCTCTACAAGTCTCAATGTTTCTCTAACACTGCTTTTGTACAAGTCCCAAAGCATTTTGATGCCTTTTTTTGGAGTGGCACATGCTTTCAGAGTCCCAAGTCTGACATTGAAACATGTGTCCGCATCCGAGGTTGTATACCATATGTTATGTTTCTATAGTTCTTTAGTGGCTGGCTTCCCCAAGATATGATTGGATTCAAATTGGCCTCAATTCCAGCCTCGTAACATCCCTTGACATCGATAACTAGCTTATTTATCAAGAGAGAGAGAGAGAGAATGGATGTTTACTTAAAGAAATTTTAAATATTTCAAGAGCTTATGCTTGATTTTAACATAGAGCCCCAAAGGGTTTTATGCACGGACGTAAACATACAAAACCAAATTAATACACATGCAATAACCTAAAAAGAGCTTTTCAAGATGAACCATGATGACAAAAACCCAAATATGTAAACAAAAATGCTATAAACATATATATTAGAGAAAATCACAGGATCTATCATAATGATAGCTACGAAAGTGAACAATAAATATTGTTGTATGAGAAAAAGAACACCTTCTCGATATTGTCCATCATTATGCCTTTGACCTCTGTTATCTGAGCCTTCAATTTGGATAGCTTATTCATCTCTTCTGGGTGATTGATACAATATTGCATATGCTCCTTAAGCCTAGGGCTGTTTCAACCGCTCACAATTCGGAATGCATCACAAAATCATAAGATTACATCACTATAAAAGCTTATAGAGGTTCATATACCTACCCAAATTCCCTGTCAAGATTATATGCAATATCAAATTTATCCTCAAACAAGGCATCATCATCTTCATCTGCAAGTGGGTGAGGCCCTGCAGCACTGATGTTTGCTCCATACCGCTGCATAAAATCATCCTTCACACGCTCTAGAAACACAAAAGGTAAGCTCCTCCCAACTGCTTCATCAGAAACCACAAGAAAAACTGCACATCCAAGGACAACCAACTCAGACAAGTTTGCCTACAAAACAAAACTAGATGCACCATGGCTCGAAAACAAGAACACATACCGAACCCATTGTCCACAAGATAGTTAAATGTATGACCATCACAAGAGTAAGTGAATTTGTTGCTGTTTGAAGGTAGCTTCTGTAGGCATTGGACGGCAATAGTACTAAAGTTTCCAGAAAACGATGTATGCTCCGCAAGAACTACAGTTCCCTTCGCGACAAAACTATATATCAAAGCGCGCTGACTCATGGCTGCCATATGAATGTCAAATGTATCAAGAATTTAGATCATTTTTCTTGATATAACTACAGAAAGCATAAGACAGAAAGCATAAGACCTTCATATTTCAAAATTTCAAATTCAAATAGGCAATTCGAAATAATTTATTTTATTTAAAAAAAAAAAAAACAAAGATAGAACTTTCCTAGACGCCTGGAAAAAATAGTAATTGGTCAGTTATATTTTTGGAGATGGCAAATAGAAAAAAGTTCCATCTGACAAGAAGCTACACATGGAAAGTTGCCCCACTACTTACCCAACTAATTGGGGTCAGCTACAAACGGAAATTACTTTTTTATTTTTATTACTTGAAGATTGTATAAGCAGAAGTTGGCTGTATAAAAAATACAAAATAGGTACTTCCCAAACAAACATACCAAATTTAAGCAATCCATCATTCCAAAAGCAATTATATCAGGAAACAAATCACAACTCTATATCCCAAACCTTGTATAAAAGCAATGACATTCACGAATAGAAATAGCAAGTCTACGCGGTTAAGTCCCAAACATGTTTTTAAATGTTGATCAATAAGACTTGGTAAGTCATATCACTTCGGTGGGAACCGGTCAGAGGCAGACCACCTATACGTAAAAATTGGGTGACTCGATTCGATTTGGTCCTACTCGCAGTGAAACGGGACGAGTCAGACCAGATCAGGATGAGTTGGACCAAATCAGGACGAGTCAGAGCATATGACTGGATCAAACTCAATAGGACCAAGTCCAGACCAATATGGACCGAGTCTGACCAATCTCGTTTTTTTATTTTTTTTAAACATCCAGATAACTTGTCCTGTAGCAAATGACTCATATCGGTATCAGCAACACAACTTGGTCCGATACCATAACAAGTCATATTCCAAAACTGAGTTTTAAAATCATGTATCTAACGATTCAGGACCTATCTCATTCAAACCAATATGGACAAAGTTGGGACTGATTCAGACCAAGCCAGGCCAATCTCATTTTTAGATCTTTTTCCCCATGTCATCCAGAATCTCCAGATGACTCATACCGTATCGACGAGTCATATCAGTATTGGCTACATGACTTGGCCAGTATCGAGATGAGTCACGTTCCAAAACCTAGACCTTGGTCCCACGAGAGTCACTTAATCCTACAAATACACAAAAGCATGCAATATCTTTTATTGATGCATAGAGATATGGAGCATTGATTAGCACATCTTCAAAGAATTGAGCTAGGATATTCTTTTCTTTTTTTTACTCTCTTCGAATGGACAGGTTACTTATCAATACTTAATCAATTATAAAGTCAAAACCTCCAAGATTATGCCAAAAAAAATGGATGATCTCTTCACTTAAAGCAGAAAATCTCTACTTTATATAACAAGACTAGCCAATGGCAAATTTTGCACTTTGGTATGCATGGTCAAAGGACATGCAAAGGGTTTTAAACATGGTTTGACAAATCATCCCAAACTGGTGTGTATCACTCAATACATGCTGGTATCGTCCATGAATGATACGGCTTTATCAGTCCATATCGGCTTGACACAGGGGCAATATGGGGCGCCCAACCGCGTAGCAGTGGTGATTGATATGGTACACCAAAACCGATTTGCAAACCTTAGTTTTAAACAAAAAGAAAGGGCATTTAGGTAGTTTACTAGGTGAAGCCATCCAGCGAGCAATGCTCTCCGTCTAAGAGGAGCTATCGTTTACATCGGGACTGTCGCCATGGATCTGCGGTAAGGTCACCATGATCCAAACCGTTCAAAGGATGGGCTACACCGTGGATGGGTGATAACCAGAACAATCTTCAATATTAGAATACCCTATTGATAGCCCACAAAACAGAGTTTAAAGGAGACAACAGCAACAAACAGAACATCTCAACATGCATCAATTCCTAGACTTGAAAGATGAATTTTGGGGAAAAGGTTAAAATTTTCGAAAGATTAAGGCCGTGTTTGGATGCACAATTGAATTGAATTGCGAACATTTTTGCTTAATCATAAAGAGGAACTAGCCCTCAAATTGCAATCATTTTCAAGTCCAATTTCCACTTCTTCTACAGATTAGTAATTGTAATTCAATTGAATAGTGCATCCAAACGCACCCAAGAGACTGCAAATCGATCTGATTCAGATCGTCGGCTGTTGAATTCTTGAAACAGATGAGGAGAATCCATGGGGGAAAAAAAAAAGAGGGAGCGATCTAACCTGAAACCCCCTTCTTCTTCTTCTTCTTCTTCTTCTTCTCTCTCTCTCTCTCTCACAGATGACTGTTGGAGTCGGTTCCGAGGAGAACTGATCAGGTGACAGCGGCGTTATAACGGATCCGCCACCCCTCACGTTAGGAAAATGCTTGCGTGACCACGCGTGCTCATATGCGGGCGTGGCTATTACCTGAAGTGGCCTGAGGACTACATGTGGATGAGATCCAGACCGTCCATCAGGTGATCCACCTTGTATTTTGGCTGATAACAAAAATACCATTCAGTTTCAAAACTCAGGTGGGCTACACAGATAGGAAAAGTGGAGATGAGAAATCCCACCATTAAAATCATCCAAATTGTTTGTGGGGTCCAAAGTAGTGTATATATTCCATCCAATCCATTCATATGATGAAACCCGCATTGATGAACGCGTTACAAGAAAATCAGGATATTCTAAGACTTTTATGGGCCATACCATGTAATTTAGAGCTTACACTGTTCTAGAAGCTGTGGCCCACCTATGTCTTTTATTGGACTGATTTTAATGATACATGGTGAAAATATGTATCTTCACATGATGGACGGATTGATCTGATTCATATACTCTCCCACTTGTTGTTTTGATTAGTTGTAGGCACGCCCTCCCTGTAACTGCGACGTAGTCAGTCCCTACTTTACGAAAACACTTGCGTGACTACGAAGCCAGACGTGTGACAGGTAGCTTATCCGGATGGACGACTTCAGATGAAATCCACGCCGTTCATCAAGTGCCCTCATATTAGGCCTTGATATAGAATATATCACACTGATCCAAAACTCAGGTGGGCCTCAACGTATGTGACGTGGGCCATCCATTTTGTCAGCTCAATTTAGGGCATGAGCCCACAAATGAGGTAGATCCGAAACTTAGGTGGACCTCACCACTGGGAGCGTGGATTGAATGCTTAGCCTCGTTTGGCACCCGGATTTGGAACACTTGATTTGGAATAACTAATTTTCTGGTTGTGTTTGTCATCTTGGATTCAAAATCCAAAATAATACGAGATTAGCTATGCATTTAAATTATGTAACATATCTACATGTGTTTCAATTTAATTACTAAATCAAGTTTAATTTGTTGACACTTGGTTCATTTTTTGTCACACGTGAGGTGTGCTGGCGTGTCAAAATTGATGTAACGGCTCGATTGAAACCGAACAACTTTGACCATAAATGTTAAAATAAGCAAATATGTCAAACTTGTGGGATATAATTGAATTTGAGAAAATCAATCACCTACTCAACCACTTGTAGAATATTTGTAATGATCAAGTGATAATCGGAAGGTGAGGTTTTCCTTCAAAGATAGTTGTACCTTACATTTTTACAAGAAATGACTTTTCAATATATTGGTGCGATCAAATAAAATGAAAAACTTACCGTCGGTCACTAAGAGCAACTATAAAATTACTTTTTCTAAAGAACTTCTTGTATTAGATAAGAATCAAGTTTAACGTATGAGCATAAACTTAGATTACAACTAAAAATTTACTGTTACTGAATTATAGCTACTCTTAAGATAGATTGAGCTAAAATAAATTGATAGATTTAATTTATTTGTTAGATTTAGTTGTGTTGCTTGCTATGCTAATCTTCATACTAGTTATAAATTTCTTCTATTATTATTCTTCAAACGTTTCTTTTCTTTATTGGACGAATATGATAATTAAGGCATCGCCATCTAGATTATTCTCTTATTATGTTTTTCATTTTGATTATTCCTCTTCTATTGGCCAAGCTCTATTCTTCTCGGTCACGGTTTGCTCTTCGGCCACATTTTGCCTCTAAATGTCTCAGTCGCACTATTTTATCGGTTGCCTCCTATCTCTCGTGTAAAGCCAAATGTTACCTCCCTATTGGCTTTTCCTGAACCAGTAAAAAATAGGGTGTAACAGTGCGCCCCACGTTGCTTCATCTTTCAGGTAAAAAAGTGAAAGCGAGGTTATTTGGTTGTCCGATGCAATAAATGCAAATGATTGTTCATCCACGTGTCAATTTCTCATTGATTCACCCGATCGAGGCTAAACTAAATAGCGATCTTTACCTCTTATTTGTCGGTTGTCCTTGTGATATGTTACACACAGTTGCCTTGTACTAAAGGCATAATTATCCTTCATTAATGTACACGTGTCGTGGCCGATATATAAATAACATGTATAGTTAATGTTTGCCTTCGTATCTTACTTTTTCTCTCTCACTCAAAACTTCTTTCTTCGTTCGATCTTCCTCCAATCACTATGGTCGTATCTTCCTCCTCTTTCGTTCCAGTCTTTCACCAAGAGACCTTCGTAAAGGATTTAGATATCATTTCTTCATGAGCCGCCAATGACCTCATCTTCAATGCTTCTATTGAACCAAACAAAGCATACTTAATACTCAGTATGGGCTTTCATCCTGGAGTCACTCATGAACAACTTTGGGAAGCACGTTTCCTAAGGTGCCTTGATAAAATGCTACTCATTTAATCCGGTCATTTCTCATATCTTGTCAATGCTTTCAAAGCATCGAGATCGTGGCTGAAACAAATGAATAGTTGGGCAGAATGGTATACGCGTGTAGAAGCACATCATGGTGACACATAGAAATAGGCCGGTATATATGATTATATCAGTCTTTCTTTGCATGAATATACAGTCGATGCTTTCTCTTCTTGTAGCAACCTCAATTTTTTTGAAGTCAATAAACCAATACCTTCCATTTTGGATGTGGCCCCATGGGTCCAACATCATGGATTTTTGTGCCTCTGCCCATCTTCTCCCTTTTGATGAGCCTATTTATTCAAGTTTTGCCTTAGAGGATAAACATTTATTTGTCCTTCCAGACAAAACCATCAAAGCCTATTCCACTTTCATGACTATCTAATGCAAATCTTAAGATGAAGTTAATGATCAAGAGTACATGATTTCTTCTCCTGATGTGGATTTGACGATTTTTGCTTTGTGTGAGCACTTTTCACATTACAAATGAATAAATTCATCTGACCGAGGCACTTGCCCAAGCACATCAGCTTACCCTTGCCCATATGTGATCAGCCACTTTATATCGGAGTATGTTTAAAGCGACCACTAAAGGTTTTTTATTTTGCAGACTTGCTTGGCTCATTCAAATGTGTTTTATGAATATTTTGGGCCATCTTTTGTCAAATATGTTCCCACTAATTTGAATTGTGGCTTTATGAATATTTTGGGGCATCATTTGTCAAATTTGTTCCCACTGATTTGAATTTCACTTCTTTTGGCCATCGCAACATCATTTGCCTTAAAATTCATCATTCTTTTACTGAGTACATGAACTTATTTCTTTCTCTTAACCTCGATAAATCCAACCATTCTTTTTGTCCTTTCAATGGCAAAGAATTCGGTCCGACCTGGTTCACAAAAGAATATGAGTCGACCGATGTCGAGATGGTTGGTCTCAAAGAACAAGCTTAGAAAAGCTATTTAATTTGCAGAGAGATTCCATGTGATGACATAATAGATTCAGGTGTCAATGTTAAGGTCAGGATTGAACAATACTGCTCCAATCTCCTTGCTCACCAGTTCAGTTTGGCTCAAGGCATCCCTTATCAGTTCATTCATCAAACTTGCAACCAACCTCCAAATGATCTACTAGTTGTGGATTCGGTTAATATGTTCCATATCCTCCACATTAAATTTAACTATGTGAGCTCTGCTTTCATGCTTTCTCTCTTTCCCATATATCACCAACAATTATCTTTATTTTACCATTAGTGAATAAATTACTATGGGACCTTAGTCAATGGATCCCATGAGTTAATCACCACCCGACTCTCTCATTCTTCATCCAAAGTGGAAAACCTATGGCCGAGATGTAAAAAACAACTACTGAGGGTACTATAAAGTCGAATATACATCAATCGGTCATGTCTCCTATTCAAGTATCTGTGACCTTATAAACAAGTTGAGGCATAGAAAGGTTTCAATAGTGAGCACTGTTATGGGAAGATCTGAGTCCCTTCAATTCCGAGGGCCGACGCCACATTAATCGGATCGGATACATAAGAGTAAAATTGCAGGACTGATTTGAAGGAAGATGCTCAGCTCAACCCTAGTTGAGCTCCTGCACCGAGGTTGTTGGTCCAGAGCAATCTATGACCAAGGCAGTCAGCGTAAAGATCATACCAGAACCTACTTGTAAGATCTCGAACCGCCCCACTATTGCCCGACCAGAGACGAATCATTCGACCACTCACATCTGTGTCACCCGTTGCGGGGAAACTCAACTTGACGGGTCAAGTCTGCCGCCCACCTCGGAGCTCAGAGGAGAGACCTCTAGAATACCTGATGGACAAGCAAGGTCGGATCTATCATAAGTCCAGACCAGAACTCGGCTCAAACTCGGGACGCGTTCTTCGCTTAATAACTCAATGACAAAAGCCCATGTGTATGTCAATCTAGGTCCGAGGCTCGGAGTCAGGGCCTCTTTGTCCTGAGATCTTGAGTCGAGGCCGAGGCGGGATGCGGACGTTCCATCGCTAAACTAAGAAACTACCTTAAGCGGCCACGACCGATTGTCTCGCCTGCAGATACACACGATGCACTACACGACCCTCGTATTACGGATAATATCTCCACGATCATAAAACCTCACTAATTGAGTGAATCGTGTCGAGATTAATGGACCTAAATCGTCTGATAGGCGGGTATAAATACAAAGGGACTCCATTGCTACAGGTATGTCACATCTCATACCCTCTCTCTACAACCAACTTAGACCCAGATTCCCTTGACCTGACTTAGGCATCGGAGGGTCCTCCGGCTTAGCCAAAGTCTCCTTGGTCACTCTCTGTGCAGGCTAGGGTTCGATGTGCTGAGTGAAAGGTGGTCCAGATTTTGGCATCAACATTTTTGGCACCGTCTGTGGGAATCTGATACAAAAGGTCATGTTTCTATTCTTAAACATAATGGCAAGAGGAAAGAAGAAGATGGTAGCTGCGGAACCGGAGCAAAATGATCAGACCCGTTCCTCTTCGCTACTTCACGCGCGAATCAACTCCAGAGCCTTCCCAACATTCTCGCAATCGAGCAAACAAATATTGAGCTATGCAAAGTGAAATACAAGCCCTACGTGACGAAATTAACCAGTTGAAGCAGCGACAGGAGCCGCAACCACATCCTGCTCAGAAAAATCCTATTCCTGAGCCAATTGGTCCAGTTGTGGAAGCTCACTTCGCGTCGTTGAGTAGGAGACCCAAGGGGCCTCAACGACAACTCGCTCGGGCGCTAGCTTAAGTTCAGAACCCTCCCTCGACCCGAATCCGAGTTTCGACTCGGAGCGCAGCGACTCGAGCTCCGATGAATGCCTCAGTCACCTCGGCCCTGGCACCAACAGATCTCTAACATAAGTTAAAAAGGAGGAGGGGGAGGAGAACTCCTGAAGTAGAAAACACCAAAGAGATGGTGGTGGAAAATAAAGACTCGTGGGAGACACGGTTTGTAGAGCTCAATAAAAAGATTCTAACACTAGAAAAGAAGCAGCAGTCGTCGTCAGTTCCCACTACCATTCAGGCAATGATGGAAAAGACCGAGCCTCCCTTCACCTCGACGATCATGAGTGAGGTAATGCCATAAAGGTTCTGAATACGTCTCGTCATCCAATACTCTGGATCTGGTGACCTATCCGAGCATGTGGAGGCTTATCGTTCGTGGATGCAAATCCAGACAGTAACGGATGCGATGATATGCAAGGGTTCTCGATCACACTCACAAGATCCTCTTGGATTTGGTACCGTCGACTCAACCCAATTTCATTGGTTCCTTCGCAGAACTTAGCCGATTATTCTTTACCCAGTTCATAAGCGGTAAGAAGAGTCGAAAGCCAAATACTCATCTGTTCACCATTAAACAAGAGCCTAAGGATTTATTGAAGGATTACATCGCTCGCTTCAATGAGGAAGCATTACAAGTGAAAGACTACGACGACAATATAGCACTCTCTGCCATGTTTAGTGGTACGAAAGAAGAAAAGTTCACCTTCTCCATCGGAAAGACTCTACTAAAGACATTAGCTAACCTCATCGCCAGAGCTCAAAAGTATATTAACGCTGAGAAATTCTCCAACGCTCGTAAAAATGTTCGAGTGACAAAGCCAACCGGCAAGGGGAAGAGGCCAAGGAATGAAGAATCGCAGCCATCCAACAAAAGACCACATGATCGCGCTCCTCGCGATCACCGTCCGAGCAGAAAACTAGAAGGTAAATTTCGTTCCTACACCCCCCTCAACATATCTACCGAGCAAATTTTACTGGACATCAGAGGGCACAAGCTTCTGAATTGGCTTGTTTGTATGAAGGCCAATCCGGATCATCGAGACAAATGCAAGTATTGCCACTTCCATTAAGATCACGGTCACAACAGCCGATTGTGTGGATCTCAAAGATGAGATCGAGACCCTTATTCATAAGGGTCATCTGCGCCAATATACTAAGGAAGAGAGAACTGCTTGGAAAGAAGAGCAAGAGCAGTCGAATAACACAACGGAAGAGCCACTCGAAATTCGCACCATCTTAGGGGGCTCATCCGATGGAGGAGATTTAAACAGGGCTTGAAAAGCCCATTCTTAAAAGTCTGATCTGGAACACTACATCCACTTGACCGAGCAGCCAAGCAAAGAACTCCAGGTCAACCTGTGCAGTATGACCTTCTCGGAAGATGATGCACAAGGAATCTAACATCCGCACGATGATGCCTTAGTGGTTACTATGACCATAGCTAACCATAAGGTATACCGCATCCTGATCGACACCAGAAGCTCAGAAGATGTAATCTACTCCAAGGCTTTCGATAGAATGGAGATTTTAAGGTCGCGCCTCAGACCTGTGAAGACCCCCTGCACGACTTTACCAGATAAAGGGTGATCTCCGAGGGAGTCATCTCCCTCCCTGTGACTGCGGGAGAAGGACAACATCAGGTCACCCTCATGGTAGACTTCCTCATTGTCAATGTGCCATCGGTACACAGCGTCATTCTGGGCAGACCTTCTCTCAATGCGATGAGGGCAATTGTCTCCACCTATCACCTGATGATGAAATTCTCTGTCGAGGGAGGAATAGGCTACCTTTGAGGTGACCAGTGCGAAGCTCAGAGATGCAATGCAATAGCTGTGAAGAAAGGGTTCGTGAAGCAAGCGCTCAGGTTAACATTTTAGGTCCCAGAGGACTCGCGGAGGACTCATCTGTGGAAGAACTGGAGAAAGTACTGTTCGATGAAACAGATCCGAGCAAGATTGTTCAGCTCGGACGTCGTTAAATTTCGAGCAGCGGTTTGAAATGATGACATTCCTACGACAATATAATGATGTCTTTGCATGGTCGCATGGGGACATGCGCGGGATCTCTCCGGATGTCATAATCCACAGACTGAATGTGGACTCAGACTACAAACCTGTGAAATAGAAAAGGAGACCGTTCGATGCGGACCGGTATAAGGCCATAGTCGACGAAGTCTCTATTCTGCTCGACGCTGGCTTCATAGAAGAGGTAAACTATCCCAATTAGATCGCAAACGCGGTCCTCCTTAAAAAAGCTAATGAAAAATGGCGGGTCTGTGTAGATTACTTGGATCTGAACAAGGCCCTTCCGAAGGATAGCTTTCCATTGCCTCAAATCGATCAGCTGGTGGACAGCACAGCGGGACACAAACTACTCTCCTTCCTAGATGCTTATTCTGGGTATAACCAGATTGTGATGCATCCCTCAGACAGGTAGAAGACTACCTTCGTCACTGACAAGGGACTCTACTGTTACCGGTTATGCCATTTGGCCTAAAGAATTTTGGAGCCACATATCAGAGGCTGGTGAATCAAATGTTTGCCAAACAGATCGGACATACCATGGAAGTTTACATTGACGACATGCTTGTGAAGAGCATCAAGGCATCCGATCACTTAACAAATCTCGAAGAAACTTTCGTCATCCTCCGAGAGTACCAGATGAAGTTGAATCCCATGAAGTGTGCCTTCGGAGTTAGATCTGGCAAATTCCTCGAGTTTCAAGTCAGTCAGAGGGACATTGAGGCAAACCCCGATAAGATCAAAGCACTCCTCGATATGAGTTCGCCTCGGTCTGTCAAGGAGATACAATGTCTCACTGGACGAGTAACAGTGCTCGGATAGTTCATATCCACAACCATGGATAAATGTCTTTCCTTCTTTTAACAGTTAAAAGGTCATAAGAAGATAAAATGGACGTTGGATGTGAACAGACCTTTTAACAGTTAAAACAGTATTTAGGTTCGCCACCTCTACTGTCTAAACCCGAAGAAGGCGAGTCCCTGTTCTTATATCTCGCGGTCTCAGCCTCAACTGTCGGTTCGACACTAATTAGAGAGGTAGGAGGCAAGCAGCATCCTGTTTATTATGTGAGTAAGGCCATGGTGCCCGCCGAGACGAGATATCCGGCCATGAAAAAGTTAGCACTCTGTATCGTTGTCTCAACTTGGAGGTGCATCCATACTTTCAAGCCCATTCCATTGTTGTCTTGACCGACTCTCCCCTCAAGCAAGTCCTCCAGAGGCTCAAAGTGTCGGGTCAGCTAACCAAGTAGGCCATTGAACTCGGAGAGTTCGATGTCTAGTTCCGACCAAGGACAACAATTAAGGGCGAAGCTGTGGCCGACTTCATTGCAGAATTCACTGCCCCAAGCGAAATAGGGATCAATGTCAAAGTTGATATGACTCCTTCGCCTGTTCCTCCAAGTGATCAAGAGGTGGTATCAGAACCTGGATGGACCCTCTACGTGGATGGGTTGTCCAATGCCAAGCGTGCCGGAGCAGGAATTGTCCTAATCGCGCTTGAATCCACATCCATCCAGTATACGATTAGACTCAGTTTCAAGGCTTCTAACAATGAGGCGGAGTATGAGGCTCTGCTAGCCAGACTAAGGCTGATAACTAGTTTGAGAGTCCAGTCTCACTAGGTACAAAGTGATTCCCAGTTAGTAGTGAACTATATCTCTACCAATTACGAGGCCAAGGAGACTAGGATGGTTTCCTAGCTAGCCGAAGCAAGAAAACTGATAGAAAGATTTTGGAGCTGTACTATCCATCAGATTCCTAGAGCCGAAAATTCCTAAGCCGATGCCCTGGCGAAGCTAGCCTCGGCCGCAGAAGGGAAGTTCTTGTGGGTCATTCCCATGGAATACATAGAGCATCTGAGCATTGACCAGACGGAGAAGAAAATGGTCACTCTAATAGACGATATTCCGAGTTGGATGGACCCGATTTATAGCTACATCACATCTGGTGAAGTCCCCTTGGATAGGCTGGAAGCTAGATGCTTGAGAGTTAGAGCTGCACGGTATGTAGTCCTGGATGGGATCCTGTACAAGAAAGGACATTCACTGCCCTATCTCAGGTGTCTCATACCCGATGAGGCAGATTACGTGATTCGAAAAGTTCACGAAGGAATCTACGAAAATTATTTTGATGGTCGAGTCCTGGCTCTGAAAATACTCCGACAAGGATATTTTGGTCGACCATTAGGGAGAACTCGAAGAAATATGTTCAAAGGTGTGACAAATGCCAACGATATGCAGTTGTGCCGAGGCAACCGACAGAGAAAATGACTCTCATGAGCAGTCCATGGCCATTTACTCAATGGGGGGATCGACATCATCGGCCCCCTGCCTACAAGAAAATGGCAAGTCAAGTTCGCTATTGTTGCAGTCGACTACTTTACCAAGTGGGCCGAGGCCGAACCCATTGCAAAAATCATAGAGCAGAAGGTGATCGATTTTGTCTGGAAAAATATCTTCTGTTGATTCGGGATTCCGCGTACCATCGTGTCTGATAATGACAGACAGTTTGATAACGATAAGTTCCGAGGAATGTGCCAAGGGCTCGAAATCACTAACGTATATTCTTCGCCTTGGCATACGTAATCCAATGGATAGGTGGAAGCAGTTAACAAGGTCATCAAGCACTATCTCAAAACAAAATTAGAGAAAGTAAAGGGTAACTGGGCCGAGGAGCTCTCATTCGTCCTCTGGGCTTACAAGACTATGGCTTAGACATCCACTAAGAAGACTCCATTTTCACTTTCCTACGCCTCAGAGGCAATGGTGCCAGTCAAAATTGGCCTCTCTACAGCTTGGGTCAGAAATTGTCAAGAAAATCAAAACGCCGAGCAGATGGCAGCCAACCTGGATTTACTTGAAGAAGTTAGAGAAATCTCTAGACTCAGAGTCGCTGCATGACATTAATAGGTGGCGAGATTCTACAATTCTAAAGTCAAGACCAGGTGGTTCCGTTCAGGGGACCTAGTCTTTCGCCAAGTCTTCCAGAACACTGCAGAACCGGGGGCTGGGGCGCTCAAACCTAATTGGGAAGGGTCATATCATTTGATCCGATCGACCAAACCTGGCTCTTACCACTTAGAAGATCTCGATAGCCGTCAACTCCCCCACCCCTGGAACACCAATCACTTGAAAGTCTACTACCCTTTATGTAATGGCCGTTGTGGGCCCCTAATAAATATACGCCTTCGGGCGACTAGCCTTTAAGGCTCTCAATAAAATTCACATCTCTTCCTATCTACACGAACGGATTATCTACTAAGAAAAAGTTGCTTCTCATAAGCAAGGGCGGACTTAACGAACTGATCCCTTAAAGAAGGGGTTAGAATGTTACCCTACGAAAGTTCTACAAGGCATCCCCTCATAATCAGGGGAAAAGCCAATAGACGAGCCGACTCCTCGACAGAGGAGTCGATTCATCACCCTACTGACTAATATATTAAAAGTTACTCACCAATCGTGGGAGAAGCCGATCCCTTAGGGGTCCGGACTTAACATTGATAATACCACAAATATCAAAGTCTCATGAGACAACATTGAAATGAGTTGACTCATCAAGAAGTCAGCTCGACAATGCCCAGAAATGAACTAACCTGTCAATAAATCAGTTCGGCAATCAACAGTCATCATCCAAGAACCAACTACGGATTAATATATAAAAAATCATCATCCACACGCCCTCTCCAGAAGGTCAAAAAATATCATCTACCAGATCATTCATAAAAAAGGCCAAGTTCAAAAAAGTCATGAAAAGAGAGATGTCAGAGTCTATTCAGTCGGAGGAGGAGGGGAGCTTGGGAGACAGGAGCCTGGTCTGGGCAAGCCTCTCCGGAGGGTTTCTCCCCAACATCTTCAGGCAGCAGAGGCTCAAGGTTGAAGTCCGGATACAAATCCTGAACCGTATCAATGCAAGCATCGAAGTCATAGTTGTAAAACTTAGTAGCTTCGGCAACCCTCTCCTTTGAAGCCTCGAAAGCATTGACCGCGGAAACCATGGCCGAGGCCAGGGAGGCCTCATCCTCAGCTCGCTGAGTCTCTTTCGCCTAGGAGATGGCTCAGCTCTATTCTTCTGCCGCCTCAGCTCTGGTCCGCTCCAGTACTTCCCCCAATCGGGCGTTCTCCTTGGCAAGCGAGTATGTATGGACCCTTGCTCGGGACAGCTCAACCGCAGCAGCACCGCATCGGGCTTCAAGATCACTCATGACCCCCTGTAGCTCTAGCTCTCAAGCCCTACTGCCATCAAGCTACCGACGTAATTCTGCCTGCTCCATCCAGAGGAAGGCAGCCTCATCCCATAGGATTTCGGCCTCACCTCTGAGGGCTTCCACCTCAGCATTCTTCTTTGCAAACTCCTTTAATCTCTCTCGAGTCAGAAGGAGCCTCGGAACGGACTGAACAAAAATAAAAGAATGAGCATTTGAATGTAGTAAAAACTAAAGGTAATAAAAGTTAATTAAAGTATCCGGTTGAAGATGGAAGCAATGTCGTTGACGAAAGACTCGTCTGACTTGGTGAGAAGGCTGACTATCTCCTCCTCTGGGGCATGCTTGGCATCCAAGCAAACCAAACAGGACATATGATAGCCAAGTTGGAACCTCTCTCTGCTCGTCCTCACCTAAGCCGAGCCTATCGCTTCTCCGACCCCAGTCATGCTGCCTGTCGAGGCCTGAGCTTCAGCCCTGAGATCATTCCCGACTTAGGGAGGGAAGAACATGACATCAACCATTCGAATGGCCTCCTCCTGTTCAGATGAAGACGGGGCGGCTATGCAGGGCTTGGGGGTTGCAGGAGGTGCTTCAACAACCTGAGGGGCGACGACGGGGGGAAGAGTGGGAGCCGGAGCATTATCAACAGTGACCTCAGCCGAGACAGGCACTGTAGCTGGAGCTGCAACAACAAAAATTGAAGCTGTAGCGATAGAAATTGGGTCCAAAGGGCTCTCACCGCGAGGAGCCATCGGCCTCCTCCGAACAGTTGTCTTTGTTCGGGGCTCGGCCCTCAACATCTCGTCGACAGTCGGGGTGGCCTTCCTCCTTCGGGACCCAGCTGCCTTAGCCATGCCTGCATATAAAGTAATGAATCAGCAGCCAAGTCAAGAGGTTCAATCCTTTCAAGATAAGAAGTATAAGAAAAACTCACTGAAGGAAGTGGAGAGAGACTTGGATTTGCAAAGTCCAGACCAATGAAGATTTACAGTTGTGATCAAATTCGACCAAGAGCGAAGGTCTCCCAAGTGCGCCCTGGCTTTAGCTACCTGATTCTTCAAGTCTGAGGTAAGGAGAGGTGAACCCCTCAGGAAGTCTACAGAAATAAAAGGAAAGCTTCAGTCAAATCACAACATAAGAGAAATGGATACAAAATTTTTTTAAAAAAAAAGAGGTGAAAGGTCCTACCTGGGGTGGAAAATTGGGTGGGGACTCGAGTCATCAGGTTCCCGAGCTCCGCAGCCGGTGCCTCCCACTCGCCCGAGGCTCAGAACTATTTGTTCTTCCAGTCCTTGTTAGAGGATGGAAGATTCATGACCAGTCTCAACCCTTTGCTGCCGTGAGTCGCAAAGTAATACTACGGCTCTTGGCTGTAATGCTTGACTAAATATAAGCTTATCAACTCCTTTGGTATCAGCTCCGGGTTCTCGACTTGACGCCAGATGATAAAAAAAGAAATCAAAACCCTCTAAATGTTAAGGGTAAATTGGTCGGGAGCTAGTCCCAGGTAGGCTGCCAGGGCTCGGATGAAATGATGCAGAGGAAGTCGGAGCCCACATTGCAGAGAGCAAATGAAAATGGTTACATTCCCTTCATCAGGAGCACCGGCAGTGTCAAGGTGCCCTGATGCCCTTATTTGCGCGGATTCTAGGATCTTAAACTCCGAACGGATCTACCTCATTTGGGACTCCGTCAGTATGGAGCCTTCCGGGACAATCTCGGAGGCTCGTCCGCTTGTAGACATCTTGGCGATGCCTATTGTCGAGTCTTGGGAGGCTCGGGTGGCTTTCTTCTTGCCGGCCCGATGGATCTAACCCCCTGCCTCTTTGTTTCTTCAGGGCAGAGGGAAGAGAGACACTGCTTCCAAGGGGCCTTCAGATGCCCTTCTCCTGTCATCGAGCTTCCCGGCCTGGAATCATCATAATCTTCTCGGACCATATCTAAATCGAATGACATCTCACAGAGAAGATAGAAAAATACTAGA
This sequence comes from Magnolia kwangsiensis, assembly GCA_037074715.1. Classification (NCBI taxonomy): domain Eukaryota; kingdom Viridiplantae; phylum Streptophyta; class Magnoliopsida; order Magnoliales; family Magnoliaceae; genus Magnolia; species Magnolia kwangsiensis. The sequence continues at coordinate 68,661,542 of CM073587.1, read as the reverse complement.
AGAATGGGAGACTCACCGGACGGTCACCGAGAATCGCCTCCCCAAAAGCTTCAAATCAGTCAGAATCGCCTTCGCCGGAAATCTCCTCCTCAGATAACCAGCAACCACATGAATTCGAAAACACAGAAATGAGAAGCGTTTTCGAAGAACTAAGGTTTATGTAGCCTGTAAATAATCATCGCATAATGACGAGGCATAATGGCCGCAGTCGAATCGTCGCGAGCAGATTTCGGAGCACACGTGGCCATAAGGTATTGTCTTAGGCCCTGCTTAGCGGCGTGCGACTAACATTGGGCGACAAACTTTGGGCAGCAGAAGCGGTGCTTGAGTAGAGGAAGCATCACTCAAATGTCTCCCAGGGCACACGTGGTAGTCGGCCATAGGCTCAACAACGATTCGAGATCTTAATCATTGCCACGTGTCCGCTGGAGGTTAACTCGTAGACGAAAAAGCCTCGAGGATGCGACACTATAAACGAGAAAATTAGGATTGCGGCTGCATGCATGAAAGACACAACGGGAAACTGTTGATCTTCCATATGTGTTTACTCTCCGAGTTCGAGCCCGAACTTGGAGAGTAGGGGGCTTCTGTTATGAGAAGATCTGAGTCCCTTCAATTTCGAGGGCCAACGCCACACTAATCGGGTCAGATACATAAGAGTAAAACTATAGGACTGATCTGAAGGAAGATGCTCGGCTTGGCCCCAGTTGAGCTCCTGCACTGAGGTGTTGGTTCAGAGCAATATAAGACTGAGGTAGTCGGCATGAAGATCATACTAGAACCTACTTGCAAGATCTCGGACTGCCCCACTATTGCCCGACCAGAGATGAATCGTTCGACCACTCACATCTGTGTCACCCGTTGCGGGGAAACTCAACTTAATGGGTCAAGTTTGTCGCCCACCTCGGAGCTCGGAGGAGAGACCTCCAGAATACCTGACAGACAAGCAAGGCCGGATCTATCATAAGTCCAGATCGGAGCTCGGCTCGGACTCTGGACGCGTCCTTCGCTTAATAATTCAATGACAAAAGCTCATTTGTATGTTGGTCTAGGTCCGAGGCTCGGAGTCAAGGCATCTTTGTCCTGAGATCCCGAGCCGAGGCCAAGGCGGGATGTGGACGTTCCATGCACTAAACTAAGAAACGACCTTAAGCGGCCACAACTGATTGTCTCGCCCGCAGATACGCACGATACGCTACACGACCCCCGTATTACAGATAATATCTCCACGATCATAGAATCCCACTAAATGAGTGAATCGTGCATAGATTAACAGACCCAGACCATTCGATAGGCAGATATAAATACAAAGGGACTCCATTATTACAGGTACGCAACATCTCACACCCTCTCTCTACAACCAACTTAGACCCAGATTCCCTTGACCTGACTTAGGCATCAGAGGGTCCCCCGGCTTAGCCAGGGTCTCCTTTACTCATTCTCTGTGCAGGGTCAGGGGTCCTTGGAGGTTCGACGTACCGAGCGGAGGGTGGTCCAGATTTTGGCATCATCAAGCACCATTGTCATCTTGCCATGATGTCAACTGGAGCTTTAGATCTACCTCATTTTTTTGGCTCGTTCCCTAAATGAGATGGCATAATGGATGGATAGTGTGGATAAAGCATACTAGGCAGTGTGCCCATAGACCATCTACTAGCTCAAGGGATATTCATAGAGACAATGTTGCACGCAATCCACCACCTTTATATCCAACCTAATGTACCACATTGTATCAAAACGAGTGTATGACGGGTTATGATGTCATAGGCTATGGCTTATCTAAGCCCATATCCTTATCTAAATAACTAGAGCCATGTCTAGCTCGGATTGCTATGTAAGAATATAAGTCTACATCTGGCCCATTTTACTAGAATAACTAGGGTTTGATTGAGCCCACAAAGTGAAACTCGTGCACTAGCCCTGACCAACAGGCTTGATCCCAACTCGTGATGACTATGCATGGCCCAAACTGGCTCCCTGCATTTGTATGAGTACTAAGATATTCATTACATGTAATCTTTTTGCACGATATATGACAAAAAAGCCCTGAAATCCTAAACAAATGGTTTTTTTTTTTGTCCAAATGGTCTCGTAATGTGACGTGGTTGTAGGAGCTCGCACGGACCAAACTAAAGGTTTTTGTAGCCCTGAAACTACTTTTTTATTTTTTGGATGATGAAAATGCCATTTGCCACAATGCCTCATACAATGTGCTCTTGTCTAAAAAAGAAAATTTTCCTTTAAAAAAGAGACGTGGACTACAAAAAAAAATAAATTCGGCCCACCCCTTGGCCAATCTAATTCATTCATTTTAACCAGTAGTCCTGAACTCATAATAGGACTTTTTCTGTTTTCTATTTGAAATTCTCTATTATCTACAACTACACTAACATTGTGCGTTAATTTTGAATTATTTTCTCCTACGTAGTCTATCTGTGATGAGTTTTTCCCTCAAACTTTGATCAGTGACATGAAATTAAAACCTTTTATGTGTGGATGGGTTGGATTTTCTTTACGACAACCCAATGGGTCCCACATAAGATGTAGATGGGTTTAAAACATGGGGTCCTTCTGTATTATGGTCATTTTGTTGTTTCCTTCTTCCTTCCTCATTTTTTTTTCACGGGAGGGGAGGATAGTGTATTTCTGTTCCCTCCCTCCATCCTCCTTCCTCCTTCCTCCTTCGCTTCTTCATTGGTTTCTTTTATAGTATATGTTTTTTTTTTTTTTTAAATATAATTTGGTATGAATGGTGGGAATTTATGAAAGGGAATAGGGTGTGGAAGAATATTGTAATGAATGAATTTTAATAATGGAAGGATGTTGTGATGCATGAATTTTGTAATAAAAGAATGTTGTAATGCATAAATTTTGTAATGGATGAATGTGATGAACGTTGGAATGAATGACTATTGTAATGAAAAAATGCTAAGAAGGAAGTATATTGTAATGAATGAATGTTGCATGTGGATCATTGATATCTATTGTGGATTGCCCATATTCACCGTAGATTGTCGATATAAATTACTATGGACCGTCGATATTTAGTATAAATAGTCGATATTCACTGTGGACCACTAATATTAAGAGTGGGCCGTTGATATTTATTGTGGAACGCTGATATTCACTATGGACCGTTGATATTCATTGTGGATTATTGATATTTTCACTGTGGATCATATATATTCATCGTGCCATCGATTTGATGAAAACAGCTATAATTCCTTCATTACATGTCTGATGTTGATGATCTTATGCTTGTTGGAAAGGCAATTTGATGAACTTTCAAATAAATTTATAATCATTTCATTTGGATACCATTTAATTGTACAAATGTGATGCCAATGTCTATCAAAATCACTATGGATCGTTGATATTCACTGTGGGCAATCAATTTGACGAAAATGATCATAACTCCCTCGTTAAATGTCTGATTTCGGTGATAATGTACTCGTTGGAAAGGTAATTTGATGAACTTTCAAATGGATTAAACATGATCTCATTTGGAGACCGTTTGATTGTCCAAAAGTGAATTCAAAGTTCATCAAGATCATTGTAGATTGCTGATATTCACTGTGGGTCATCAATATGATGAAAATGGCCATAACTCCCTCGTTACATGTCCGATTTAAGTAATCTTGTGTTGCCAGACCACAATAAGGGACTCAACGTCCTAGGTGAGGTTGGGCCGCACCTAATCCGCTTTATAATCAGATAGAGTTGATGGCTCAAGCGGGGCTCAATTGCTAAATCGACTTAAATTTTGGGCCGAGGCTGGTTTTCGGGCCTAAATTCCAGCCTGAGTTGAGCTCGAAGTCAGATAGGAACAAAAAACGGATGGGTCAACCCAGCCCATGGATAGCCCTACCCGGCACCCCAACCCAAAACGTGTCATATTAGTAGAGTTGTACACGAGTCGAGTTAGCTCGGTCAGCTCGCTTGACTCGACTCAAGAAAGCTTGACTTGCCTTAATTCGAAATTGGATTCGGACCTAGTTGAAATTTTGAGCCGAGTTCGAGCTTGCTCGAGCTCGACTTAACTCGGATCGAACCTCAACTCAAATTGACTCGAATGGAATCAACTTAGCAACTCAATTATTTTGATATTGATGCTGCTCGCTGAGTGTTTGATGAAGTTTTGTTTCAGGGTGTGTACAATCTACGTGGGATCAATTGGTAGTGAGGAAGGAATGGAGACAAAACAAATCATTAAAAAGACTTTACATTATAAAATTGTTCTCATATTTTGATTTTAATTATTTTTATTGAGTGTGGATGAAATATCTATAAAGATTTGTTATTGTTTTGCATTCCATGGGAAGCTGAAGAAGTATTATTTGTTTGAGAAAATGTCGCATGAGCTCAAATTCGACTCGAAATGGTCCCAGCCGCTGACCGTACTGAGCCGAGTTGTGCCAAGCTCGAATCGTGTACAGAATATATTAGTCTGGGTGGACCGGGCTTTTAATCGGGTCGGCATAGTCCAAGCCCGGGCATGACCAAACCCGGTTCGATTGCATTTGTCTCCAGCCGAGTTTTACCGAAACCCCTTCCTGAAGCCCCAGTTTACGAAACCCGCCTCTATAAAAACCTATAATCCCATTCTCTCTCTTTCTAGAAGAAACGAAACCTATGGCGATGCGATCTGCAGCGATCCGTCGAGCTTCTATCTCACGCGTTATGGAAGCTCCTAGAAGGACCTCTCGCTACTTCAGCGATGGAAAGGGCAGGATTCTCAGCGAGGAAGAAAAAGCTGCTGAAAACGTCTACATCCAGGTATGCTCTCTCTTTCTCTCTCTATCGCTTCTCGATCAGTTGGTCTCTTTATCAATGATCCAGATTATTATTTTTGGATTCTCGACCGTTGGATATTGATTTCCTTATTCTTCTTTTTTCTGAAGAAAAAGGAGAGAGAGAGGTTGGAGAAGCTGAGGCTGAAGATGGAGAAGGAGAAAGAAACCTCAGAGAAGGAGAAACCTGAGAAGGTATGGAAATGATATCTGCACTCTCACCGATTTATAGATATGCCCTCTGTTTTGACTTTTGGTAATACAATATTACGGACTTACCATGAGGGATCATTTGGATGCCTCTAACTTTTTAAGTTGCAAGTGATCACCTGAAATAAGTTGTGTTTACATGCTGCTTGCTTGGATGTAAGTTAGAGATTTTTATTTTATTTTATTTTTTAATTTTAATTTTAATTTTAAAAGCTACAAAGTGTTTACAGGTGAGAAAGTATCTGTTCACACCGGCAAAAAAAAAAATATATATATAAATAATAATAAAAATTAAAAATCCCTTTTATTTGATTTGCTAATTTTGATGGGATTTACCGCTCTATTCTCTATTTGGTGTGAATACCTACATAATACGTTGTAAACACTTTATAAGTTAGCCAAACAGATAAATTTTTTTAACCTATAAACAGATTACCACTTAAAAGCCAAACATAATAGCATCTAAGCAGTTTACACTTGAAACTCTTTTCAAGCTTTTCAAGTGTAAAGTGTTTACAACTTAATACTTTAGAGCCATCCAAACGACAAATTAAACATAAACTTTAATGACTATGGTCCAAACTAAACCATAAAGTACTCATCTAAGAAAAAATAAAAAAAATAAAGTACATCCATAACAATAGTAATTGGGGAATCATCTTCTCCAACCATGCATGTTTGAGGCCAGCGTCAACTTTAAGGAACACTGCGGCCAAAGTGGCCATATGGGGTGACGCATCTGATGGTTGAAGTGGATATCGCATACACATCATGGTTGGCCTTGAATAAAGCCAAGGGTGGGTGTTCCCCTCCCAACTGTTTTCCATGATGTTGCCCACCTGAATCATGGATTTGGGCTGAACTTTGGTCCATGGGCCTCACATCAACTGACACATTTGATGATTGGAGCGGAATTTACGTGCACACCATGGTGTGGGTCACCCCAAGAATGCCTAAGAATTTGCATGTTAAGCTCCTCTGCTTTGCAGGGGAGCATTACTCTGTGTGTGTGCACACACACGCGTGTCACACGTTTGGAAGAGAAGTGCTCATAGGTGTGTGGGGTCATTTGACAGTCCAATTGATCGATTTGAACTATCTATTAAGTCCATAACTTATTACATGGGTACCAGGCGAAAATCACTCTAATCAGGTGATCTGATTCGTCCTTGATGTGGCCCTATTTTCTTGGCCAACCTTTTTCCAAGTCATGGATGGGATATCTAGGATTGCCTTACAAAAGTGATCCTTTGGAATCATAAGCAATCCACGATGGGCCCTAACAAATACAATGGATCAAATGTTGATTGGACCTATTTTTGTGTAAACGATCTTGACCGTCAATATTAAATGCTATTGGTCAGATGGTGAAGATTGTCGTATTGGTATGGCATTTGCATGGTAGCCCATGAAATGAGCATTGAACATAATGAGCAGTTTGATTGGATTGTATAAGTGTCCCAATGCAGCTAGGAGCACTATAACATATATTGCTCTAGGAGCACCAAGGCATTTGTCAATATGGAAAAAAAAAAAACTAGGATAAATGAAACTTAAATTGGTACCTTTATGACAATTGTTTCCTCTATAGATGTAAGAATTTAATCCATGCTGTTATTTTCTAAAATGAATATCTAGAATATCTAGTTTCTTTTGATGCATTCCATGCTTTTGTATTGCCAATGTGAAAAAAAAGACCATATTTCTGTATCTCAGTGACTTGACTCAAAACTTCACCAGGTCAACTCAGGTTGATGAGATTTGAACAAAGTTGTTCAGAAACTTTCCTGTCAATGCTGGCTGAATCGTATGGGGGAGACTCAGTCTGAATCACCATAACTCAAACAAGTTGACCTGTTTTGGATAGTATAGGGGCCAATTCGGGCCATGTCGCCCACCTCTTTTTTGATATGGACGGGTTTTGGATAATATTTAAACATTGGTTGAGACTGGAATGAGTAAATTGATGTAATTCTAGGTCAATTGTTTTGTTTATAAAAGTGATGAAAGCTGGTCGAATGAACAACCTTCACCAAGAAACCAAACATCATAGCCTTCATATCATCTTCTTTGGACATTCCACTTATTTGAAATACTTATTTTGTTTAATTATAGGCTACTGAGTCAAGTGAAGATTTGGTTGAGTTTTCGAGTCAACCTGGTCTAGCTGGACATCATATCAAGTTTTCATGTTTGCTTTCCATGACAATGTTAAACTTCTCCTCAAAAAATTACAGCAGGTTGAGCAAGAAGAAAAATGAGTGCAGCTATGCTTGCTTGGCATAACATCTAAAGATGGATTGAAAAAGGCATAAGCCTTGGGTAATTTGTTGAAGAAAAAGCTACTTGAATGAAATGCAAAATTTAGACAGGTACATTTTTTTTTTTTTTTGAAAGATTAGACTGATACAGATCAAACTAAAGATAAGCATCAGTGCATAACACATCTTTTTCTTGGAGTGAATGTTTGTTTTTATTTTCGCATCCCGTAAATTCACTTTTTTTAATTGATGATTCTTTTGTTTTGTTAAATCCTTTCTTTTGCTCCTAGTTGACCAATTGGATTGTATCACTCGTACGTGTCCAATTTCTCTCTTGTTTTTCCTCAAGGCATAAGCTTGTCTTTTGATTGGTGTACTATCATTGTTTAGAGTAATGCTATTATGATTGCCAACTTCATGAGTTCCATGAAGTCACCACGCACTTTTATATTTCTCTGGAGACTTGAGTCGACTAGTATAGGTGGAGAACAGAAGAGTTGTTGGGTGGGTCATATACAAAGAACGAATTGGGTTTACTTGTACTGGCTCGTGTCCTGGCCAAGCCACATGCCAAAAGACTATTTAAAACCATGATCCAGCGTACATGAGGCATCTGTCAATGGTGATCTGGATTTTTAACTTGGTGGCCCATGGCTGAAATGAGGTGATCCGACCATAGTGGCTATCCAATAAGTGACTTGAAAATGGATGGTGGCAAACAGTTGAGCAATGGTCTGCATTCAACAGGAATAAAAAAGTCTTAACCATCAGTCATTAAGGTTCATTCCATCACCAGGATCTTAGGCTATGGTCCATAAACTTCGTGGTCCACCAGATTGATCAGTGGTCAGGATCACAGGACTGCATGCATACTTGATGGAACTTCCATGAAGGCACACATCATAATAGCATATCACCAAGTTATTAATCATATCTGATTCTATGTCGCTCTCTTGCTGATCCTGTTCTTCTGTTCTCAGAAAGCTGAAGATGAAGTCCACAAAGGTTGATTGATGTTGGTTCCCGGTACTGACGAGGAACGAATAAAATGTATATAGATCTTGGATAGGAGACTTCTACAGGTTTGGTGTTCTTTGTTCACAAAGAGTGGATGCATGGTGATGGGTTTCTTCTTTTTCTATGAAAGAGCAGTTACCTTCCTTACCATGCTATCTTAGGTGTTGTCTATCTGCTGACTGCCTTTCTATGTGATCTTTGGTACCTTACCATGTTCTTGATGTTGCGAATCTGCTGACTACCTAATCTAGCTTTTCATGATGATATCTTTGGTTGGTTGTCTGCCTATAATGTCGGCTTCCTCAATTGAATTCTCTTTTTACTGCAATATCATCTTTTTGGAAGATTTCATTTCATGCTTATTTATACGGATCAGCTACATGCCATGACATGTGCCAGTTTGGACATCGTCTATTCGGTTGGTCTGGCTTAAAATCAGGTTTGTCTACTCATCAGGCAGGCGTCATTATTAGAAACAGGCACACGGCATATATAAGTGGATGATGGTCTGTTTGTTTCATGAACTGTCTACCTGGTAAAGTAGACTGGCCTGGGCATCTGGTCGATGGGACCCACATGATGGATGGCTGAGATCCTATAGCTTTGTTGCATGATGGCATGGAGTGAAATGACTTCATCTATATATCATATGGGCCTGTTTGGTTGGTCACTTGAAAATGAGTTCCATCTCATTTTGGTCAACATCAATTTCATGTTAGATGATTGTTTATTGAAAGATTAGATGATGAAAGGTGTTGAGGTCAAAATCTGGACGGCTCTCCCCTCAGTCTCCCAAACTTTCTATCACCTATGCGTCTTGAACCTGCACACTGAGAACCGGCGAAGGAAACCCTGGCTAAGTTGGGAGACCTTCCGATGCCTAAGTCATGTCAAGGGAATCTGGGTGTAAGTGGAGAGTAGTGGGAGATATTGCGTATTTGTAGCAATGGGGTCTTATGGTATTTATACCTGATTGTCGGACGGTCTAGGTTTGCTAATCTTGGCACGATTCACTCAATCAGCTGGATTTTAGAATCATGGAGATCATGCATGCCATCCATGGATTGTGGACGCATGGTGCGTATCTGTGGGCGAAGTAACTGGGTCACGTCCACTTATGGAAGTTTTCGAATCTAGCAGTCGAAAAGCCCGCCTTAATATCTGGCCTCGGCTCGGCGTAGTTCCTTTGGCTGACAGGACACCAACCAGCTTTTACTGTTAACTCGTTGAACCGGGACAACACTCTTAGTCCGAGCCGAGCTCCGGCCTGTGCCATCAGACCTGGCTTCTCGCTTGTCAAGCACTCCGAAAGCTTTCTTTGTGAGGTCCGAGACAGGGCAATAGAACTATCTCATTGAGTCGGGTTTCCCGCAACCTGATGTCAGTGGTTGAATCACTCGCTTTCTGTCAGATGGTAGTTGGACAACCTAGCATATCCAACGAAGTGTGACTCTTATCTTGGCTTTAGACCGCGTCAAGCCGCTCCGATCCGTAGCCTCGGAGTAGGAGCACTTTCGTAGCTTACTAATGAACTCTTTAGGGACGCGCACGTTACGTCGGACGCGCACTGCCTCGAACATCCGCACGCCCAATCGAATCAGTATGTTGATTATCCTTGGAACTACTAGAGACTCGGATCTTCCCATAACAGAAGCCCCCTACTCTTTTGAGGTCGGCTACGGACTCGGAGAGTTATCACATAGAAAATCGGTTGCCTCATCTGCCGAATCTCCTACTCATGCCGATATTATCATGATTTTTGAATTCAAAGCGTTGCACCTCTAGGATTTAGTGCCTGTGGGTTGTTCTCTAGCAGACGCGTGACGACGATTACGATTCCGAATCATTACTGAGCCTATGATAAGTCGCCATGTATGCCTGGGGAAGCGTCCATGTGATGGCTCCACCTACTCGGGTGTCGCTTCGTATACCGGAGCGTACTATTTAATGTCAGGACCATATTATCTAGCAGGGGCTGATCCAACGGTAAACAACCACGTGTGCTCGGTAATCGGCTCGCAACGATTCGGCTGTGGCCATCATTCCTTGCCATTAATGCAGAGATTCTCTGTGGCTTATATAAACTCCTTTTGGATCCACTCACCTCACTTGGATTTAAAATTCAAACGCGTGCTGGAGGAGGCAATTTTCGGTGCAGGCGATTCCGGTCGACTTGAAGTTTCTGGTAGGCGATTCCAACTGACCAAGCATTTCAGGCAAAGGCAATTTTCGGTGATCATCCGGCGAGTCCCTCTCGTCGTTACCTTTACTTCTCTTCTTGATGTCATCTGATCTTGAGATCGTTCGGGATTATGATGATGACTCTGAGTCGGGGAGCTCCAATGGCAGGGGAGGGGCCTCTGAAGGCCCCTTTGAAGCTGTACCCCTATTCCCTCTGCCTTGGAGACTGAGGGAGGCAGGGGCTCGGACTCAACGGGCTGGCAGGAAGAAAGTCGCCCAAGCCCCCCAGACCACCACTGCCGAGGCAGCTGAAATGCCCACTAGTGGGCGAGCCTTGGAGGTAGTCCCTGTAGGTTCCGTGCTATCGGAGCCTCAAATGGAATGGATCCGTTCGGAGTTTCAGATCTCAAACTCCGTTCGGATAAAGGCCCCAGAATCCCTCGACACCGCTGACACACCTGCTGAGGGAGAAGTTGTAATCTTTCTCTATGCGCTGCAATGCGGGCTACGGCTCCCTCTGTATCCTTTCGTCCGAGCCATAACAGCTTACTCGGACTTGTTCCGAGACAATTTACTCCCAATGCCTGGAGGGTGTTAATCTCTTCTTTCATCATCTGGCGCCAAGTCGGTAATCTGGAGCTGACCTCAGAGGAGTTGATGAGCCTGTACCTAGTTAATCACGACAACTAAGAACCATGATACTACTTCGTGACTTGAGGGAGCAAAGAGTCGGGGTTGGTGATGAACCTTCTGTCTTCCAAAAAGGATTGAAAGAATAAGTGGTTCTGGGCTACGGGCGAGTGGGAAGTATCAATGGCGGAGCTTGAGACTCTGACGACTCGGGTCTCCACCCGGTTTTCAAAACCAGCTTGAACTTTAAACCCCTTTTCTTCTTCTTTTTTTTTTTTAATTTTTTTTTTTTAAACATCCATCCACTTCAGTCAAAATGAATCTTTCTTTATCCTTGTAGATTTCCTGAGGGGCATGTCGCTCCTTGACTCGGTTCAAAAGAACCGCATCGTTAAGGCCAGAGCGCGGTCGGGGGAGCTTCGCTCCTGGACAAACCTGATCACCGCGGCCAACCTTCACTGGTCCGGGCTGTGCAAGTCTCAACCTCTCCCCACATCCTTCAGTAAGTTTCTCTCACACTACCTTTGGGGAGATTAACTCATTCGTTTGGTTGCTGATCCGTTATTTTCTGCGCACTTATGGCCGCTCTGATCCGTAGCCTAGGAGTAGGAGCACTTTCGTAGCTTGCTAATGAACTCTTTAGGGACGCGCACGTTACGTCGGACGGTCGCGCACTACCTCGAACATCCGCACGCCCAATCGAATCAGTATGTTGATTATCCTTGGAATTACTAGAGGCTCGGATCTTCCCATAACAAAAGGCATCCATATGATGGTGAAGACATCTAAACAGTTTCATCTTCTTGATGAAGCCGGGGGATAGTTTTGACTGTCCAATCCACTGATCTATTCATTAGGTTCATGCATGTTTCATGAGCTACCATGCTAACATCACACTGATCTAACAATCGCAACCGTTTGATCAAATAGCCATTAGTATGGACACTCAAGATTGTTAACACGAAAATAGGCCCAATCAATGGTTTGATCCATCCATTGGTTAGGGTCATTCAATGATTGCTTATCATTCTAAAGAATTGCTTTTGCTATGTAATCCTAACCATCCTATCAATGGCTTGGAAAAAAGGACGGCTATAAAAGAAAAGGCTAAATCATGAATGGATTGGATCATCCAATCAGGATTATTTCTTTGCATGGTAGTCCTTGAAATGTGTTCTTGAAGTAATGGACAGATCAGAACGATAAACTAGACTGTCTAGGTGACCCAAGACAAGTAGCAGCACTGTTACTTACAGTCCTCTGAGGGCACTTCAGCTTTTGGGAGCAGATTAGGTGCTGCCCCGTCTTCACCCAAGATGGTGCAGCCCTTACTGTTGGGCCCACCTTGATGTATGTATTATATATCCACACTGTACCTTTTGACATATCATTTTAGGGCGTGATCCAAAAAATTTCAGCAGATCCAACTCGCAGGGGGACTATACCTCAGGGAACGGTGGTGATTGAACACATCACCATTAAAAACTTCCAAAGGCTCACTGTAATGTTTATTTGCCATCTAACCTGTTGATTAGGTCACACTAACCTGGATGCAGGGAAAACAAATATCAGTTTGATCCAAAACTTTTGTGGCCCACAATAAGTTCGTAATGGTCAATCACCACTGTTTCCTATATTATGTTTCACATACATAAATCTGTTTCATTTTTTTATTTTAATCATGCCCTAAAATGATATGGCAGAAGGGATGGACGGCATGGATATAGAATACATACATCAAGGTGGGCCTCACGTTAGGGGTTGCATCATCTTGGGTAAGCTCCTCATGGTAGGAGCTTTTTCTCTTGAATTAAGGGCCCCTTTGGATACAACCACATAAGTTACTTTTTCTGCTTACAGTAGTAGATAAGTAACTTATTTCAAATAAGTAAGTTTGATTTATGATAAGTTATAAGTAACTTTTTTACTTGAAAGAACTTAATTATTTCAACTAATGTTTTTAGCTTTTCTATTGGTTTTTTGATTAGTTACTTGTAACTTTTTTACTTAAAAGTACTTAACCACTTTAATTTAATTTTTTTAACTTTTCTGTTTTTCATAAGTTGCTAAAGAGAGGAGAAGCAGATAAATATGTGGTTTACGAAACATGCTCATCTTATTAAAATCTTCTTAATAAGTAAAAACTAAGATAAGCTACTTGTTACATAAATAATTCATTTTAAAATCCAAATGCCCTCTAAAGGACTATGCCTCCTTTCAGCAAACCCCTAGACACCAAAGCTGTGGGTTTGACCGAGCTCGCGATTATCAGGAGCTACATGAGCTGAAGAATAAGGAAGAAAAAAAAACTTAAAACGTACAGACAATCCCCATTGTTTCCTATGGCATACATGCCCTACTTCAGATTTGGATCAACCTTAATTTTGGACTTATGCCCTTACATAAGTTAGAGAAAATGGACGGAATAGATGTGAAGGGCATCGATTGGCGATTGGCCTCATGTAACTTCCACCTGCAGGAACATACTATGGGCATGGGCACATGCAAAACACAACCTTCATGATGTTGAACACTAAGCTGTCCACGTACTGGCCCATATGAGCTTGGGGTAATCCTGATTATTTTCTATTGACGTCCAATGTCATCTTGATCTAATGATTTAACGGACTGAATCTCGCATACACATTATTGTGGACCCAGATGGCCTTTTGTTGCATTGAAGTTGGCTTGCCTCACATTGATAATTGTCTATTAATGGGCCACAAAAGTTTTGGATCAAGTTATATTATATATATATATATATATATATATATATATATATATATATATATATATATATATATATATATATTCTTTTCATCCAACTTTATGTGACCTTACCAACAGGTTAGATGGCAAATAAACATTCAAGAAACATTCCTCGGTGTGTGTGTATATATATATATCTTTTCTTTTCATCCAACTTTATGTGACCTTACCAACAAGTTAGATGGCAAATAAACATTCAAGAAACATTCCACTATATATATATATATATATATATATATATATATATATATATATATATATATATTCTTTTCTTTTCTTTTCATCCAACTTTATGTGACCTTACCAACAGGTTAGATGGCAAATAAACATTCAAGAAACATTCCAGTGGGCCCTTGGAAGATTTTAATGGTAGGACGTTCAATCACAACTGTTTCTTATAGTATTGCCCACCTGAGATTTGGATGTTCTTCATTTTTGGGCTCATGCCTTAAACTATTAGGCAAAATGGATGAACCGTGTAGATATAGAATAAAGACCTTAAGGCGAGCTCTGCACCTAATGCGCGCTCCTCAGTTGCACGGGCTCCCTATCACAACCGACGCGGATTGCGTCTTACCCCGCCTGGACGGATTACCATCCGGGCAGGGCTCTGTGGGGCCACCATGATGTTAGGGCCTGTTTGGCCGGGCAGACTGGATGGGATTGGAAGATAGATCTCGAGATTGGCCAGGCATGCCAAACAGACACCCGGATTGTGATCCTGGGCCATAGCAATCCCATGTATGTTAAGAAAATTCACTGACATCATCATCATTACCTTTAAATGCCATCCAATCCACCCTAATCCATTCAAATTTTCCTAGGACGTGTTTGGATTCGATGGATTGGAAAGTTTAATCCTGGGATTGGCCGGGCGTGCCAAACGACCCAGTATAACAATCTTGGGATACAGCAATCCCATAGATCTTGCACTAATCCACTGATGCAGCCATCATTACCTTGAAATTCGTGCAATCCACCCTAATACCATCCAATCTGGCCCTAAGTGTTTTATCTACACTGTTCATAGTTTTCCTTGATCATTTTAAGATATTTTTCAAACAAAGAGACATGTCCAAGGCTTAAGTGAACCACAAAGTGGGGATTGAACGTCCACCATTAAATACTTCTTTAGAGCTACAGAAGTTTCGGACCACGTCTACATGACCTGCTGAATAGGTTGGATGGTCAATGTATCTGCCTCGTTTTTAGGATCAAACCTTATAATGACACGAGAAAAGCGATAAACGGCATGGATAAAACACTTACATTATGGTGGCCCCACATAGCGCTGCCTGTAAGGATTACCGTCCGGGTGGGGTAGGACGCGATGCGCGTTCGTCACAAGCCATGTTCTACGGAGAGCGGATTTGATGAGACCGAGCCTCACCCATGACAGTGGGGCCCTTACCGTGGGGCTCACCTTGATGTATGTATTATGTATCAATACCGTCCATCTGTTTTTCCATATCATTTAACGGTATTATTCAAAAAATGAAGCAGATTGAATTATTAGGTGGACCATACCATAAGAAAAAGTAGTGATTGACCATTAATAAGTATACGTGACCTTATCAACAAATTGAATGGTAGCTTAACACTACGGAAACATTAAGGTACGCACTAAGAAGTTTTTAATGGGAGGGCACTCAATCACCACCGTTTCTTATGATATGGTTTTTGGGATAACACCCTAAGTACATAATACATACATCAAGGTGGGCCCCATGATAACCCCACAGTAAGAGATGCACCCTCGGTAAGGACAGGATCTCACCTGAGGGAGCGGATTAGCTGTTACCCGGGTAAAAGATAAGTGGGTGTTACCCTTACCATGTGGGGCCCACCTTGATGAATTTGTTTCATTTCATGCCGTCTATCCATTTTGCTAGCTCATTCAAGGACTTTATACCAAAATTTAAGAAGATCTAAATCTTTGGTGGACCACACCATCAGAAAAAGTAGCAAATGATCATTTAAAGCTTTTTATAGGACACAAAAGTTTTAGATCAAGCTAATCGATGTACCGTCCCTTCATCTAGTTGTGGTTGACATTATCAACGGGTTGGATGGAAAATAAATATTATGGATCTGCTTACTGATGTTGTGGGGAAGTTTTTAACGGTGAGCGTTGGTCCACCGGATATTTAGATATGCTTAATATTTGAAACCTGTCCAAAAAAACCGGATGGACGGAATGGATATACCATATATGATCAAGGTGGCCCTACGGTAAGGGTAACACCCACTAAGCTGTTACCCACCCAATGTGAAATCTGGCCTGATATTTGATCAGGCTCACTTTATTATTATTATTATTATTATTATTATTATTATTATTATTATTATTATTATTGTTGTTGTTGTTGTTCTTGTTGTTGTTGTTGTTGTTGTTGTTGTTGTTGTTGTGTTTTCACTTCGTCTGGTGAGTTGCAACTTGTTAACGGATTGGATGAAAGATAATACACAATGATGACACCACACAAAAACCTACGGCTGGCATCCCATCCATATTGTTCTATTATGTGGCCCATCAGAATTGGGATCTTTCTTTCAACCCAAATACTAGAATCGAGGATAAAACTTGATCGACGGAGTGGATTTTACATGTAAAATATGTTGGGCCCCACAAGTTTGTGTGTTTTACGTTCTCGTGAAAGCAGGCATTGCAGAGGATTCCGGCCCTTCACATGACATATTCTAAGGCCCTGTAAGTTTAACACGTGTCCCAAAGTTGCCACGTGCACACACGTGTCAGGATGACCGTTGCGACCATAACAGGAAAAAACAACCGACCTCTTGTGGAAATAATAGATAGTACGGACGTTTTCAAGAACCCAAAGAGATGGCATCTCCAAAAGGAATTGACGGAAATCCTGACGCAAATCTGACATTTCCGGCGGTCAACGCCGACGGCGAATTAAATCCCCGCAAAGCCCAAGACTTTCCGGTCGACCCTATCTCCTCAAATGTCGCCACATCTAAGGCCATCAAGGTATTTTTTTTTTTCCTTTTCTTTTTCTCATTTCCATAGTAGGGTCCATGATTTGTTTATCCAGACCGTTGATGAGATGGGCCCCACAATGGATGGGAGATTCCCAAAAGAATTTCTAGATTAGAGATTCCTAACCTTTTGATTAGCTGTCGACAAATAGACGGCTCAGAGAAAACATTGCAACGGATTTAGGAAAAAGGCCAAAGGTTGGACGGATGAGATCTTCCTACATGGAAGAGGTTTTGGGTTGTTGCCCATCTGCGGTTGGACATAATATGATCGACGATCCATGGGTCCACTTGCTTAATTTGAAGTTTAAACAATCAAGGGAAGGGAGCTTGCCGGTCCTACGAGCAGCCACAGGAGCTAACATAGGACGTGCGTCGGACATCCCATCCGTTCATCAGGTAGGAACCACTGTATGGATGACAAGACAAAAAATTCTGGCTATACAGCTATGTGATTGAGCCTGGCCGCTCAGCCATTGCAACCCGTGGGGAGGCTTCGATTGAACGAACTTCATCAGACGGTTGGAATCAAAACATAAAATAAAATAAATAGATATAATTACAAATACATGCATGTGGTTATTTTGTATAACATGTGACAGCTTGTTTGGACAATTTTACCATGCTATTAACTTTCAATGGTGGATATTGAAGGGATATGGGCAGATATTTCCACTTAAGGGAAAGATGTTTTGAGAACTAAAAAACTTTATATGCTCTAAGACACACCGTTCAAATTTTGCTATGAAAAAGATGGGAAACAAATTATATCTTACCCTTAAAATTGGTCAATTTTATTAAGGAACTGAGGAAGCACGTAGAGATGATAAAATAAAGCACATGCAATCGCACGGCTAAGTCCAAATAAGAACAAGCTGAATTTTTTGTAGAAAACTCTTGCGGAAAAAAATCATGGCATAAAGCGACGAGTATGAAAGTGAAAATTACAAGAGATGGAGTCTTACCGATTCAAACAAACTTCAAATCTCCTTTCTCAAATCGTAGCTATATCCTTGAATCCTTAGGAATGAATTAGAAAGCCCTAATACACCTTTTCTATATCATAATCCTGATTGCACTCCATATATATACTATCACAACTAGAATAGGAAACAACTTACGCACTTGCACAATTCTACGCACATCTTCAATGAGACCTTCGATGACATCGATATCCCATCGAGGATCTGTTGATGGCATCGAACTCATTCGTCGATGTCATCGAGTAGCAACACCAAAATGTTCAAGCAACCAACATTGATTTTTCAGATTTTCTCAATGGTATCAAGTAACAACACCAAAATGTTCCAGCAATCAACATAAATTTTTCAAATTTTCTCGATTGCATCGAGCAGTCTGTCGATGACATCGACGTACCCCTATTACTAACAGATTTAAGATATCAACAATAATCTCTACCATGTCTTCAATCTTCATTCTTCATACTCCCCACAATCCTTATTTATAATTTATCTTTCTATTATAACTCCACCATCACTTCTTGTGCACACTCCGTCTTCCATTTACGCCTTCGCTAAGTCCAAAGAAGTAATACAGAACTTGATCTTCTCTGTGGGAACCACCTTTATAAGCATGTCATCTGGATTTATGCTTATGTGAATCTTCTCTAGAGTCATATCTCTTTCTTCAAGGACTTGTCAGATAAAATGATGACGCACATTAATGTGTTTAGTATGTGAACGATAAATAAAATTCATAGCCAGATTGATCGTGCTTTCATAGTCATAATTGACTAGCATGGCCTCTTGCTGAAGCCCTAATTGATTTATCATTCCTTTAAGCCTTAATTGATCGCACTTTTGCAGTCATAATTGACTAGCATGACCTCCCACTGAAGCCTTAATTGATTTATTATTCCTCTAAACCAAACACATTCCTTGAACGCTTCTGTCATTGACATATACTCATCTTCGGTCATAGAAAGAGCCATAAAAGATTGAAGCTTCGACATTCAACTAATCGCTTCACCCGCTAGTACAAATGAGTAACCGGAAGTCGACTTTTTAATCTAAATCCACATAGCCTATTAACTTGTCCCCTGGTTTTTCAAATGATAAGATGTAGTCTTGCGTACCTCGAGTATATTAAAGTAGTCATTTCATTGCTTCCTAATGTTGATTGCCGAGATTAGATATGTATTTGCTAACAACACCTACCACATGTGAAATATGCGGTCTTGTACAGATCACTTCATACATCAAGCTGCCTATTGCGCTCGAATAAGGCACACAAGACATAACTTATTTTTCTTCATCTGTTTCAGAAATATTTAGAAGAAAGCTTAAAATGAGTTGCATGGGGAACACTGACTGATCGGCTTTACCTTGTCCTTCCATACTTCATCAATACTTTCTCAAGGTATTTCGCCTAATATAACCATAACATGCCCATCTTCTTGTCTTTGTACATATCAATGCTGAGAACCTTCTTTGCAGCCCCCTGGATATTTGATATCGAATGTCCCTCATAGTTGAGCCTTCGCTATGTCGATCTTAGATATACTATGACTAGCGATAAGCATGTCATCAATATATAATACCAAGATAATGAATTTTTCATCACTCAGTATCTTATAATAGACACGATGATTATAGTCACTCTTGGTAAATTTCTTACTCACTATGAAAGAATAAAATTTCTTGTACTATCGCATATGCGACAGTTTCAGGCAGTACAACGACCTCTTTAACTTGCAAATATTGTTTTCTGCCCCTTGTGTTTCGAAACCTTTTAGTTACTTCTTGTAAATTTACTCTTTTAATTCCCCATGTAGGAAGACAGTCTTCACATACATCTATTCCAAATCGAGATTATATTGGGCAACTGGTGCCAATACGAATATGATAGATACTTGCTTCACCATAGACACGAATATATCAATGAAGTCAACACATTCTCTTTGAGTATATCCATTTGCTACAAACCTTGCCTTATACATATCTTGTTTCTTCTTAAAGATCTACTTACACCTGATCGCTTTTCGACCGACAGGAAGCTCCACCAGCTCCCACGTCTCATTCTTGTACAGAGAGTCCATCTCGTCATGTATTATTACTTTTCACATTTCGGCATTTATATCGTCAAGAGCCTCTTAAAAAATAGACGGATCCCCCTCATCCATAATAAGATCAAATGTAACATTTGAGTCATCATTATATCTCGTCAGTAACCTATGATCTCTTGACGGATTTTTTCTTACATGCGGATGCTCCACCTGCTCCTGTAGCATTGTCTACGTCTCTGTATTAGCATATGTTTCATAGTTGTTTATTTGAACATCCACAATCAACTTTTCTGCTTCATTGTGCTTATCTTTATAGAAAAACGATCCCTCGTCGAATTTGACGTCATGGCTAAGAGTTATTTTTCGTGTAACTCGATTATATAGCCTATACCCATTCACACTATTACTATAGCTGACAAATATGTACTTTTTAGCAATGTGATCCAACTTATCTCTCCCAACTAATGGTACGTGAAAGTAAGCATCGCAACTAAATACTCACAGCCCTGGGTAGTTTACCCGCTGACCACTCTACAATTCTTCTGAAATTTTATAATCAATAGTCATAAAAGAGGACCGATTCATCAAGTAACAAGCCGTGTTAACAACCTCAGTCCACATTTCCTTACTTAACCTTGCATTACTAATTGTGCATCGGGCCCTCTATAAGAGAGTCTGATTCATTCACTTAGCCACACCGTTCTGTTTTGGTGTGTGATGCATTGTGTTGTGCCTCACGATCTCTTCATCCTTGTAATAACAATTGAAGTCTCAAAAAATGAATTCCTTATTGTTATCTGTCCTCAACACTTTCACCTTTCACCCTAACTGTTTTTTCACCATCGCCTTCCACTGTTTAAAGTTAGTGAAAACCTTAGATTTATTTTTTATAAAATAAACTCACACTTTTCTGAAATAGTCGTCAATGAACGTGACAAACCATGACGATCCTCCACTAGAAACCACATGCAACGACCCCCATACAACAGAATACACATAATATAGAACCCTCTTATAAACATATTTTCTAGATTTAAAAGACAACCTCGACTGTTTTCCACATATACAATATTGGCATCTACTAAAATCAATACTTTTTAAAAGCTGAAATTAAACAATGATAAAAAAATACCTTCATGCCCTGCTGGCTCATGTGGCCCAAGCGCGCATGCCAGATACATACAGACGTGGAATCTGCCACAGATGCTGCAATTCCACCAGATGAAGTACTCCCGATCAACTTCTAAAGGTTTGCATTCATCAGTACCCTCGTGACAATGAGTGTCCCTTTTAAAACTTTAAGGACATGATCAAACCTGATGAATTTGTACCCTAGTGCCTTGAGTGCACCCAGATATATCAGGCTCTTCCTCAACTCAAGAATGTGTCTTACTTAAACCAAGATACGCTCCATACCATCAAATGTCTTGATGCGTACCGATCCAACACCAATCATGTTACATGCAATGTCATTACCCAAAAAACAACTGGCCGCTATCACACTCACTGTAACTGGTGAACCAACTCCTATAAGAGGTCATGTGATACGAAGCCCTTCGTATCTAAAATCCTTTCATTGTTGAAATACTCATATTTTGATGTAGTAAGCACGTCACTACCACTCATCTCCTCACTGGATTTTGCAGTGTTGGCATATCTGGAAGAACTCTCTAAATTCTCCTTTCTTGACTTAGGATTCTGATAATCCATCTTCATGTGCCCGGTCATACCACAATTATAGCACTTCAATTTTCTTTTGCCCTTGCCCTTGGATTTTGACCTCGATCGTGAAGATCCACTATGCCGTTTAGAATTTCTTCCTCTCGTAACCAGTGTATACATAGAAGCACCCATGTCATCATTTTTTCTTTATCATCGCCTTCGACTGAAGGACTAAGATAACGATCTTAATGCTAATGATCATTTTACTAATGCACAGAGTATTTAAATGACTCGTACGATGCTGGAAGAGAGTTTAATAATATACATGCTCGATCTTCATCTTTCATCATTTCCTTCACATCCAATAGCTTGCAAACAAGCCTATTGAAGTTACTAATACGGGCATTAACGTCAGCCTCCTCCGTCATCTTCAGATTAAACAACTATTGTTTTAAATACAAACGATTTTCAAGAGACTTCTTTGCATAGATCTTTTTTAACTTCACCCATGTATTCGCTGCAGCCTTCTCTCTCATAACATTATATAAGACGTCATCCATTAAACACAACTGGATAGATATATTAACTTTCTTATCTAACTTGTTCCATTCTTCTTTTGACATAGTTTTCAGTCGCTTTCTAAGGAGAGTTTCGTCCAATCTTTGATGAATTAGGATACCGTTCATCTTAACTTTCAATAGTTCAAAATTATTTTTATCAAAATATTTTTCTATATCAAACTTCATGTTAGATTCTATTGATACTATGCTTTCAGATTCAATATGTTTTCAATGTTATCTCTGATACCACTAGTTGGGGAACTGTGAAAGCACATAGAGACGAATTAAGCAAATGACACACAATCGCACAACTAAGTCCAAATAAGAACAATTTGAATTTTACGTTGAAAAACCCTTACAGGATAAAACCGCAGCACAAAGCGATGAATAATGTATTATAAAAGTAAAAATTACAAGAGAGAGTCTTACCGATTTGAACAAACCTCGAATCTCCTTCCTCAAACCCTAACTATACCCTTGAACATTTAGGAACGAATTAAAAAGCCCTAATACACATCTGTACCATAATCTTGATTACACCCGATATATATATACTATTATAACCGGAATAAGAAACAACTTACACACTTACACAATTCTGTGCACATCTTTGATGAGACCTTCGATGGCATCAACACCCTATCAAGGATCTGTCAATGGCATCAAACTCCTTCAATGTCATCGAGTAGCAATACCAAAATGCTATAGCAACCAACATGAATTTTCTAAATTTTCTCGATAGGATTAGGCATCGAGTGGTCTATCGATGGCATTGACAGACCCTTATTACCGATAGATTTAAAACATCAACAACAAATTTATCTATTGTAATTAGTATCAAAGAAAGTACACTTCATCTTTCAAAGCATCTTTTATCATTTCAATTCATTCACACGTGTAGCCCACACATAAGGGATATATAGTAGTGAGCCCGTGCGACATAAAGCTAAATCTTTAAGAAGCCTATTGTAATGATCATGTGACATTTGAGGAGACAAATCAAAGATTCAAGTAGTTACGCTAAGTATAGGAAAGGGTGAGGATGGATTGCATGCTGTTAAACTTTTTTTTCTTTAAGTGTAGTGTGTACCTTTCCCATGTGTCTCTCCCCCTTTTCCTCGTTTCTCTAATAAACTCTCTCTCACGAATTTCTTTGTCCCTTACTTCTGTGTGTAACATGTGTCATATCTCTCATAAGCTAGCTAGAGTAGCAAAAGCAAAACTTCTTGCACAATTTAGCTGTCTTGATAGCGAAAATTTTGCATTATTAAAGGTTGTGGATGGTTTTAAAATTAAAGACATTTAATTAATTAGGTGAAGAGGTTTGGATGGTTGATGTCTCGTTCTTTCTCTTAATGAGGATATTTCGATACTTTCATAGAGTAAGATGATTGATTATATCATAATCTAAGCATTATCTTAATTAATTGGGGTCAACTACATGAATCATGTTATGCCATTCCACCCTATCAAGGGTTAGATTTTTTTTTTTTTTTTAAAGAAAATGTCGTACATATATTTTAGTGGAATTCCAAAAAAAAACTTGCTTTTAAACTGTTTCTTAAAACTCAATTAAGTTTTTGAAATAAGGCAAAAAATCACTTTGACTGACGATGGTTTTAAAATTCCATTTGCTATATTCGAAAAGGACGATCATGTCATCTCCTTTTGTTCCTTGTGCAAGTGTGGATGCTAGATCCTGAACAAAAATCGACTCACTTTCACGGGTCGCCTCTCTTCAGGGTTTTGGGGGTTGTGATTAAGAGTGTGTTATGTTTGACCAGAGTCGCAACTAACTCATTACTTTGAATATACAATCGATTAGACCCAGTGGAAACGCTTACGACTGAGAATCCAAAAATCATGTCCTAAGATAACACTTGAGTTTGTATTCTAAAGATTCTGAGTAAGGGATCATTGTTACAAAGAGGGTAAGTGTTAGGTATCCACCATGTCCATACAAGCGTATGGTCTTTACTTCACAAGATTTGACTAATTTATGAGAGATGAAATTAATTCGTACGCACAAAAGAAGAATGCAATGATGATAATAGTTAATAAATCTGAATTATTAATATACATGAACCAATTTTATTGACAAGCCAATTGGCAAGCCACAAAGCATACATTTGAATTGATTGAGTGTTAAGTGCTTTGTATATGGAACTGTGATATATGAGATATTTGATATTGTATTGATGCTTATGATAAAAGGGAAGCTAATTGACTGGATTTTTGGTGGGTAAGCTCTGAGTATATTGGCATGCCACAAAACATATGTCTGAGCCAATTAAATGAGATAAAATGACATAATGCAATATAGTGATGGTGTATTTGATGAGTAGAGGGGTTGAAAAAGGAAATAAGTGTTGCACAATGCTAATGCTCAAAATTAAATGAAACCGATTGAGGTTTGAATAATTGGATGGATGATAGTATCGCAAAGGCTATATCGAGTGGCTCGGATTAAGAGTTAAGTGGCTCAGGAGACTTCGACTCTCACTAGACTAAAGTAGACCGGGACTGGACTCTCTTTTTCTATCTTTTTCACTCTCCTCAGTGGATGGATGGGATGACTAAATGGCTAAATCTCTTAGGGATATGAGGCTTTAAAATGAGAGTGGATGCTTGAAATGGGAAGGAAAGTGGGCTATTTATACTTTTCAAACCCGATTCTCTTGCAATTCTTGTCAAGTTCATGGGTAAAATATGATTGGATTTGAGATTACCACATGACATCATCTCAGTAGTTGGATGGGTTGGTAAAACGGTAAATTTAGATAAAAAGATGGGCATAAGAATAAATATACATTAATCACACACTTGGAGTTTGCAAAAGAGAGATTTCACATGCTTAGAGCGCATCTGCTAAAAGAGGAGGCATATCACGTGGGTGGCAGCTGGAGCTGCTACTCCCTTGTGGGATCTCCTGTTTTGGCAAGAGTTCTCCCTCAAGTTTATAGAGGTCCTTGCCTCCTGGTTTGACAAGTTGTTGTCCCACATCTAGTTTGGTTTGGGCTAATTTTTGGGCTATGGTTAAGGCCTGGTTTAGGGTTGAGCTTGATAAGGTGAGTTAATTGGGTAGGCTGACCGGCCGAGTTGACTTGACAAATCGATTCGCTGGGTTGACTCGAGGCTCTAGTATTTAAAGTCTTAGCGTTTGGGGTTAAAGTTTGAATTACGGTCTAGGGTTCAAATTAGGATTTAGGGTTAGGTGTCCTTGGGTTTAAGTCTTTAGGGTTAGGGTTTAAGTTAACCATCCATTGGTTCAAACTTAATCAGCTTATTGGCCTGGGGTGGAGTGTCTATAGCAAACTTTTAAAATTCACTTTGGAGGTGGACTGTGCAGTCGGCCCCTTGATGATGGTTTTGTTTAATCCATGCCGTCCATTCTTCGTTAATTATGATTTTAGGTCATGAACCCAAAAATGAAAAAGATCAAAATTTCATGTCGACCCCACAAGAAATAATGGTGTCAATAAATCTTATAATTAAAAAAATGCTATGGCCTACTACAATTATTTTTTTACCATCCGACCTATTGATTAAGGCATACCTAAATTAATAGATATTATAATTCCTTTTTTTGTCCATCCAACATGTTTGGCCTCCAAGAAGTTATCAAGGGTAGGTATTTAACCATTATCCCTTTCCTATGATGTGGTCCACTTGATATTTGGATCTGCATCATATTTGAGCCCATGCCCCAAATTGACCTCGCAAAATGAATGGAGGGTATGGATCTATCACATATATCATAATGGAGCCTACAACTTTTGAAATTGCAACTTAAATGTGGTGTTGGAGAAGCGCAAAGGGCTGTAGCCTGAACGAGCCGAGGCAGATCCCTTGCCTAAAGAGATATCTTTGGGAGCAGGTGAGACGTAGGACTCACCCGAGACGGTGCAGGCCTTATTATGTGCCCACGCCCACCTTGATGTATGCATTTTGTATCCACGTTGTGTTGTCCATCCATTTTTTCAGATCATTTTAATGCATTATCTCAAAAATAAAGCACATCCAATTATCAAGTGGACCATACTATAAGAAAAGAGTGATGATTATCTATGATGTATCTGTTATATATAGCTAAACTAATTGTCCATTTGGCAAGATTATTTTAGGGCATTAACTAAAAAAAGTGGACCACACCATAGAAAGTTGTGAGGACAATGATTTCCACCGTTGAAACCTTTCTAGGGCCCACCATGATATGTTTATTTACATTCCAACAACCCAAATATCAGTTTGAACTTTTGCCATGCACAACAAGTATTCAACTGTAGACTTTCAATCTCCACCGGTTTATGTGGTGTTGGCATTTGAGCTTTGGATCTGTCTCATTTTGGGCTCAAGTCCATTTTGCCAAATTGACAAACAGTTTCGAAATAATACATACATTACATACATCATGGTGGGGCCACATAACTTGGTGACGTCAGCATACCATGGATGGTAGCGTGCGGCACACTACGGAATCTACCTGCCTGCAGCAGCTTAGCTGAGACCTCGACTCACCCAAGCCGGCCAGGCCCTTATCAAGGGGCCCATCATGATATATGTATTCTGTATCCACGCCGTCCATCCGTTTTTACGGATTATTTTAAGGCATTATCCTAAAATTAAAGTAGATCCAATAATTAGGTGGGCCATACCCTAAGACCCTAGGAAACAGTGGTTATTAAACATCCTACAGTTAAAAACTTTGTAGGTCACAACTTAATGTTTCTTAGTGTTTATTTGTCATCCAATCTGTTGATAAGTTCATATTAGCCTGGATGAAAGGTTAAAACAAATATCAATTTCATCCAAAAAAATGAACAATCACCATTGTTCCCTATGGTATGGTCCACTTAATTATTGGATGTGCTTCATTTTTTGAATAATGTACTGAAATTATCTGAAAAATATGGATGGACGACATGGATACAGAATACATACACCAAGGTGAGCCCCACGGTAAGGGCCGCCTATCGTAGGTGAGTCTCGGTCTCACCAAATCCGCTTCCAAAGATATCTCTTTTGGCAGTAAGGCCACGTTTGTTAAATGAAGTCTAAAGCCTCCGCTAGTTTGGGAGTTGCAGCCACGTGGTGCTACTCGAACACCACCTTCAGTTGTAGTTTCACTGGTTGTAGGCTCATTATGATATATGTGGTACATCCATACCATCCATTTATTTTGCAAGGTCATTTTAGATTATGAGCTCAAATATGAGGTAGATTCAAATCTCAAGTGAACCACATTATAAGATATGGAAAAGGATTAAATACCTACTCTTGATAACTTCTTGGGAGCCAAACACGCTAATGGACAAAAAAATAATTACAATAGCCCTTAGTTTAGGTCCAAGTTACCTAATCAACATGTTGGATGGCAAAAAATAATTACAGCGAGCCCTAGCCTTTTTTTAATTGTAGGATTTACTTGACACTGTTAATTCTTGTAGGGGTCCACACGAAATTTGAGTTTTTTTTTTTTTTTTTTCATTTTTGAGGTCATGACCTAAAATCATGATTAACGAAGAATGGACATCATGGATCAAACAAACCCATCATCGTGGGGCCATGGTGCAGTCCATCCCTTAGTAAATTTAAGAGGCTTGCTCAAGGAACAAAAGGGGAGGGCATGATCATCTTTTTCAAATACAACAAACGGGTCAAAGTGATTTTTTAACTATGTTTAAAAGTAGGTTTTAGAAAATAATTTAAAAGCAAGTTTGTTTTTTTTTTTTTTTTTTTTTTTTTTTTTTTTTTTTTTTTTTAAATTTTAAAGAATTAAATTCTATTAAAATATAAGTATTTGCATGGCATGCATTATCTTTTTTTTTTTTTACTCACCCATACACCTACGTGGGCACTTGTACTCCTGACTTTAGTACTCAAACGTAATACATTTACCATTGAACCAGTTAGATTGACCATAAGTCTTTTTCTTGTCACCTCTATTCATGTCCGCTTGGACCATTCGATCACCTTGCTCTTTTAGGGCCTTTAGTTTATACCAACTCACTCCTTTCAACTGGATCCTTACTCTTGCTCGGTGGTAGACTCTTGGTAGTTTCAAAACCCAGTCAAGGGTTCGAGTATCCATAGGTGGTGAAATCCCACTACAGCATAAGTGTAACATCCCGAAAATCGGGGGTTGAGTATAAACTCAGCTCCCGAGTTCCAAAACATCACTTATGTAACATTTTTGATGATGGATGAATGTTATCAGCATTAGGACATAAAACATGAGGTAGATTAAACCAAAACAACATATCATACTCAAGAGACAGTTAAATTATGCGAGTGGAAGACTGTGATAGTATATATAACATATATAGACTGTTATAAATCTCTAGAGTGTGAACATGTTACCAGGTTAAATATATACATGTATACTCCAAAAATGAACAAAAAAAATATACATGAGTGTTTAAATAAAAGGTAAAATACCAAGTATATTGGCATCTAATCAATAACCCTATAAACCTGTCGATCAGAACCTGCATATAGGAGAAATCCGCCTCAACATCATCAAGTCCGGCTTTGCTTCGCAAGCAACGCCGTCATCTGAAACTCAAATAGGGACTGGTTGGTGTGGCCAACACCGTCCCGTAACGTGGGAGTGAGTGATTAACTCAGTGGAAGCTATATACAGCAAAGGTTAACATGTTATCAATTCAATCAAGCAGTAATGATAAGACAATACAATCAAACAGGTCCTAGATACTCTTGTTAATGCAAGGATGATATGAAGAATGATGCATGCCCTCACCATAATCCCCTCTACGACAACATCTAATGATCGCGGCATGACTCACTTCCTCAGTGCTCTATCACCAACGCCGTTAGCACATGCAATGTGGTGTTATGAATATGCTTACCAAGTTCTTATTAGTCCTTTTTATACAGCAGGATTGGGAAGCTAAGGTACCTCCCTTGTATCATTACCCAAACGGTGATCCATTCTCGGGTCGTCAGTCCGAGATAATTTCATACGATGTTACGATTCTAGGTCTCTGCAAGGGTTGCCAGGGCTGTTGCGCGCAATCATTGCTCCTCTCCCCCATCACCTTATCAATACAGGCCTAATTATATCCCATATACTGCAACAAGACTCGTCGTCCTTATGCACTATCAGGATATACTCGAGGTTACTACAGAGGGCTCGTCACCAATCAATGTAGGCCGACAACAAGAATATAGTGTCCCATACCACCATAATCTGCTCACGAGTATAGGTGCTCACTGGTCACTACAAAGGGCTCGTCACCAATCAGAGTAGGCCGACAATACGAATATAGTGTCACATACCACTATAATCGGCTCATGAGTCTTAGAGAATCGAGGTACCAAGGTTAGAGGGACTTTTCACTGGTAAGTTTGGTACCTTAGGTTCAAGCAGTAGCGACCAAACATGGTGAACAAACATTGGTCAATCGGGTTAATTGATAGGCTCAACTAGGCCAAGCGCATGTTGAGTTGAATGACATGGGATGCATAAGCGCTCCGTGTGGCCTAACCACTGCCGAACATCCCAAGCACGACTCAGATTCGTTAAACTCATCCTGAGTGGCGACAACAACCTTAACCACTAATTACAGAATGGTTTACCGATTACCTGGATTGTATACAGCCCCAAGCACGTACAATTTCAATAACAGGCATGTGATTTATATCCTCCAATCATATGGACAGTTATAAAAATATAACTTGAATGTAAACACAATATATGAAGGAAATCATACATGTAGTGGACATGGATAATCTAAGTTACACAAGTCATGGAGGAAATCATACACATAATCATCATGAATAATCTAGGTTACATAAGTCATGGAGGAATTCATACACATCATTGATGTAGTTGAGAATCATATCTCAACCCGCATACAGGGACATCTTACTAACTACTGACTCATTCAGACACTTTTACATACACTTAGCCTACACATTACATCATACATATTATGTATTCATTAGCATACGTATTAGGGCAAATCCTTTCGTCAAAGGGTAGCCGCCCATACAACAATCATATATCCACGACAGATTGACATGGCAAGCACGAATACAAAGTCTATACTCATTCAGTCATTTTCACATACACTTATACTACACATACTAAATACATATCATATGTTGGCATATCATGTATTTGGAATAAACCTTTAGCCCAGGAGTTGTTACACATACATCTAGCATGCATAGATGGCAGTTAATCATGGCAAACACAAATCTGAATTTTATACGTATACGGTATTTTCTATAAATACGAGGAATACAATATATTCAACATAGTTAACGTATAACTGAAAAATAAAACTAACAACACTTTATACATGTGAAATAGCATCCTAGGCAAGAAAAAATTATTACTTAACATTGAAAGTCTTGAAAATCATAACCTAAACGTATATAGTCCGCACCTTAAACCAGAAAAGACGTGTCTAGGATGATTCAGACGATATGTCTTTGTCAACGGCGGGTACGCTACCTATGGCATAAAACAGGTTAACTAGAACTCTATCTCAACTAGTCTAGGCTTCAAAACAGATTAGGGTTAGATTAACTTACCCAAAAAAGGAATCAGAATCGCTGGTTCAAAGTATAGATGAGTTAATAAGAATCCTACGGAGTTTCACCTGCTTCTCCCATACTTTCTCTCTCTTTTCTTTCCCTCAAATCTCTAGGGTTTGAAAATTCGTATGGGTTAGAAAGCTAAGGGTTTAAGGCCCTTTTATAAGCCCAAACATAATCAAAACAGACCTTAAGTCAAGGTATACTTAGGTTATACCCAAATCGGGTCCTTTCTGATCCAACGGAGCATTTCTGGAGGTCGTATTGCTAAATACGGTCGGACTTAAGCTCTCTAATATCAGATCTAGGTCAAGCTAAGTTTTCATTCCTGTTGGGTTTCCAGATCGACCGTGGCGGACCAGTTTCAGTTTAACGGTTACGAGAATTCGATCAGAGCTATAAGTACTATGACATGTAAGGGCCACCTATCCTGATCCGAGAGTGAATTTAGGTCGAATTCTAACAGTCAGAATACTTAAAAATAGCGCGCAAGTGAACCGTTCCAGAATTCTTAAAAATATAATTAATTTTCTAAAAATCTTCATTTTCTTACTTTCTTCACTCCGAACTCAAGGAAACAGTCCCAGGACATCGGTTGGGTTTGATTTTCTAGGTGATTGTCAAGTCCACTAGGCGGTCGTAATGGTTTAAGTTCAAAGATATCAGACTTTCGATGCGCGGTTTAAAGCCAATACAAAACTACAAAGCATTCCCGGGAACAACTGGGTTTAGAGTTGGATCCTAGATTTCAGGGTAACGTAGCGTTAACAATTCTATAGGTTTTGGGTTTTACAGATCGTATTTAAAATAGTTGGTGCTAGTTTTGCAGGAAATCTAGTGTAGCGCTGGCTAATACACGTTAAATTTCTAAAGAATTAGGTTCTAAATGATTTCTCTGGCTTTGGACTCGAGTTTTGAGAAGTTACCAAGGTGCTATGGTTGACCCATTGCCTAAGGACGCCTAACTCCAGGTTGGTAAAAATTCGGGGTGTTACAATAAGTGGGTAAAATAATAAAAATAAATAAAAAACTCACTCTGTTCAACCAGTGCAATTCTTAATATTGGTTACACATGACCAAATCATTAAATTCTACCTATCACCGGTAGGTATTACTCATAAATTTTCATTTCTCGTCTTACCTATTATCCATCTCAACATCCTTATTTCAGTTACACTCATTTGATAAATATATTGTTCTTTAGCCATCCAATATTCTATCCCATAAAGCATGACTAATATTATTATAGCTATCTTATTACACTCAATTTTTTATTTTTTTATTTTTTTATTTTTTTAATAATTTGACACACACCCTCACACCCACACACACCACAATGGGTACTCAATTCATGAACTTAGTGTTGAAACTCTTATGAGTCTACCACTAAGTCATGAGTAGGGACCGAAAAACGATAGTCACGTAAATCTCTAGAAGACATTGCATGATGGAATTAAATTAAATGGTAGAACATGCACACTTATTTAAATTGATTTTCAGACAAAAATTTAAATTGATTTGTTTTCGGAAAAAAACATGGTGCAAATCGATAGATATCCACGAAAAAATCATGGCTCAAAGCGATGGATATCCACTATAATAAAAGCCTTAGAGTTGTACAGACTTATATTCTTTAATTACAGGTGTTCCCGAGCTCCCCCTACGATGCACACCTCTAGGAAATCCCTAGATTTCTCAAGAAATTCTTCCCCAGCTCTTTATAAGCGTAGAAAACTCACTCTCTTAACAAACCCTTGCACCTTGAGAGTAAACTCTTGTAAAATTTAAAGCCCTGATGAAAAAATCAGACTTAAATACCATGTTTCACATAAGATTGAGAAACCCGACAACTAGTCATGGTCACCTATGGAATTTCAGGGTGGACCCTGAACATTACAGTGAGTCACGATCGTCCATGGAGTCTCACAATTGACTGTGCCCTACACAACAAATGGACTTTGATCAACAATTTAGATTCAATGGAGGAAATCTAATGGCTAAGATATGTCCCGAATGATATCTTCGGGTGATGCTCCATCCACACTGGTGTTATCGAATTGGATGGTCCTGATCGTGTTACATGGTGAAAAATGATTGTGAAGTATATTGCATTCAGCTTGAGGGCCCACTGCTTATGGCCCATCAATGCTGGAGCTGTGGCCCGTGGGTCTGTTGGAAACCTGCATTTGGTGCCACTGCTGATGTTCACCGGTATAGATGGACCTTATATGGTCTTTTTTCAACTGTCCATTAGATGGGAGACGGTTACACTTGTGATTGCCCGAACAATGTGATAGTTTTGGACTCGTCCATCCACAACACATGATGCCAAATGGACGGGTCAGATGATCTGTTCGTGCAATCATAGGGTCCTGTATAGTTTAGTTTTTGACATTGTATGTGAACCACAGGATGAAGTTGAGGCCAAAGAGAAGAAGGAAGCAGTGAAATCAGCTTTGATTGTTTCGGGTGTGCTTGTGGCGGTGATCGCAGCCATCTTTGCCGTATCTAGGAAGTGGAAAGAGACATAATCCAACGGCCAGAAATGAAGTAATCTTGAAATTTGGCCCTTTTTTGTTTTTGTTTTTTTTAATTTTTTTTTTCTTGTCCTTGTTGTTGTAATTTTGATGATACTTTTAAGAGTTTTATATCCATATTGTGGATCCGACTGACCCGATTAGGGCAAGTTCCGGAATCTTAAATCATGCTCTCTACAGCCTCTCTCTGATCAAGTGGGCCCGATTTTGATGGGCAAGGTATCATGTAGTACTGTTATATCATAGATGGTTTAGTTACATTTTCAGTTTGTGCATGTGGGGTGCGTGGATTAATGATCCTAGCCGTTGAAATGGGACTCTACGTGCATGGCCTAGTGTTCACCAAAAGCATTCCAAACACCCTGGCTGTATGATATATGGCCTTTTTCTTGGAGGACTGTGAGTTTGTGAATTCTTCCTATTTGGAGGATTTTTTATAAATGGGCCATCCATGGTGGGGTCTAGAATATCATCGGCTTGAATCTTAGTGGGCCCGCTTTTATGAACTGAAGATCCTAATTAATGATAAGTGATATACAACCGTTCATACCCTAAATAATGCACAGATAAGGATACACATTTAAATGGGAAAGGAAAGAATTCATGATGCTCAGACAGGATCTCCAATGGGGTTTCCGAGAGATGGCCCATATCTCAGATGAACGGAGCAGATGGAACATTGGATTAGTTTGGCTCATGACAGAATGCCATTCATCTTAATTGCAGGTCTTTCTTTACCTAGTAGAGGGAACTAGACCAAATTTTGTCAAAATCCAATCAGTGGATGATGAGAAATATTCCACTAAAAGAACATGTCATCTTGTACATTTTTGAACATTCGTTTCTGTTGTGATCCATGCCCTAATTTAGAGAGGCGACTCCTTAATTTTATAGAGCTTGAAGCATTGGATGTCATGAAAGGCTTAGATTTCCTAGAGGAGACCAAAAAAAGAAAAAGGAAAAAAAGAGCCAAAATGGGCTACAAATAACTAATGTTAGATTTGCATTTTCTTTTTTTTTTTTTTAAAATAATTTGTCAGCATGTATGGCTACACACAATTTTGTACATCAAAGATCTCAATGCTTAGATCTTTGTTTGGAACATGCAACTAATTGTTTTAAAATTATAAATGAGTATTGCAATATGTGCCGTCAACATTTCAAATAGACACTAAAAATACATAGAAAACTGGGCCATAAAGTCCAATAGTTATTAATATATATGTGTGTGTGGCCTGATATATAGTGGCATACCAACTTGGACGTACAAAATTTCATTGTTCTGATCTCCGTTCAAGAAATATGATTACTTGTTTCAAAGTTATTAATAAGTACTATAAGATATGCAGTTTATTTTCCAAAAGGAGTTTAGAAATACTTCAAAAATGGGCCACAAGGTCAAATTATTATTACCGCACATGTAGCTCGGATGTGCCATGATATACTAATTTTAACATATAAGATCTCAATGCTTTAATCTCTATTCGGAACATGTAACCACTTCTTTCGAAGCTATCAATGAGTAGTATAATATGTGCAGTCCACTTCATGAAAGTAGCATAGAAACACTTAAAAATGGGCAACAATCAAATCATTATCGTCGCACATGTGCCCATATGTGCAACACATACCAACTTCGACATCCAAGATCCCAACGCTCCAATATCCATTTTAGGCAAGTGACTGCTCATTTCAAAGGGCTTGATGGGTACTTCGAGATTAATGATTTACATCTATGACCAAGCCTCAAAAAGTGACTCAAAAAGTGTTGTCATTTTTTTTAAAAAGAGGAAGGGTATTATTGTTATTTTAAATTATTGATATGAAGAAAATCATTTACTACATTCAGTGTTAAGTGATAAAAGAGTTGAAAAATACTTATTTTTCAATAGAAATCAAAATTAAGCACTTAATTATATAGATTTACTAAACGTTCTGAATAAGAAAAAAATCACTAAAAATACAAAAATTCAATGATGAGTACTGAAAATAAGTTATATCAAACATGCCCTTAATTTGAAAGCTTTGTAGTAGACCTAACCTTAGTACTGCGATGCTTAAGCACTGTCCCAACCATTGATCCGCATACCTACCCTCTGTCCAATGACGCAAGTCCCACCTGAATAGTGACAGGCCCACCACATTTTGTATTTCCCTATTACATAGCTAGATGAATTATAAAATGAAGCTTATTCTACAGCGGTTGCATGTGGGGCCACCGTTGTGTCTCTGTGTGGTAGCATCTAACCTTTCCCACTGTGAAAGTTGGATGACTTAAAAATGATGGCGATCTAAATATTGGCTACCATGTAAATTTGAAAGTTTTGGTGTAGTTGTAAAGTGTTTTCTATTGTGTGACTCATCAGTGAAGACACATAGGTGCAATTTCTTTGAGTTTTGATTTTCATTAGTGTATTGTAAAAATAATTTTTTAAAAAATATTATGTATTGGACATGTATATATTTCTTTAATTATTAATTGCGGGCCAATGATGTGCATACTTGGGTAAAAAAAAATAAAATCCGAGCCTGGGAAGTTAGAGAGTTCCTAAGCTGGGTTCCAACTTTCAAGGCAATACAAACCTGATATTGATTGGATAGGCTTGATTTCTAGAACATCCATTATCACAGTGAAGCACACTTAGACTTGTTTGAGAGCTTGTGTTTGGAATGCATTGGATTCCAAATCATAAAGAAGGTGATTATGAATCCTTGCTATGTTTGTCAGCTTTTAATCGGAATGCACTAATGTCCAAAAATAGAAATGCATTGAGGTTTTTAGCATATTCACAACTATTTGAATTTGACTATAAATCAACTTTAATTAGTTTACATGTGATATTTAATAGAATGACTGTAATAAGCTCATTGAAATATATATATATATATATATATATATATATATATATATATATATATATATATATATATATATAGGTAAAAATATTGATAAAATTGCAAGCATTAGGTGGACCACAAGCATAGAATTACAAACAAGTAACTTGCCAATGTTTTTTAACTGTCAATTTATATGGTGCTTGGACTTTTTAGATCATTCTATTTATGTAATTTTAGTGATGTAGTTGATAATTTGATTATTTTGAGGCATCATCGGCATGCCATGTACTATACAATGGATTGGTAACCTATCAACAACCTTGTTACATGTGTGACTCTTTTTTTTTTTAAAAAGGAGAAAAAAAAAATGTGATTTCGAATCGCTGCGGAAGAAAGAGATTTCAAAACACAACAAAATTGTATATTTCAAATGCCCTCATTCCAAATACCTCTCAATCCATGCTATAAAATGATTTTTGGATTTTGAATGCACTCAAATCCACATTGCCAAACGTTAATGATTTGAGCATTTTGATTTAGAAAGGAGCTCTCTCCATTGCTATTTTTCTTTAAGAAAACCGGTGTTTCATTTTCTTTAATGATAGATGATATTTGTGAGTCACCTAAGATTAAGATTATCTCTAACAACATCTACATGCACATAACACAGTGGTCCTTACATGGGTATAAGCAAGTGAAGAGGTGAATCGGCAATGAGGAAAATGTTTACATTGAATTACTTGTAAAATGCCCTTATCCTACAGTAAATTACATGTATAAACAAATAACTGAGCCTGACTCATTTAAGCTCATGGACCAAACCCCACTCAAACCAACTCTATGTCCATAGTTAGTGGACCACATATCTGGGTGGCCCCAGTATGAGTAAATATTCAAATAAAGCTTTTTGTTACCACTCGTAATCCTTTTATAAGCCTATTAGGCCCAGTAAGATTAGAGTTGTCCCAAGCTCAATCCATTTGCTTAATCGATCTCATTTTCTAACTCTATCTTGACTCATGACTGGTTTAGATGTGGCCTAAATACATCGAAGGGTTAGGTCAGTCGGCCTGTCAGCTGCCCAACCCATTTCTAACTCTAATGACATGGATGACAAGAGCATGGTTTTCAAATTGATTTTGGCTAATACGAGGTTGATACTCGCTGATACAATTATATCGTTCATGGATGATAATCTTAGGCATTCAACGATAATAAGTTTGCAACTATATCGATCATGGATGATAACATTAGGCATTCAATGATAATAAGTATACATTCAGGATGAGATATAGCGGTTTGGGATGATATATCATATGTTGAACGTTTAGCTATTGTGCAATGGTAAACACCACCACACGAGTGTTGATCAACAACCTGATTGATTCGATTGAGAAAATATCAAAAATACAATTTTACTCTCTCGACACTTTTGATTCGATCGACAGTGGGTGTTGATTCGATCGATGTATCATCGATTGGAGTTGATTCAATCAACGGTTTGCACAACTTCTATGTAAGTGCGCGGGCTTGTTTTTAACCTTACACGTGGGTTGTATAAACCTTGTTAATATAAGGTTATGGTTAATGTGAGATTGCAAATCATGAGAGCTTAAGAGCCAAGGGTTTTAAGAATGAAAAAGCTAATACAGTTGCTCTTGGAGTTGCATTTGTCTTAACAGATCTTGAGAAGCTTTGTTGTCAATCAGATCCAGGAGATCTAGGAAAACAAGATTTTGTAGAGTTGGGTTGGATTGGACATCCAATGTGTAGGTTAGCCAAAATTTGTGAATCTCTTGAATTAATCTTTCCCTGATCTGAACACTACAACCATCTTCTTGATTTGTGCCAATCACCCTCCTAGCCTTGCTTTTTATAAATTTCTACACCACCACTATCAGTTTCTCTACAAAATTCAGTCATCCAATCCAATAGCATTAACTAGAGCATGAACTATGGGAGCTTTCACAACTGGAAGCTTTGAAATTGCATTAGAAATCTTACTGCTATGATAACAATCAGAGTGTTTCAAATAAGTTGATTTCATTAGTATATATATAATAGCTGAATACTGTATAGGTTGCAACAAACAAAATTCTAGTCTATCAATCTCACAAATGAATTAGAAGATAATGGTGGAGTCACACAATGCTCAGCAGAACATGCCTCCATCTGGTGGGCCCCACCATGGATGGGTGATGGATGAAACCCCCATTAAACAATTACGTCCATCTCATTAATGGTAATTGCCTATTACAGATTGCCCGTTGGCTTTCTCTTATGTTCCTTTTATCCATCCATTTGCAAGTCAATTATTGAATAGCTCAAATTATCCAATAGAGGTAACCTTTGCAGTGTCAAGCATTTACGATAAAGCCCACCAGATGAACGGTCTACCCATGTGAAAATGCTACTATAATTCAAACCCAAATTGCATATTTCCCCATTGTTAAAAAACAAAAATAAAAATAAAAAATAAAAAAATAAAAGAATAGATAGAGAAGAAAAAAATTGCCGTATTCCTAAAATTCGAAAAAAGAAGAAGAAGAAGAACTCACTGGAAGAAGATAAGTGAAAAGGATCGCATTCTTCTCCTTTTTGTAGGTGATCAATTGCAACAATCCGTTGAAGACAATATACTTGCCAAAAAGGAGTAAAAATAAAAAAATAAAAAAAAAATCCAATTTCTGATAGATAGATTACACTGCAAAAACACTGAAAAGAAGATTTTGCCGTATTCCTTTGTTTTCTGGGAACTTCTTACAGTAGAACTGCGTGACAAGAGCAATGGCGACGATGACCGTTCCCACAAGCAATTTGATGTTGCTCAGACACACGTCCTTGGTGTTTCCTTGGCCAGTGACAATCTGCAAGAAGAGAAGAGTTAGAACCTCACGTAAAGTCTCTGAAAACCCTAGAAATGTAAGAGAGAGATCGAGATAGATAGAGAGGGATGGTCTAGGGTTTTGGAACCTCAGAGATGGATTCGTCGAGAAGGTGTTTGATGGAATGAGGATCCATCAAATTAGCTTTTTTAGGGTTGGGTTTGGGAGATGAGCTGCTGCCATTGCTCGCCATCTCTCTTTCTTCTTCTTCCTTCTTTTAGCTTTTCCTATTTCCAGCGTCCGAAGATAGAATACTCGCATGCAAGCAATGCTCGGAGGAAGGAGCATGGTAGGGTTGGGAAGCGGACTGTGTACTGAGTAGACTCTGTGGGGCCCACTGTGATTTATGCATTTTATCCACTCCGTCCATCCATTTTACTATATCCAATCCTCAAGTGGACCACATCACAATAAACATTGTGAATTTAACTTCTACCGTTGAAAAATTCTTGGATCAAACTGATAAGTGTGTTTTCCCTTCATCCATGTCCACGTGATCTTTCACAAAGGATGGAATACAAATAAAGACCTTAGTAAGGTTTCAACTGTGGAAATCATTATTTCCCATGTTTCCTGTGGTGTGGTCCAATTAAGGTTTAAATATACTTCAATTTTAATCTCAACCTCTAATATAAGCTAAAAAAAATGGATGAATGGCATGGATAAATTACAAACATTCATGGTGGGCCCAACAGAGTTTACTGGGTATGATAAAAGATTTGATTTGGCCGATTACCTCGATACCAGCCCATTAGTTGGTGTCAAAGCTGTGGGCCCCACCATGATGTATGTGTTTTTCCATCCTGGCCCTCCAATTTTTTCCCGTTCATTTTAATACATGAGCCCAAAATATAAGGCAGATCCAAATCTTCATGTGGACCACACCACAAGAAATAGTGGGGTTCGCCACCATTGAAACCTTCTCAGAGCCCACAATAAAGTTTATTTGCTATCCAACTTGTTTCGTAAGGTCAGACAAGACGGTGATGATGGAAAAAATACAAACATCAGCTTAATCCAAAACACCTGTGGCCCTAAGGAGTTTTTGAAGGGAAGAATTCAATCCCTACTATTTCCTGTGGTGGGGTGCACTTGAACTTTGCATCTTCCTTGCACATACCCTAAAATAAGCTAGAAAATGAATGAACGGTGTGGATAAAACACATACATCATGGTGGGGACCACATGGCTTTGACATCAGTTACTTGGCTGGATCGGAAATGGGCCCACCTAGCTTTCGGTTTGGTTTGGCCTGATCTTCGTGGTTTGTTGGTTGGATGCGGGCCTGAGGGTTATGCATGGCCTGACAAGACTAGCTTAGCATTGGTGACTGAGATTCGGCGTTCCTAGCTTGAGCTTGACTTGGGCCATGCAGGGCATGGACCTTGATTCATGTGCTAGACTTGGACATGATATATGCTAGCCCATTTTAGATGCCAGTACATGGGCTGCTTGAACCATGGTTTTATGACTTGGACGAGCCCGATGAGATTTGTCCAATTCAGCTCAAACTTGGTCCGACTTGATCTGGTAAGCCAAGTCTGGTCCAAGTCCGATTCAGGTTTGCAGGAAATGACACGGGTTAATGGTTCATGGGGTACTGCTAGACATGGACAAGTTATAGGTTGGCCCATTTGTGATGTCTGCTTATGGGGCTAGGCTTGCAAGTCTGATGCGACTTGTTAGAGTCAACTCAGATTTGGTCAGACGTGATCTAACTCTATGAATTTCTTAAAGGGAGGCCTCCCTATACTATGCCCTTTTGTGTTGCTCGCCACTTCAAATCTAAGGTATGGTCAAACCATCGTTTTAAGATTAGCAGTCGGATGTTGAATGGATGCCTTCAATTTATGTAGAAATAAGGGACACTGATCAATTAATAGTCATACTCGATCCATTGAACCTCCCCAAAATTATATAGATTGCTCTCTTAATGCTTTGGACATGCTTGATTGACAATCAGGTTGATCGATCAATAGTAATTTAAAAAATATCTCAAATTCTTTGAAATGTTTTTGGCATGTTCAATTGATTAAACATGCATCTTTGATCGAATTGATGATTGCTTGATCGATGTCGATAGATCGACGGTGCAGCATGCGGAACTGCATAAGTGAGCAATTTATTTTTAATTATGATTGTAATATATATATATATATATCGGGTGCAATTGGTACTAGAGTATTCTAAGTGAATGTTAAAACGTTCTTAAGGGCTATATAGAGAAAAAGTTAGGGTTTTGGATGATTCAAATGGAGTTCTCATCGTTGTAAGTCTTATATCTCTTGTAATATCGTTTCATGGTGAATTGTTTGTCACTTTGTACCGTGATTTTTTCTTAAAAAGGCTTTTCCATGTAAAATTTATATGTTACTCAATATGTTTTTGTTTGCGTTTGATTTTGTCTTGGTTGATTGAATTCAAGTTTGCTTCTTTGATATTCCCAACATTTGATGCATTTCTATCACATTAGATGAGCTAAACCTGCTACCTCATGTACTGAAATGATTGTTGAAGCCTAATTTAGGTCTTTTTGGGCATTTACATAGATACATGGCTAATGGCTAGATCTGGACATGTTTCACTGGGCCATTTACTGCTCTAGCTAGTTCATAGGCCAGACTTGAGCTCATGACCTCAACATTGAAACACAAGTTGTAAGACATTGAGCTACGGGTTCAAACCCATTTAGTTAGTTCATAAATAGGGTTCTCCTATCACAAATGTTCCCTGGACTGAAAATACGGCAAGGGCAAGTGGGAATGGGCCGAGTCTCCATCAATGCCCGTTCTTTAATCGAGCTGCATTCCTGGGCGTGAGCCCAACCATACACTAATCAGACCAGAAATTTAGTCCAGATTTGGCCCAATGGGTATATGAAAAGCTCAAGCCCAGCCCAAATTAAAGTTTCAAAGCCCACAAAAGTAGGTAAGGCCCAAAACAGCTTGGACACTATGGGCTGTTGGTACTATTTCTTTCAATATCCACCTCTTTCATGGGCGCGCACACCTTCCAGATCAACAGGCAAAGCCATTGATGAATACTTGGTAAGATTATAGTGGTATTTTTGGAATAGGTTATATAAAATTTTGTGAGGATTCAGTATCTTAGTACCCAATATTCTCTTTATTCTGAGAAACATTTTCTCATATTATATTTATAATACAATCACCTTTGTCTAAAACAAGATATATAAAAGAAAGAAAGAAAAAAGAAGAAGAAGAAGAAGAAAACATCTTCCCCTTAGATTCAAACACTAAACAATATATATCTAGAGCTTCTTAAGAAAAACATCAAACAGTTTTATTTTATGTCGAAATCTTCTTCAATGTAACTACTAATTATCTAATATTAGTAGTCACTGATGGTAAGATGAACCCTCACCTAACAATAGGGGCCTATTTTGTCTCTGTCGGTGAATCCCAACCTCCTGATATAAGTCTCTAATTGCATGCATTTCCATGACAACGTCTCTCATCTTCATTCGTTCCTTTGGCGATTCTGCAGAACACGATACACCAATGCTGACCAATGAAACCAAGCAATCATGCATTCTATTTCTCAAATTGTTGCGATTTTCGCTGTGTTGAATAGCTTCATTATCTTCAAAGAGAAATCTTGGATCTATAATCTCCATTACTTGTTCTGGAAAAGCTGACTTTGCAAAGTGATGAAGGCCCTGATTGTCCTTAAACATGTCATCAGTTGGTCGCTTTCCAGTGATCATCTCAAGTAGAAGGATCCCATAACTATATACATCTCCATGTGTGGACACCTTACTGCCCATCCCATACTCTACGATTGACAAATATCACATATTTGAATGTTAGGCATCTATTTAAAGAAAGACAAAAATAGTGATTAGATATTGAGAGGGAGAGAGGAAATATTTCATTTAAAAAATTAACATTTCCGCTTCCACACATATCATGGGCCCAAAATCCGAATAGTCCATGTGATGCGGCACCCCATGATACCCCTGAGGACCAATTTTCACCTGGATTCAAAACTTTGGTGTGGGCCATAGCAAAGAGAGATGTAAATCAAGAGAGGAAACTGTTTTCTTTTTCCATGGCCCACCAAAAGTTTGGATTAGGGTAAAAGTTGTGCGCTGGGAGTTTCATGGGTTGTTACATCATATGGACCATTCAGATTTTGGGCTCACATGAAGCACACAAAGAGAAATTTAACAAGATAATCATGATTGTACAAACATATTCAATCATAAAGCAATCCGAATTGAAGTGGGGAAAAAATTATGGCACAAAGCGACAATGCGCTATAAAAAAACGAGGTTACAAGCGATGAAATTTTAGCAATCAAAGCTCCAAGAAAAAATGCTCAAAATTTTTTTCTTAAAAATCCTCTCAAACACTTAAACATGTTTAGAGAACCTTAATTTATACCTTAATTCCAGTTACACCCTGTATATATACTACCGCAACTGAAATAGGAAACAAATGACACACTTAAGCAATTCTATGCACCTCTTCGATGGGACCTTTGATGACATCAACAACCATAAATAACTAGTCGATGACATCGAAGAACCCTCAATACCATCTGGTAGCAACCTCTAAAAGTACCCATCAATCAACAAGAAATTTTCTAAAATTTTCCAAAAAGATCCAGCATATGTTATTGGCATCAACAAACTCTATTACAAACAAATTCAAGACATTATATATATATATATATATATATATAGAGAGAGAGAGAGAGAGAGAGAGAGACTAATGTACCTAAAAATATCCATCGATTAGATTAATTTATGCATATTATTATTAACAAGCTCACCGTAATATTATTATATGGAAATTACCAATCATTTTGCATGATGAATGAATTAAAAAAATGGATTGAAAACCTTACCTGGAGGAATATACCCAATCGATCCCTTAATCCCAGATGTGGTAGTTTGATTTTGGGAGAAACCTTCTGCAGCTTCAGAGAGGAACCTTGTTAAACCAAAGTCACCCACGTGGGCAACCATATCATCATCGAGAAGAACATTGCTTGGTTTTAGGTCTCGATGAGCAATTGGTATTTTGGAATGATGATGAAGATAATCTAATGCTGAAGCCACATCAATGGCTATATTTAGCCTCTGGGTAAGATTCAAACCCCTCAGTTGAGGTTGTTCATCTACATTTGGATGCAACCACTTCTCCAGACTACCATTATGCATGTACTCAAACACTAGAGCTTTGAAATCATTGCCATTAAAATCAGTGCTCGAGCAAACCGTTAAGATCTTGACAAGATTTCGATGGCGGATGTTTCTTAATGCTTCGCATTCAGCTGCAAAACTCTTAAAAGCTCCTTGTTGTAGGAGGTTGAGTACCTTCACTGCAACAAGTGTTTCAAAGCATTGTAGAAGTCCTTTATACACAGAACCAAAACTTCCCACACCAATTAAATTAGCTGAAGAAAACCCATCTGTTGCTTGAAGGAGATCCGCATATGAAACTCGTAGCCACTGATTCTCCGTAGAAGATGGAGAAGAAGCTTTCTTTGGAGAATTTCTTCTCCAATAAAGAGCTGCAATGATACACGACAAGAGAATTGAAGATGAAACCACAGTAATAACTGTGACTTTTACTCTGGTAGCAAGAGGTTTTCCTCGTTTCATGGAAGCTGGCTTAAGGCACCCTGGCAATTGTAGTTCTGGTATACCTCCACAGAGTTTGCTGTTTTCGACAACTGAAATTGCGCTGTAATTTTTAAAGATTCCTCCTTTGGGCACTTCACCCTCGAAATTATTGAATGATAAATTCAAATACTGTAAGAAATGAAATTCTTCAAAATATTTGGGAATCTGCCCGGACAAGTTATTGCGCGAAAGATCAAGCCCTTTGATACCTTTTAAATTCTTTAGAGACTCTGGAATGGTTCCTTGAAACAAGTTGCCATGCATATAAAGCAACTCCATGCTTTGACACTTTCCCAACGTAACTGGAATTTCACCTGATAGTTTGTTCTCCGAGACATCCATTTCCCGA
Organism: Magnolia kwangsiensis; assembly: GCA_037074715.1. Classification (NCBI taxonomy): domain Eukaryota; kingdom Viridiplantae; phylum Streptophyta; class Magnoliopsida; order Magnoliales; family Magnoliaceae; genus Magnolia; species Magnolia kwangsiensis. Next base: position 68,616,607 of record CM073587.1, on the reverse strand, counting down.
ATATTTTCCAAGTTATCGACTTCCAGCAGGAGAGACCCAGTGAATGAATTACGAGACATGTTGATTTCTGCTGCACTGACTTTTTTGAGTATGGTACCATTGAGTTTATTTTCATAAATGAAAAATTCTTCCATAAATCCCCAATTTCCAAAACTCGATGGTATGCTTCCATGGAAATCATTTCCATCCAAGTAGAGATATCTCAATCGAGTGATGTTGCCGATTGAAGGTGGGATATGGCCTGAAAATTTATTTCCATACAGACTCAAGCCTTGCAACTTGTTAAGCTTCCCAATCGAATCTGGAAGAGTACCCTTCATGGAATTCACTCCCAGATCCAGAACATACAAGCTGACAAGATTCTCGATTCCCTGGGGTATAGTTCCAAATATCTTGTTTTTTCCCAAAAACAGAGTCTTTAGCTGTGTCGAGAGATTAGAAATGGAGCTGGGCAACTCACCCTCCAGATTATTAGTGTATGCACTTATAAATTCCAGACGGGTGCAGTTGGTCAGTGAAGTGAGGAAGCTCAGGTCATCACCTTCCCTGCTTCCAAGCTGATTTTTCTCCATATTGAATTCGTAGAGACGCGAAAGACTTCCTAGATTCAAAGGCACATGTCCACTTAAACTGTTGGAGCTAAAAGCAACAACTTCGAGACTTGAAGCATTGGACAATGAATTTGGCACTGTTCCAGTGAATTGGTTTCCTCCTAAAAGAATCCAACGCAGGTGCGGAAAAGCTAGGCCTAGGTTGGGTGGAAAGCTTCCATGTAGCCGATTACTTGACATGCTAAAATCTTGGATGGATGAGAGATTATAAATGGATGGTGGAATCGTACCTGATAACTGATTTGCAGCTATTTGAAAAATGATAATGCCTGCCAATTGACCAAGCTGGTTTGGAATTTGCCCTTCAAAATTGTTATATGATAGACGAAGAGTCGTGAGAGACGAAAGGTTCCCCAACGAAGGTGGGATGCTTCCACTGAGATTGTTGCTGCGGACGTTAAGAGCAATGAGCTTTGACAAAGAGCCAAGCTCAGTGGGAAGTTTTCCGTCCAACTGATTCTGCTCGATGTGAATGGCTATGAGTTTTGAGCAGTGGCTCAGATTGGATGGAATTTCTCCTTGCAGTGAATTTACGGACAGATTGAATTGCTGCAACCGGAATAGACGGTCTATTTCTTGAGGGATTTGGCCTTGGAATTTGTTGTTGGAGACATCGATTCTTCTCAGGAAAGAGAGATTTCCAATGTGAGGTGATAAATGGCCCACCAAGCTGTGGTCCCTGAGGTTCAAGCTCGTGACCCTTTTATGATGGCGGTGACTGCAGGTGATTCCCTTCCATTCGCAGAAATGAAGAGAATCATTCCATGAACTCAAGACTCCAAGAGGATCTTCGGAAATACCATATTTGAATGCGAGCAATGCGAGTCGATCTGTCTCATTTTTCAATGTAAATACAGAGGGTGAGCAGGGGTTGATGGAGGAGAGAAGGATTGCATGGAAGAGGATAAATAACCATAATAACCTGACATTGGAACGTGGGAATTCCATCATCTGGATAGGAGATGGGATGATGAAGAAGAAAAAAACAGGAATGCAGTGATGAGTTGTACTCACCTACAATATTTGTAGCTCTTGTAGCTCATATACATGACGGGAAACAGAATCGGATTGCATGCTAGTGTGTTGACGTCTCTATGTTCCGTGCGTCCCACCATAATGTATAACTTCTATCCAAACCTTCCGTCCATTTTGTGAATGCCTTGAGTCCAGGGCTTCATGATTCCTCTTTGTGGTCTTTACTCTTCAGGCACCCACGCGCTTTTGACCCAAGAGGTCACCTACCATTTAGATGAGTAATATGATAATTTAACCTCCACTAGCACAACTTTCCTTGCCTCACGTAATTCATACTCACCATTAGATGAGTAATATGATAATTTAATGTCCCACTGGACAACACTACCTCCATTTAAATCTATAGAAATCAAAATAAAGAAAAGATGAAAGATGCGGAGGTATATGTGTTTGGCGCGTGGGGCTTTCAATTTCACGTGGGGCCTACCATCTCAATATCCAACCATAGCTTGATACCTAAGCTCTCAGCGATGCAAACCGTGTCAAGAAGGTAGACTCTCCCACAATCTCCTCATTCAACAATAGCAGGCGTTCCATGACCACTATTTCATTAGTGTGGTCCAATCGAGATTTTTATCTGCTTAATTTTTGGATCAGGCCCTAAAATAAATTTTTAAAACGGATGGATAAGCATCAAGGTAGGCTCCACGGTGAGTGTCACACTCACCTGGCTGGATCTGGGTCACCATCAGGAGCAGATTTGGGCACGGGACGACTTGACTCGGCTAACTTGACTTGTCCGACTCGTTTTACATCTGACTCGATTTGAACCGAGTGGGTGAGTTGAGATGAATTGAGTTGACTTCGTCCAATCCAAACTCAAACCGAGTCAAGTTGGAGTCACCTAGTAACTCGACTCACTCGACCCGAAATCCAACTCAGTATTGATTCGACTCAATCTAAAACTCGACTCATATATATATATATATATATATATATATATATATATATATATATATATAAACACTAAGTTCCGACGTTTCAAATCTAAGATGCCATGCAGCTGATGGAGAGGCTGCAATTCTAGCAAGTGAATTTAAGTTTTGAGTTGTGATTTTAGCTTGTGGATACCTAGTGCACTCGACCCGACTTAGTACTTGTGACTGGGTTAGACTTAGTCCGGATTAGTACAGGTCAGACCCAAACTCGCATCAGGTCAGGCATGCTGGACTCAGTACTGAGTTGGATCGAGTTCAGGTCAGGACTATTTCAAAACCGAATCGAGTCAGATCAACCCTAACTCAGTCTGACTCGACTTGATGCACACCTCTAATTGAGGAGGCAGATTAGCTGGAACTAATCAGGTGAGTTCGAACCTGACCGTGGAGCCCACCAAAATGTATATATGTGTTGTACATGCACATCGTCCATCCGTTTTCATAGCTTATATTGTAGGCATAAAATGAAGCAAATACAATCTCAAGTGGAGCATGCAGTAGTTTCTTGTAGTGTGAAATGCTATTGTATTGTTGTCTATAGTTTGTTGTTGTCTTTGGTTCGTTGAAAGAAATTCAGATGCATATAAACACATAGTGGGTCCCACTAATTCCACAAAGAAAGATAAATTGATTTTGATTGCCAAAACCAAACACTCTTGGAACCTGCTGTTGAGGGTTAAATATTGCACATCAGACCCCAGTTATTGCCTGGATTTACGAACATGTACTGTTTAATAGCCCGATTTAATCATGTTTGTGATGCAGGGTGTATTTATGAGCTTGGACTGAAAAAGGATACTAAAAGCATAGATTTAATGCTCAGGCATCACCAAGGCATTGGACGAGATTCCATGGGACCAAGATCGAGGATTTATACGCTGGAGATCAGAGAAATTCCAGCCACTCACCTTAAACAAGCCTGAAAGACGTCCATATATAATACAAGATCACAGGGTTCCCACCATCTGATTGGCTCCAAACTTTATATATGGCCTGAAGGCCATAAATTAAACCATTGGATCCCTCTGGAAGTGGCCCAATGGACATATCAACCCATAAATTAGCAAATTGGGGCCCACATAGTATTTGGATATGCTTTAATTTTGTTCTCAACACCTTAAATGAGCTGGAAAAATGGATGGACAGAAAGGATTCCTCATTTACAACAAAGTGGACCCCACGTGAGATCCGCATGTGCACAAATTATGGTGCATTGGCCGTGCACTACGTCATCTGTTTCGATGATCCAAGCTGTCCAATTACTTCGTGGGGTGGCCAAGACCCTTGCTAAGGTCTCTTTTGGTTCCCATGCACGCACACACAGGTAAATCGCGACCAAATAGAGAATGAACGATGATATAGAAAGTGTTGTGGGCCACACCTAATCTGAACCAAATCAATACATTACCAAAGGGTTTTTCGAGAGGATTCCAATGTATAAAATAGATTCCCTATCCGGTATCAATCATGGGTTCATCGACCACCACAGCGCAAATGCGCAGGCTTTGTTTCGTAAACAGAGCCTGCGAACGAATCTTGTGGGCCACGTACATGATCTTTCTGGATGATCCGGTCCACCTATCTTGATCTGGGTTAAAAATCGACTGGACAATGCGCATATTTTCGATCCATGTTAATCGGACGGAAATCAATTCACTTCGCAACGTCCGCGGACTTTGTTGCACGATCCACGTTACAAATCATTGTGGGCTCCTATCTTCGAGGTGATTGAAGATCTGCACCGTCCATCTTGTGGGGATGAGGAACTAGACCAAACCCTAGAAGATCTTTCACCAATCAGCAAGATCAGCAAGGATGGAGTGCATCATCTAGATCCCTGCGTAAACAGGGTTACGCAGGAGGCCTTGCGTAAACAGACTTACGGAGAGTGTTTCTCCGACAACAAAGCCTTATAAAAGGGAAGGCAGTCATGGAGACTGGATCCATCGGGGTGTGGAGCCAACAGATGGGCAGTTGTGGAGGCTACAAGAAGACGTGGAAGTGAAGGCAACATCGACCCTAGAGTTTTTTTTCATCTCTTTTCTTCTTTATTTTTCCTTTAATGCTTTTATGAGATTTTAGCCTAATCATGTCAGGCTAAACCTCTTAACCAGGGCTAAGAGGTGAAGCTTGTAGCGTGATGAGAGACCCTTTGCTTGTGCCTTTTATTTAAACTGAACTGATGTTGATATTAGTTGATTAAGAGAATGTTTTTAATTTTTAATGGTCTGTTGTGACTGAAATTATAATGGGTCTGTGATATCTTTGAGTATATTCCTATTCATTTTATGTTTATGATGTCAGGAAGCCTTGTTGTTCGCCATCATCTCCTGGGCATGGTCGGATGATGATACCCTTCCTAACTTTCATACATTGTTAATTGGTTGGTAATTAGTTTAATTCTATTGTTTGCTTTGTCTCTTGGGCATGGTTTAGTGATGGAATCCATTCTAATTCATATACCTTTCATCTCTTGAAAATTATATCAAAAGTAAGTTTAGTTCGATTTTCATGATTACACTCTTCTACTGAATGAAGATGGGACTCTAAGTCCAGTTGAGTTCTTGAAATAGGCATAGGATCTCTTTGATCTCTACAAGTGGATCCTCTGAATCCCTAGTTTCCTACTTCTGAATTTCTTAAGTTTTAGATTAATATTTCACCATTATTTCCTTAATTTCATTCGATTTAGATTTCATCTAGGTTAGTTCTAGTTCTACTTATTTTCAGATTACATACAGGTTTCAGTCCCTTGGTATTCGACCTCGGTCTCACTGAGTTTATTGCTACATCACAACCCTGCACTTGGGGAGTGAACAAGTATTTGGCGTCATTGCCGGGGACTGACGGTTACATTTTCTGAAATTAATTGGGTTTAGAATTAGTTTAAGATTAGGATTTTTACTAACTTTAGTTTTAGAGTTTTTGTTTTAATTATTTTTTAGAAACTAATTTACTTTCCTGCTTTGTAGGATATTGTTATATCTTCTTAATTGGTAACTTTGTCCTAATTTCTTTACTTCCTCTATTCTTTATATTAGATTTTATCTTCTAGGGACTAATTTCTTTTATTTTCTTTTGTAGGATCTTAACATAGGAACTTCTAATATGGTAATATTCTTCTTACTTTTCCTCTTACTTTCTGTATTGTTGTCGGAGTTTTTTTTTTTTTTTTTTTTTTTTTTTTTTTTTTTTCTAGGATTAGATTCAGAGTTAAGGTTTCACCATGTATATGAATGAGTGGGCACGTCGGTATGCTAAGATAGCTTATGGAAAACAGCTTATGCCTCAAAATTTTTCTGAAAATATCCTCGAGAACCAATCAGAATATGTTGCTCCACTAATTAAGAAGTCTTTCGATGATTATCTGTAGGAGAATAATTACGTTCCACGAGTTAAGAAAATAGTACATGATTATTGGAATGATGACGCATATCAACTCCCGACCTATGACCCGTATGATTATGATTAGTGGAAACAGAAATATTTCGAGGTTGAGTCAGTAAAACATCATGGTAAGAACCCTTGTGGATCATCCACTTTTGAATATCCACAAGAAACGATCCAAGAGGAGTTATCTCTGAGTTACACAGACTATGTCACTGGCATGAGGAAATTATTAGAAGCACTTGAATCACTCCTTGATACGCTAATGGAAATTAATTCATTCCAATCGCAACCTGTTGATCCTGTTGATTATTCCTTTGGATTCCCTACTTAGATGAGATAATGGAGGATAGTTCGTCTCAGCCACAACCCAATTCAGAAATACAATGCGAAGAAAGTGATCCTCACTCGCTTTTGAAAAACTCTGAAATTTGGAATGAAGAGTTGAATTATGTTAATGAGCATGTGGTTCAATTTTTCGATGAGTCGATCTCGATGACTCTTTAAAGGAATGGTTAAGAGATATGGGCGTCTTTCAAATATAATGATAGTGACACACTACACTCACATGACACACTAGATTTCAATGATAAGGTAGAGGTTAGTTTATTCGAACCTCAACCGAATTTAGGAATAGAATGTGAGGAAAGTGATCCCATCCCAAGTGTGTACTGCACTAAACTAGAATATGATAAGGATTGGGATGACGATCATGAATGTGGAGCCTCAGTTTCCCGAAAATTAATCTCGAGTTTGGTCCAGGTTAATGATCGAGAAGTACACGAAGTGAACGGTCGTAGTGAGCTACTTCACTCACCTGACATGTCTGATCTAAAAGTGGATGAGCTCCTTACGACCAACCCTTCTATCTCTTGTGAGACATGTTTGGACCACTCCCCTGAATTAAATGATGATTTGATTCAGGAGATGGATAAGTTACTCGATGCGACTCTAGAATTTGAAACTACCCAGTTGAGGCCACCATCTGAACTGTTGAATTTTGACGATTTAATGCCTCTTCTGAGTAGTATTAATGAACAGAGTCTGCACATCAATGCTTTGTCTACTAACCCTCAATCTATCTGTGCAGGGCTGGACCAAGAGAGCATACCTCCATCTACTTTCAAGGATGATAGGTTCCTTGGGCAGATTATCACAAGCTCTAATATAGAAAATAAGTCATGCTCAGCTGAACTTCCCAACTCTTTGGATAATTGCTTGACACACTTTACAGATTTAAACAATCTCATGATAAGAGACATAGTGAATGCCTTGCAAGACAACATCTCGGTAGTCATCACTGACCGAGAGAACCCTTACTTTGAAGCCCCTCCCTCCCTAGATCCTTACTGTTTACCATTAAGGGAGGAGGAGCTGAAAATTGAACCAAAGTTTGAAACTTTGAAATGTGTTGAGACTACACCACTTTCTGAAATTTTTTTTCAATTTGATCTACCTTTAGTCTCTGATTTACCATGGAATACTAACTTTGAAACTTTTTCTGACACAGGTGAATCATATATACTTTGGATACCTCAGGCGAATCAACGATAAATTTTTAATGAGGTATATAAGTTTCTCTAGAAAGTCAAGATCTAAGGCATCCAAGCCTATTACAAAAAGGGCTTTTGGATGATCCTGTTGAGGAACTTATTGAGAAACTTATCAAGATACTGGCCAGAAGAGGAACCTTGTAGCATGATTGAGTAGTTTTTTCCTGCTTTCATAAGACTAGGGTAGTTTTCTTTATGTTGTTCTAGGTTAGATGGTTTTATACCATTAGATTAGTTTACTTCCTGCATTATTTTAGAATAGTTTGAGTTAGTTATTTTCACTCTCGTGCTAACATGCTTTCATGTTGAGATCTCTATCGAAAAGTCTCTCTCGATTCGTTATCCAGGTACTATCTTCCCATCACTTCTCTTTTACTTTCACTGTCCCAGGTGTATTACATGCTTATTTCTTTTACATTGAGGACAATGTAGATTTTAGGTTGGGAGTGGAAGATTAGGTAACCTAATCAATGTTTTCTTAGTCTTGAGCAAAAATTGTGAAAATTTTTAAAAATTCTTAATTTTTCTAGAATTTCTTATGAATTCGAAGTGATTTTGACGGCCATCTAAGGCACTTATAATTTTAAGATATGTGATGTTGATAATTTATGACTCTTGGATTCAGTATCTGTTAGATTTCGTAGTTAAGTTTGAATTGTTAATCCAGACTTAGAAGTTGTAAACATTGATTAAGTCATGATTTCACATGTCACATCTCGCTTTCACATTAAGGTTTCAGTTTGATATTGAAGGGTCAACTTGATAATCACTAAGCATGTAAGGAACTAGCTTGGAAAATTTGTCCGTCATGATTAATTGAAGAAAAAGAAAATACCTAGCAAAAAAAATAGATATACTCTTGTAAAGGGTTGGGCAAATAATCTTCACCTTAGGTTTGCTCCCTATAGGTGTAAATTTAATTACCCATGGATGATATGTGAAAAGGGTTGGGTGTACGGTCTTCACCATAGGTTTGCTCTCTATATGTGAGGATTTGATTCCCCTTCCTGGCGTTACTGTTAATGGAAAAATCAAAAGTTGAAACAATGAAAAGATGATTTGTGAGGCAAGTTTTGGTTATCATGAATTCTCTTGTTGATTACCAATGATATCCTGAAATAGAGAAGTGAATTTTAATGATGATAAGTCGAGATTAGACTATACACCCATGGAACTCAATGTTTAGAAGTGTTCTAATTGATGGATTAATATTTTGAACTTAATTATGAAGTTTACCGTATGCTTGAGTCTAGGAGAAAGTAATGCTCAACATTCATGAATCTTAGAATTCTAAGATCATGATTGTTTTTCAAAAATCAATTGGGTTTACAGAAATTTTCCTATACATCTCAACTTACTTTTCGTATACTTTGCTCGGGACTAGCAAGATGCTGGTTGGAGGTTATGTTAAGGATCAAATATTTCATATCAGACCCTGGTTATTGCCTGGATTTACGAACATGTATTGTTTAACAGTCTGATTTAATCGTGCCTAGGATGTAGGGTATATTTATGAGCTTGGACTGAAAAAGGATTTTAAAAGCATAAATTTAATGCTCAGGCATCACCAAGGCATTGAACGGGATTCCATGGGACCAAGATCGAGGATTTACACGCCGAAGATCAGAAAAATTCTAGCCACTCACCTTAAACAAGCCTGAAAGATGTCCATAATACAAGATCACAGGGTTCCCACCATCTGATCGGATCCAAACTTTATATATGGCTTGAGGGCCATAAATTAACCATACACGTCAATTTTCAGCCATTGGATCTCTCTGAAAGTGGCCCAATGGACAGATCAGCCCATAAATCAACGGATTGGGGCCCACCTACTATCTGGAAATGCTTTAATTTTGTTCTCAACGCTTTAAATGAGCTGGAAAAATGGATGGACGGAGAGGATTCCTCATATACAACAAAGCAGACCCTGCGTGGGATTCGCGTGTGCACAAATTATAGTGCATTGGCCATGCACTACGTCAGCCAAAGTTGGTCAACGAAGGCTGACCAACTCTATCTCCGTAGAAGAAACAGCGTCTGCTAGAACTGGACGCTAATTTGAATAGTGGGCCCCACTTATTGTCTGTTTCGATGATCTAAGCCATCCAATTGCTTTGTGGGGTGGCCAAGACCCTTGCTAAGGTCTCTTTTGGTTCCCATGCATACACGCACAGGCAAATCGCGACCAAACAGAGAATGGATGATGATATAAAAAGTGTTGTGGGCAACACCTAATCCGAACCAAATCAATACATTTTCAAAGGATTTTTCGAGAGGATTCCAATGTACGGAATAGATTCCCTGTCCGATATCAATCATGGGTTCACCAACCACCACAGCATGAATGCGCAGGTTCTGTTTCATAAATAGAGCCTGCGGACGAATCTTGTGGGCCACGTACGTGATCTTTCTGGATGATCTGGTCCACCCATCTTGATCAGGGTAAAAAACTGACCGGACAATCCGCATATTTTCGATCCATGTTAATCGAATGAAAACCAATTCACTCCGCAATGTCCGCGGACTCTGTTGCATGATCCATGTTACAGATCGTTGTGGGCTCCTATCTTCAAGGTGATTGAAGATCTGCACTGTCCATCTTGTGGGGATGAGGAATTAGACCAAACCCTAGAAGACCTTTCACCGATCAGCGAGATCAACAAGGATGGAGTGCATCATCTAAATCCCTGAGTAAACGTAGGAGGCCTTGCGTAAACAAACTTGCGGAGAGTGTTTCACCGACACTAAAGCCTTATAAAAGGGAAGGCAGTTGTGGAGACTGGATTCATCGGGGTGTGGAGCCAACAAATGGGCAACCATGGAGACTACAAGAAGATGTGGAAGTGAAGGCAACGCCAGCCCTAGAGTTTTTTTTTTTCATCTCTTTTCTTCTTTGTTTTTCCTTTAATGCTTTTATGAAATTTTAGCCTATTCATGTCAAGCTAAACCTCTTAGCTAGGGCTAAGAGGTGAAGCTTGTAGGGTGATGGGAGACCCTTTACTTGTGCCTTTTGTTTAGACTGAACTGATGTTGATATTAGTTGATTAAGGGAATGTTTTTAGTTTTTAATGGTCTGTTGTGACTGAAATTACAATGGGTCTACGATAGCTTTGAGCATATTCATATTCATTTTATGTTTATGACGTCAGGAAGCCCTATTGTTCGCCATCATCTCATGGGTATGGGCGGATGACGGTACCCTTCCTAACCTTCATACATTGTTGATTGGTTGGTAATTAGTTTAATTCTATTGTTTGCTTTGTCTCATGGGCATGGTTTTGTGATGAAATCCATTCTAATTCATATACCTTTCATCTCTTGAAAACTATATCAAAAGTAAGTTCAGTTCGATTTTCATGATTACACTCTTCTACTGGATGAAGATGGGACTCTAAGTCCAGTTGAGTTCTTGAAACAAGCATAAGATCTCTCTGATATCTACAAGTGGATCCTCTGAATCCCTAGTTTCTTACTTCTGAATTCCTTAAGTTTTAAATTAATATTTCACCATTATTTCCTTAATTTCATTCGATTTAGATTTCATCTTAGCCTAGTTCTAGTTCTACTTAATTTCATATTACGTACAGGTTTTAGTCCCTTGGGATTCGACCTCGGTCTCATTGAGTTTATTACTACATCACAACCCTGCACTTGAGGAGTGAACACCTGCTTCATGTGTCGATGGTTTCTCCTTCTGAAAGCAACTGTTGATCTACAATCTCTATCACTCATTCGGGAAATGCCATGATAGCTAATTGATGAAAGGTCATATAATCTTTAGGGCCTGTTTGGGAGCTTAAATTTGGAATACCTAGATTTGTAACTCGGCCCCTGGATTTGAAATCCTCTTATTGTGTTTGGCGCCCTAAGTAACTATGCATGATATATTTACATGGACTTAATTTAATTACTAAAACAACTTTAATATCTCTAATTAGTGAATGTATGTAATGTTTAACACAATAGTTGCAATAAGCCCACCGAAAAAAAAGGGTTTCATGGAAAGTTCCTGCACTGGAAACCTAGGTGGGGCCACGGTAATGTTTGTGAGAAATCCTCCCCGTCTATCCATTTTGTGAGTTCAATTTTGGACATGATGCCAAAAATGAACTGTTTCCAAAGCTCAAGTGGGCCAAAAACATGATAATTGAACGTCCACAGGTGAAATATTCGTGGGCCACAGAAGTTTTGAATCATGCTAATATTTTTGATTTCAGTTCATCCCAGTAGGAATGAAGTTATTCACGGTATGGATGGCATGTAAACATCACTTTCGAACATATGTAGGTTTCAGCGGTAGGAATTTCCCTAACCACATTTTCCATTAGTACGGCCCACTTAAGCTTTGGATTCACGTCCTAAAATGAACACACAAAACTGATGGAAGGGAAAGATTTCTCACAAACATCACAGTGGGCCCCACCTGGGTTCCTAGCGCAAGAACTTCTTGCGAAATCCACGTCCCGTTTCCAGCAGACGCGGATTAGATACTTACAAGGTCAGTAGCCAAATCGCTACTGAAGTGACGTCACCAAGCTCTGTGGACCCACCATGATGCATGTGTTGTATACATACCATCCAACCATTTGTCGAGATTGTTTTATGGCATGAGAAAATGAATGAGATATATCTAAAGTTCAAGCGGACCCACCGCAGAAAACCATGGGATCAGTCACACCTACCATTGAAACATTTATAGGGCCCACCATGACGTATTTTTTGGATCCAACCTATTCATAAGTTAACATAGAGATATTGTAAGATTATCTGGATATGGAAATCCCAGAGATCTGCTTGTGCATAGGACAGAGATCTAGGGTTTAGACGGCTTATCTAATTGAGACGCCATAAATGCTAGATTAGAATACTAGAAAACCTATGCTATAATCTTCCTCTCCTTCACACCAATATATAGAATAATAGATGGGACTTAGGGTTTTGTCATTGTGTAGGATTGGGGACCCAGCTCTCTCTTATATAGAATCTGTGGAGATAAGAGTTTGAATCCCATCATAACTCTCTCTCCCACTGCTCCACATTGTTGTATCCTAGTTCAACTCAAACAATCCCGCATAAGGCTACAACACTCCACCCCCAACGCAGAGTATCTGCGTAAATCACATAGAAGTGGGGTCCACTAGTTTACATAATCACATGGTCCAACATTCAGATCAATCTGGACCATTGATCAATAAGGCCCACCTTATATAGTTCTTACATTCTCCCACTTGGGCCATGTTGAGCAATGTCAATGATTAATCATGTAGAAATACTTTTGAAAAATAAGTTTTGATCTAAGAAAACATCCAAATGGTTAACCAGTGAAATTGTTGAATAATATGTGTAGTGCTATTCAATCTGGTCCATGAAGACTATTAGTATTAAACCGCGGTAGTCATCGCAACATTTAATTTAGGCGCAGTGAGGCTAAGCGTGATCATAAGTATTTTCAATCTTAATGATATAGATCAGGAACTAGAAAATATGGTATAAAGATTACACAGTTAGTGTGATGATATGTGCCTATCCTTAAGAGGTCCTGAAGATTTTACATGTCTTCAACAAAACATTACTGTAGTTCTACTTACTCAAAATTTGTGCATATATATAGAGAAGCAGAAATAAATCTTTATATCAAAATCATCAAAACTGTATAAAATGAGATCTCTAAATGTCTGTGAAAATCAAAATATGCTTAACTCCCACTATCTGAAAGCATCCGTGAGATCAATGACAAAGCTGGGCATCGGACCGAGTCGGATCGGATTGGGTCCAACTCGACCTGACCTGAAATCTAAATGAGCTAATCTGAACTCGATCTGATGCGGGACCGAGTTCCGAACACCTGACTCGAACCGATCCGCTATACACTTGTCCTGACCCGAACTGAGTTCGACTCGGTCAGGAAAACTGAGTCGGATCGGGTTAGGTACAATTCAGATTGGATTAGATCTGTGGTCAAACAATGATGTATGTGTTATATCTAAACCGTCCATCCATTTGTAGAGTTCGTCTTAAGGCTTGAGCTAAAAAATAAGACAGATATAAAGATTAGTTGGCCCACACTATAAAAAACAATGGGGGATTGAACGTTTACCATTGAAATCCTTTTGGAGATCATGGAAGTTTCAAAGTAATATGAAATTTTTTTTTCCTCTTCATCCATATATTTTTAACCTTAATAGCAGATTAGATGGAAAATAAACGTTATGGTGGGCCCTATGAATTTTTTAACGGTGAAAATCATTATTCTCGCTTCTCTTTGTGGTGTGGTCCAGTTGATCGTTGGATATAATTGTTTTTTTTTATAATGCTCCAAAATAATCAGGAAATATGGATGAACATTATGGATATAATAAAAACATAACTGTGGGGCCCATGTAACTTTGATCTCATTTGAGCCGTTTGTGCAATTCGGAGCTCGAGGCCTGTCTTTACTCCTCTTTGTACAACACATGTCTTAACGTGCTGGGCAAGAAATGCCTATGAGTTATGGGCTACAACCTATGATGCAGATTAGATACGGTGACAGGTTGAGTTGGCGTGCATCACCAAGTTCCATGGGCCTCATTATGATGTATGTGTTATATCCACACCATTCATCCATTTTTAGATATCATTTTAGGGAATGAACCAAAGAATGAGGTAAATAAAAATCTGTAGTGGACCACACTAAAGAAAACAGCGGGGAAAGTGATTCCCACCATTGAAACTATCCTAAGGCCCACCATAATGTTTATTTGAAATCCAACCAGTTCAAAAGTTAAAAAAGACATGAAATAATAGAAAACACAAATATCAGCTTGATCTAAAACTTTCCTAGCCTTTAAAAATTTTCAATGGTGGGCATCACTGTCCCACTTTTTTCTGTTCGGGGGTCCACTGGAGCTTTGGATTTAACCCGTTCTTTGGGTATTGCCCTAAGATGACCTCTCCAGATGGATGGAAGGTGTGGATATAAAACATACATCATGGTGGGGCCCACGGAACTTGTTGACGTAACTTTACTCTTCATTAGCTAGTCTTGCTACTCAACCTGTCACTGTCTCACTGCCGTGTTGTGCACGCAAGTGCTCAACAATACTTATCTTAGTAAACTCCGGTGGGGCCACCGTGAATGCATGTGATTTATCCACGCTGTCCATTCATTTTTTTAGATAATTTTAATTGTTGAACTCAAAATTGATGCATGTCTAAAGCTCAAGTGGATCATACCATAGGAAAAAGTATAAGCATTAATTTCCACCGTTAAATCACACTGAATCAAATCGGATCAGATTTCGGTTCGGTTCGGTTGGATTTGCTACTTAACCGAATCCGATCCAACAAACGTTCGGATCTGCTCGCTCCTACCCGATCCTAATCGATCTAGGCCATTGGTTCTGTTCGAATCGGGGTGGATCGGGTCGAATCAGGTCAGATCCACCGGATCGAGTCCATCTTGCACACCTCTATCAATGACTCCCATGGATGTCACATGCTCCTAAAATGGTGTGATTGGGAGCCCTTTAGTGAGCGAATTTGCAATCATCTGCTTAGTGCCGATGAATTTCATGGACACTTGATGATTCTGAACTCTTTCCTTTACAACAAGATATTTGATGTTGATGTGTCTCGATCTTGATGAATGCTTGTTGTTTCTAGAGAAGGAAATAACGGCTGAATTATCATAAAATATTCTCAATAGTTTCACGATATACTCTAATACCCGCAAACCAGAGTAGAAATTCTGTAACCATAGTGGCTGATTAGATGCCTCGTGGAAAGCAATAAATTCAGCTTCCATGGTGGACGAGGCTGTGGTAGACTATTACACGCTTTTCCAAGACACAACTCCTCTAACCATCATGAAGATATATCCTCAGGTGGACTTCTTAGTGTTAACACAGCCAACAAAATTACGTCTAAGTATCCAATCAACTCCAATTGATCAGATCTTCTGTATGTGAATCTGAAGTCCTTCATTCTCTGTAGATACCGTAGTACTTTCTTTACAGCTATCCAATGTTGTATTCCTGGATTAGATAGGTATTTTCCTAATATTCCAACAATAAAGGCAATGTCTGGTCGCATACAAACTTAAGTATACATGATGCTCCCTACTATTGATGCGAACGAAAATTCTTTCATTTGATTCTTTTCCAAATCATTCTTTGGACACTAAAATTGGCCAAATCTGTCGCCCTTCACAATGGGCGACTGTCCTGAAATACAATTTTGTGTGCCATATCTTTCGAGTACCCTAGTAATATAGGCCCTCTGTGACAGGCTGAGCAGTCCAAGTGATCTGTCATGGTGAATCTCAATGCCGATGACATAAGAAGCTTCATCAAGATCTTTCATTTCAAATCTTTGAGATAAGAATTTCTTGGTGTCACTCAACATCTTGGTATCACTGCTAGCCAACAGAATGTCATCAACATACAAAATCATCATAACGAACTTATTCCCACTGATTTTAATGTAGATGCATCATCTGCAGTGTTTTCTACAAAGCCATATAAGGAAATTACTTCATGAAACTTTAGGTATCACTGTCGTGATGCCTTTTTCAACCCATAGATGAATTTCTTTAGTTTACAAATCAAATGTTTTGAGTCATTAACTACAAAACTTTTGGGCTGCAATATGTATACATTCTCATTTAGATCCCCATTGAGAAATGCAGTCTTTACATCCATCTGATGTAACTCTAAATCATATGAGCTACAAGAGCCATTATGATCTTGAATGAGTCTTTCTTAGATACTGGTGAGAAAGTCTTCTTAAAGTCAATGCCCTCACGTTGGTTAAAACTCACGGCAACAAGTCTGGCTTTATATCTTTCGACATTAACCTTGGAGTCCCTCTTAGTTTTAAAAATCTATTTATAACCAATCGGCCTTATTCCAGTAGGTAACTCTAAAAGATTTCATACTTTGTTATCCATCATGGATTTTAACTCATCTTTCATGGTATCAAACCAATGAGAATGATCAATACTTTGTTTGACTTGCATAAAGGATTCATGATCCTTTTCCACCCCTATGTCAAAGTCGTGCTCCTGAAAGTATATGATATAATCGTCTCGATTTATAAGCCTTGTCTCTTTTTCAGATCTTCTCAATGGTTCTTCTTGTTGGGTGTGATTTTGATATTTATTTTTCTCATTAGTGGTTGGTATATGAGGTTCTATTTAGTTTTCTGTAATGACTGCAGAATCGACTACATCATTAATATCCACGTGATCTTCATTGACTATGACTGAAGTCACAGTCTTTTGTTCCTCAAATACAAAATTTCTAATGTTCGTGCTCTTACTATTTTTAATGTCCTCAATGAATCTAACATTTCCACTCTCAACAATCCTGATAGAGTGGGAAGGATAGTAAAATCGATAGCTCTTTGATAATTCTGGATATCCTATGAAGAAACAACTTACGGTTCTAGGATCAAGCTTCTTTTCATGCAGGTTATAAATTTTGGCCTTAATAGGACAACCTCGAACATGTAGATATTGGAGACTTAGTTTTCTCCTATTCCACAACTCAAAATGAGTTTTGCTTACTGCTTTGCTGAGGACCATGTTTAGTATATGAACTGCGGTTTTAATTGCATCACCCCACAATAATTCTGGCCATGTTGAATTACTAATCATGC